>CM019237.1:14981035-15197369 GCA_009741485.1 Malurus cyaneus samueli
ATATGAGAATGCAGGATAAGTCTTAGTCGGAATAAAGTTGAATATCCAGTAAGATCCTGAAACATTGTCCTTTTATTCTAGTTAGGTTTGGAGGGTTTATTTTCTGTCTTGGAGATTTACATTTTTAAATGTTAAGCTCTTTTTGAAGTTGCTTCAAAAAAGTATATATAGCCTCATAGAAGTTCTGTAATATGTTGTGACACATATTACTTTGTCTACTTTGTCCTTCAATAATATTCTACCAAGGACAGTAAAAATACAAAACCAAATGCACATCTCTTCTGCATCACTGCAATAATTAAGCCCAGCGAAGTGGCTGCTAAGAATCCCTTACTTATGCCAGGGGCCAGTTTCGTTCCCGGCAGCCTTAAAAAATTAAGAAGAGAAGGTGACAAAAAGGTGGAGAAAAGCATGCATGACTTCAGATGATGGGTCTATCTCAACAGTCTGCTTTTGGCATTCCAGGGTCTATATTGCACCAGCTGACCTTGCTTCAAAAGGAATCACAGCTCTGGAGAAGGCATGCCAGAGGGGGAACTCTGTCGTTTTTTGAAAGGGTTATTGCAGGCCACTGACTGAGTAGATGGAAAAATGAATGAGAATTTCAGAACCTGGCTTAATGGAGTGATTTGTGTGACAATTAGTCTTAAGACAATATTTTTGGGAAAATGAGCTCTGGAAGGAGTCTAGCATGATACGATTTGAACTTTGTACTTTGAAATAGAGCTCCTTTTCACGAGTAGCAGGATTCTCACTTTGGCCTTAAGTGTTTATAGAACCTATGGGGTGCAAGAATAGTTATTTCTTCTTTTTTCCTTTGCAGATTAACTTTCACTTAGCTGTGTTGTTCCTTTAACTAGAATAGCTCTATCTTTATTCTTCAATTCCTTTTTTAAAGACCCCAGACACTTTTGTAAAATAATCTATACTTTAATTATAAGTGAGTTTCATGTTATGGTTTTAATGTATGAACTGTCATTGGACTTTAAACTGCCAAGGGCAATACAAACATTATTCAATGACTAGTGCAAATTATAAAAATAACCCGTTTTTCTGCATTTACTTTGCTGAAAACTACCCTGACCTGAACTCTTACAACTGATTAAACAATCATGGAAAAAGTTGTTTTTATTAAGGAAAATTTAAAATCAAGCCTAATATATGTGGTGTGTGTGTGAAAAAATCAAGGCATGTTAAAGGTACTGACTTTGACTGGATGTAAGAACAGTGAATATTTATCACGTAAGTTTTATAAAATATTACAGAAATAGCTTTAAATTGCTGCAACTAAAAATAAAACTTTTTGAGACAGTGGGTAAGGTAACTAAAGACTAAAATAAGACAGCAAATAAAGACATGCCTTAGATGGGAGAAGGCTGCTACTGGAGGAGCATTTGCATTTTTGACACCAGGGATCAAAGAAGAGATGAGCACCATCACAACCATATTTAGTAGAAATTTAGTATCCATATTTTCTTGAGGTTAGAGAGCATAAGGCATGAAGAGTGAATATTCGTGAAGCAAGCAAACATATTCAGCATAAAGAAATCATCAAATACTCTTCAGTCTGTGACTGGCCACACATGTGGAGAGAGCTGAGTTCCCTTCTCCCAGATATTACCTGGTGCAATAGATGGATGAATCATCCTTTGAAGCAATTTTGCATTCCAATTCATTGGGATTACTTAAAGAATTGGATTAATTGACTTAAGAATTGGCTATAATGACTGGAAGTATTAATCTTGTGAAGTTTAAAGGAAAATACAGAGTTTTGCAGCCGAAGGAAGATAGCCCCACAAGTCAGTACATGCAGGGGACTTACTGGCTAGAAAATAGATAAAACTTACTGGCTGGAAAACAGCAAATTGTGCCTGAGCCAGCTGAGCTCCCTTGCAAGAAAATCCAAGAGCCTCCTGGGCTGCATTAGGCAGAGCATTGCCAGCAGGTCAGAAGGAGTTGCCTTCATCTCAGGTGAGCACTGGAAAGGCACATCAGGATTGCTGTGTCCAGTGCTGCTCTCCCCAGTAGGAGAGAGACATGGGCTTAGGCAAGTCCAGCAATGGACCACAAGGATTGTTAAGGGCTTGCAGCATCTGTCTTGTTTATCCTGGAGATGAGAAAGCTCAGGTGGATCTTACCCATTTCTGTAACTACTTGATGGTAGGGTTATAAAAAAGAGAATCTGATTCTCCTCAGGATTGTCCAGTGAAAGGGGAAGAGACAATAAACATAAACTGGACAGTAGCTTTTTTTTGACAGTGATCAAACACAGGGGGATTGGGAGTCTCTATCCTCTGAGATATTCATAGCCTAACTGAGCACAGCTCTGGGCAATCTGCTTTAGCTGTTCTGAACAGAGGTGTTAAACGAAAGGATTTCCAGATGTCCACCATCTATGTCATCCTGAGATTTTGTGATTCTGTGATGAAGTCTAGGGAAAAAGGGAAGACAGCAAACACAGAAGTACATTTTTTAACTTGCATTGGTAATTTAGTTTTATGCTGATTTTCCTGACAATCAACATCAAAAGTGTAGATATACAAGCCTCAGATATCCACCTCAGCTTCTACCTGTAATTTACACAGAGAAATGGGCACTTAGCAATGTGCTGACTTATCTCAGATGCTTATCAGAAAATAAGATTGATTGCTCTCTGGAGGAGGTCTTTTTTTTTTCCCTCCAGTGACTGCAATGCAAGCTTAGTGTCCAGTTTGTTCCAAGGTATTTAAAAGTCACGTATCAGAAAAACTATTCAGTCAGGAAAAAAAATGTTCAAATATTCAATTTACCTCTACTGTAATACCTTTGTCATACTAAAAGATATCTTAGACATGCCCTGTTCCAGTATAGAGAGTACTAAAAAAGAATAAAAATAAAGCATTGGAACAACTGGAAAACATTGGTATCTAATGCTTAAAATTCACAGGCTGTTGATCTGAGAACATTTCCATGAAGTTTATATTATCACAATGCACATCCTCCTAATTTAATCAGACTTTAAAAGCTAGAGTCATTGTGAGCATACCCTAAAAACTGGAGGTGTATTCATTATGCAGATGCAAACATCTGTATTTGTGTGTAAATCCAGGGTCAGAATATATGAACGTGACAACAGCTTGCACTGTGTTACGCTAGAGGGAACAAGAGACAAAGAGGAGCCGAGCAACAGTGGAATTCCCTCAAGGAATACTCTCTGATTCATCTGTCACATACTGAAGCCTTTTCAGAGGGTGCCAGACCTCTGGAGAGGGGATGCTGGAGGAGGAGTTCAGCCACAGTTTGAAATGGTTCAGAGCTTGTTTGTTGCTGCTCAGCTCAATTCAGCTAACCTTGACTGCCCTCCCCAGTATTTCTGTGGCTCTCACCTGCAAGAGTAGATTTTTATGTCATTTGGCCCCTCGTGTGTCAGCCACAGCCTGGAGAGTATTTAATGTTTTCTTTATGCTAAACATAACTGATTAAATGAATCATCAGTATAGTCCCACTGAATTCAATAACATTTGTGTTTAGCCTGTTCTACCTTGTAGTCTTCAAGACACTGAAAAATACCTAAACAAGTGCCATGGGAGGATATTTGAAGGATTCAGATATCATCCCCATTTTTTGCTCTACAGAGCAATTAGTCCTCTAAAGAGAACTAATTCTAAAAAAAACACATCCAGCAACAGTGTTGCACTGACAATCAAGTTCGATCTGCAAGCAGAGTAAATAGGAAACTGATGATAATGTTGAACATCATTAGAAATAAAACCTCAGAGCAAAAAAAAACCAAATCACAATATGTTTTCCAAATGGAAAATAACACGTATTTGAAATTATTCAGCTGTTGATTGTAAGCAAAAGAGACAGAAACCGTTTGAAAATGTAACTGAGAGACAATCAACAGTTGTGTTTCATTCTACCAAGAATAAATTGAATAACTTAAAGAGATGCAAGCATTACATAAGTTTTATTGTAGTTTGTTCCCGCTTTCAATTACAATGAAGTCAGTGCCCTTATTTGAGTATAACCAGTCTAAGACAGCAAGCTCAAGCCAACAGAAGGGGCTTTGTTTCTCAGCTATTATTTTTAGTTGCACTTTAGATTTTTGTAAAACAGTTGGTTTGTTGTTTTTTTTTTTCAAATCATCACTGTGATTATTACTAGCTCTTCAGTTTAACTAAAAGGATTAATGCAAATCTAGGTGTATATATACACATAAAGGCTGTTGTATGTGTATGACTCATATGTAATTGTAGTATGTATCATGCAGCTGTTTAGGTTTTGGTTTTTTTTTTTGTTTATGTGTGCAAGGAGCAGATATTGGTGAGGAAAGGAGGAGGGATATGGAGTGGTGGAAGGCATTTCCTTCAAAATTTCTCACATTATCAATCGCTGTAACTTAGATGATCTGCTTAGATAAAAGTCTAGCTACGATATACATATACAAATATGATTGCAAAGGTGAAAGAATAAGGGTAAAAGAAACAGCATCATTTCATTACAGATTTTTATAGTAGCCTGTCAGCTAAAATCCTGAACTTTATCCTGTCTTCGTTTTCTGAACTGAGACAGATGGTAAAAGATGGGTTAATACAAATTTAATTCAATTTTTAAAAATTGCATTATAAGCAATAGCAGGGAACATTGTCGTTCCCCTCCCCCTGCCCCTCTGTCTTGGGTAAGGCCTATTTTTGAGCTGTTCTCATTCAGAGAACGAGTTGCTCCTTTTGGCTTTGTTCCCAGAGTACTGCATACTTGGTGGTGTGTGAGGCATTGCCTCCTGGGGAAAAGGGAGGAGGGGGACTGAATCACAGCACTTAATTCTTAATGATTGTTCTGCGTGGTCAAGAGGACACAGAGCAGGCAATGCTCTTCATTCTTTACTTACTTTTATAGCTGTGGGCAGCCAGCCCTTTTAATTTAGTTATCAATACTCAGTGCCCTTAATCTTTAAAGCCAGTCCAAAATAAGTACTAGCCAAGGAGCATCTGCTAAACAAAAATATTGGTGGGTAGATGTGATTTAAGGCAGCACTGCTAAGATGTGATTCACCAGTGTGAATTCTGAGTAAGAGTTATTTGGTATTCTCTTGACAAATCTTGTTTCTTTATCAGGACTGTTGCTTTTCTGACAAAATATCTGACAACTAATAGTGTGTGGAAAAATTCATAGTTGTTGCTAATAGATGAGC
Source organism: Malurus cyaneus samueli (assembly GCA_009741485.1). NCBI lineage: Eukaryota > Metazoa > Chordata > Aves > Passeriformes > Maluridae > Malurus > Malurus cyaneus. The sequence goes on from CM019237.1 coordinate 14,986,209, forward strand.
TTTTCAGATTATCCCATCTGTCTCCCTGTTGATAAAGGACACTTCTAAAGTACATTTTCTATTACTAAACTGAGCTTGGATTTTAGTATCCTGTGAGGTGGGATTTCTACATTTCAGGGGTTACTGAATAACTACAAGTGTAGCACTGACTGGGAAGTTTCTATTTCTTTTCTTTGTTTTCTAACTATGTCCCAGAGTACTGCATACTGTAATCACCTTCTTTTCCAAGGAGTTGCACTATTGCAAGCTGGTACTATTTTTCCTTTCCATTACTTGCCCATGGTTGTTCGAGCACTGAGTTCTTTGGAATATTTAAGTGATTTAGCAAGTAAAAGTTGAAGTATTTATTCCTAATCTCTTGTTCTCTGAAGAACTCCTTCCCATTTGCCAATCTGTTTCTAATAATGCTGTTCCTTCATTTGTGTGCAGCATTCCAGATAAAGTGGCTTCGTATGACAAGGCAATAATCCTCTTTCTTTCCAGTGATTTACCTGCTGGATTGTACAAGTTAGTGCTGTGGGAGTTCACTTGGTTAATGATGAATCCAAGGCTTGGTTTGTTTGTAGAGCATGTGCACTGCAGAATAATGTTTAACCAACCACTTAATATGTATGCATAGAATGAAGTAGATGCACATCATTTAATTCATAATTCTGATTTTATCCTGATCCTCTGCAAGGACATGTCCCTCTGCTGAAGATGTCCCTTTTGCAGAGGGTTAATTAGCGCTTTGAATCCATTGATTGAATGGCTTTGCTTCAGTTGTCCATGCAGAGATATCTAATTCATAAGAGATGTCTCAGGTATTCGTGTTCTAATATCTGCCAGTCCCATTAGGTTTTCTCAGATACTCTAAAGAGTCATTTTAAATGGGAAGGCAATACTGTGTTTAGACAGATGACTGAAATGACACTATTTTATTAATCAGACTGAGGTCTTTGATATCTAAATCACGTGTAGGTGTCTAAATTTGGTGTCTAAAACACGTGAGGTAAATCTCATTCACCTCAATGTCCAGATCTGAATGAGAGTAACCTGATTTCCAGATGAGGTGATATTTTGCTTTCTGAACTCAAATATCTGATAGGTATTAAGTAGAACAAGGGATGATTAGAAGAGTTTTTATCACATGGCTTACTTTTGATTACTTTGTTTTCCATTATCAAAATTTGCAATTAAATGGTGTTTTTCTACATTGCATTATTATTACAAGTACTATGTTTTGTTTTTTGGCTTGCTTATTTTGTAGAAAAGCTACTCTGTAGGTGAGGTCAAACATGACTACTGTACCATTTTAATGGTATAATCTATCATAAACTGGTATGTAATTGCTCTCATATTGTTCCCCCTTTGCTCTTGTCAAAATCATGTTTTCACATTGATGGGCTTCTGTAATAGATTAAAACCATGCATTTTACAGAGATTCCAATAGCAGTATTGCAAATTATTTTTCTCTGACTTCTTCCAGTATGTTTATTTGTCCATTTCTTTTCTGACAACCAATTTCTTTTTCCCACAGTGAGTTCATTACTGTCAGTTTGGGGCCATAATGAACTTAACAGCAGCTTCACTCAACATTTGCTATAATCAGAAAAATGGTATCCACCACACCAAAGAGACATTTAAGGGTTCTTATTAAAATTCTTGTTTTTCTTTTAGAGGTCTATAGTATATCTTCACATTTCTCCTGGACTGACTTCAAAATGAAGAAGAAAACACCAGTTTGCTATCAGATCACCTGAGAAAAGTTATGTCTAAACCACAAAGATTAGGAAAAAATCCAGTGAATGTGTGGTGCTACAGAATCTGATTGTTCTCTCTTGAGAACATTTTCTAATTTCCATGGTTCAGTTGAATTTTCAAGGTATCTTGTCTAGATTTTTTGCCTTTCAATCCAGGCCATTAACAGTGACTCCAGCATCTTTGGGAGTACTTTAGCCATGAATTGAATCTTATGCCCTGTTTCACGCACTTCTGCACTCCCACAGTGTAGCTGGCATGTCCCATCTGATTAACTGATGATGGAGGATGGAGTTCAAGGAAATATGTATTTAAAATCTTGTGTAAAATGTCATTTCAACACATGCTTCCTGTTGCATTTTTCAATTCACTGAAAATATGTCTTTATATTTAACATGTTTAAACAGCATAAGGATGTATTAGACAGCTAGCTGCATCATGGGATAAAGGAAATACTGGTGTTTGTAGAGAGATATAAAGATTAACAACTTAGTTGTTCTGCAGTTTGTATTCACTGATTATTTTCCCAGCATTAACACCTTTTTTTTCTACATTTCTATTTTAAAAGTCACAAGTATCAAATACGACCTCCAGCAGCACTTTTTTGGCAGACTGTCATTAGTCCCTCTTCAGAGAGGGGCAGCTAAGTAGGCTTATGAGTGTCACCAGACAATTCTTGTTCAATAAAGATTCTTTGTATGATGTGCTTCTCATATAGATGTTTGTTAGAGGGTTTGTTTTTTTTCTGTTCAATATTTATCTAAGTTAGAATAATCATGGATGGCTTCTGTAAAAACCATACAGAAAACATTGATTTTAAACTGAGTATCTGCACTGATATTTCCCATAAAAGCATTTTTAAAGTTTTGCCTACTACCCTTTTTAGAGAATGAAAATGTATAGTTAGTCTAAAACTTTCTCACACACACAGCTCTTTTTGTCCTTCCTTTTTATGTACCTGTGTGAATCTTCTGGAGCAGAAAAGTAAAAGAAATAGTGATAGCACACCCAAGAGAAGCTGAGAGAAGCTATTTTTTATAGATACACAAACATTTTCTTAGGAAAATGTTTCTTAAAATGGTTTAAATTTTTTAAAAGTATCCATTAACGAAAAAGAATGTTAGTCACCATGAAGTGTAATGGGACTGTGACCTGTCAGCTTCAGTCTCTGTTGCCTTGGATGCTCTGATTGAATGAGCTTATGCATAATGCTGCAGCCAACCATGTCTTGGGAAAACCAGGGCTACCACAGAGAGAGCCTGTAAATATCTGCTTCAGAGGCTGACATTTATTGCAAGCAGAAGCCAGTGGGCATTCTGCAGCTGGGTCTGCAGTTCCGTGTGGCTTGACCGCCCTCTAGTTAGGAGTTGACTTCTTCCCCTTTATAGAAAAGCATTCTGCAGTTCCAGGAATTCTGATAAGTGTGTCATGATCAAACCATCAAAAATTCTTTTCCCCAAATGACTCCTTTCCCACCTGTGACAGACTTCATCACACTGTCCAGCTCAAAACTCTCAGCTCTAAACAGCTGACAATGAACAGCTGTTTATTGTTGTAAAAACACTCTTTTATAAATGTACTTCAAATAATACTGATTGTAAAGGTATGTTTTCTAAGACAAGTACTTGTTGAAGTCTCAGAGTTAAAGAAACATTTTAAATTAGATAGCCATTTCTTTAGCAGCAACAAGGATCAGTATGGTTTGAAGCAGTTAGTACTTAATATGCTTGTTCACTGTGTTAGTTTTCCCCAAGTCAATTTTTAAAGCTCAAATAATCTCCCTTTGGCTTTGTATAGCCAGTATTATAACCATTTTTAAATTAAGCTCCCTTATTGTCTATGTATATGTGAAGTAGGAGATATTACACAAAAAGCATGGGCTACATTAGCTTGATACAAATGCATATTTAAGAGCTTAACAAGCCTGCAAGAAAAATAATGATCTCGATAAACATTAGAATGGCTCACTTGTAAGCCTTTTTGTTTAGTTGCATTTTCCTATTTGCACATTCAAAGGAGTGATGAAATGCGCTGAGTAAATAAAGCCTATTATAATGTCCCAATAGAAGGGAAAAGATGATTTTAGTTACACTAACAAGTTTAAAAACTCTTGAATTATTAGATTTGCTATGAATTAAAACACACAATGCCTATTCAAAAAAGTTGGAGATGCTGTTAAGCAAGTTAAAATCTAGTATGCTGCATAAAAGCATCTGTGTTTATATAAGAGGCATTTCTCTAAGCATCCTAACTATATTGCTGATTCTGAAATGTAGAGTCCTACTGTGTATATGTAATTTTGTCTGGACTTGTGTTAGAGTCAGTAATTGAATAGCATAGTGCTGGGCTTTTGCAAGTGTGAGAAAGTGCTAAGCAAAACAGAAATTATAATGAAATTTGAGATGTCAGTGACAATTAGCTATGTTATGAATATTCATTTCATATTCATTCTGGATAGTGCCATTTTTCACTATCTTTAATGACTGAACAGTGTTTCAAGAAATAGAGATATAAATAATAGTCATGTGATAATTAACATGGTTCTTTTCTGAGTGTTGTAGCACTTGTCAAGTGCCACGTGGGCTGGAGCAATGACTAGAAAGTTAATTTTCAGGCATGGCCAGCTCTGTGTGTTTAGCAGAACCATTTGACATTCTTGCAGAACTGTTAATTTACAGGAAGATAAAAATGTGCTTGTAAGTGGTTTTACTTTGTCTGCAGTCTCATTAGAAAGACTGAGTGCTACACTGGAATTACAGAAATCCAAATCAGGACCCCACATGAGAAGCGCAGAGAAATGGAGTTACAGTGAAGCAGTGCCCCCAAAATAACAGTCACCTCTAATTAATGCTAGGAAATGTGATTCACTGTCCTGATTTCAAACTGGTACATGCATATTGACAGGAAATTCAGTGCTCAAATGCCGTTTTTCAGTCAGATGAAGGGATTCATGAAAGTGAGAGTGCAAAACATAGTTTTTGGATATGAGGTTTTAATCTATTTTGAATACTTGTCATCATTACTAGTGTTCTGCTAGTATCCCCTACAAAGGTTGTGCTATGACCTCCCAGTATTGTCCTAAAAAGTACTTGTGTGTTCATACTCAGGAAATGCACTGAGTCTTTCATTCAGAACCAATATTTGCTGCCACACAGCCCATGAAACAGGAATGGGATCTTCCCCAAGTCTGACTGAATGTTTTGAAAAGAATGTCATGGTTTCCAAAGAAAAATTATTTCACTGAAACCATGACCCTCAGAGAAAGAGCAGAATGGAAATTTTCCTTTCAGATTACAAAGCAATGCAAAAGAGCATAACATTAGTTAAATTAGTTCTAGAGGACCTCCTTTGTGTAAGCCTAGTATGAAAATAAGTAAGGCAAATGTATTACTGCCACTTCTGCCTCTCACAGACACCTGTCTTTTATTCAGTACCCAGCTTCATCTGACATGTGAGGGAATTGGAAACAGCTTTGAAATTACTTTATTACAGAATGGCTAGTAAAAAGCTGATAATGTATACATGTTAGTTGATTAAGTCCATAGTCTTTATTATTTGAAACTCAGGCTTGTATTCTATAGTTTATTCAAGCATATCAGTTTTCATTGTTTGAGAGAGAAAAAGAAAAAAATGGGGAGAACATTCATGCTTTGGGAAAACATTCTTGGTTTTCAATTTTTTTTGGAAAAAATTAAAGAAGCAAAGTATAATGGAAGTGAAACTGCACCTGGTTGTAAGGCAGTAGTGTAGGTAGAGCCCCTCCAACACTTCTCTGAGCATCCCAGGTTGTTCCAGAGCCCTGGAGTGCTCAAGAACCTTGTCTGTGAGGTGGATACCTCCAACTTACCCATCTCGAAAGGTAACCACACTCTTATGCCACCACACTCTTGAGACTAAAGATGCAAAATCTTGTCAGTGTATACCTTGGGAAAATCATGTACAGCAGTTTTTGTTTTCCTGGCTAGAGCTTCTGACCACAAGCTACTCATAAAGAATGAGTTCCCTCAGAATATGGACATTGTGTTGCTTCCACCAATGAAGTAACAAAGTTGATTTACCTATAAAATTTGTTTTTTGAAGTAGTAGAGTAGTAGAGGATATTATGCAAAATGTCAGTTGTAGAAAATTGCATGGATTGCATGATCATAAGGCAATGACTTTCATTTAAGTAGAAGAGTAAATAGAGGCCTGTAATGAAGGGTATCAGTTTTGAAGAGGCAAGCTAAGATAAACAAAAATAATTAGTTGCTCACACAGGCAACAGAACTCAGTTTAATATTTGACTGAATGTGAAAGAGGCCTGGAAGTCCTTTGTCTTGCACATTCAGAAACATTGTTGAACATGTATCCCAAGTAGAGAACTAGAAGACATTGCAGAAAAACTCAAAACTGGATAAATAAACCATACAAATGAGATATTAAGATTAAACAGGAAACTGCAAAGGATGTAAAGCTTTACCTCTTGAAGAATAAAATGAGGATTTCCAGAAGTCAAACTGAAATGAAACTTTTATGGGGCATTAGGTTTGACAATGCACCTATTGACTATTCAATTACAAAATTAAATAAGGAAAAGTGAAAAAAAAACCCAACTCTGTTGCTAAGGACATTAAAAGTAGTACAACTGTTGCCTTCAAATTAAATTAATTTGGTTTTGGTACAATTAATGCTGAATAGTAATGCTAATTTTTCTCAAAGTTTCAGTGTCCAGACAGAAAACTTTATGTGTTCAAATTGTTCTGCATGAGAGGTGAAGTTTAATGGGGTAGTGGACACTATACCTTTGTTAGAAACACCGATGGCCAATCAATCCCTCAGCATATGGGAAGATACTGAGGAAGGAGCTTGAGAGTGTCTAACTCCTGACTTCAATTATACCCTCATAAACACAATCCAGAAGTGTTTCCATCCTTGATTATTTGGTTTAAACTACTTAGCTAATCTTCCTTATATTTATCCATTTCTAACTGTAATAACTCTTATTTCCCAATTCACTAGTTTTCTTTTTCCAAGACTAAAACAAATATTATTTTAATGTAGATTATCTGACCAAAAGCCTTTCCAATAACACTTGTCTTTAATTTGTTTGGTTTTTCTTTTTCCTTTAACCCAAAGTTAATAGACTTGTTATAATAGTTTCCTCTAACTCCTCAGGAGTATAATAAGTTCTTAAGTTTGTTTTTTTTTTATTAACTCTGTCATTTCTGACATCAGGCCTTCCAACACAAATGAATTGCTGTGATAAGATAAATGTTACTTGCCCTTGGAAGCACCAGAACCACATCCTTGGAGTAAAGAAGCAATAATGCCAATGCATAAGAGACAAACGAAACTTTATGTAGAATGCTAAGGTTAGTTATACTCACCACTCAAGGTTATTTCAAAGTGGAACTTGTAAAGAAAATAGTTACTATAATAATCAGATTATAGCACTTTTGTAAAATGAGCTTATTTTTTTTCTTTTTTGAAATAAAACCAAAACAAAACAGAAAATAGCAAGGAGAAAAACAAAAAACCAAAATACGAGAGACTTTGTGCTTTTTGGCCCAGTTTAGAGGACAAGCCTCTGAAGGTACATGATTGCACAGCAGACATAGGCAAGAAAGTAAACACCGAAGGGAATTGTTTTAAGGACAACACTGGTACAAGATCAGTTGGATGATAGTAATAGCCATGGACAATTGTGATCTTAAAATTAAAGTGTTTATGATTATTAATGGAAGTAGACTTTGCATTAGCCTCTAAATAAGAGAATTAAGCTAAGACAATATAATTAATTTTAATATATGGTGTGATTGGTGCTATTGGTGCATTACAGGGATGAAATCTATATATTCAGGGGTATGGTGGACCTTTACTGTGCTGTATTCCTCTGTTCTTTCTAAAGGGTACAATTTGCATTCCTTAAACATTGGCCTTTCCCTTTGCCCATACTGTATAAAAAAGTTTGGTTATTTTGTTTTGGTTCAGTTTTTTTATTTTTTAAGTCAAATTGAAAAAATCAAACCACAGAGACAACTAAAAGACAATGGATAGTTTATTGCCATTGTATTATTTTTATTTGAGAGGGTAGGGAAATGTTTTACTTGGGGTTTTTGTTTTGAAGTGTGGAGTAAATCTAGTGAAGAAGTCCAAATTACCTATCCTAGTATTTTTGACCTCTTCTGGATTGCGTTTCTGAGTACAATTCATAAAAAAGTCACCTAACTCCACTGCTGATCCAATCAGAAGACCAGGGCCTTAGATCCTTTTTTGGCAGTCAGTGTTTCTATTAATATTAAATGCCCAAGTTGTGCACATTCAGAGCCCTACTAAATCAGGGATGAGATTGTGTCTTGTGTCTGCACCTTGACTGAATGCTCAGGAAGGAGGAGGAGTTCCTTGTACCCTTTTGTCTGATTCACTGCAAACCCATGCAAAGCCAGATACAATCTAGCCCAGATTTATCATCTGTCCTTCATGTACCAGGGGGCAATACTAGGAAAGAATAACAGATGTAGCCTTGTGGATAGTATCAAGTGGGAAATAACTCTGAGAAATGTTTTACATTTAACTAAAACGTTAAAAGAGACAGTTGAATGACTGTCACACAGAAGGTCATTCAATCCTTGGAGAAACAAGGGAAAATGTCCTATTCTGTGTCTGGAGGTAGCTGGGGTACAGATGGTGCTTAAAGCAAGCTCTCTGACATGGAGCTCAAAGTTTATCTTGAACCTGACTCCCAAACCTAAATATTTTCTGTTCAGTCTAAGAGGGCTGTGTAACTTGCTCTTTATGTATTTATATTTTAGAATCCAGGAGAGCCCTATATGAGACACTGTCACAGATGATGCAGGCCAAGTACCGTTCTTCCTATGCATTTCAATAAATCTACTTCTGTAAAAGTTGAAAATTATTCTTACATGCCAGAATGTATCTCGATGTTATCTGGAGACATGTAGGAAAATGGAGGGCTTACTGTTTTTTCCAAGCCTGTGAGGACCTTTTAAGAATGGAGTGAAATTACCATTGTACATTCAGAGAAGTATAAAGCTTTTCCACAATTTCGTCTGATATCCTCTGAATTGGGAATAAAGTCTGGTGGTGGTTCAGATGATAGTGACTGGTATCTCTAGCATCCTATAGCTGTCAGAAGGGCATAATGAGAAGCAATTGGTGAAACAGCAAGGGAGAGAGAAGGGTCGAGAGAGCAGCTGCGTGGTGTTCATTTTCCAGCAGGGCTTAAACAATGGCAGGCTGATAGAGGGAAACAGCACCATGAAAACTCTGCCCGTGGAGGAAACTCAGGTGCACTGTCTGTGGGAGCAGAGGATCAGGTGCTGTACAAGAAATGTCAGCCTGAAATGTTAACAGTACAATATTCTACAGAGCTGAAGCTCAGGAGGTTGCCATTGAGCAGTGTAAGAGCAGCAACAACAAAGCTGTGTGGTCAAAATCTCAGTGCTGTATATAGGGACCTGTACCCATAACAGCTGACACTGTCACACTGCAGGGCAGAAATCATAAATGGCCATTGCAGTAATCAAATTTCCACATGACTAGGCACAACCACAGTACTCTGTGCCAATATTCCTAGAAAAATCATATCTTGAGCTTCCAAAAAAAAAAGAAATGTTTTCTTAGTACTCTGCTTACATCATCTGCTTGTTCTCTGTGTTTACAAGATTAGTGTTCTTTTCATCTTTGCTTGCTTTGCTAATAGCACCTCACAGTTTGAATTACAGAAAGCTGTTGATATTAAAATTTAAGTTATTTTGCATATTCATCTCCAGTTTATTTCTTCCACAATATTATTTCCACATTGTGTTTCTGCACATTCTGTGAGTAACTGTGAAGATTTTACTATTTTTTTAATTTAAGTGTATATGACCTTTTGAGAGAAATTATTATCCAATCAAAATGGTTCAAGTTTTCTTAAGAGATATGCCAATGTGCAAAATTCTAAAACGTCACAGGCTGATCCAAAGAAAATTCACCAGAAAACCTTTTCTTTTTAACAATAGACACTTTTTTCTGTATTGACACTTTGCCAAGACTTTTAGCAAATTGTGGACAAAAACTAGTAATTAATGGAGTATGCACTAGACAGCTTGCATTTTTCCAATTAGAAAAATAGTCTGACCAAGTCAGAAAGAGCAATGCAGAATGAAGGGAGTAAACAAGCCAAGAAAAGCATTAGAAAGTACAGGCTCATTATGAAGAATGAAGATTGTTAAGACATTTTTATTGCTAATTATGATGCTGTGATGGAAACTGTGTTGCACAAAGAATTTCTCTTACATTAGGTCATGACAGCAAGCAAAATGAAGAAGATCCCATGGAAAACACTTTATTTAATTGTTAGAGGAAATGATAAATTTAATACCAAATAATATAAAAGTCATAATTTGGTAAAGATACATTGGTCATGTAAATATAATTTGTTCAAGATTTAGTTTTGAATAGAACATCTCACATGCAAGGAGAAAACCAAACTACTCATCAAAGTGTGTGTGCTTATGCAACAGACATTTTGATAACTGTTCTTTTCTGCATACCTTATGTGCAATGAAATAGTGATGAGAGGTAATAAAATGTCACAATTAAATAAAGAGAGAGATCTTAAGGTACCATTGAGGCGCCACAGCCCCATTTTTCACTGTGGCTGTACAACACCTTCTGGTCTTAGCAGAAGCCTTTTGGTACAATACAGATGTTACAGACCCAAATGCAATCAACCACACAGGACCATTCTGAGCATTACCCACAGCACTGCATGCGTAAGTGCTGAAGCTCATTTCTAGTTTCAGATGCATTGTGGTATCAGTGGAAGAGGTCCCAGTAGGATACCTGCCTGCCTGCTGGTCAAAGCTGTGTCATTGAAACGCTGAGCCAGAAGCAGGTTGTTTGCTGTGACCTGGTGAACTTTGGCCATGAGCTCATCCTCTGCCACAGCTGCACTGAAGGCAGAGAAAAAGAAGAAAAAGTCTTCAAATCTGGGTCCCTCTTCCATGACAAGGCATCTGCCTTGACATTCTGTTTCCTAAATTTCAAAAGAAAGTGAAATGGAAGGACAAAGAGGGCCAGCAGGCAAAGCAGAGAGAGGCACTTCATCCCTCAGTACTCTTCCAGGCTGGGATGCCTGGTCATGACCATTTTCAGTCCTTCTGCTCCCTCAAAGCTGTGCTGTCAGTCCTCAAAGTAGCTTTGATTAACAGGAACTCGTTATCTCAGGCATAATTCCTCACAGTGGGGTGAGTTATCCAGAGAAGCAGGTACAGGTGAGAGCATCTGGTTCTACGAAAAAGAGTGGGGATGGAATAAAAGCTACAGTAAATACTCCAGAGTGGGGAGAGTCACAGGTGACAGTCTCTCATACCATTAAATTGGAGAAAGGTGTTTTTCTATCAAACATGGGAAATGTGGAAAGCAGCACTTCTGTAATCTGTGCAATGATTATAGCAGTCTGCTTGTGCATGTAGCTTACTAAAATGTCTCCCTCAAAGTAGAAAGATAAGAGGGTGTTGAAGATGCTTGTTACTTGGGTAAATCCATTACTTATAAGCACAAAAGTTCCAAATCTATATATGTACATTAAATCCCTTATAAAACCTTCTCAAGTTGCTTTAAAGAAACCTGAGTGGCCCTGTTGGGATGCAACATGCTATATGTGGTAGACCTCTGTAACCCACACAAATGAGTAGATAACCTCAGCCATGAATGCCATCTGAACATAATGCAGGAAAAAACAGTAGTGAAATGATACAGAAATGAATGATTCCAAAGGCCTGATAATATAATAGTGTTACACCTCCTTGGCCAGTATGCCTGGTATACCTCCCAGAAAATCCTTATTTATGATGTACAATATAGACTGCAAGTATCCATGTGTAAAAATACCATCTTGAAAAGTGCCACTGAGTTGGAACACCAAATGCACCCATTGTAATTTTTAACACCCACAGCACTCATTACAACCCATCAGAACCATGTTGTATGAGCCTTTCAGTCTTCTTGGCAGCTTGTTCTGTTTGAGGAGTGATTTGGAAAAGGAGCGTTTTCTGAAAAAGACAAAGACAAATTGCTCCAATGATGGGCTAGGGGAAAAATGGAAATGCAGGAATATGATGACAAATAAGATGTTTGGCTTTGCTTCAGTCACTTCAGTATACAGCATGTAGCATGGTCAGAACTGCCAGCTTCAGAAAGAATGGAGATTTCAGCATTGTCACAGTATTTAAAAACAAGACATCTGACAGCAAACAATGTCCCCCTGCCCTCAATATTTTTCATTCTTGGTGGATCAACAAGACTTGATTACTTAAACTGGCATTGTCAACACAAATGTCCTTCAGTATTTCTTTGGTGTGTCTATGTATGGCATTCATGTAAGGTATGTGCCATTCCAGGTTATACAATCTCACACTGTAGAATGGTTTGTAAAATTTTACATCCTGAAGCAGCTGCTGAATTGAAAACAATATCTTTGTTAAAGAACAATGTTTTGTGGTATAGAAAGAAAATGTAATTGATCTTGTGTGTGTGGAAACTGGTAACATAGTAATTCAACTCAGTGAGTAAACTTTTAGAGCAAAAGTTCTAGTTTAGTTTCCTTTAAAAACAGTTTTGTTTCTTGGAAGAAGGGGCAAGTGAAATATTTCAGTTAACAGGCAAAAAATTTCTTCAGGTGATGTGACAGTACATTCTTCTGTACATCTACTACCACCTAAATAGTAGCAGATATGAATAGTAACCTGATTATATGTATTAAAAAGCACCTCTTCCAGAGGTACTACCAAATTTCTATGCTGAGCAAATCAAACAAAACATTGCAATGGTCATTCATATTCCTACTTCACAATATCAATTGCATGTTGTAGGACTAGCAATGAATTTCACTGAAGTTATGTGATATATTCTTAATGGTATTGCTTTGTTCTAACAAGAGTTCATTCCAATAGAAATGCCTCTTTTGGACTTACAGATAACACAAAGACTTTTAAGGGCAGAAATGCTAAATTTCATGCTTGTTCAGCCATGTTCTCTTGCTTTTTGCTGCTTGTATTCACCTAGTGTGTTTACCCAGATATCTTGGTCATGTTGACTGAGCAGATACTCTGAAGTGGGGCATGCTGGAGAACAAAACTGTAGCAGCCATCAAATTGCTTGGAAAGTAATTTTCCTTGCATCAAAGAAACGATAGGTTTCTCTTAGCTCAACCTATAGCAGGAGAACCTGAAGAGCCATCAGGAAAATATAGTGAACTCATTAATCATAATCTGATGGAACTTTAGAGGCAGCTGTGAGAGGGTTTTAACTCTTGATCCCCATAGTGGAAAGAGGTGATTCACTAATCCTTTCTCCCCAGGTGCTGTGGACAGTGCAGTACAGGTTGAGCCACTCCAACAATAGCTGACAAGCTTGACCTCTGATAAGATAATAGGTTCAAAGTTCTTTAGCCAGGAGCTGGCTATGCTTAGTCTGTCACTAAAGAATGATTTTCCAGTTTAAGCTGTAAACATTTTATCCAGTTTTATCCACTGTAAATCAAAATGTTCTCAGTGCTGGCCAAGAAAGTGAAGCATTGTTACCTCATTAAATAAAAAGAGCTGAAGGCCAACACTTCTCTTCATCATTAAACTTTATTTGGCACATGCTGCATAGATGGTAGATGACTTGTGAATCCTCTTTAAAATTACAAATTGCCTTCTTGAACCTTCGTATCAGCTGTTGCTTTTCCTATTAATACAAAAAATCAATGCAGACTAATATGGAAACAATCTAAAATGATCAGCAACCATTTGGTTAACTCCTGTACTCATAAAACATGGGATATTAATTATCCCCACAACTTTCCATTTCAAATCCATGGAAAGCAATGCATCACATAAAAAGAAGAAAGGAGATAAGTAAAAGTTAAGACCACTTAAAGTTCTGATATGTAGTGTTTATAAAGTTCAGTAAATTTTAGTTGAGCAATGATTATATTATGAAACATGTAGTAGTCTACATATAGCTGGCTGGTTCCTGGGAAGATGAGAAACACAATCCTCATGGAAATGGCATTGTTTGAAATCATGTGATAAATACTTCAAACATAGTAGCCTTCTCTTTAAGATTATGGTTCTTAGACCGATTCGAATACAGGAAGGCTATAGACATGAAAAAATGGTCTGCTTTGAGTCCTTGATATTCAAAATCTCTATAGAAAACAATCATTATATTTGGCTTATGTTGAAGCTTCAAGATAACTTCTAATCACTAAGTTTTCCTTTCCTTGTATTTATCTTTCTCAGAACTTACTGTGAAATTGCACCTAATTCAGTACAGCTAAACATTGCCCCAGAAAAGGAGGCTCTTCTAGGCCTGGCTGGAAATTCATGTCCATCTCTTGCAAATAACAATTGTGTGCATAAATCAGTTGAGTTCACTGCTCTGATAGAAAGTCTTTTTTCCCTTTTTTTTTTTTTTTAATGAGTTAATTTTCTAACAGATCATTGAACTGTTCCACTTCCTTATTTGATTGCACCATAATTAGATTTGAAACAAGTGAATAAGCAGCTGTGTATGGTGCAAGAAAGCAGGAGAATTGAATAGACTAAGAGTGAACTATAGCATAGAGAATAATGAAACCACACCTTTATTTCTGTATCTGGGAAGTCTGCTAATCAAAGTGAAAGAGTTAGCAGATTAACACTGGCTTTACTATTGCAATGAATTACCCTATGTCATCCTTTTGTTTTATTTTACACATGCCCTCTTTTGTCTGAAGATGGTGATCAATCACTTCAAATTATGGTGGCAAGACAAAGTACTGCAACAAATATTTACCATGTCCTTAATCTGTTTGGATTTCAATAACACTGAAAACCAAATTACATTATAGAAGCATAATGTTTTTGTTACAGGATTCCATAGAAATCCTACTGGCAACATCTGCTCTGTGTAGCAGAGTTCAGTGTTATTCTCCATGCAGTTACTCCTTCTTCTCAAAAATGTCTTAGGTTTCACCCTATCCATTTCACTGAGTGTGTACTCTAAATCTGGTACAAAGTTTGCTAGCCTTGTTCCATGCCAAAAATAATACATTATTGCCATTCACATAAATCACTTTCTGGTGAATCCTTCTCACGATGACTTTGTCCATGTGACAACAGTGTTGTTTCACCAGCCAGCTGTTTGCCAGAAAGGAAAATAATAATATTGATCATATTATTAGTATTAGTATGTATTAGTATGTGTACTAGTATTAGTATTAGTATTAGTATAAGTATTAGTGTTAGTGTTAGTATTAGTATTTATTAGTGCCATCATCAACAACACCAATGCTAATGACAGCAATGAGAACAATCACCACATCCTCCAGACTTCTTTTTAAGGGCTGATGATTAGGAGACAAGCAGATGTGCCAGTTCTCGCTGTAGAACTATTAGAGAAAACTAAAATCGTCACATATGCTTGGATTATTAAGGGAATGAATGTTACCTTGTCTGTCACTGGTTTCAGATGTTCTAATCCTCTATTTCCATAATAAACTAGTCAGAGTTAACAATTGGTTTCACACTGTGGATAGGGAAAGTGCTTTGATTTCCACAGTCATAGTTTAACCCAGTTGTCTCCTTCTGTTGATGTCAATTTCCACTGTGGGGACAAATACAAAAATGTTCATTTTTGCCTCAATGTTCTCAGAGTCGTAACTATCATGGAAAAAAGTTATCATGATTTGCACAAAAGAATAGATATTGGAAAGATTTAGTAGAGGATCTCAAGAGAAAGCAGAGACTGCACTTTCACAGTTCAGGTCCCTGGAAAGGGGATATATGACAATGGAGATGATCATGGACTGACAACATTCACACAGTAGCTATTTGTGAGTTAGTAGCCGTCCTGTTTTAAATTAGGTTTCTGCAAATAAAATCATTCACCCATACATTCCAAATGGGAATTTAAATTATATAAATCAAGCAGCTTTGAAATGAATGAAATAAATTTTTAATGACTTAAAATACTAAATTATGAACAGTATCAAGTAATGCAAAGGATGAATTGACTAGTTCAATTTTTTTTCATTCTTTTAAAACATATCTCAGGGTAGCATTACATGCTACACATCGTGTGACTTTCCATTTTTATGGATCCTCTTGCAGTGCCATTTATTTTCATCTAAACAAAGCTTAGGAATACATAATTGTTGCCAAAGATATATACATAGCTTCATTTTACATTTCCCAGTTATTTCATTGCATATTTTTAGACGTAATGAAGAAATTTTCTTGACTCGTTTTTCAACAAACAAGACTAGGGAAAAATAATGGTTTAATCATCTTAGAAAAATAATAAGAGTAGTAACAATATTTATAAATATATTAAAGGAGGAAAATGTTTCAAAAAGATCTATTAAAATATATTTCCCTTGGGGAAATATAATATCAGCTTGCATGATTAATTTACAGTGTCTCAAGGATTCACTGAAACTTCTTAAACTTCTTTATGTGATCAATTCTGTTTTATTGTTCTGAGATTTATGCAATAAAGCAAATAAATGGTTGATTTATCTCACTGTTCCACTTGTGTGACAAAGCATAAGAGAGAAGAAATGAAGAGAGATGAAATCAACTAATGTACAGAAAAGAATTTAATATATGCTAATATTGTTTAGATTTGTGAAGATAGTTATGTTAGATATTTTTGGAGAGTTTTCTTAACATATCAGGAACACAAAAAAAAGTTATTGAAATGAAATTATTATTTTTGCATTCATGCTTGAATATGATGTGGATATATAGTCCCAATGCATTTTCCCAATATCAAAAATAAACCTCCCCTGATGAGACTTAAAGCCATTTTCTCTCACCCTATCAGTTGTTATTAGTGAGAAGGAATTGACCCCCACCATATTCAAAACCACTGAGAAATTTTTGGTGCATGTGCTGCCATTGATATCTACTCACCCACAAAAGAAATGCCTTAAATTTCACCTTCCCTCTTTCCAAGTGGAAAATAAATGGATTAGTGTGCCTCTGAAACTAAGGTAATAGGTTTTTAAAGCATGAGAGTAGGTTTTAAATTTGGGCTTTTTCACTTTTTAAGATTTTTTTTTTTTTAAGTTTGTCTTAGTGGTCAGTCAGTAATGGACGTTTTATGACTTTAATTTTTCATAAGGAGTTGCATGATTTCCATTTGCTTCCCTGGAACTGGCTAACTGCTGATGCAGTGGCTGGAGTGAGGGTGTTTTTCAGGGTCATAGGTTGTGTCTCTTGTCACCTCCTATCCATCCTGTTGAGTGTGAATATTTGATACACTTCATGGGCATTAAACTGATGGGCAGTACTGGGCTCAAATTAGCATTAGAAATCAATTGGGGATTGACTGTGCCATAATTTGAGATAAGCCTCAGTGAGAGGGAAAGCTGTGTTCAGCTGGAGGTGCTGTTTAGAGGAGCTGTGCCATACATGAACTTCTTCTTGTGTGCCCTGGGATGGGCCACAGTCAGGCACTGCTTTACTTCAGGCAGCTGCATGAGACAGAGCAATACTCACCTCCTTTTGTGCAATACAGCCCATTACTGGCTGATGTTGCATTGAAAAATAAGGTTTTGGATGCTGCTCCCAGTCCAGTGCAAAGAAGTAGATGTTGGGGAATTTTAAAATAAATTTGTTTGAAAAGAGAGAACAAGAAATTGCCAGCACTCCTTTTTAGTGTTCCTTTCCTTTGTGTTTTCAAGTACTCATTTTTCATAGACTACAGGTACGTTAAAATAAAAAAACTAGAAAGATATATTATTTTTAGATCTAAAAAATATCAGGATCATACTAGCAATATTAGAGTGTACATTAGTGCAGTCACCAGATGGTTTGATACATTTATGAAAGTTTGTTTTATTTTTGTTGTCACATCTCAGTGTTTCCAGAACATCTTATGGAGCTTGTTGAGAGCATCCGGATGAGCTGTAAGGGTAGGTCTGACCTTAGGCATTCCAGTTAGTCCAGCATGCCTACAGTGCAGCTTTTTTATGAAAAACATCTGCAGATTGGCTTTGCTGATTTCCACTCTGTGTCCTACAGCAATTCCAAAGCAAGTTAATTTTGTTAAGAGGAGAAAACTAGGTCTCCTTCTGAATTAATTCTTTGTGAGAAACTTCTTTGGTGGAGACATCCTTCGAAGACATGGAGAGTGAGACTGGTGAATGCTGAGGATGAAGAGTTGTGCAATAGGATATCTTCTCTCACATCATGTGAAAAGCCTGCCAGCATTCCTTGTCCCTGGGGTAGACATTCATTCTTCTAGATTGTGGTGATGTGTATTATATTTGCACCAGAAGGCACCTGAGTGATATTTACTAAGTGTTCTGTTATGCCAAAGCATTCAAAATGTCCAGGATCATTTTCAAAAACATTTTAAAGCCCAGGGGGGGTAGAATCCATTCAGTTTTATCCACTTCCTTTTGATAATTCCTGAGGAATATTGCCTGTGGTTGATACTGAGGTTTGTGTTTTCTAATGGGAAGATCAAAGGTGATCTCAAAAATGCCTGTCAGTACATTTGGTGTGGTGATGAAGGCATAAATATTAACTGAAACAGATTATCAGAGACAGAATACAGGGAAATAGGCTTTCTTGAATGGAATCATGCTCTACTTGAATACTCTAGTGCAATATATTTGTATACATGCTGTTCCTGTTTTATTGATGAGTCTTAAATCTAAGATGATGTTCAATACATGTTCTGCCTAGTATCTTTGTCCTTGTCATTTTATAAGCAACGTATTTTTTTCCAGTAAAGTTGCTCAGAGGCATATAATTTTACTTCTTCATATACTCTCAAGTCTGGTTACTGTGGCAAAACTGAACAATTTGGTGGTGCCTTGAGGTTAAGTGTGTTCGATATCTACTGGGTGCATTTTCCTTCCCTTAATTCTGACCTGGGACTGATCCCGTGCTTATTGGTACTCTGGGCTTTTGCAAAAAGCCCTGAATCCAAGGGTCATTTCCTAAAAATCTAGAATAGGAGAAGAATGCAGGGGCCATGTTTTTGTAAAATTACCACAGAGGACTCAAAGTCAAAGCCAGGATCCAATCTTTTGGAGCTTTCATGGAGTCTGAGTGTTGTTTTGCAAGTTAGCTGCCTGGGGACTAATAGTTCTGGGAACCTCTGATGTTAGGGGCTGTCCAAACTTCTACTGAGTCAATTTATCAGAAGTCAGGTATTCTGCTCTACTTCTCCCTGTGCAGACTTTTATCACATAATACCTGTAAGGCAGAAGATTGTAGAAGATTGATTTTTTTTCAAGGAAGTGGCTCATCTGCTGCAATTTATTCCTATGTGAGGTAGTTCCCACAGCTGCCATCCTGCTTCCTTACTAGGAGATCACTGCTTGGTGAAGAAATGTAGGCAGGTATCCATGATCATTGGAGCCTGACCAGGTCCATCAGCACTCAATACACTGAGGCATCTAAACATGGCATGCTAGGGTTAATGAATTGAACTCATAGACTTAGTGGTTAGACCTAATGAAAAATAATTACTGATGAGGCAAGAAACTCATGTTCTGCTCTCTTTCTAGTGCAGGAATTGAAACCTGCTTTGTCTCTAGCCTAGACATAAAGTAAGACAGAAAATGAACACTGAATCTTTCTTGTCATGGATGCACCACTGTGCACCCAGGAACATTGGAAGGAGGGTGGAGCTCCAACCTAGCACAGAGGACATTCTTTTGAATAGTTCCTTAGGAGAAAAAAGAAAAAAAAAAAAGATAAAGTAGAAAGAAAAAAACAACAAAAAAAACCCCTACCCGAATAGTTCTTTCACTGTGCTTTGAGACTGTAACCAGAACCTGCAGATTCATACAATTCAACTAAGTACTTCTCTGATGTAATAAAATTTAATAACTCTGCTGTGCTAACAGCCATACTGCTTTCAGATACTGCACTTAATTATATCCTTAGCCACCTTATCTCTTTCTGTGACTGAAAGTATTACAGACATGTACATGTCCTGTCTTCAGAATCCCAGTGAATAACTTTCTTTTGAGTTTCTGGGTGGTAGCTGTGACTATGTTTACATGACCGTTAGCTGATGCTTTGGTTATGACATCAGACTCTGTGCCTTATTTGTACTAGGAACTGAATTGTGAGAACTACAGTCTTTATTCATACAGTTGATCAGTCATAAATTATAGATAATGAAAAGCAGGAATTTAATCAACAATAAATAAATCTATTTATTTGGCAAAAGGACCGAGGAGCACTTTTTATCTTTGTCTTTTTTTAAGCTTTAAGAACTTAGCCAGGAGTTCAGTTTCTTTTTTTGCATCTTAAGATTAGAACACTTTTTTCCCTTAACTCACAAACTTGACAAACAGAAGTGTTCTGCCATACTTTTCACTTTGGGACACTATATGTTATATTTTCTATAAGCCAAATATCCTTTACAGAGATGTCTGGGAAATAAGCCAGTTACAATGGTCTCAGGAGAATCAGCAGGATTGGTGAAAAACAAAAAAAGTATACTTATATTTAAGTACATTAATGTCTCAAATTAGCATAGCAAATGGCAATTGACAGCTTTTGATGAATCTTGGCATTAATTTCTAATCAAACAATGTACAAGGCTTTAAATGATAACTTACTTATCTCTTCATTTACATTAATAAAGATCTGAATCTGTAGCTTCTGAATTACTTATAAATCATGTCAATTTTTCCCAAATACTGTTTGTGTAGTTTTGGCCTATCAGATAACTGTATATCTCAAAAGTGAGCAAAGCAATGTCATTGCTAGGAAGGATAGGATCATTTTCAAGTCACACTTAATTTTGATGTCAAGGTGTTCAATTTTAGTTTATATGTGTTTGGCCAAGGTTGGTTGGTCCATCTTTGAGAAAGATGGTCTCTGGCAAATGTTGATTTTTATTTTTATTTTTTTTTTCCATTTGGAGTCAGCCTAGAGTGTTCCAGATGTCAGAGCTATGACTTACAATCATGCCAGATTTTGAACGAAAATTCCCAGGAGCAGAGCTTATTGAGGGAATATGCAGATCCTCTGCTATTTACAGAAGAACACTGGTGTAATCAAATATCAACATAAGTGCACCTTTAAATAGAAAATGGTGGTGAAAAAGTCTGCTATTACACATTGATATAGCTGTTCTGCATTTTGAAAGTCTGTAAGAAGAACAAGTACCATTGGTTAATTAAGCATACTTTATTGGAGTAAGGTTAAAGGCTTGAGTGTGCATATATTGTAAAAAGGTAAACCCTCCTGACCCCTACCTTTTATTCAGATGTTGTGCTGGTGTGGGGTTTTTTAAAAGGAAAGGGAGGAGATTCAAGAATAATTTCAAATATTTCTGTCCCAAGTGTTAAATCAACAAAAAGTCAGATGAACAGCTAATCATATTTGTAAAAACTTGGAATTTTCACTTCTTTTTGACATTTAAGTATTTTAATACTTTAACTGTTAGAATTTATAAAAAGGAGCTTCAGTTCTATCAGTGTTTCTCATTTTTATTACACTTGTGGCATTGTTTTATGGCCTATCCATAGCAAATATAATGTACTGATGTGTTATAAGGTATTGATCCAATCAATTTTTTGGTGTACGTTAAAATTTATAAAATATACATGCATATATGTGTGTGCATATGTATACATATATATCTATTAAAAAATTAATTATTGGGGTCTAATGCTACTTAAAACCGATTGAAATATTTAGATCAAAGTGTTCCCTGTCTGTGCTGTAATGAAAAGCTAAGCATCAAATGTACTAATTAGAAAGGCAGCTGTTTTCTTGTTAATATCTTAGCTTGAAATTATTTTTGCTGGGAAGATGGTAATGCCATCTTATCTTTAGAAGTTGCATGACATGCAGTTGTGTTTAGGGTTTTTTTGGGTTGGTTGTTTTCGTGTTTGTCAGTTTTATAATAAAAAGCTTTTTTTTTTCTTAAAAAATGACAAAAAAACAAACAAAACCAAGCAACATGATTTTTAAAATATCAAAGAAATAATTTGATCCTGAACATCCAGATTCATTTTTCTTGATAAGGCATTTACCAGTCACATGACTTCAGAAAAGAGTTTCTGTTAACCTTCCCCATTATCAGTGGAAAGATATCAGTCCTTCCAAAAGATAAGGTTTAATTTACATAATTAAGACAATTGTATTTTTTCCTTAAATACTATCAGGCTATACATTTTTAGAGCATTTGATATGAAGGCACCTAAAAAGCTATGTGTACATAGCTGCAGTATGTTACCACCTCAAAACGTCTGTTTTTCCATGAAGCCTCCTTGACCAACAAAATTTTAAATTAGGCTTTTAAATGCCCAGAGAACAATGGGATAATATTTGCAGCCCAGGTTTTTATTTTTCTATTTGAAATATCGTCTAGTTTTCACCGCAGCTCAATAACATTATGACATACCAGTCAATTCTTACTGGCAAGTGATGATAATTATTTAAGTAATAAATATAAAAATTAGTATTATATACTCATAATAGGATATCTTATTGCATATTGCTACTTCTGGAATGCAAAACTGGAAATGAATTGTTTAACTTTTAAATGGAAGCTTAACCTTATGAAATACCATTTTTTCCTTAAGCAAAATTATTCAAAATAATTTTTGACTGATGGTAAATTTTTAACTATTAAGCCTAGCAGTGATAAAAGATTTTACAATCCGAGTTATTAATTGTGTATAGATAGAAGAGAATTGCAGCTAAGCTTTCCAAACAAGTGTGACTTCTGGGACAAATTTTATGCTTTTACCTTGCAAGGTTGTCTTTCAATAGTACTTTCCTGCCTGTGTTGTCATTTCCACAGTGGTCCCTTGCAGAATCTGTGGAATTCACACATTGCTCCCTACACAAACAGTTTTTCTCTCACTTGGAAATATGCTTTTTTTTTTTTTTTTCCTTCTGTTGTGAAAATGGACAGTGTCAGAGAAACACAAACTGTTTCTTGCTAATTAACCCTGATACACTGACATCAAGGAAACTCTTAACCTAAGCCAAGACCTATTACAAGCAGAATATACAAATGTCCTTCTGACAGCAGAAACTCAAATCATACGATGTCATTTGTGCACTAGTTCTGTTCTACATGGCATGTGATTCCTGACCTCAATGGAAAGATTGATCATGACTTCTTCCATCTGATATTTATGAAATGTTGCCTAGCATGTCTGGCAGAGTCAGTTATACATTTTCCTCCTTTTCTGTTTTGTCTCTTGTTTCTATAGCATCTGAGTTTTGTGTGATTTCTCATCAAACATTCTCAAGTTTCACCCACGCAGGCCATCTGGATTATAGTTAATATTTTAGGACCTATCCCCTTAACTTTGATGTACATTCTTGTAACTGCTAAAACATGGTGATATCTCTTCCTTCTGTCTTGAGAACCTCCTCCTCAAAAACCCAGACTTACCAGAGGAACCAAGGGCTTGATACTGCCAGCAGCTGAACTCTTTCAGATCTCTTCTATATTTTTTCAAATCTCAAAAAATCTATGATGAGAAAAAGAAATCTGTGAATTCTCAGCAGCAAAAATCTTACCATAATGAGAGGACTAAATTCCTAAAGCATAAAATATGATATTAAAAAACTGTTTCATGTAAGTGGTTCCTGAAGTTGGTTTGTTGCATTAGATTATGAACATCAAAATGGTACTTTGCTGACCAGGGCAGGAACAGTGTGATCCACTAAAATGGATTCACATTGTCATTACTATAGCTTGATCCCTGTCTTCACCTGAAGCTTATTTCCCTCTCAGGTTCATTGCATTTCATCTGAGTAACTGTTTTATGAACCAGCAAGGTCCATTCCGTGCCTATGATTGGAACAAGCATTTTACTCTGATTTAACCCAGAAGTATCTCTCAAACAGCTCAGTCACTTCTGAAATATTCTTGGGGTCTGATGTTACTGTTTGTCATTCTTGTAAAGTGAAAATAAGCTTGAAAGATAACAAAGGTCAGATAAATGTTTTTAAGAAAGAAACTGACAGCTGTCCAAATACTTGTGATAATATGTGCTTAGTGCAATAAGACTCTAATCTGTGATGCCATCCTCCTGATCCTGTGTAATCACTGTAATGACATTTCTTTCTTCAGGATGGACCCACATAAACATTTCATGGTCTGTCTCATAATGTTGACTAACTGAACCATAATCACTTGCTCCTTAAGCACAGAGACAGATCCAGATTGGTATCTTCTTCTTCTTCCCTGTCATCTGCATCATTCAACCCAGACAAATGCTCAGTCACAAGGACAGGGCTTGGGCATCGATGCATGGCACTGGGTCACTCATGTCTAAATGAGGCCCACTGAGCCACAAGCAGGAGCTGCTTGGAACTTTTCAGCTTGAGAAAAGAGAGTAAGGGCAGAATTCAACTCCCTTAACTCATGTGTCCAGGACAACCTAGATGTTCCAGGAATCTACGATTTATTCAGGAGCGCAACAAAGGCTTTTTAAGTAGCGTCTGGAGACAAGGAGAGATACCCAGTGACAGGCACTAAGCATCTGTGTTTAGGCAGCACTGAGCTCTAGATTTTGTTGATCCTGACTGAGATCACAATCTTCATATATAATACCTACATTTAAGTTTCAAAATCTCTCAATTTAACCGGAGGAGATTGTAGTAATGGGGAGTTGAAGGGCTGCCATGGAAAAGACACTGCATTACACCATCTCTAAAATCTGGTTGAGAAAAGCTTTACAGGGTAGGGTATTCACCCCACTTCTAGGAGAGACACATGAAGCTGATATCCTTGAGAGAAGATAAGATTTTCTTCCTCTGCTGCTCCCCAAAAGTTCTATCCTAGCTGCTTTTATATAGATAGTTCTGGCTTTTGTCTGTATAAATTTATTGCAAATTACAGAAAATTCTTTGAAGTTTGCCACGGTTTATTTTTCCTTTTGTTGTTTGTTTTCAGACTACTGCAGAAATCTGATCACCACAGAACTGCTTGCCAAAATAGCACAGAAACAGGGTAGGGAGAGTAATGGTGATGTTGCCAAAAAAATTCGATCCAATATGCTGCACAGCTCACAGAGTGCTCTGCCTCACTAGTCATTGAAACACTGGTTGTTTCTGAGACATGCATCCCTAACCTGTGTTAGGTTTAAATAGATTTACACTGTCAATCAGAATGCTACACAGTGTAATGCATTTAGGTGTCTGCCCAGCCTAAATGCATTATTCTAGGGAATTAAAATTGTTTTAATTGGCTAGTTTGGGATAATGGTCCTTAAATTCCCTGTCTCATCCTTCTTCCCAGCTTTGCCATAGTCATTCACATCTTAAAATTGGAGGTTGACCACAGGTGTGCAAAAGGATATTTTACCTGGGATTATATGAATATATGGCAAAACCCCCATAAATATTTCCTGGAGTGAAGAACAATAGGACTTGAAAGTTTGTAAGGTGTATGGGTACATTGTCATCAAACAGAGGATCAACATATGTTGCTGTATGCACAATCCCCTACATCTGTCAATTTTCTCCTTGTCCCACTGAGAAATATTCTCTCCCCCCTCAAATTGTTATGCATTTTCCACTGTCCTTTCAGAATGTTTACAGTTGAATGATGGATTGAAGGATCTCTAGAAAACCTGAGATTAAATCTGATACGAGAAGCGTAGGTGACTTTTTGAAGAATATGTTTCATTTTCCTGAAGATCTTCACTGTTTCTGTGGTGAGGTGTTTCAGGGAAAGATTTTTCTCATTTTAGAAAGTGTCTTTAGGGCCAGGAACTAAATCTCATAAACCTGTTAACAAGGATGTGACAGTCTGTTCGTCTAGGGCTTTTTGGGCTTGCACTGAAAGTGAATAGGATCCAGGATTAAAAACTGAACTAATTTGTGCTATTACGTGCTTGTGTTGTTTTCCATGTACATATTAGAGGACTATCTAGGAACAATTCTGTTTTAGAAATTTTACCTTCAGAGGATTTTCCCTTTGTGAGGACTAAGAACAGTAGTAGACTTTCTTTTGTTTACATATCTACCAACATTTGAGCTGCGAAGACCACACTTACTTTTCTGCTTTGAGTAGATGTCCCTGTGTTATTTCTTCACAAAAATGCTGTGTATCTTCTTGCTTTTGTTTTCAAACACACCTCGGAGAGAATAAAACCAATCTTGCATTCTTCTTACCTGATACGTATGTATTCCTCCTCTAGTCTGATTCCCCACAGATATCCACTTACTACTTTTTCCTTTAGTCCTAGACAAAGAAGAGAACAATTCCAGAGCCAAGCAGAGTAATTCCAAACACAAAAATTTATTTCCCATACATAATATATTTATAAAAATTGCTTATTAGAAGTCATTGAAAGTGCTACATTGTTTTCTGGAATGGTATGAAACATGACTGCTTTCTTAAAGAATAAATTTTCAAATGGAATATGTAAGGGAGACTAAGTATCTCACTGGTGAACGTTGACTATGCATATTTATTACTAGCAGTTGATCTTCCAGCTTAAAGCTCAGAATTTTTAAGTCAGAATTAGCTCTTTTAATGGATGAAATATCCTAAATATTCCCTCTAAATGCATGTTGCCTTTTTGATGTATTATTCATTTAACTATTTTCACAGTCTTAGTAAAACTGTTCCAGTTTTTACTGAGTGCGAGACTAACTTGTTTCAGCCCATCTACCTGTCAATGAGATAGTACTCCCAGATGTCCCTGAACAATCTTCTCATTTTAATTAGAAAAGAAAAAGTAATTTTTATATTTGTGCATGGGCCTCAACACTGGCTCATGCCCTATTTTCGATTTTTTTCCTTTTTTTTCCATGACTTTTTTTCTTTAACTACAGATAAGATTGTTCTTTAAATTTTATACTTAAAAATAACTCTTGATGAAATACTCTTCTATTGTGGCAATACAAGCATTAATTTATAAAAGATCATTGTATTTAATAGATTTATTAGGACACAGAAATATTTGTCGCATTTTCACGAGAAGGTTTAATGTAATTAAGCTTATATCTTTGTTAAGATATCATAATCTATTAAGAGTAAATATGCTCTGAATATAGATATAAAGGTATGAATATTCCAAATTCAGTATAAATTAAGTTACTGCATTTAAACAAGTAATAGATTCTTAGATACATTGGTGATTTAATCTGAACCTGTCTCCTACCTTAAAGAAAAGTGTCAGAAATTTAAACTCGGGTTATTTCTTCAGCACCCTGAGGAAAGCCCATGGCTATTCTTAGACACTTTCAATCGTGCTAATATTGCAGTTGCTTTTTATTTGAAGAGCAAAAGGGAGAGAGAGAAACAGTAATTTTTCAAGTTTACAGTTCCAGTTGCAAATCTTTCTTAGTTTTATCTGCTAATAACCATCATATATGTGCACACCTCTAACCATTTTAAAAGAGAAAAAAGAAATCAGATAAAATTGAGTTACTTGCTCAAGGTCTTTAGCTGGAGGTATTTTAAGGGGATTTAGTTTTTTAGCTGGCACAGGAGATGAAAACACACTGCTTTACATTGTTATGCCTCACAGGATTTGTGATCCTCTTCATCCTTCCCTCATTCTGCCCATGTTGCTTGAAGGAGCTGATTTTAGACTTTGACAGAGGGGCAGAATGAGACCTGGCTTCCTCATTTGTTATCCACAACAGCTTTAAATGCTACCCTGGGCAAAAATCTCCCATGATCGCCTTTGTGTCCAAGGGCTTTGAATGTTCTGAGGAGAGATATTCCTTCTGCTGTCTTTCTCTTCTGGACCAATGTTGACCTGGGGGTGCTGGTTGACAGCCAGCTGATCATGAGCCATCAATGAGCCCTGGTGGCCAAGAAGGCCACTGGCATCCTGGACTGGATCAGCTACAGGGTGGCCAGCAGGACCAGAGCAGAGATTGTCCTCCTGTACTTTTCACTGGTGAGGCCACACCTGAAATCCTGTGTTCAATTCTGGTCCCCACACAACAAAAAAGAAATTGAGGTGCTGGAGTGAGTGCAGAGAAGGGCAACAGAGCTGGGGAAGGGTCTGGAGCACAAATCTTATAAGGGGTGGCTGAGGGAGCTGGAGGTGTTTAGCCTGGAGAAAAGAAGGCTCAAGCGTGATCTTATTTCTCTCTACAAGTACCTGAAAGGAGGCTGTAGAGTGGTGGGGGTCAGCTTCCCAAGTAACCAGTGACAAGACTGAATACAGCCTAAAGCTGCCTCAGATGAGGCTCAGGTTTGTGATCAGGAGGAATTTGTTCACAGAAAGGGTTGTCAAGTGTTGGAACAGGTTGCCCAGGGAGGTGATGGAGTCACCATCCCTGGAGGTGTTCAAGAGAAACTGGTGGTGCCCTTAGTGCTATGGTCCAGTTGACAAGGTGATGGTCAGTCAAAGATTGGACCCAATGACCTTAGAGGCCTTTCCAACCTAAATGAGTCTGTGATTCTGCCACTTCCTTTGCTTTTCCTTGGCTCATGCTCAGAGGCTGCAAAGGAAGCTTGGATTATTACACGTGCCTAAGGCTGAGCTCTTAAACAGGGGTTACCTCCATGACCCAGGTTCAAATGCATTTCAGCTGGGTTACAATACATGGTTCTAACATTTTCATTCGTTGTAAGAATTATCTAATTATAACAACTGTCCCACTTCCTTCACTGCTATTGCTTATGAAGTAATAGGCAATTCAGAAGAAGAAAGGAGTGTATGATGTGACCCAGTGTATTCCAAGACCTTGTACATTGAATAAAGGTAATATGAGACAAAAAGCATTTTAACACAAAAGGAAATTAATGATCAGGATGATAGTCCTGGCAGATGGTCAGGGGAAGTTGAGAAAATAAGACTAGAAGTGTTATTTAAGGGGAAATGAGCCTTTTTGGATTTTCTTCAAGACAGATTGATATTAAAATAATTTCTATCAGGAAAAAAAAATCTTTTGCAAAGAGTCTCAGATCTGGAATAAACACTTCTTTCTGTGTCTGGTTTGAATAGTGGAAGTGAAAAGAAACAAACAATGGGTGTTAAAAGAAAAGGCATTTTCTTTTAAAAGGTGGCTGGTAATGGGATTCCACTATCTGTAACTTAGGAATGCTACTTTGTTGGAGTGCAGCACAGGAAAATATACCTGCATGTACATTACCTAATATATTAGACTTTTTTTTGCAAATATTCACCCAGAAGAACAGACATTAACATTTGTTCAATCTTATAACTTGTAGTTCTGTGGGTACTGGTTTGAACTCTGAAATTGTCCTTTCTATGGCTGGCTCAGGGAGACAAAATACAGCCTTTAGAAGGGTAGCTTTTATGGTTTCTTATCAGATTCCTAATAGCTGCAGATGCTTTGGAGTTAGATTAACTTGTCTTTTTTTTTTTTTTTTCTTTTTTTCTTTTTTTCTTTTTTTTTTTTTCTTTGAAGACTAAGCAATTCAGTTTGCATATATGAACAGCATGGAAAAAGGGAGAAGAAGGGAGGGAAACATAATAAATTTTCAGGAGGGACTATGGGAGTTCTCATGAATGCAACAGGTCATTTCTACTCTTTGGATCATCACCAGAAATTTGCATTTTTATTCCCATATAGCAGGAGGTATCTTGCAAGGCAGTGTAAGGTTTTCCTTGGGCATTTTAATGTCTTTACATCTTTCTTTCTGCATCATACATGCTGAGTTGTTTAGGGACCTAGAACTGAAGCCACAGAAGCAGAGGGGAAAGACATGATGTTTATTTGATTTGCAGTCAATTGGTAAAAGGTTTGGAACTGTTTCTATTATGGGTAGATTTGTGAATCAGAGACTGGTCCAACCTGCATCCATCTCTTTGAGTTACCTTTTTGCAAGAAGAAGCCAAACAAAAAAGAACCATTTTCACTTACAGATGCTGTACAGATTGCTAAGACTCGCAGAGGCATAAAACTGTAGTTGAAAGTGTAAAACACACAATTTAGACGAGTAGTTCAGCTGTTAGGCAACACTGACCCATCTTTAAATGACCAATTACTTTGTTGGTACCCAGAAAATCTCCATATATCAGTTCTGGAAACATGATAGGTAGCTCAGAGTTGTCATCACAGAGTGCCAATGTGACTACAGCATATAGTCGTGTAAGAGCACTTGGCTACTGTAGAAAAAAAAAACAACTTTGGTGCAATTTGACTTTTCTTTTTATTCTAAAAACACAGAGTGAAAAACAGAGGAAACTGCTAAAGTTTTATCAGGCTTGACATGGAATTGTTGGTATTTATGTCGATTCCATATAAAGCAAAAGGTCAGGACAGACGTACTTGAAACTCAATCCTGACTCTGAAAATATTTGCCACTTGCAGTAAGCCTGGCTCAACCTTCTGGTTTGTGATGAGAAATTCAAACATGTTTGTCACTCAGTTAAATCCTAGATACTACACTCAAAGCAAGAGAGGGTTTTGTGTGGTTTCTTTTGGTGGAAAGCCTGTGTAAGTCAGCACAGCATCATGTATTTTTATCTTCTCAAGGTGACTTTCATAACCTTTTTCATTTCTTCTTGACCATAAAAATGAGCCAATGAAATATTTTATGTGCTGTTAGGGCACAGCTGGAGATAGACTGACCCTTATTCTACTCCCTCCAGAGTAAGACAAATTAAGTGGACTATGTTATAATTGCTCAAATAAGCTGAACTCTCTCAGGACATATTCCAGCTATCCAAGAGCAATATTAAGATATATATGGTCACATGAATTGTATTGTTTCTCATGCTTTGGATTATTGAGCAGATTCCTGTGGAGCACACAGGGGCTTGGGCTTCTACCATGTAAACAGGAGCTTGGGCTTCTACCATGTAAACAATCAGAAAACATATAATAGTATTTTAATGTCTGGTACTAGATGCCCGCTCAGTACCTCAAAGCTGGAGAAACTCAGACTTACAGCCCAAATACTTGGAATACATAGGAAGAAAAACCTACTGTCTGAAGCACTGGGAAGAAGTTCTTACTTCATTGAAGTCAGTAACAGACAGATATGTGCATTGGCACCTAGAATTGTCATGAGTTCTGCGAATGAAAGGAGAAAAACATGTTGTTCTTTGTCAGCCTAGGCCCTCTATAATTTCATTCTGCTACAAATTTCCTAAGTGAAGGAGGAAAAAAACAAAACAATGCGAAAACAAATTTCCCAAGCTTTGAAGCAGTTTTATGTGAGTAGTTATTTAACTTACAGTTATTATTGCAATTCTAATGACCTAATTAATATTCTAAAAATTGCTGCCAAACATTCATCAAGAACACCATTTTGCTTTTAACCTGCCTGTCAGGGAAGTGATATTTCTTATGCATTTTGATTCACATTTTCAGTTCTCAGAGATGTAAAGAGGGAGATCAGCAGAATGGCCACCTTGGTCTTCCAGACAGCAGACTACAGACCTTTTGGTTTGACTTTGGTTCCAGGGAAGGTCATGGAGAAGATCATCTTGATTGTCCTCCCATGGCACATGCAGAACAATCAGGGGATCAGGCCCAGCCAGCAGGGTTTGTGAAAGGCATTGACCTCCTTGACCAACCTCATCTAACGCCAAGGCAACCTTCTCAGTGGATGAGGGAAAGGCTCTGCATGTCGTCTACATGGACTTTAGCAAAGCCGTAACACTGCTTCCCCCATTCTCCTGGAGAAATTGGGTGCTTGGATAGGGGTGCCCTTCACTGGATAAAGAAAATGCCGGATGGCTGAGCCCAGAGAGTGGTGGTGAATGGAATTAAACCTGGGTGGCAGACAGTCAGCAGTGGGGCTCCTGACTGCTACAGGGCTCAGTATTGGGGCCAGTTCTGCTTCATATCTTAATCGATGATCTGCCCAAGGGGATTGAGTGCACCCTCAGTCAGTTACAGATGACACCAAACTGGGTGGGAGTGTTATCTGCTGGACATATTCTGCTGGAGGGTAGAAAGGCTCTGCAGAGGGCTCTGGACAGGCTGGACCAGGGGACTGAGGACATGTACAGGAGGTTCTACAAGGTGAAGTGCACTTGAGTCACAACAACCCATGTCATGAATGCTGCAGAGCTGGGGAAGAGTCGATGGAAAATGACCCAGCAGAAAAGGACCTGAGAGTGTTGGTCAACAGCAGCTGAACATGAGCCAGTGTGAGCTCAGATGGCCAGAAAAGCCAACGTCATCCTGTCTTGTACCAGCAATAGTGTGGCCAGCAGGACCAGGGCATTGACTGTCCCCCTGTACTCGGCACTGGTGAGGCCAAACCTCAAATCCTGTGTCCAGTTCTGGCCCCTCACATCAAGAAGGACATTGAGGAACTGGAGCATGTCCAAAGAAGGGCAATGAAACAGGTGAAGGAGAGCAAGATTTTTGAGGAATGGCTGAGGGACCTGAGATAAGGAAGCTTAGGAGAGACCTTATCACTTTGACAGGAGGTTGTAGTCAGGAGGGGGTCAGTCTACTTTCCCAAGTAACAAGTGACTGAATAAGTAAAATCAGCCTCAAGTTGCACTGGGGAGTTTTATATTGGATATTAATCAAAATTTCTTCCATAAATGGTTGTCAAACCATGGAAGAGGTTGCCCAGGGAAGCAACTGAGTCATCATCCCTGGAAGTATTTAAAAGATGTGTATATGTGTTCCTCATGGACATGGTTTAGCAATGTACTTGCCAGTTCTGGGCTGGACTTGATGGTCTTATGAGTCATTTGCAACCTAACCAATTCTATGATTCTATTTTATGGTTTGAACTATTAATATAAACAGTAAATAAGACCTTTTTATTTTTTTTAGGAGTCCCTCTTTTCTCTTATTTGATCTGTCTGTTTTTCTGGGGAGTGATTAATTTACCTGTAATGAGGAACGAAAGGGAAAAAAACAGGAGGTGGGAGGGTAGGTGTGCATTCTCTTCCTCTTCTCTGGACTCATCATGCTCTCTGTTCTCTCTCCTTTTTATCTGTTGTTACCTATCTTACTTCCTTTTCATGCCTTCATCAATAAGTGATTAAACTTCCCTGGCTAACCTATGCATTTTCCCCCTTTCATTTCATTTTCTCCTGTCATTGTCCAAAGTTGTAAATTCACCTCCTGTTCTCTAATCTGTTCCTCTTCCTGTCATGACTTTATTTCAAGCCTGCTCTATGCCCTTCCTCAGCATTTTTTAAATGCATAATTTTCTCCCCTCTTCTCATCTTCCTTTAAAGCGTTAATACCATATTCATGCAGCAGGGGTGTTCAAAGTGGAGACAGGGATAGCAACGAAGGAAAGAAGCTTTTAATCCCCATAAAATGGCAAAGGAGTGGGAATCTGTGAATGTATGTTGTACCTGAATTCTCTCTTCATCCTGGGACCAATAGAGGAGTGCACTATGAAAATCCTGAGCATACAGTCCATGGGCAGTTTACACTGTTGCTTTTAGCTATGGGCCGTTCCAGCATAATAAAAGGAAAGACAGAGCTATGTCAAGCTAATTCTTAACACATAGTAGTTTACTTTCAGACCTAACAAACCATAAATCGTTTGCTTTGTGTCTTGCAGCCTAAAAAGTATTATTACTCTAAAAGTTGTCTTCTTTTCTAATGGGAAGGAAAATAGGGGGCATAGCAGAAAGCCCAAGAAAGAGTTTAAAGGGGAAAGAAGACAATTAATAGAAGCAAAACTTTAATTTCTCTTGCTGAAAGTATATTTAAGAAGGGGAATATATCACAATAATCAACCAGGTTTTTTGCCTTCAGCCTGTCTGAGGCCATGTGGTTTGGAGATCTGATCACTAGTCCGAAAAGGAAAGGCTGTTTGCAAGATTTCTGGGGTGTTTATTCCTGGAAAAGGTGAGAGGACAAAAGCAGAAATCTATGACATACACTTTATGCCTTGTAAGGAAAGTATTCATCTGTCTATCTGCCTCTCTCTCTCTCTCTCACTTTCTTTCTTTCTACATGCATATAAATAGAGATCCATATGTTTCAAGCTGTCACTAAATTGATTTGGAGGCAGATTTTTCTTTCATGTACTGCTCTGAAGATTAGGTTAAAAACACAATATTTAATATATGGCTTAAACAAATTGAATTGGATTTTCTTATTTGTTTTGCTCTTTTACATTCACTGTTCAGTGTTTTCTGTAGTTTTGCATGATACTTCCATCAATAATAACAGTTCTGACAACTTTGCGACAGAACAATGCCGAAGCACAAGACAGTGTTTGAAATTTCAAACATCATTTTGTAACAATCATGCTTGCTCAATACACCCCATATCGTTTTGCCTTATACAGCAGCTGTGTAATTTTTAAACCATTTCTAAACTCATCTTTTGGGTGAGCATGAGTAGCTGTCTCCTTGTTGGATAAATCAGTCATTATTTTCCCATTTGTGCTTGTGCTGTCTTCCAGCACTCTTGCTTTCTTTAATAGTGTGAACTTTGTTTCTGTTTCTCTTTCAAAATTATGCTTCCTTTCAGTTTTCTTTGCAACATGTTCACTGGGCAGTACTTTGCCCATTTTTATTCTCCTGTGCTTTTTTGTTTGTTTGTTTTTCTTTTTTTTTCCTTTTTTTTTTTTTTTTTTTTCTTCCTGGTCGTAACTAAAACAATTTTCTGATTAAATTGACTATTAATAGCCATTATTTACATTGATTTGCACTTGTAATAGCATCACTAGAGGGCAGTATTGATTAAATTAGGCACACTGGTGCTCTGGAAACTTAACTGCAGAAAAGCCTCCAGTACAAACATCTTCACATTTTTCATATATGGTCATGGGTTTCATGTCCATTTTTCATTACATCCTACACATAAAAAGTAAAAGTAATCTTAATCACCATGTGTATTAGACATTGTTACTTGTAACTTTAATGTGTGTTAAAGAATATTCTGTGATTTTTATGAAAAAGAATGTGCATGAAGCTTAGTAGAAAGTAGATGGCATTGAGTTATTATAAATTACCATTTATATTAATGAATTTATTAGAAAGAATTACTAAAGCTTCTTATAATAAAAATATATGTTTGTTTATATGTATTTTTTTCTCAGGGAAAATACTGTGAAAAATAAATATCTTCTAATTCATTAACTGTCTTATTGAAAAATCTCAGTAGAGTGTATTTTATAATAATGGACAGCAAAGATAAGCAGAATTTTAAATTGAGACTCTGACTCGTTTGTTTTTATTGATTTACAGGTCTCCTGACAAATGCAGCAACACAGAATCCTCGTAGGAGTGGTTTAGGCTCTCTGTGAGCTACTTAACTTAGTCAAGTTTCACTGCTGTTGATCATCATCCGTTATATGTCATCAACTCAACTGTCTGTTTCTCTGTATCTCATGAATGACAGCATAATTCCTCTGCATTATGAGCTAAAGTTTGTTCTGCCATTCTAAGGATCACTGGACTAAGGAATATAGAAAAAGAGATATGCTTGGGCATTAGCAATACAAAAAAGTTCATGGTTAACGTTTCATCTGCGTTATACACCACTGCTGGACTTGCTGTTACCTTCATGTTTCAAAGCGAAGAGTCTGCTACGATGAAGAGTATCATCCCAATCAGCCTTAGAGAAGACTGTTTTGCCTATGGGAGGACACTGAGGTGCAAAAGAGAAACTCTTCTTGTGCCCTAAACTGTCTGAATCGCTTTTATTTTCTTATACTTTCAGTATTTACAATAGACCAAAGAGCAAAATCTATTTTAAAGTGGACACAATCTTACTCTTAACAGAGTTATGTCATTAAATTGAAGGAGGTCTCCACAAAGACATGATCCCAGCTTTCACAAAGCTGAAGTGTTGTCCAGCAGAAGTCTTTATGGAAAGCTGAAGTAAAAACTAACTCAGAGACCTGCTCTTGAAATGCCATGTTCAAGAGAACATAATGGAGCACTGAGAGAAAATGACATGTTTGAAAAACTTGGACAAAAATGAACACAAACTGTCTACACGGCACCTTTATTCCTCTGTACTTAGATTGACTTTCTCGTACTAAAATCATTTTCAGTTTTAACCAGTTAAACATGCCTCTTCTACAGTTCCATTTTTGATAGTTAAAGTTGGATAATACAGTATTTGCAAAGAGCATGTTTGGTCATCTGTGGCCTATGTCTCATCTGATACACCATTTAGCACCAGAAAGCAAATTAAAGAGAAAACAAAAGTAACACTTGTTTGAAAGAGATCATTAAATGTATTTTGAAAAGCCTAAAGTTATATATTTAACAGTTTTTATATGTTGTATATTTGTAGAAAATCCTATTTAACAATTAACGTGATAACTCTGACAGTCATGACAAGTGGTTCAGAGTTAAGTTGTGTTTTATTACTTCAGTTGTCTCTGAAGTGACCAGTGTCGTTTGCTTTCTTCCATTGGGACATTCTGGATGTAAAGCATGACCAGAGAGGACTGTGTAGAAAAAGCAAAGAATAATGTTGTTTATATTACATAAATGCATTCAACCATTGCACTGTTGGAAGGCATTTTTTTATTTTATTTTTATTTTTATTTTTTGTCTTTATGTACTGATAAAAATAGAGTGTAAAATATTTTACTCATTGCTCTTCATAGCAAAATCTTCCTTCCTTCCTTCCTTCCTTCCTTCCTTCCTTCCTTCCTTCCTTCCTTCCTTCCTTCCTTCCTTCCTTCCTTCCTTCCTCTCTCCCTCCTTCCCTCCTTTTATGTAAGGGTCAGTTTGAAGCCTGTTCCTTGATCCCGTTTTCAGTGTTTTACCTCATTGTTAGAAAGCCCACTTTTTCAGCATTATTGGTTAGTGAAAATTTAGCAAAAACAGCTTAGACAAGGGAGAAATTATGACAAAACAGAAACAAAACCTTGTTCCCTTTTACTGTACCTTTTGGCATATAAGTTTGGTACATACTGGTATAATACAATCAGCAAGGGAGCTTAATTTCTTCCTGGTAAATGTATTATGGTTTCAAGTATACTACCTAATACTCCAATTAACTTTTAGTGTTATGCTAGTTCTATTCTACTAAAGAAAAAATATTTAGAGATTATTCAAGTGACCATAGATGAAAGGTACAAAAGTGAAAAGTTGATTAGAGAATTCTTTTTAAAGCCCACTCAAACACTGAGGCTTATTTAATACAGAGGTTGCAGGAAAATATGAACTATGGATCATTTTGTCTTCGAGTAAAATAAATATATACAAAATTCTTATTTAATCATAGGATTTTGACCAGTATCAAAGTAGCAATTAAAGCCCAGCCACTTGTAAAGTGTTATGGACTGACTGCACTATAAATGACCAATGTCAGGTTTAAAATGTCATGCAATAAATGATGGTAAATACATTTACTGTACATGTAGACCTCAAGAGCCAGATCCCTCACTCTACCAACTCTCTGTTCTGATTTATTTTAAAGGGAGCTTAGTAGCCTTATTTAGTAAACACAGAAACAATGAAAGATGTTACATCATTTTTGTTGCTTTACAGTATTCAGTTTTGTGTTGGTTCAGCTAAATTATGAAAAATAAAGAAAATCCTTTTATAAGTGAGACTTGTTCCTGAGCATGACATCACCAAAGGAATTTCACCAGATGATAAGTCAGGTGGGAGCACAGAAAGATGAAATTGGAAATTTAGCACATTAATTGTATTTTGAAGTTTTACCCTTCCATTTTCATGTCTTGGGTACCTTCATTTTGGTTTGCTCAGTTACCGATCATATTAAGGTCATTTATTTTCTGGAAACTGGATCCTCAAGGAACTAGAGGATCTAAGAATGGACATCTGAGATCTTTACATCTAAAATCGTACATTCCAATCAGTTATGAATATGCAAGCTTATGTCTTTGTTTTCTGAATACTTTAAATACTCTAAAAAGGGTAGATGTACATGGTTATAAGGTCTACTCTGGATAAGAGCTATCAAAGAAAAAGGATTCTGATTACTCTTCAGAGATGCATTCTAGTTGCTGAGTCTCTTGTGTACAAAAGACACTTCAAGGCACTTAAAATGTGTTTTGTGCATTTCCGTCCTCCCCCAGAATGTACAGTTTTCAAAAAACAAATATACTGGCTGCCTTTGTCACTGTGAATTACTACTCTAAGAGCAGTGGTGAAATGTTTCTCTCTCAGGAACAATATGTTTTCAGAATATTGTGAACTTTAATTTTATGAAACTAAGTTACATAAAAAAAAATTGTTTGTTTCTGAAAGTATTTTATGTGCCTCTTCCAAAGCAGAATTTGAAACACAGAGGGGAATGTCTTATTTGAATGCTATTAAATATCCATCATTTCTCAGATTGCACACAAGTAACTTTTTCAAAACCTTTACAAATTTTTTGAAAAAGTCTTTTATGTAGCCTTCTGTTAGCCCAGGCAAGGACACATTTAAGTACTGCTTTTAATATCTGGGATATCAAATGGAGCAAACATTAGCACATGATAGCAATCAATGTGGCACATCATTCACCAAGTTCATAATTATGTTTTTAGCCTTTTTTATTTTTTTTTGCCAACTCATTTCTTCTTAGCAGCAGCTCAGGTTTTATGTGGTATCCTCAATCATTCACTTGTTTACTGGAATTGTACCCATGTGCTCTTGCATAAATCTTTAACTCAGGCACTTACTATCTCATATAGCCTACTCATCACAATCCTGATTACTAATTAGAGTTTCCCAGATAAAATAAAGAATTCAAGACTGTGTCTGAAAAGCATGTACAGCTATGAGGAAAAGATGAACTAAAAGGTGGTAGATGATTGGTTGACCAGGAAATCACAGCACTGACTGCCTGAGCAACTGAACCAGTAGGAAGAGAAAATGAACAAGCCAGCACTGGATGTAGCACAAGAAGACAAAAAAAAAAAAAAAAAAAAAAAAAAAACCACAAAAAAAAAAAAAAACCAACCAAACCAACCTAACAAAAATTTTAAAAAAAACCCCCATAAACCCCAAATAAACCACCAAAACCACACCCACACACACACACACACACACACACACACACACACAAACAAATAAAAAAAAAAACAACAACAACAACAAAAAAACAACCAAAAAACAATTCTATACCAAAATCAAAGTATTTATTATATTTGTTCAAGGGAGAAAACACCACCCAGAATCAATGGTTTCATCACATAAACCTATATGTATGCAGTGTCTTTTCCAATGGAAAAAAAATACATAGGAAGGCATTTCCTTTTATGCATCTTGGTATGATGTATACTGAGAATGACATACACATCAATGACACAAATCAGTTGACTATTTTTTTTCTGATATCACAGAATTGATCCAACATTGAAGTAACAAATCTCACACTGGGCTTAGGCAAATAAGGATGGACAGAGAGCATGATATTCTACTTCTGATTTCAAACTGGGGCTTGAGTAGAGAAAGGAGATCAAGAAAAAAACAAAAAACAAACAAAAAAAAACAATAAACAAAAAACCGAGACCAGAGAAGGATAAGACTTTTCATTTCAGAGTATTTAGTGATAGAAAAGTGCTTTTTAGCATTCAGTACATGCTAGGGGAGTCAAAAGGAGTATTATTTTAAACAGAGAAATAAGAAAGGAAACATTATTTTAACTGCAGAGACGAGAATTTTGCTGATACTGTGGTTGTCTTCTTTTGAGATATAAATCCCATTAAACTTAGAGACCCATGGGTAATATAAAAAAGGCAATCCTATCACTTATTAAAAATAAAAATGGAAACTAAATTAAAAAGTGGAAATAACAATAAGCCAGAGTAGACAGTGACTAATAATGAGCCATTCTGTGGGAGGATCAACACAAGTTGCTGTACTGCTTTTGACTATGAATGAAATATTAACACTGAGATTGCACAGTTTGTTAGTAAATTACACAGATTAGTGGAGATATGGGAGGCATATGAAGATATGCAGAGACAAAATGGATTAAAATATTCAAAAGACAAAATATTAACAGAAAATTGAAAACTGAAAATCAGGAGTGTGAATTTATGATTTCTTACAACATCAAAGTGATTGTGGTTTCAGTTATGTAAAATTTTAGGAAATATGTGAAAAAGGACTTCTGCTCTTGAAGTAGATACTAAGGTTGATTCCAAGCTACTCAGTGCCTAGGTGAAGTCACTGATTTCATATCCTATGTTAGTTATTCCTTTTCAGAGCTCCAGCAAGCCATGGGAGGACCCTTATGATTTATATCTGTTGTCACAAAGCACAATGTACTCATAGCACTGATGTCCTCCACGTCTGGCTTGGACAGGCCATGACCACAATTTTCTAGGTTTGATATTGCAAGTATCAGACTAGTGAAAGCGACACTAAAACACTATACTGTGCTGCAGTGATGCAAAAATACCTGTGCAAATAAACAAAGTTGATTAGCATATAATAAAAAAAAAGTTTTTTCTAAAAATATTCATAATTAGCATGCAAAAAAGAGCTAGAGTAAAAAAAAAAACCACATGAACTCTGTTCATGTAAAAAAGAAAAAAAAATCCAACCAAACAAAAAGCACCCCAAAACCTAGAATGAAAAAGAAATTTCTGCAAAGACATTTCTTTGTTTAGGAGTAGAAACTCCAAGGGTGTTTATGTTAGGAGTATAGGGTCTGAAATAACCGAAGGAAATATGTTAGCATGTGCAGGGAGCACTTTGCATTATCTAAGGAGCTTGAGCACTCTCTCAAAACCATTGTATGAAGCACTGTGAGCAAATGTCTGTCTTCCTTCCCTG
The DNA here is from genome assembly GCA_009741485.1 of Malurus cyaneus samueli. Lineage (NCBI taxonomy): Eukaryota > Metazoa > Chordata > Aves > Passeriformes > Maluridae > Malurus > Malurus cyaneus. The sequence continues at coordinate 15,026,548 of CM019237.1, forward strand.
TGCTGGAAGAAGCTGCTGTGTCTATTTCCATGTACCCACGAAGAGAGACAGGTGATTTAGTCTGGGTTCTCACACAGGCATAACAAGACATGTCACCCACCTCTGGCAGAGGCTGTAATGACAGGAAAGGTTGACATCAGCTGTCATCCAGAATTTTTTACCGAGTTGTGAAGGTGCTAACAAAGAGTGGGTAGTAGAAGCCTGAGCCAGCTGTTAATGTATAAACACATTGCACAAAACATTTCACAGAGTCCCAGTGGCAGTAAAGAGCGCCTTCCCATCACAACAACGAAAGCAAATACAAGAATCATGCATTTCCTCCTGTATATGCAGACAATCTCCACATGGAGAGATGAGAATTAATGTGGGCTACTTCAGTCCACACTCCCCATTCACTTCTACAAAGACGTATTTAAGCAGCCTCCAGGGCAGAAGTTCAACATGGACTGCAACTTTATGACATAAAAGCCTAAATGACACACTATTAGAAAACAATAAAGAAGTATATTGATGCTTGTAGAAAATTATGTTTCATTTGACATAACTTACAATTTCTTCATCACTGAAGCCATGTAGCACTCTTTTTTCTCCACAGACAACTTTGCTTCTTTTCAGAATTTTAAAGAGAGCAACATGACAGTGATAACATAACTTCCAGTTCATGCAAAACAAATCAAGTGAGGTTGAGCTCTGGATGGGCAGAAATTCTAGAAATAACAATGACCTCACTGTGCACAGGAAACTAACACCTCCAAAAGGGATACAGAAAGTACCTAAGAAGAGCAAAGGGCCACACCTTGTTCTTGAAAAGGAGGCTCTTCTAGAAACCTACATGCATTGTGTAGAGCTTCTTCCGAATCAGGAACACATAGAAACTGTCTAAACTCAAAGATGAATACAATAAATTGGCGGGAAAAGGTATTGTGAAATCTTTGCATTTAATTTTACACATCAGGTTAGCATTTCCTATAATTCATTATTTGTTCCTCATGGACTAACAAAACCTTCCTGGAAGAAATCTTTATCACTGACTCCATGACAAGGCCACTTTGTATTATTTAGATGGTAACTGTAGTCTCCTTAAGCAGTTTGACAACTCAGCAAGCTTCTCTCCTTTTCCTCCCATTGGCTGAGCCTGTAGTGCTGTGCAGACATACCCACTGCGATGGTTACCAGCAATCCTTTAGGAAATATTTTAAGGTGATCATCTTAATTTGACTGCTGGTGTTGGCCTGCCAGTGTGTGGTACAGTACCAATTAAAAGCCCAGCTCATGACGCTGCCTCTAGCTGAGCGCTTGTATGCCGGATGGCAACTGGGCCTCACGTTTGCTGCTCTGAGGGGATTTTTTATAGGCTACATATTCTGAAATCACTGCAATTTGAATGGTTTTCTGAGAAGAACAGGTAAGAAGAATTACTTCAGTGTCTTCTCCAGTTAATAAAGAAAATTTTTCTTTTCCAGAAATGCTTTGTCATTCTTTTACTGTCTTATGAAGAATTAGAAACACAAAGTCTAGATACATGCATAGAAAAGCTTGTTGACTTTCTACATACTTGTAAAGATGTCTTGGGTCTGGAAACAAGGCAATCATCTTGCAAAACAACTGTTTACATCCAACTGTATTGTTCTGTGCTCCTAAACCAGTTTTTCCTCAAGAACAAACTTTAACTGGAGGTAAAAATATTGCTTCTCATTCAATTTTTTTAAGATAATGCCCAACTAATGTTCATAGTTAAGACATTCCCCAAGTTTAAGCATTTAGTGACTCAGTGAAATAATTCAGAAATCTGTGTCTAATGATGCCATCTGGTGACACCCATCATAATGATTTCTAGCTTTGTCAGTTATTTTTTCCAAACACAATATAAAAGCCATAAAATGGCTTCATCAGATAATCAATGCTCAAAAGAAATATTGCCATCTACAAGGAAGAGTATCTTGCAGAGACTTCTAATGTTACTAATGAGAGAGGTGTGTATTTGAGGACAATCCTGCTTCCACTGTGCCTTAAAAATCTTCCTTACAACAAGGCACACCTCTTATAAGGGCATGAGGAATGTATTAATTTCTTAGACAGTGAGGTAGCTGCAGGGAATATTGCTGCACTGTGATCTATTGCCCAGCTGAGCAATGTTCCAAGGCAATACTGTATTGTTATATTCATTTCACTGAAAGGTTTCCCTTACTAGAGTATATTGACCAATATTTCAGTCCTACCATGAGCTAAACCAGCATTACTGCTGTACTGGAGTAATTAATTGAAAATATTAAAAAAAATAAAATAAACATACATTTATTTATTAAGAAGTCTAGCAGAGAACTCTTACAGTGACAGATGACATTAGCCTATAAGCCTTTATAACTTACACGGTAATAAAATGGGGTTACGTTTTTGAATTAAATTGATAACATGACCAAATCGATTTCATTAGTGTATCTGTCATATTTGCTGTTAATGATGGCTAACAGTGGAATAGAAACTGACAACAATCCCTGAAAAACTGTGCAGATCAAAATTATATTATACTGGCATTCATGAATTTTAATAACCTTTTTTAACATGAATTTTGAACTCCCTTTTTAAATTTGAAGCTCACAAGAAAGAAGAGAATTAAACTTTCTACACCTGTCTCAGCTCCTATTATTTCTATTGTTACAAGTTAATAGGCTCAAGAATAGAAGACATTTCCACTAACTGAAACAAAAAAAAAAAAAGGTCTTGCTTGAGAGTCTCTTGTGAGTGCTTATAGAGGAATGGATGTTTCTCTGCTGCTAAAATGTTGGCATCAGAGTCTTTTCTCCTGAATGACTAGAGAGCTTTAGGACACCCAAATTGCTGTTTAGAAGACTGTTTGTGGAAGATGCTATTTGTATTAATTGACATTGGTGCTCTAGTGTCTAACTCCCTTTAATGTTAATGGAAGTTTGCAAAAATCTGCAGGACAATATACCTATTGCCAGGAAACATCATAACTCTCCAATCCCATTAGCAGGGCTTAAATAAATGTGAGTTAAAAGTGTACAAGTATTGAAATGCTCCACCTCACAGCACCGAGAACATCAAAAAGCCCTTATGTAATGACACATCTTGACCTCTCTGCTACTTGAAAATGTGGTAAGATATTAAATATGTGTATTATGGCCTGAAAGACCAAACACCTTCCTATTTCAAATCCCTGATTACAACTTCATTCTTGGGTTAAAATTATGTCAAAATGGACAAGTAAAAAGGAAAAACAGGGGGATAATCTGGGCACAGGTAGAGGACAACTTTACCGTAACGATTTTATTCATAATTTTATCTTAAATATATTATATAAATGTATGTGTGTATATATATACTGAAGGACATTGTGCCTGATTTGAGCTTACTCTCTTTCTTGCTCTGATAGATGTTACACTCAGAATCTATGATGGCAACACTGGTAAAAAAAAAATCAGAGATTTAGTCTACAGCACTCAAGTGATGGAGAAATATTTAGTCTTTCAGATTTGAGGGTTGTTCTCTGGATTTTTGGAGATGCTGATCTTTGCAAAAGAAACTTTGTCTTCTCATCTGGTATGCCACTGTTAACAAAAGTTGGGTACTTTTAGTGAGATTCTTTCTGCACTGCAAATACTGTACATACATTCATAGGCTGCAGGTTCTTCACACATCTTTCTATCTACATGTTGACAATGTATTCGAAAACATTGCTGCTCTTGGTATTCAAGGTAACTTTATTTGTGTTTTGTACATATCATGGGTTTACTTCGGCCTGCAGCCAGATGGCTACGCAGCCTTGCTCTCAATCCTGTTAATCAACAGATAACTTGCCAGTTAATCTTATGAGAAACAGACTGAACCTGAGAGAATTAATCCAATGGATCAACAATTAAAACAGGTGTGGATAGTAAGGAAAAAAAAAAAACACAATATTTTAAGATCAACTTCTCTCTCCTCTTTTTCCCAAAGTTCAGTTTCACAGCTTATTCCGAACTCCTCCTACTCTCTCTGTCCTCAAGGGGCACAGGGAGGATGTGGGATGGGAGGATAGTGATGAGTCTGTAACAGCCTCTTTGCTGCTCTTGCCTCCTGAGACTTTTCTTTGCTTCAGCACAGTTCCTTCCAGTGGGCTGCAGTGCTCAAGCAAAACCCACCTTTATGTGCGTCTGACACAGGCCACACTTCCTTCAGACCATATCCACTCTGGTGGAATAATTTCTCCCACTAAAATACAAACCACAAACTTCTCCCCTTCCCCGATTCCCTCTGATGAGAGAGACAAAAGAGAGATCTTAAGTTTTGATGAAAACAATTTTCTAGAAACACCATCTAGAATAAGAAAAAAAGAGGAACAGAAACAATAACAAAAGTGTACAAAAAGAGAGTGATTTATATGCAAAAGATGCTCACTGACCAACCCAGCACCATGTGACCCCTGTGACAATGAACAAAATGGCAGCAGCCCCTCCACATGCCAACTTTTTCTTCACGACCACCAGCCACATTCCCCTCCTCAGAAGTGAGAATCCCTTACTTTCACTCTCTGGCAGTGAAGTGAACATTATGGAATAACAATCTCCACACACCCACACGGCTCCAGCCTCTGCCCCCTCACAGCTACTCTGAAAAATTCACTGTCCTGGCAAAATCAGGATATCTGCCTACCCCATCCATGTGTCACATCCCACAGGCTGCAGTGGGATATTTGCTCCAGCACTGTCTCTCCAAGGGCTGCAGGGAAATCCCTGCTCCACCCCGGTCTCCTCCACAGGCTGCAGGTGAGTCTGATCTCTGGCACCTGCAGCACCTCACCCCTCCTTCTTTATTGAACTGGATGTCTGCAGAGCTGTTTCTCCCAATGCTTTACCTCCTTTTTCACTGACATGCAGTGTTTTGACCTTTCTTTAATCTGTTTTTCCAGTGGTGCTTCCATCTTGCCCAAAGGCCCCAGCTGGGTGGAGCCTGGCCTGGGGCTGCCCTGGATCCTCCTCACTGAGGCCCCTGTAGCCCCTTTTCTTTATTCCTTGTAATTGTTAGGGTTTTTTCACACTATCTTTCTTCATTAATTGCAATACAAGGAATTCATCTAATCTCTAGTCCAACACATTTTAATAGCAACTGTCTTTAAAAAGAAACAACCAAAAATAAACAACCAACCAACTCCCCCCCCAAACAACAAAAAATGACCCAAACAAAAACTCCACTCATCCTCAAAGCCACTTAAGTCCAACAACTTAAAAAAAAAAAAAGAATTTTCAAACTACAAGATATCGATGTAAAAAATCTACAGTACTGTTTCCTAACAAAGGTGCTGAGGCCTGAAGGAAATTAGGAAATAAGTAAATTAGTGAAGTCGATAGAGCCTGACAAGACAGCCTCCTCAACAATCTCCTTTAGGACTGAGAAAAACTCCCTTTTTCCAAGTCTCTTTTATCTCCTGTCTCTGAGGATAATTGTATTTTCAGTGGATTAAATAAGGAAAAGCAAAGCCATTGATGTTGTATTTGCTCCCTTATATATCCAGCTCCAGAAATCTGAGGTTTTAGGAGTTCTTTGACTGTAGATTTCAGACAATGGAGAACCACAGTGCACTTACTAATACAGAACTGCAATCCATGACTTCTAAGTGGCTTGTGTTTGCTGAAGAGTCTCTCCATTCAGACTATTCCATTCAGACCATCTCATAGAGTTTATTTTAATGTTTAGTACTGATGCCCATTGCTGTATCAAAATTCTGAGAAGTCAATAGCAACAGGTAGTCCATAATAAAAAATCACTGGATGAATCTTTTTCTATCTTCTTCTTCACCTCCCCCCCTTGTCCAAAATCCTTCATAAAACTTACATTTGCTCTTGTTTTGGGAGGAAGGAACAGAGAAGTAGAATGCATGTTATGTGGAATGGAGTGCAATGAATAGTATTTTATATGAAAAAAAGTGGATTTGTTAAATCTAGAGAAATTATTTTGTTGTTATTTGTTGGTTTTTTGGTTTTTTTTTTTTTTAACTAGATGACCTTGAGCAGAAATCTTTGTATCTCATACTTTTGGCATGCTGAGTTTTTTGATCCATCCTATCAGGGTGGAGTATAACCCACTTTTTAAAAGAATTAATATCCAGTTTTGGTGCTCTGGTAGGAAATACCTGGAAGGTCTGGCTGCTGCATATTCATAAAATTTTCTTCAAAGGGAATATAAATAGTATTATGTCTTAAAAATCAGCTGACTTATTTCACTAAAGCATGTCTTGGCAGAACAGCTGAGCTTGGCAGGGACTAGTGGAGATTGTCGACTAGTGCAGATTTCCCAGGATATTGATCAATCAGGTTTGAGGGCTTTCAACAAAAGAGAGTTCAGCTTCTCTCAGCATTTTATTCCACTGTTTGATAATCACAACAATAAAAAGTAATAATAAAAGAAAAATTCTTATTTAAAAATGGAATTTTAGGTTCTTCAACTTCCCCCTTGCCACCACTGAGAAGCCCTGCTTGCCACCACTGAGAAGAGTATACTTTATTGCTACCACTGCATCACTACCTAACAGAAAGGGAAATCCAAATAAGTAACTTTAATTACATGTAACTTTATACTTCATTTCAGATGTGTAATGTTATGTATTTGTTTTGGACAACATCAAAGTGGTCTTATGAGATTAACAGAGCAAAGCAATGTGAGGTGAACCAGTTCAGAGTTCTGTCTATGTGAATTCTTGTCTCTGCACCAAACTGGTGAATCCAGGCTGTGTTAATAATTGATAGTTAGGATCACCTGTGTGCCAGGAGCTGGCATAGTGCCCTGTGCAGTGTAATTGCAGTCTGACAACACAGATCTCTTTCTGATAAGCCCCTCCAGATCAAAGATTTCAGGGGAATTTCCCAGACTGCTTAGATACTCAGTGCTGATGGTGTTCTGGCAAAACATAGGAACCTGGTATGTTGATGTCATCATATGTTGATGTCATCTACTGTAGGAGAGAGCTGGTTATACAATCAGAGAGCAGTCCTGCATGTCAGCAGATCTCAGCTGAAAAACTGCTGTACTCACAGCAACTTTGTGAAGGATCATTTTGTGCTGTACCATTGTGTGTGTGAAATGGAGGGGCACGTTTGCTTGTCTGCATGGTGTTGGCTTGTGTCGTGGGTTAAAACCTGATTTTTCCCAGTCTGAGTCACAGCACCAAAAATGTTGTGGTTTGAGCTTGACCGAAAGCCAAAAACACCGCACCCACGGCGTTCTTTCCCTTCCCCCACTGGAGAGGAAGAAGAGAGAGCAAAAGCTCAATTAGCACGAAAATTTATGGCTTTCAGATAACATAACATAATTGAGAGAAAGATATGTATATGCTGCAGAGAATAGTCAGACAGGCTGAATAACTCAAGTTGCAAAATGGATTTATTACTAAAAGCTACTAAGAATACTACTGCACTGGGGAGGGAACAAAGATAGGGAGAAATTTACAAGGAGAAGAAAAATAAAAATGGACATTTTAGGACACCTGTTATTCTTTCCGGGGACCTGTCTCTTTCTCAGGTTGTCCCTCTCCATCCCCCCATGTCTTCCTGCACACACAGGGGACAGGAATGAAAGTCTAACATAGATCAAACCACTCATTACAGTTATTGTCCATCATCATAGGAGAAACGTTCTTACAGCTCCAAGCTGTGGAATTTTTTTTCCCAAGGAAAGGTCAGTGTATAACTGCTGGTGGCAAGGGAGTTTTTCTTTACCTTGTAGGAGAAAGGAAAGAATGTTCTTTAAGGCCAAACTGTGTTGTTTCGGTGGCATAAGACCACTATCACAAATCTCCTGGCAGAACACAGCTTCTTCTAAGCATCCACTTCTTTTAGCATCAACTCTCTTCAGACATCTTAGGGGGGCCAAGCCTCTTCCCCCTTTTTGGCTCCCGGTCAATTCAGTCCAGTCCTCAAAGACCAGTTTTTTTTTTCCTCAGAGCAAGGTCGCTCTCCTTTTCTATACAGGTCTCCCATTGATGAAATAGTCCTTTCAAGAACAGCTTGTTTTCTCCATGCTCAAGAACCATAGCAACAGCACAGCAGCCCATCCCATCTTCTCCTTACTGTGATCTTGGGTCTCCATTTTTCTTCTTACGTCTCCTCACCCTCCTGCTCTGTTTTTCCCCAGTGCATGATACTAAAACTAAATACTAACAACCTAAAAACTACATGGCGGCCGCCCCTATCATGTTTTGAATTCTTCTTAAGTACAAGACAATACATCATCACAGAGGTATAACTAGCCTGTGCAATTGGTCCAGACCTGACCAGCAGCCTGTCCATCAACCTCAGAGCCATAATGGATTGGCTCTAAAACGCAGGGGGCAGGACTCCTTTTGCTGGAGAAGAAGGAGAAAGCTTCTAGAACTTCCTCACAGGAGCCATCTTTGTGGTTTCTTGGTCCCATCCCCCCACTACCAAAAATTGGACCAAGTAAAACCATGACAGCTTGACAGATGCTGATGCAGCTACAGGGACAGCCATGACATGAAAAAGGGACAGAAATACTGACCTGGTGGTGCCCCAGTTGGTTTGCACACTTGGAATGCAACCTTTCACAGCACATCCTTACAGGTGTTTCTTTACTTGCCTTCCTTAAAAGAGAGGTTAGTATGGTCCCTCATAATGCATTCAAAAGTGCATTCTAACTTTTTTTAAAAAATGTTAATTTTAAAGAAAATTTGCAACATGACTAAAATAATGTATTTCTAATGCATAAAATTCCCAAGCACTCAATTTGACTAATATTTCAAAATATACATAGATACAGTTCAGGCCATCATTTCATGCATACTGTCACAGGATACAATAGCATTGTTTACAAACTAAATCTAATTAGAGCGTATGCAGGAATGAGAAAGGGATCAATATCTAATATGTTTTTTTCCATCTGCTTTCCTCATCACTGCTAACATGTCAGAGAAAATGCCAATAATTTGATCTCATGCATGTGTTCTGTTGCTTTTCCACTGATACACACAAGGTCAGTTGTGATATAGGATGTTCTAAATTCTCAATTTAGTTCCCTAATTAGTAGGTAGCTATGAGACAGCATATTCAAAAAGTGACAGAGAATATAAATGTATCTCAAATACTAACTGTGGGATGTATTTAAATAAAATACACCTTTTCTTTCAAGCCTAGAAGCATCAACTGAATACTTGGAAAAATTTAGATATTAGATACTTGTTGGATGTTTTTACACTAAAGGCATCTAAAAGCTGTTATTTTTATAATAAATTTCCATTGAAGAAGTTTCACAATAAATACAGGCAAACTCTTGTGGAAATCTTTCTGTGATATATCAGGCAGTTTATTTAGAAGACAGGAATGTGATCTTTATTGTCCAAAAAACTTGCAGTTGACAGTCTTGAGAGTGGTAATCAAACTTTCCTTCATGCTAAAATTCGTTTTAGTTAGACAGAGCTCTTATACCAATTGTGCAGAGGCTTGTAGAATTGTTTCATATTAAATTGTTATAAAGGATGCCTTGTAGTCATACAGAAACAAGAAATATCATCTGCAGTAAAGTTTTTATCTCCATTTGCATTTCTTCCTGTTCCTCCAGTTTGAATGGCATCCTACCTTTAAACTGTCAATGGTTCTATTCCCTCAGCTTTAAGGTATTCACTTTTTTCAACACAAAAGAGAAAGCATTTATTGAATGAGGTACAATGTTAACTGAGAATTAAAATTGTCCCTGGAGGGCAGGATGTTTGCAAAGAGATAGAAATAATATATGAAAAACCAACTAAATGTTGTAGAAGCTGGCTGACTGCGCCTAAAATGTCTATGACTTCAGATTAATGGTTCTGAAAAGGGCTGGGATTTCATTATTCAGTTTAGACTTTGGTCAACTCATTAAAACCAGGATTAAATGCTTGTCATAGTAAAGAAGTATGTTCTACTGTGAGCACAGGAGTAGCACTAAAAATAGTGTTCCAAACTTTCTGTGGTAAGCAATCCATGAAAGGCAAAAGAACACAAATAAGATGAAGATCAATATAAAAATGTGAAAGTATATGGAAAATTAATCAATCTGTTTTTACAGTAAGGATACCATCTACCCATGAGGTTGTTGGTATGAAATAATAAAATGCACCATTTAACTTTATTTTTTTTTGTGACCCTGGCCTTCAACAAAAATCTTATAACAACTTATTTGCAAACTTATTTTACCCTCCATGAAGTGTTTTTACAATAATTTCAGGTGACTGCATGTTTTCTCTTCAATATTTTCTATGGTATATACTCTTCTTATGCTTTTCCCAAAAAAATGTCTATAGAACATACTGACTAAATGTATACTTTACATCCTTGGTGGATTTTTTATTTAAAAAAATAATTGACATTTTAAAAAGTTTTGCTCCTGTTATACCTCAATTTCTGAAAATAAATAAAAGTCACTCAAATAATGCTACTCTGAAATAGACTGTGTTTCATTAAAACTCTTCTGGATATTGCCTAAAGTATTGCAACTGAATTATTAACCTTTAAAATTTAAATACATGGAAAGAAAATTAAACATTCATGCTGTTAATATAATGCGACTGTTGATATATGTGAAGTCAGTGATATAAAACTGAAAGAATTGAGTAAAAACAGGAACCATGTGACATGGCATTCATATAAAAGAAATTACAAGATAATGGACAGAGAAAGGTCTAGTGGGAAATAGCTGATAGGAAAAGTTTGTCTTATCTAAATTTGTATGCCTAAAAGTTAGACATCTTGAGTAGGATTTTTTTGCCTCAACTTTAACTGCCTCCAGAACAGGTTATTTTTTTTTTTCAGATCTTCCCAGATAGGTGGAGGACTTGTAAGTACTTTCAATAGTATTTTGAGAACAATTTACCTTATCCTATGGTAAGGTGTCCCAGCATTTCGCCCTGTGAACTGCTTATAAATCACTAGCTTAATTTCTGTTGACTTATGAGAGCTTAAAAACTATATATGGAGCTGCTTGCATTCTATACTGCTAAAATGAGGCTGCAATTCACCCATATTGTAAACTGCTTATAACCCTTTTACAGCCAGTAAATCAACTCCAGAGGGTGTTATGTATCCTAGCACAGGATATGTGCCAATGGCCAGAGAACTGAATCTCTTTGTGGAGACTATACAGGAAGCTTAAGTGTGTAACTTAAATCAGGTATCTTACTTGCATTATTTGTACGTCTGCATTTCAAGACTGGCAGGGGAAATAAAGCAGGACAATTCTCTTCTGTGTTAGTTTTGAGTATCCCAATTTCCATAAGTGTGCACTTTGTTTTATGAGGTAAAACGTTATGATTCTGAGTTTGACTTTCCCAACTAGTCACCATTAGATTGTTAAATTGATGAAATATAGTCTATAAAATATAGAGAGTAATACATGACTGGTAATTCTTACAGTGTTTGGGCTTTTTAAAGCCTTGTAAGATGAAGTGTACTTTTATACCCATGAAATTCATGAGGGACTGGAGAAGATAGATTAGATACAATACTAATTTTATCCATCAAGCAGTTCAATTAGAGGAGAAAAAAGGATGGTATTCTATATGGAGATTCTGTAATTCCTTCCACTGATCTCAGAGGGGCTGACGATGGATAATTTGTTTAGTTACAAAACAGGGGTATTGGATTGTTTTATCCTTTTGTTAGTGGAAATGTTCTAGTGAAAGTGTTTTCCATAGAATTTTAAAGGTGAAGGATGGATTTCTGAGCTGCAGCAGTGTGTGTACACACACACACATACAGCCCCCAAGCCCAGCCTTGTGAAAATCTCTTGTTCTGCTCATAAATTACTTGCATAAGAATGGTGGCAGAATCATAGTTTAATCCACTGAGTGTGAAGATACCACAGAACCGCTGCACCTAGAAATATGTAGTATCTTTTTTGCCTTCGTAATGTTAGTTTTCCAGTGTTATAATAGCAACAGAACATAGACAGAGTCCCAAATCTTTAAAAAAAAAAAATTCACATATGTTTTAGAACTTAGAAGCATTGCTGACTTCAACAGGGATACTAATGCTTTCAAAATTGAGCACTTGCTAAGACTTCAATTGGATAATAATTCAACAGATGATCATGAAAAATACAAACATCTAATCTGACAAAAATTACCTCTTTTCTTTGCACTCTCTCTTTCTAGCCAGCTCTTGAGCCATAATATATCTAGCCAACAGGAATGACATTTTTTTTCTTTCGTATCACTGGGTCAAATGAAGTCAACTTGAAATACATTGGACACATCACTGGACTTCACCATAAGGGTCTTCCATAAGTTCTTATTCCTTCTAAAGGCAATGGAAAAAATCCCACAGACAGCCAAGGCTGTCAGCCTTTAACTATCCTGCTCAGTGGCTTCTATGTGAATTTGTACAAATGTGTTGTATAATCAAATGTATAATCTGTGATTCAAACAGAAACTTATAAAACAATCACCGCTCTCCATGAGTATTAAATAGAAATGTAAATCAGAGGTTTCTGAATCAAATAATTTATGTGCTTCTCTTTTTGTAGACTGAAATAAATGAGCATGAGGTCTAAAGCTTCAGTAAGGTGTTGTGATTTGAGAATAATTTATTGTGTAAAAGAGCAACTAGTCAAACAATGTTAATTATAGCACTGTTAAAAGCTGAAATGCTTAAATCTAAATCATTTAAAAGTTATGTGATAGATATTAAACACTCTGAAAAGGAAAAATGCTGTAGGCAAGTGTTCTTAATAAGTCTAGTTTGGTTAATTATTGCCTGAAGCATTTCTGAACTAATTATTTATCTCCAAAGTGGGCTCCATGTTTTCAGCATTGAAGTGTCAGATATTGATTTTCTTTAATTGTCAGGGTATAGTACTAGACAGACCGCACAAAGCTGAAGGTTAAGCCATTTATAGAAAGTGATAGCCAGGTCCTCCAGTGTCACACACTGCATCAGTGTGAAAGGGAGACCAAGACCCTGAAACTTGGCACTTTCAGGGAAAAGGATTATTTGTCTCTGTCATCTGCCCTTTACGGTTCATTTAACATCCTAGATAGCCTGTGTAAATTACGTGTATTTAGTAGCTGCCCAACTTCCAAGTCAAAGAGAGTGTACTGTTTTAAACGGGAGCAGGAGTATTTTATCCTTCTAGTTAACAAGATGTACATGGCTCAACAAATAATGAACATTGAATTATTTGTTAACCTGTGTACCACAGATAGCTTAAAAATCAGTTCAAGATGCTTTTTCATTTTCTGCACACTTTGCCCCTCACCTCTTTTTTCAGTGATTGAATACACACATGTCACAAGGGTTAATCATGTGGATTTCTCAGTAGGGTCTGAGTGCTTAGAGAATTTTTGCCTGTCTGGATGGATGTAGTTTTTTTGGCATAATTTGGAATGTTTGAAATATTAGAAGTCCCAGCGTACTTGAAATCATCATCATAATCTTTGTATCTCATCAAACCACATATGATGTGTGGACAGACATTTGCCAATTGACTAGATCTATTCCAGCCTAGTGCAACATAAAAATAATGTAAAAAACAATAAATGCAATATGGTCTCTTAATTCACACCATCAGTGCCATCCCTGCTTAGCTGAGTTGATAAATAGAAAACCTTTTCCTTGTTTTGAATTCTTTAAGATATGTTGCATTTTTCCTTAGTTATTCAGTTTCCTCTTTGTGATTTTTCTCTTCAATGGTGATCAACTTGTGCTCATGAGAATCTTTTCTCATTCATGGTCTTAAACTTTAACTCATTTCCCAGGTATTAATTTCTCTGTGTTACAATTTTTTCCCACTTTGCCCCTTTCTTATTTAAGCTCAAGGACACCTACAGGAATGAAGTGGCACACCTTATCTGGGAGCAAGGGTTGTCCCTGTAGGCTGTTCTTCACAGTATGAGACATTCCACCAGAAGATTACTTGGTTCTTAGGTGGGGTAAATTGCCTTCTGAAGGTTCCTATCTCTAATTTGTTTTTCTGTGAAGGGAGCCTAGAGTGACTGATGCTCCTAACTTAGCAGGCTGTCTCAAGTTAAGTGGAATGAATCCAGACCTTGTTCATCTCACTTTTTTTTCTTGTTATAGACATTTTTTTTTTCTTTTCTTTTTTTTCCCCCCCTGCATTGCCTGCCTTCACTAGTGTTTTTTTCTGATGATCTCACACTACAGAAAACCTTCACAGCCCACGTCTCCAAACTGGGCACCATCATCACTGAATTGATGTTTCTTCATTTCCTAAGGAGAAAAACAGACACAGAACAATTCAGATCATGGATTCTAATGCTTGCATCTCTTTGCTGGTAGCACATATAAATAATAAAGTGCTTGATTGTGATTTAAGCACACTGTTTTGATGTGACTAATTCCCGCCTCAATTTGTAATGGCACTTATTCTCCTGGGCTGTATTAAAATGGAGAATTTGTTGAAGAAAATGTATCTAAGCTCTACCATTTAAGTTTTAACCAGTTCCATTCTTAAAGGGGGAAAAAAAAAGAAGTTTTAGAGATCCTGTATTGAGAAATAATACAATAATTTCTGCAGATAAAAAAATCTAAACAAGTACTCTGCAATGCATTTCCTTCTAAAGATACGGCATCTAAAATAACATATGAACATGACAAGTTTTGTAGAATATTTTGCTTAAATAATGGATAACCAATTATTATTATTTTTATTATTATTACTACTATTTTAGTTCTGCCTCATAAACTCATTTAATTATTGATTTTCTTTCCCCATCATGTCAGAATAAAAGCTGTTATAGGAGATTCTTGTCATAAAATATGAACTTTATTAAACAGGTATATATCCTTCCCTCACCCCTGAGATTTCTTTTTCTTGTCAATGCTGGTAATAATTGAACCACTGTTTACTTTTGGTCACTTAAGGAATTTTTGCAAAAATAAGATACATAGTAAACAGAAAAACACTGCATAAAAACAGCCATTCATTCTTTCCCATTCCTTTAAATGGGGAAGTACAGCTATGTTTTATGCTCATAGCAATATAACAAGACTGATTTTGTTACAGTTGTAAGTCAGATGTTCTTTAGAACAGAAAATTATAAAAAGTATATATTTGCCTGTTCTTCTTGTTGTATAAAATAGGTGTAAAAATATATGAAAAATACGTGAAAAAAAATGTGCTATGTAGAAAGCAGGCTGAACTCCAACCCAAACCCAGTACCTA
Organism: Malurus cyaneus samueli; assembly: GCA_009741485.1. Classification (NCBI taxonomy): domain Eukaryota; kingdom Metazoa; phylum Chordata; class Aves; order Passeriformes; family Maluridae; genus Malurus; species Malurus cyaneus. The sequence continues at coordinate 15,041,710 of CM019237.1, forward strand.
TTTTGAAAAACTTGGGATTTGGTTCCAATTACATTTGCGTCTGGGGTCCATCATGACATTAGAGTGCATATGTTTGTGTAAATGGAAATCTAGATGCTACTATATGCTGAAATTGCAGCATTTTAGAAAATGTTGGGTCTCCTTAGTGGCCAATGATGTTGTCTTTGACATTTGTTCCACAACATCTTGAAGATTAAATTAAAAACCATAAAATGGTTGTTAAGAATCTCTTACATGTTTATTGATTTATGGAGAATGTGCACTGTTCTTAGGTAACCATTATTATCAATAAAAAAGAAAACAGTTCTCAGAGGCTTTGATTTGTCCTATACATAGTAGGATTTCCCTTTCAAACTTTTAAATTCAATGTAAGTTCAGCTCTTTTTTTGAAATGTATTTTGATTTTCATTCTCTAAACCTGTTGATTTTCATTCTCTTTGAGTGAGGTGTCCGCTATATTCTCTTACAATACCAGTTAAGAATTCGACACACTCTATTACAAAGTGGTGATATAATTGTGGGGATTGTTCTCATACAATGGCTTGTTTCTATACTACTGAAAAAAGGTGTTTTCTGTCACTCTCAACCCATTCAAACGTTTCAAATAACCTTATAAACTTCCTTAAAGAGTTGATCCATCAAGATCTCATGATAATAATAGACTTTTCCTCCAAATACTTCTAAAGACTACTCATTGTTCTATTTGCTAATATATGGGTTCACAAAAGCATTAAAAACTGTCATACATTATGAGTATACAAAAATTAGAGTAGATATGGAATGATGCTTATCAAATCTGCTAGGTGCATAATGTCAAGATAATAGGCTTTTTTTCATATGGTATAAAATAATATATAAAATCTTCTTTCTTGACCTTTGAGCAATCATTGTGGGAAAATAAAAATAAGAGACATGAAGAGTAGCCACAGGTACTTTCTTAGGGAGGGATTTTATCCTAATTGTGAGTTAAAGTGTAAAATGAGGTTTCAGATTGCCGCACAAATATTCATGAGTACATATTTAAAAAAAACCCCAAAAACTCAAACTAACCAAGTGAACCTCACAGTTTTCTTGGATATTGCATTTTCTTTTACTGACTACAGCACAGTGTGCAAAGTGTTTGGGTTTGGCTCTCTGTTGTCATGCTGATTTGTTGTGTGGGTAGTCAAGGAAAGTTTTAATTTAGAATCAAGGGTAACAAAGTGAATGTGAACAACCAAGAGTTCAACCAATTACAGCCGTCATTCAGCAAAAAATAAACTGAAATGAAACAATCACGAGTTGCTCACCAACAGTTTGGGATCAGGAAAAGAAGCAACATCCGAATGAGTTATCAGTCAAAAATATCCAAACATGAGTGTCTGAAGGCAAAATCCCTCCTTCCACCCCCAAGGACTCTGTTTCTTTTCTCTGATGTTTTATAAGGCATTCTTCTCAGAAACAACCCGAATTTTATGGATATATTTATTCTTTTTCCAGCACACTCGTCTTCAACCATGCAATATAGCAGGAAATTTTATTTTCTTCTTTGTTTGTTTGCTTTTTTTTTTTAAATCTAAAATAATATAATTCATCTTTGAAGAATATGTGGCTGGGGTTTAGGATGCAGCTTTCAAAAATGTCTCTCTACTAATAATCATTAATTCTCAAGAGCTACAGTCATTCAAAAGACAGAAAACATTTTAAATAATGTGGGCTAACACTGTTGATAAATTCTTGAAAATCAGTTGATCATAAATTCAATATTAAACTTTAGATCAACATTACTAGAAATAGATGCCCAAACTAACAATTCAAAACTGAAGGTTAAACTTCTTAGCCCCACTATCTCTTGCCTGCTCTTCTATTCATTATCTTATTTAATTTTCATTAAATAGCACAACAGCAGTAAATAGATGACATCCTAAAATGTTACTTTAAAATAAAACACAATGCAATTCTATCTTCTTTGTAAGTCTTCCACTTGTCTCATTTTCCAGTGCACATCTTATTTTACAGGAGTAAGAAGTAGTGATTTCTTTTTCTAACACTAGGTGGCGTTCGATTAACTGCTGAAGTCCGTTCCCAGGCGTCTCAAACATTCCCGGATCTTCAAGGTTTTTTCCCCAAAGACGGCACCAGAGTAGGACTAAATCAAGAAACAGATAATTTACTTTATTTTTCTCTCATTATAAGTATACACAATGCAAAGGCAAAGAGGTAAAATCTTTCTAAGCTTCATTCACATTTAGGAGATCTCTATGGAAATTAATTTGGAAGAGGTAAATGTAATTATTCTGGTGATGAAGCTTTCTCTTTAAAATATTTTATTGAAAATATGTATGTATTGTGATGCCTTGCAAGTTTGTCTAATTCTACTCTGATAAGGGTCCAAAATATTAACCTTTTAAATAGTCAGATTGAATTCTTAGGTGCAAATAATACGGTCTTGTCATTTTGTTTAATAATAATTTGTAGTATTTAAAGCTGCTGACCTGAAAGATCCAAAGAACTCTGAAAGCTCCCGTTCACTAATGTGGGTCTTGGCATCCAAGTTTGTCTAAATTTTTTGGAACTTTTTTTCAGTTCTCCTTAGATATGTGTTCATGCCTGGAAAGTACATAAAGGATTTCATCGGGAAATTGGGATCGATGTTCTGGTGTTTGTGATTGTTCTTCTGTTACTGACTGTGGCAGACTGACTTTGGCCAATTGCCAGATGCCCACCTGGCTGGTGTTTCTTTCCCTCTCCTCAACAGGACAGGGGGACAAAATACAAAAATCCTGTAGGTCAAGATAAAGGCAAGTGGATCACTTACCAGCTTCTGTCATAGGCAAAACATAATTGATCTGGGAAAACAAATTTAATTTTTTGCCTTTTAAAATAGACTTGGATGGTGAGAAACAAAGACAGTTTTAAAGAAACACTTTCCTTTTTCCCACGTTCATCTTCATCCATTCCTAACTCCCCTACCTCCTCCTTTCCCCCCTCAAGCAGCACAGGGATGGAGGAGGAAGAGTCAGTTCCCCTCTGCTGCTTGAGATATATCTTAGACCAACAGCCTGACTACAAATGAAGTCAAGATTTGGTCAACAGTGGAACTTACACATTCTCATGTTTATTTAGGGAGTCAAAACCATAGGCTAGTTTAGAACATGACATTTCAATTAGGTGTATCTGTTCTGTTCTGCTGTATGCAGTTAAATAATTCAGTATTATTTAACTGTGGGTAATATAATGCAATAGTGATTTAATGTATACATTATGTTAAGCTCACTAAAATCTACTTAAGATATTTATATATGTTTGCTTTTGTAGACAAAGGCTGTTCCCATGAATTTCATTCCATCCTTTAAGAGATGACAAAATAAAAAGAAGGCCATATCAAAACAGTGCACTATTAAGGCCTTTCAGATTTAGCTATCTCCTGGGTTAGCATAGCTCCATGAAAAGGTGTCTGCTCTGGTCTTGAAAGCTATGTATCCACATTGAGCTGCTACTGAGGATGATTAAAGGATGAATCCATCCCCAGCTATTCTCAGTTATGGAGAGATGAAAAGAAACACTTGTTACAATGGCTGTGATCATACATTTTTCAAAATACTGTTTGACAATGGAAAAATGTGGTGACAACAAATGTTAGACTCTAGAAATGAAGTTAACTCAAATTGCTACAGAAAGTAATTTTGGGAGTTAAAGTATTTCACTACATGTTTTAAAACAGGTATTCACAAAATTAAAAAAAAAACCTCGCTAAATCTGATCTATGAGCAGAGCTTTGCTCCATACAAATGCTTATTATAAAAAAAAAAAAAAAGGAAAAGAAGATCTGTGTTTTTTGTAATTATGTGCCACCTCATCTGTGACACAGAACATTTGTTAACAAAACAGTCCCTTGCACTGTGTATCAATAGCAGAGCTTTTATCTGTGTAATCAGCTGTATAAAGCACTGGCAAGTGAATTCCTAAGCACTGAGCTACCAAGTTATATCTGGAACATGACGTGAAACTTCATAATGGAGTGCACAAACACCCCTTCACGCACACACACGGCTCGTTACACCTGGATAAGAGAGTTGACACCATAGTTGGCCTTATTAACACGTTTTCTGAGAGCTGATGGGCTCAAGCTAATGCTTGGCATAAGCTGGATGAGCTTCAGAGGTATTCTAATTTGTGTTGCCAAGCAGTACCTTTCAAGTAGCTGATCTCAAAGCCAAGATTCTTGAAGTAAATCATGAAATGTGCTTTTCCAAGTTCCTTAAAAACCTGTGTCAGACTTGTTATAGGGAGACACTACTTTGCAGAAATGCCAATGAATGAAATATTATAAATATTATTTAGATGCAATGCAAAAAATATCCAAATCCACTGGAATTATCTTTTCAGAACTCTGAGAAAAAAAAAATCTTAGTGTACTATAAAAGCAATTTTTGATTTACAGCTATGAAATCATTTTGTATTCTATATGTATCATAGAATCCATAGATCAAAAGAGTATTGCAAATGCTTCGTACTGTAGGCATAGTTAGGAGGCTTATGCCAAAAACATAACTATTGTGTTAAAAATGGTATGTATGTGAAAACTACATTGATATATACATACTCTCCCCATTCTTTCTTCACTGAATGTGCATGAAGACATGTGAGAGACTTTGCACTTTTGCTACATGTTACAAAACATGCTCTTCATAATGCTTGAATAGATTAGTTCCTGCATTCTAACAGGTAGAACAACATGAAGATATATAAAGAAATGTTATGTGTAAATAATATATAGTATCTGTTATCACTGTCTTAGATCTATTTGAAATTATTAAGAACCACATAAGGTCATAAAGGAAACAGTATTTCCAAGAAACTATATATATTTTTCTTTTTTAAATAGATATGCTACAAAGTGAAGAGTAGTAATATATTATACAGTCTTTATATTGTGACCTCTAATTGCAATGGAGATTTCATATTTCACCAACTTTGTTCTGTGGAGCTTTGTCTCATTTCTTTTCTCCTTGCACTAAATCTTGTTTGTCTTTCATAACTTTAGGACTTTAATTGAATCCAGTGTCTCCTTCATGCCGCCATTCTTAGTCCAAACCACTTTTATTCCTGATGTTTCGTCCTTAATACAACCTTTCTAATTTGATATTTTTAACCAAAGTTTGCAGAGCTGGTGTAAGTTACTAGAAATAACATATTCCACCAGTCCATAACTTAGTTTTAATTTAGAACACATGAAGAAAAAAGATGTTTATTTGGCTATCAGTCAAAACTCACTAGTGACTGTTGGCAAAATTGTCATTGCAGATGTTCTTGCTCACTGTCCAAAACAGTCCTGCAGGTTCGTGTGGTTGTCCCAGACCCACCAGAAGGGGCATCTACATTCAAACTCCTAATTCCTTTCTGATTATGCTGATTACCACCCTAATGAGAATCCTATAGTGGCTTTTCTTTAATCTTCCTGCAAGTCCTCTTTGTGTGAACAGTTGATCGTAGCCCAGTCACTGGATCAGGTGCTTAGTTTTTCATTCTTTACTGACTGATAATTATGTACTTACAAAAGGTGACATGTTCAGAAAGACAGGATTTTTGAAGGTGTTTACCTCATAATCTGACATTTGTAGAACTCATTCAGGATGATGATGCATGTTTTTGTTTGCAGGTAATCTTCATCTCCTCTGTCATCTGCTGAGCATCTCAAATATCACATTATCTCTGTTACCTGGTTTGTAATTTATAGGTGTTTTTTAGGAAAAAATATTTGTCTAAATAGGTGATCTAATTCTCATTTGTGCCCATCTTTTTGGCTAAGTTAATGAAAGCAAGTAAGGGGCAAAGAAGCATTTTGGCCTTAGGCTTATAAGAAGCTGTGTTTGATATAATTAAAAACTTAGCAGACTAAGTAATTAATAAAAATAATTAGAACCATATATGCTCTCTGTCTTTCTCTGCCTAGAAACATTTTTAGCTATAGTTGTCTAATGCCAAACAATTTCTTATTAGCTTTGAATAGAAATCACTTGACTGAAGTTGATGAACAGCAGGGAACAACATAGCAATGTGGGTTACAAAACTGAATTTGACATTGAAGAATAATAACACTAAGGACTCATAAGGAAACATATAAAAAAAGGTATTTGTGAATTGAGCCAAATGCAATGAAAATAAATTCAAGCAACCTGAAGTAAGGTGAAGAAGATAGCTAAAACTAAGAAGGGAAATGACAATGTGATTTGGAAGTGACAGAAAGATAAGGGAAGAAATATTCTGCTCTAGCTAGAATAACAAGGGAGTCCATCTGTTGGGTGAGCCTTGTGCACAGCTGCTGTCACAGCAACCTCAATGAACATGCAAGTAAATTTGAAGTGTATAAAATTGGCACACGTGTTGCTTTATGCTCTGCTGTGGTATTTATTTGAGAGTCTGTTCTACTAAATTGAAGACATTTTCAAGGGTTAGAGTAGTTACTTTGGTTTTAGTTATCTTACTCCCCTCTCTGCTAACTCAAAGTTTGCAACTTCTGTGGCTAAACAGGAAGGGAGCTGAGCTATCAATTATCTTAATATGTATTGATAATAGATAAAAAATCACTGAATGAGCGACCAGGGCATCAGGATGCTCCTTCTAATTTCAGAGAATATCAGACTGAGACAAGTAACTTTGTAAGGCACATTTGCTCTCCCTAGGTGCACAGAATGGATGTGGATTACATTAAAAGTCAACGTCAGGGAAAAATATTTATATGTTAGAAATATTATTTATATGTTAGAAATACTTATATGTTAGAAAATATTTCGTTATGTCTTAAAATAATGAAAATAAGAAATTTATAGTGAATGAGGAAATGTCTAACCCTCCCTTCTCTGTGTCTGGAACTGTGGAGATGAGTTTTGATTACATGACTGATTTGGAGATGGCTAAAATTATTGTCAAAGTTAAAGTAGTTTCAGAATTTTTTACCTTAAACTGTTTCTGATCTCCCACTTTCATCTTCATCTGCTCTTATATCTCCATTTTGTGCTGTGTTAGAGCTCAAAATGTCATGACTATACAAATAAATAGGCCCTTGTGCCTATTTATTAGAAGGTATACCACAATAAAATGAAAAAAAAAGAACCAAGCAAAGAACCCCCAAACCTACAAAACAAACACAAAAACCCAACCAAACCTATCCACTAAACAAAAAGTCCCCACAAAACCCAAAACCTACCCAAAAAAAGTCACCAAGACCTAAACTCCCAAGTTTTTAAAATTGAGTGAAAGGTAACTTTATAGAACTTGGCTGTAGTCTTAATATTCAGGCTTTTTGTGCCCCTAATTTGGCAAGAAAATCAGTGGGACAAAGACTAACTTCTCTCTGCCCTTTCATGCACACTGTGGAGTGCCTCATCTCTTCTGTTTCCTGACCAGGACCCAGCTCAAACCTGCTACTCTTCTTTCTGTTCTATGTTTCTAGATTTGTTTCCCAGGAAAAAGAAGGTCTTGGATAGAAAATGTGATAAGAAGATCTCAATCTTGTCTTTATATGGGGTGAGTTCAAATACTATGATGGAATTCAGCAAACTCCACAGCTACTGTCTAAATCACTAAGGCTGTTTTTAGGATTGGGTCTTTATTTAACCTTAGTTTGTGTTATTTTAAGAAAAGTGATATTCAAATGGCATTATATATTTCACACAAATCACAATGTTGCTAAAAGCAAGTGGATTATTATCTAATGGAAAAGCTCTCATCTCCTCTTCTTTCATACAACTCTTTATGCTTGAAAGACAGGATGTGTTTTCAGGGCCTACAATGAGAGCTCAAATCAAGAATGCTGTGTAGAGCAGCTTCATCAAAATGGCCATATCCTATTGGCCATTCACCATAAACCCCTTATACCAACTATGACCTTCTATCTGAGGAACCAGATCCCTCACAGCCTCCAAGACAAGAGTTCTCCTGTAATTGCTCCCAATCCCTGTGTTTGCTGCTGGTTATTCCCTGTAACCAAGTCCTGTTAGCACTGCAACTGATCTGCTGGCAATGGTTTTGCACTGCCATTGCTTTGGACTATAATTTGCTTTGGAGAAGATTGAATGATAAGCAAGATACAACCATCAGCCTTATTAAAAATTTACAAGTTCCTTGAGCAGCCTTTCCTATCTTGTCAAAATCACTTAGATGTATTTATTCAAAGTCTATTAAATGCAGCTATTTGTGAGAGAACACCTCATCTTTCAGGTACTCTTTTGCTCTTGTGTTTCACAGAATAAATATGGTTCTTTCTTTTCCTTTAATGTGCATTGTTTTCAACAGAAATGGGCATAAAATATTACAAATACATATGTAGTTTGATCTGCTCCTGTGCCCATTCTAGTCAACCAGTAGGTGAAACATATTGTAATATATGTTCTTTATGTTAGCATAGTTTAAATTGTATTTATTTTTTTTGTGAGATACCATGATGCGTACTACAAAGGAACAAACCCCATTATGTGGCTCAAAATGGCTGGAACTGTTGCCAAGAAAACAACAGATGTTCACTCAATTGAGAGAAAGAAAACTGATATTCAACATGTAGAGAACTTATTTCAGAGAATTTATGATTTTTTACTGGGAATTTTGGAGACAATGTGAACTGAAAGACAAGAGTCTTGTTCTATTTTTGGTTTTGTTGTGACTTGCTGTGTGGTCTCTAAGCAGTTACTTCAACTTTCTCTGTCTCCATTTCTTGTTTTCCCTTTTGTCTCTTTAGAATTTAAGGTTTTCAAAAGAGTCTATATTACACATTTGTAGCATGCACAATGAAACCACTGCAATATAAATAATAATTATGATAAGGCCAATTTTAACTCTGTCCTCAACAGACAAATGAGAGAAAATTCCTCATTTTCTGTAATTTCAGAAAAATTACTTGTTATTAATGTTCTTGTGAACACAACAGGAGGAACTGGAGATCGATCAGGCTCATGTCTTCATTCTATAAACTTTTTGGCTGGTTTTAGTGAAATCAACTCACAGCCGAGCTGGAGTCCAACCAACCGACAGAAAAGACAGGCTTTTAATCAGGCTTCTCTACAATGGAGCACATCCATTTGATAAATGAACTAATTAAGCAAATGAATAAGTATAACCTACCACTGTGAATGACACGATGAAAAAGCTTCAGATCCATATTAATAGTTCTAGAAACACAGAAAAAAGGATAAAAAAATACAAGTTCAATTCATGAAGCACATTTATGCAAATGAAATTTTACCATGGGCAGTGGTCGGGTACAATGCAAGCTCTGTGTCTACAAAGATGACAAGGGGTAAAGAAATCTGAAATAAGGTTATTTCACTTCTGAGGTTTTCTTAATATCAGCCATTTCACAAGCAGAAGAATGTAGCAATGACTCATGCTCTTTCTGAATGCCTCTTTGTAAAAGTAATTGGAATGCCATAACACCTGTATCCTGGTCTTTCCTTTAATATCCCAAATCCATGTATAACCTCACTAGCAAAAACCCTTTCATGATTAAATAAAAAAAAAAAAAAAAAAAAAAAGAAAAAAAAGAAAAAAAAGGGAACAGAAAAAAACAATTCAGACATTTTACAATCTCAGCTGTATTTTTCCAGCTTTATCTGATTAGAGGTTTATAGGGTTGATCTGACAACACTGGAAACAATGTAAGTAATTTCATTGGTTTTAGGGAAATACTAGTGATCCTTGAGACTGTGGGACCCTTTGTTTAAGTATTGCCTCCCTCATACAGACCCTTGAAACTGTGGCTTTCTCTAAAAATTATTATATATAAATAAGACAAAAAGAATGACCTGTCAGATAACCAAAATCATGCGAGGAGATAAGAGTTTGTTATTAGGACAGAAAATTTGAATGAATTTTTTCCATGGTTTGGACGCTGGCTAAATACCAGGCACCCACAACAGCTGCTCACCCCACTCTCCCCTGCCACAGCTGGGCAGAGGAGAGGAAAAAAAAATTAACAAAGGGTTTATGAGTCGAGATAAGGGACCAGGAGAAAACACTCCAAGGGCAAAACAGGCTCAACTTAAAGTTAATTATTAATGGTGGACACAGAGGAGGATAATGAGAAGTAAAATAAATAAATCCTTAAAGACACTCTTTCTTCCCCCATCCCCTCCCTCCTTCTCACCAACAGCACAGGGGGACAGGGAGTGGGGGTTTGGGTCCGTTCATTCCCAGGATTTACTCAGGGAGAGGAGCCCTTCCCCTGTTGTGCCGTGGGGTCCCTTCCACAGGGGACTGTTCTCCATGAACTCCTCCAGGGTGGGTCCATCTTCAGAGCCATCAGGGACTGGCTCTACTGGACATGGTGGAAGCTTCCAGCAACTTCTCACTGGAGCCATTTTTGTGCCCCCCCCCCCCCCCCCAACCAAAACCTGGGCCAAGCAAACACAATTTTCTTATGATACAAATGCTATATGCTGTTCATGTCTGCCTAATCTTCAGTTGCTTATCCAGTTCAAGGTGCTTTTCATTTCAGTATTATTTAATACTGAATTATTATTAAGGTGCCCCTATTCCTACTATAATTATTACCTTTTAGAGAATTATTGTGGGTTTTTTCTTTAAGACACAGTTCACATATTAATAACTTGTGTGACAATATCTGTTCCCAGGACCTGTTTTTTTCATTATGAAATTAAGAATCATCAGTGAGTTATCTACCAGGAGCAGAAATACAGTTAGTGAGAGCCTCTGAACTGAACTGGTTGAAAAATTGCCATTTCTAGCCAGCTATGAAATCTTTCTCAATGAAAAATTTCGTCCATTTTATACCCACTGTAAGAATTAAAACAAGCAGTAAAACGACAAAAAAGAAGGGCATTCACCAGGAATGAGACTGTTAGCACAGGTAATACTTTGTTAAAATTCACTCATGCAATATGTCAAATCCTTTACCATTGACTTTACTGTAGAAGAATCATAAAATCATACAATAATTTGGGTTGGTAGGGACTTGAGAGATCATCTAGTTCCAAGCCCACTGCCATGGGCAGGGACACCATCACTAGACCAGGCTGCTCAAAGACCCATCCATCCTGGTCTTCAGTGCTTTCAGGGAAGGGGAATCTGCATCTTCTCTGGGCAACCTGTGCCCGTGCCTCACTACTCTCACAATAAAGAATTTCTACCTAACACATAAATCTAACCTCTCTCGCTGAAGACATTCTCCCTTCTCCCATCACTACATGCCCTTCCAAGAAGTCCCTCTTCAGATTTTTTCTAGACCCTGTTTAGGTACTGGAAGGCTGCTGTAATGTATTAGTATAGTGGTAACCTGTTGAAGAAAGTGGAGCCAGTGGGAGTGTATGTGTTGTATAGTTGGTAAATATAAATTTAAAGCAGGTTAAATTGACTGTAAAGGTGTTTATGGGTTATTAGCTAGACCAAATGCATGAATATGTGAAATGAAAAAGTGTCCTGTAAAAGTCATTGCATATGTATGGAATAATAATGACTTTCTGTAGTTATCCTGTACAACCTCTCATAAAGAAGTTACAAATTCATAAAGTACAGTTGTGTAATGAACAATTCTTGCATATGATAGTTTGGAAAAATGACAAATATGTCTGAATACAGTTACAGATTTTTCATACTAACTGTAGGCTACGGCAATTATCTCTCTTGTATTCATTTTCAGACTTGTCATTTTTAAGTCTGTGAGGTGAATATACACATAGGACATGGCTTATATTTACTGGCCATGCATTCTGTGACGTACAATTAGACAATTCCTTGGGTTGGAAGGGATTTCTAAGACCATCTAATTCCAAGCCTCTTACCATGTAGGGACCCCTTTCAACAGACATGGTTGCTCAGGGCCCCATCGTAGCTGACCTTGAACACTTCTAGGGACAGGAAGTCTCCAACTTCTCTGAATAACCATGTTCCAGTGCCTCACCACCCTCACAGTGAAGAATTTTTGTTTAATATCTAATACTTACATTCAGTTTGAAGTCATTACCCCTTGTCTTAGCACTACATGCCCCTGTACAAAATCCCTATCAAGCTTTCCTGTGGGTCTCCTGCATGTACTGGAAGGCTGCTGTAAGGTGTCCCTGGAGCTTTCTCTTCTCCAGGTTGAACAACACTGATTCTTTCAGCCTGTCTTCATATGAGAGGTGCTTCAGACCTTTGGGCATCTTCAGGACACTCCTCTGGATTCGCTTCAACATGTCCAAGCTCGTCTCATGTTGGTGGCCCCAAAGATGGATGCTTTACTCCCAGTGTGGCCTCGCTAGAGGGGGATAATCACCTCCCTCGGCGAGCTGGCAATGCTTCTTCTTATTCAGTCTGTTATATGTTTGGCATTCTGGGTTGTGATTGTACATTCCTGGGTCGTGCCAAGCTTCTCATCAACCAAAACCCCTGAGTCTTTCTCCTCAGACTGCTGTCAATCCATTCTCTGCCCAGCCTGTGTTTGGGCTTTGGATTGACCCAAACCACTTTCAGGACTTTGCATTTGGCCTTGTTAAATTCATTAGGTTTGCATGGGGCCGCCTCTCAGGCCTATAAATTAGTATTAGAAATAGCTGAAATTTTACTTTTCATTTCTTACAAGTGCTTTATTGGAAAGTGGCTGTATAGTTTTAATTAGTAAACACAAAATACTCTTGTATTTATCTCTATGATTATTCCTTGTTCTTTAATTTGATTTGATTTTATATTTTTAAGAAATCCTTTTGCTCCATTGCCCATATAACTGAAAAGGGAATATGAAGCTATTTTAGTTTCAAGTCTTCTGTATTGAAGTTCTTTTTAATTCCTGGGACATCTTGATTTCTAAAAAGAATATAACGGTCTGACCTTGAAAAACAGGCTTTCTTTTACAGAGTTAGCTTGTTCCTTTTCTTTTGTACCGCATCTCCAGATTTTTGTACTGTGTCTCCAATTATGCTAATCTCTGTTGTGGAATATTTGTCCTTCTGCAAACTGCCCCATGCCATCGGACTGAGGGATGAGAAATAATCATTGTTCTCTCTGCTCAGTGCTTCTATGTTCCATTAACACATGTGCCAGAAGTTCCCAGTTAAAATTGCATTAAGTTAAAGTGAGTAGTAGTGTAGAGAAATCAGAGTTGGAAACAATCAAAATGTTGTCTTGCAAGCTGAGAACAATGCTCTTTTGGGAGAAAGAAAGGGAATGTGAAATACCAGACAAAGTCACTTAGAAATTTCAAGACTGCTGTGATGCATTCAATAATATCACAGGGGAAAGGAATTTTCTTTACAAGAAACAGGCTGCCAGTTGAGACTATTAGCCATTCTGTTACCCCTACATAATAAAGCTAAATCATGTAAGCTGTGCAGATAACAGATGGAACAAAAGAGACAAATTATTTGTGATGTAACTGATAACTAGGTCGAAGTTGAATTATGTGAGAAATGGACTCCACTTTAAGAGATCACTGAATATTTTGCAAGATTAGGAAAAACTTGACTTCCCAAATGAAAACAGAGAGAGAAATGAAGTGCCTCTTGTTATGAGCATGTACTGATCCATAAAGACAAAATACAGGGGTAAATGGATGACAGAGAACAGATTTCTTGGTAATAAATGGGAAGGCGATCACAGCAAAACAAAATTGTCCAGTGTCAAGGACGCACAGTCATGGTAACAATTATACCCATCTCCTGCAGACTTATGTAATTTTCTGGACAAATTAAAATGTACAAAATTAATTATATTTTAATTATTTCTTTTATGCATAAAGTTTTATTAATAATTTGTGATGGCATCAGTGGTCATCATAGATCTTGAAACAGATAAACAGACTTAGCTGATTGCTTGATTAAGAACAAGCAACAGAAAATGAATATTGGAGATACCCAAAGCATGGCACCAGGGAAGATATGGAATAGACAATATTGAAAACTTGCTCACTTTGCATAGAAGCATAAATTAGTGATTCTACTTTTTTTTGTTTTTCAGTATATTCTACTACTTTGTAATTTAAATCTCATTATTGCTCTTTGTATTTTATTTAGATAAACATAACAGTGTTCACTAAATAATGGCTTTTGTCACTGAGCAGAAATATGAACCTTTCTTAACTTGTTTCATGCTAATAAATAAAGTATAATCTCTTTCTATTGTTCCTACATATCACACTTTTTTATGCTGCTGATCTGTATAGGATGAACTTTTCCCAAACTCCAAAGATAGATGAAAGTTTTCTTCAGAGCAAGAACTGACTGTTCTGAAGCCTGCCAGTTTTATTCAAATCCTTTTTTTTTTTTTTTTTTTTTTTTATTGAGCCAACTCTGCATTGTAGAGTGATTTTTACTCAGAGTATCCCAAAACCCTCACTCAAACCAATAATCATGTGTTGATAGGTGAAATTAGTTTCAGAATTCTAATGAAGCTCAGCAGCTGGGAGACAGACAGCTCATCTGAAGATTAAATGAGAAAAATTGCCACTTTTGCTGGTTCCTTTAGAAACTCATTTACATTCTGTCAGCTCCCATTAGGGATGGGAGCTGCGAATATTGAGGGAAATATGCATGAATTCAGTGCTGAAATGGCCAATCGTGATCGGTTTCTTCTTGCTTACAAAGCTGCCAGAAGATTTTATGTAGTTATGCCTTCTGGAAACAGTGGGTGATAATCTGCTTGCTTTCAACTGTCTCCTAACATTTTGAATTTAACATAACCAAAAGAACCAATCTCCAGCATAACAAGGAGAACACAGGATAAAAATGTAATCCTAAATCTTGGGATTAGTATTCCTGGAACCTTCTATACAGTATTTTGTCCCACTTGTGCTTCTTGTCCTTTTTTTTTTTTTTTTCAACCGCATGCCTGTAAAGCTTCAGTGCTTCTTTTTATGTAACAGCATCAACAGCAATGACAAAAAAGGTACCACAGAATTAATCTTTCCCTGTCCTTATTACAGCCCCAGATTTTCATGTACTTGGATCCTCATCATACTGAGAAGTTTTCATGAAGTCTGCTGACAGAGCCAATAGCAGACTGGAATTCTATACCATGTAGGTGTTACCCATTCCTCCACTGGCTTTAGTTATATTTATACAGACCAAAAGTAGACATGACTGCTCCAATGAAAGAAATGCATTTAAGCATTCAACCAGGAGTGCAAAAGACGAAGCATAATTTAATACAGGAAGAGTAATGATACTTTAAACATGGGAAAGTGCAATGGTGTGGTGTTGCATGTTGTTGTTTTCAATTTTCTTTAAATATAAGCTGAAGAAGATTAATAAGGACAAGGGAAGGTGGAGTAAGATGCTCAACAAATGTGTTTCTACTGCACCTGCAGGAGAGTTTGATGACAAATTCATTGTTTTAATGAAGAAGCCATAATTTCTGTTTCAGAAATAGGCAAATTTTAAATGGAAAATTTCTTTTTGTTAGATCTGTGGGTTTGAGTAGCTTATTTCTAACAATTCTAAGAGAAAATAAGATCTCTAATGCTGTTGATTTCTAATAAAGCTGAGTATTATTATCATTATAGTGTGGCACTCTGAAGATCATTCTAGCATCATTGGAATGGAGCAAATGAGTTCTGCAGGACATGCTAAATGGCTTGAATCACACAGGTAAAAATGTAGCATTTGCATTGCACTTGCAAGGAGAGGATTAGAGAAAGCAAAGTATGTTGCAAAAGCAGACATAATAAAAAGCTAAATTGAACATTTTGAAAGTGATGCTGCACAGCTCTATGGTGATACTAATTGTGAAGATATTGAAAAGAATGAGACAATTAGAGATTTTGAAGGATACTTCATACATCTGCAAATGTTGATTTTCAGTTGGTGCAATCCTTTCAATGAACCCTCTGATAATCCTTGCTTCCTTGCTCCATTTCCACTCCTGTAAAATATATAGAAATATAATTCAGGACTTGGAGAAGAGCTAGAAGAATGGCCCAAGTTCTGGAAACCCCATGTCAGAGCTCTGGAGTGAAGGGCTTAGCCAATTGTCCTTTATAAAGTAGATTAAGAAATTTCATTATAACTTATGATTATTTAAAACCCTAGGAAATCTGGAAGGTAAAATTCCCAATATATACAATACAGATGTCCTATGGAATCAAATACTATTTCAAATGCATGAACCAAACACAAACTAAAAGCAGAAAGCAGATTAATTTAGCGTCAAGAAACAGACACAGTATTGATCACCGAAACAGCCAGTACATGCTACTGGACTCTTCATCCCTTGAAATTTAAAGTATGCTTGTAAAGAAGTATACAAATCTTTCTACAACAACTATGTCAAGAAGTATTTAATAAAATACTAGTAGCATTTATGCATATGCTTAGCATTTCAAAAATTTGGAAGTTATACTAATTCATATGCCCAGAATTTTTAGTCTGTATGAAAAGTAAGTTCATGGGAGCTACTGTCCAGACAGCTCTGTCTCTATCACCAGTAACAGCATGGAAGAGACTCTTGTGGAAGCTGTCTGAAGATATGTGGATGCCAGAGAGGTGATTAGGAACTGCAAAAATGGTTTCACAGAGACAAAATTGTGCCTGAGTAATCTGGTGGCCATTTGCAACGGACTGACCACATCAGTGGGTGAGGAAAGAGCTATGGATGTCATCTTCCTTGACTTCTGTAAGGCCTTTGGAGTGATCCCACACGGCACCCTTGCCTCTAAATGGGAGACGTAGGTTTGATGGACGGAATATAAAATAAATAAGGAATTTGACAGATGACACTTCGCAAAGACTGGCAGTCAACAGTGCTTTGTCTTTAAGGAGATGAGTAACAAGTGGTGTCCCTCAGAGGTCTACACTGGGACCAGTATTGCTCAATACATTTATTAATAGATGCTGGGGTCGAGTGGACTCTCAGCAGGTTTGGATGATACAAAGCTGAGCAGTGCAGTTGATTCACCTGAGGGAAGGAATGCCATCCAGAGGGACCTTGTCAGGCTGGACAAGGAGGCCTATATGAACCTCCTGAAATTCAATAAGGCCAAGGTCCTGCAACTGTCTTAATACTAAGACATAATTAGGATGACCTTAGAACTGAGAGCTGATACTGATTTTAATTATACTTAAATCTGAGTGCAAGGGTTGTTTTAGGAGGTTAGTGATGGGTAGATCTTAATTTTTGAGCATTATCATAAATGATAATGAATAATACTTGAAGATCATTTTCTTGTTTGCCTGATTTGGTTATTGATACCTGCAATAGAGTACTGGGAAAATAAAAAAAAGAAAAATAGTCGAATTTATTGATTTTTGTCTGGAATTTGATGTATATAAGAGAGATTTACATAGATAAACATTATGTATTTGCATTGCTGGCATGTCTCATTTTTTAACTGGCACTCTTAAGTTAAGAAGCTTTCTTCAATAATTTCCATACAGGTCAATGACCTGTATAACAGCTTTGTTCTGTAAGCACTCTTATACTCTATAAATTGCCTTACATATTAAAAATATCATCTCCATACAGCAAACTATCTGTTAATGAATAGTTGAATGACTAAAATGCATGTTGAGAAATGAATAAAGGTTTTGTAAGGCAATTAAGCTTAGCATTATGCTTACATTGCTCTGGTATTTGCATTACAAAAGAGTATTGTACAGTCAGAAAACTGATATGAAGACAGATGTGTTATTATTGTGAAACTCAACAGCCTTCATAACTAACTCCTCTGTTTATACCATGCTGAAAAATAATTTGTTTTGAAGCTACAACATTCAATATGTCAAAAATAAACATTTATAAAGGTACTACAGATTTACAAGAGAGGATAATAAGAATGTGAAAACATATTGACCATTTGTACCAGACAACTATTTTACAAGAGGGAAAAAATGAATCTGTTTTACAAAAGACAAATATATAACCCTCTTTCAAGTAAGAACTCAAGTTTCTTCTGATATAATTTTATTTTACTTTAAATTTTTGTTACTTCTATTTGAGACCTGTATTGAAATATTGCCTGAAAAACTTTTTGCATGTTAAGGTATATAAAACAGAACTTCACAGTCTATGGAATAGTATTTATTTGAAAAATAATGTGCCAGGGGAGCAAGGAGGTGGAAGTCCAGTGAGGGCTTTTCATTAGAGAAATAGGTTGAACCAAAGCATGAAGTACATACCAATTTGATGTCACATCCCAAGCACAGAATTTTTTTGAAGTTTAGGAATTCTATAAAAAATAATCTGATGTAAACCTTGTAAGCTTTGTAAATCAGCCCTAAATATATGGCAAGCTTAGGCTCTTGGTAATTTACCTGCACAATCCATCAGCATTTTTTTTGGCTTCCTAGGAGGGCAGTTCTGTAAGTGTGGCTCTGCATGGTGCCCAGAGCCATGCTGAACAAGCAAGACCTTGAGCTGAATTCAATATAACTTTGAATATATTGCTTTGGGATTTGTGCTAATGTATCTGCATGGTGTGCACTGTTGACATTTTAGAGACAGATTGGCTGAGGGAGATGACTTGGCTGATGCAGCTGCCAGACACTTTAAACCACAGGGCTGAGGATCACACAGCTCCCCAGTACTGTAACACCAGGCAATTTTTCCATATTGGCAACTCTTGAGCTGTGTGGACTGAACCCAGAAACATGGATTCTGGGGTTTCTGGGGTACAAACTTTTTAGACAACCCGTATCTGCCGCTCTTTTCACAGGGCTCTGTTTTCTTTCGCCAACTTGAAATGGTTATTTTGGTTGTTTTTTTTGTTTCATAACCTGATTTCAAAATATAAAATCTTTGATTAAATGGAATAGTCTCTGCACAGTTCTAATTAGGTAAGAAGAACAGAAAGAAAGATGAAGTGATGAGAAGATTAATGATGAATTCTTGCTACCTTAGAGCCTCTAGCAGCTACCTTCTTTCAAGCTGTGAGGTAGAAAATGAGAATTCTGGCAATGAAAAAGAGACCGTAACAAAAAAGTGATAGTAGTTCCCCTAAAGCAACATTTTTCAACTTTTCCAAGTAGATGTCTGCTTATTCAAAGTTAAATTTTCATTACCATCTCCCTTACAGTTGCTGTAAAAGCAAGTTCAAAAATGTATCAGTGAGAAGTCAATAGAATTTACTTGTGTGACTGTGTTTGGAAAGGCCATCAGAGAATACTTTCTCCTGAGATTACACTGCTAAGGAGCAGGCAAGTGAGATTATCTTCATTTCAGATGGTAATTACATTTTCAGCACTTCAGAAGCCTATCCTGACACCACAAGGCTGGGAAGGTAAAATGAAGTACCTATCCTGCTCTTGCATCTATTAGATTGTATACTGGGATCTCCATCATTTGGTAATATGCTAAAGCTATAAAATATCATTAATCTGGTCAGTTAAGAAGCACCAATCCTTTTTCCACTGTCATTTAAAACTTCTAGAAGGTTTGAAAATTTTACCCTTACAGTAGCCATACCCTATTGGGCTGTAATTGCGTGAATGCTGTCTTTAATTAAATTCCAAACCAGTTTCCTTGGAGCAAATATAAGACCCATTGGTCTTCAATGCCAAGGATCATATATAGATTTTTTTATTTTATTTTTAACGTAAGATAACAAGTTCCCAATCTTTGGGAACAGTGTGTGGTTTATTAAGGATATATTGTGCATCTTCATTGCTACCTCTGCTATTTCACACTTCAGTTCCTTCAGAATTCTTTCATCAGCACCATCTGGTCCCAGTGATTTACTGCCCTGAAGTTTTTCCGAGTTGCTCAATAACATCTTTCTTAGAGGCATCAGCCTTTGTTAAGTCCTCTAATTAATTTCTTATAAAAATTATTTTTGAGTCAAGAAATTTCCTCATTGCCCTTTGCAGCAAATATGACCGTTGAAAACTACTTTTCATTTTTGCCTTGCTTTGAGTCCTTTGTTCATTAGCTGGTAGTTCAAAGGACTAGTGGTTTTGCACATTTTTTTGCTGGTTTCTGAAAAAGCTTTAGGTTTCTTCCTGCCTCTTGAAGATGTTTTGATGATCTTAGTCAAACTTCTTCCTCCCTTATTTTCTTCCCTAATTATCGTATTATTTTTCCTTTTGTGCACATTTCTTCTGAGCTTAATGGTAGGACTATGTTTATGTTGATGTGTAGCTATATTATGCTAATAAGCTCTCAAGAAAATGAAGATTTGGTACATTTTGAAGCCATAGAGTATGAAAAATTAGCATATTATTATGAATTTCCTGTACAGAATGAGTAATTCTGCAGTAAGTGGGGTGTGATTTTGCACCTACATTTCTTACCAAGTGCTTGGGTAAATGAATGTAAAAATTTCCACCTTCAATAAGTTTGTGCATATGTGCTTATGAGCAACTTGGGGCTGGGAGGAGTCTAAGGCAAGGCCTCTGGATGGGCAATGCTTGATCTCTAAAGAACATCCTTGGTCTTTGTCTCTGATCTCTGCAATTCCTTTGGAGTGCAAGGGAAGCTTGAGAAATTTATTTGGCATAGCCTGATCAAAAGGTTTGTCAATCCTGGTGGGAAATCACACACTCTGGTCACAGAGCTGGCCTTGGCTCAGCTTGGCAGGAGCTGGGCTGGGCTGGTTTCAGCTCCTGCCCTGGTGCCTGCTGCCTTCCCTGCCTGAGCCTGTGCTCTGCCAGTGCTTCCATGGGAAGGGTCTGGCACACCCAGGGGTTGCTGCCCAAACAAGAAGAGCTCCTGTGGCTGAGTCTGGGGAGGCTGTGGGGCCACACTCAGCTCAGCTGGGAGCAGCCAGAAGGCAGGAGCCCAGGGTAAGGAAGAATACAAAAATTGCCTGAGTAGAACCCCCAAGGCTCAGAGGGGGGGACTCTTACCATGAACATCATATTCCTCCCATGAAGGTCTTAGATTACTAATAGCTTATCAATGTGGCATGTACTCCCAATACTTTTTGAGAAGGATTTCAACTTTCAAACGCAAGATCCAGAGGAAAGGTGAATATAAACCAGGAATAGTAGTTAGTTGTTTACATACAGTTTTAATTGAATTATTAACATAGTTTTTTTCTGTTACAATATCATAATTTACTCTCTTAGACTGTCAAAAAGCTGACAGGCAATAAGTTCCCTGCCTCATATATCTGATTTCCTCTTGCCATAACAAAATTCTGGGTGTAACATTTTTAAGCCTTGTGGCTTGATTTGGTCAAAGAAATTTCCATCTATGTCTGCTGGGAAACAACATCTACATAATCACTTCTCAACCCCTGGCTGCTGAGCCTGCCCCCTGGTTCATCTTAGCAAGCTCCATCTTTCTCTGCGTGCCTCAGGTTCCATTGTTACTGTCATTCCATCTCCTTGCCCTGCCCTGTCATTTTCCAAATGTGATCAGCTCCTCTCTCACCTCCGCCTTCTGGAGGATCTGGGTGACTCAGACTGCAATAGCTGAAACACAGAAAATGTGTGACTTTCTCCGGATGACCTATCTGCAGCCCGCTAGAGAAACAAAGCCCACTGGAATGAGTCACCGTACAAGCAGAAATAGCAAAATGATGAGATCCCAGGATCCTTTTGTAGCTCATTTCATATTCAGGCTCACATTGTTCCCTAAGAAAGCTTCCTCTCTTACCCAATAATTTTTAACTGTAGGGTAGAAATTCTCATAATACCTGAGAAATGGACTGACTATCTTGATGCAGACAGACGTGCTATAAGGATGCAAATTGCTTTCCTTTGATTGTACTGATCTTGAAAAGAAACTGTCAAGAGAAACTTTGATATTCCTACAGTGGCTTTTTTGACTATGAAAACATGAGATTTCTAAAAGCTAATTGAATGTTGTTCTGATGTTTTACATCACTACAGCCCAGGCGTATATTCCAGCACACAATGGAAAGCGCTAGCACACACTGTGACAGCTGACCTTTTTTTCTTGTCTGGGCTCAAGTTATTTGGCCGATTAGCATGTTTATTTATTTGATATGATGCAAACAAACATTGCAATTCAAATGGATAATTATTATTGCTTATTTGGAATTGCTGTTTGTGTGTTGTCCACATTCTATGCAATACCAACACAGAAGCCTGCTACCATGTTTTCTCTATTAAAATAATTTCTTAAATCTACACAGTGCTTGCAGTTAATTTAAAAATAAGCATAAACATTGAATTCACTTACTAAATTTGAAAAAAAAAATACAGTTTAGTAATAGTTCGATCCATTATGATAAGCGTAATGGCCAAAATTAGGCTTTAATGAATAGTTTTAAGGACTTAAATGGTAAAAATGTTATTGCAATTCTAAGCAGCTGTAAAACAGATTCCACCTGGTTGTATTTTGTACAAAGATATGAATAAATGTATCGATGCAATTATTTGGTACTTACACAGCTATTTGCAAACATTAACAAATGCAAGTATTTTGTTTCTCATGTGTTTTTGTATAATCATATATTGACAGCATTAAAAACAGAAGTATGGTATAGAACAGTATACATAAACAATATATATATGTATACTTCAGATTATTAAATCTTCACATTCCTCATGCAAATGTGTATCTTGATAGGACAGTCCAAAGCCCAGTGACATTCTTCAAATTTATTGAAAATAGTACTCGAGAAAGAGCTTAGCTTCAAAATGTAAACCAGAAAAATTCTGTAAAGATATATGTAAACATATACATATATAACTATTCATACATATATGTATATATATATTGCTGTGGCCGTAGATGAAGTTCAGTATTCACTCATACTATACGATGGACCATTAGAAGGAAGAGTTCCGACATCTAGCTTTGAATTTTAAACCGAATTCTTGTTCACCAGTTTGTGATGTTCAAAGAGACTTTGCTTGTTTCCTAAACCTGCCTTTTGTCTCCAATCTTGATAGAGTAAAAAACACGTGCATATGCACTGAGTGTACACATTGGAACTGATGGTCATCGGTTAGTTCACAGAATGATCTGTTCACTAGCCTAATACACTCCATTAAATTTGAATTTTTAAAAATTACTCTTTTCTTTTTTTGTCTTCATGCATTATCTGTAAGTTAAAAGATTCATAGAGAAGTCACAAGTAGATAATCCCATCTATTTTTCACCCAGTCAAAGCTTGATTTTTCTCTATAACTTTGATCTATGCATTTTAATTTCAAATGATCAGGTGTTAGCATTTCACTCTGTCTGGTGGGATACCACTTCAAACACTGCAGAGCCTAGGCATTAGAGAATCATCCTCCTATTTATCCTCACTTACCTTTATATGATTTTAGAGGCTGTTCCAGGTATGCACAAAGAATTTTTAACTTTTCAGAAGAGGTGTATCTTTGCTTGAGTATTTAGTGAAGTTAAATATATTTAGCTCTAAAATCTATTTCAAATTGATTTGCTGCTTTAGTATTGAAATTCATAGAACTGCCTTCAGTGTGCAGGACCATCACATATTTGTTTTGCAGTGAAGATTAATTGTTCCTATAAGGTGAAATAGGGATTCTAAAATAAAGAGCACAGTTACTTAGGTAAAAAGAAAATTGCAGTCACATTAATGGTGATTGCTGAAAAAGATTAAAATGATCTAAATCTTGTTTTTCATAGAAAACAATGCTTTTTATTCCTAGAATAATTAACATTTTCTTAAAACCATATGCTGTTGATTTATACCCATAGCAGTTTCTGCAACACTTATGAGCTCTACAAAACTTTAATACAAAAGGCGATCTGAATTTCAATCAGATCAAGCTTTCTACCCCAATATTGCAAATCCACCAGAATCAGCATCACTAATTCTTTAATAGAATAGATATTTTATGAAACCTGACAACATTAGTAGAGATTTTTTACAATTGCAGATTAAGCCTTTTATGGGGAATCAGAAATGACAGTCAGGTTCAATAGAACAAAGATTTCATCTAATATTAGTTTCTGGCAAGTCAATTTGCAAGATTATTTTTGCAGATTAAATTAGCTGTATTGGGAGGTCACCCTCTTACTTCTAAATCAAGAAAGTGAGACAGTTGCATAATAGCATAATGCTGTAGATATATTATTAACCAATCTTTCACAATAAGGAAATTAGCTATTCATCAAGAAGGGGTGAATAAAATAAAAATGTGTTTTATAACTCAATAAATATCTCTTGGAAGAAGCTGGGGAAAGGCCAGCTGAATATCACCAAGAGTGCAACCTCTCTGTATCTTACTCTTCAATCTCTGGAAAATGTAAGATTTTAGCTAAGAGAGAAGGAATATACCACGATTTAAACTGGCTTAGGATCTGTGTATTCTGGGCTGCAGGATGCATTGGTATTCTCAAGCAATGTGACCTCAGAGTTAGGACTACTTAATTAATCAGAAGTTATCAATCCATCAGTGCTTGGTGGCCTATAGTACCTAGGCAAAGCAATTAATTTGAATTTGAAACTTGTCACTAAATTTAAATGGAATCTTAATGTTTTATATATATTTATATTTTAGAAGTCTAGTTATTTTTTACTTCTAAGAAAGTTCCTGGGTGTGTTCAGTACATTATAAGATCTGCATAGACATACAAAAAAATCCAGGAAAAAAATAGGAAAACAACAAATAATCTAACTTACAGACGGGTCCTATCTTGAATTAACAATCTATTGTCTGTTTCCCAGGAACTTTTGTCATGAATCAGAAAAATCTGTTTGAATCTCATGTTCCACTTGTCTGAAACCTGATTATCTTGCAGGAACAACACTTGCTCACACCAAAACAACATAGACTGTTATGAAAAAAAGAAAATTAAAAAAAGTACAGGTTTTTTAGCTAACTAAAAAATCTTTCAGTTCTGCTGCAAAGAGTAATAAGGCCAAAAATGTCATGCCCAAGGTCTGCAATCGGCATTTTTTAATTTATTTATTATTTAGATTTAGCAGCAATATGAAACACCCACAGAGAAGTATTTAACATTGTTACCCATTTAATTAATTTATCACAGTGAGATCTTTGGCCAAGAATGGAACTCAAAAGCAGCGTGTTAGTCAAAGCAAATACAATAACTGACATGTTTTTTCCTCACAAAATCATGTGTTTCATCTGAAAGTGCAAATGAATGCAGAGTAGGGAAAGGTTTCGTGTTCCATAACAATGTTTATTCAGTGACTCACTCCTACTTGCCTACCTCCCAGTACAGATTATTGTTGGACTCCTTTCCTACATCATCGATGCCCCATCCCTGGCATAGTTCATAGTTCCACCACCTGGTGTAGTGAAAGCTGTCCCTGCCCAAGGGTAGGGGTTTTGAACTTCATGATCTCCAAAGTCCTTTCCAGTTCAAACTCTTCTATGATCTTTAACTCATTTATTCAGAAGACTTTGATTGATAGAAACCTCTCTGACAGCGTGTTTTCTTCTCGAAAGCCATGTGACTGCCATTCCTGATTGGCAGGTAATGAGTAATGGATTGCTTTATTTTTAAAGTTAATGTGTGTAATAGCTGTGTTCTTGTTTGTGATGAGAAAATCAGTAGGGAACTGAGGACCAGTATAGTAGCAAATACAGGATCTATGAACTTTGCAAGCTGTAAGTTTTAACAAATAGAAAGACAAAGATCAACCAACCTTTGAAATTAACAATCTTACACTTTGACTGTTGACCACTGCAGAAAAAAAAAGTTAAGCACCTGATTGTTGAAAGAATCAGAAAAATGAAGAGGGGGAATGAGGAACAGTAATGAAGACATGGAAGGGTTTTTTTAGCAGCATTTAGTCAATCATGTCTTAATCCTTCTAATTTTGTTGCACTTTTTCGATTTCTGTTTAAAAGACAATTTTCCTTTAACTGTTTCAAGCTAATCTTTGTGTTGTACCTTCTATTGGTTATGTATCTCACATATTTCAGTTCTCATTTCTTTTATTACTTTCTTTTTCATTGAGCTTTTCTCCTTATAAATTTAATTATCTGTTTTTGCTTTCCTTTAATTCAGTTTTATCTTCTGTCTTTGTAACCTTCTGTCATGTCAGTTCCCTGCTCTTTAATCCTTACTCCTTCCCAGCACAGGCAAAGGAAGCATTTGCCTTGAGTTCAGTGAGCTTTGGAAGGACCTTTAACTATTATTAAGGTTTTCTATGACAGGTGAAAGAGTAGCTTCCCTTTGCACTGTGCCACAAGTGACTGGTGCACTGACCTCAGGAAAAATTCTCCTTTTTTTGTGGTAGATAGAAAATTTACTGCATCATTGACTCCAGAAGACTTTGGTGGGTTTGGTGTGTTCCCCTCCACCTTTGTTTTTCAATTTATTTCTGGTGGGGTGTGAAACAGTAATAAGAAGCAATCCAAGCAATCCAATCCAGCAATCCAAGATCAAAAAGAGAATCTGGGACACTGTACTTGGTGCTGTAATACCTGTCACTAATTTGATTACTCCAATACCTCTCATTACCTGGCTGACTTTACCGTGTCATCACAAAGATATATGTCCCATAGGATCATGGAACCAAAGAGATCTAGAGTATGAATAGCATGGACAATAATGTACTAATGCAGTAGGCATCTGCATTGATTTTGGTAGTAGTGAATCTTTTCAGACTCTTGTGCACTACTTAAAACCCCACTGTCTAATCTCTAGTCTTTTCTGTGAATGTGAGAAAATTTTTCTTCCAAAAGAAGAATTCAGCCAGAATTCTTTGACCCCTTTACCTTCCAGGGCTCTATCCCACAGGACTCTACTGAGTAGGTCCTTGAAGAGACCAGAGTTTGCTCTTCTGAAGTTAAAGGCAGTGAGCTTTGCTACTTGTTCTGATTTCCTTTAAAGTTTTTGCATATTTTAGTGACTTGGAGAAGCAGCAGAGCAACCTGGGATTAGGATTCAAGTCTTTGGAGTTTCATTCCTGATCCTATATACCTTGAACAAAATAGAGAAATTCAGTCTCAAGTACACTAAATTGCAATTTCTTTATTTGGTCTCTCTGGAAACAGACACCTAAGACAGTGGCTGGGCAATTCTCTGTCAAAGAAATGAATGATGACTTTATTAATATGTACACCCACATACATATGCCTAGACATTGAACAGTTTAACTGATTTCAAACTGTCTACTCAGAAGTCCTAACATCATAATTTGTTTGTCTTGAATATCTGGATTTTAATTGGAACCAAGTGAGAGGCAGAGTGCCATCAAAAAGTACTAGGAACAAAAATATATCTGCCAGTAAGTAGACTGGATGCTAATTAAATCTTTTCTCCCCTGCCCTAGTCATGAATCTTAACTTATTCTTGGATGAATATCAAAGCTAATCATCATTTTACTACTTCGACATTCTCTTCAAAGCAGTACCAAAAGTGGACCAAGGATGAATAGAATTTACATTTTGATTTAGGAATAAGGAATCAATATTCACAGAGACCTTTCCCCCTGGAAGATAAAAATAGGATAAATTTCTATTTTATTTCAGGTTTAGTGTATTCTCTACTTATTTGACCCTATTGCTGAAAACGGTTCTATATATTCCTGAATGTAAAATATAACTGCAGTCCCACTAATTAATGGGGTAATCCATACACTTTTGGTTAAAAAGTAGTGCTTGCATAAGAACTAGAAATTTGAATTTGTATGAAGTGGCCACTTGGACTGTCAACCCCATTAGTAGATTATTCATTGACAACAGTGATTTATAGAATTCATCTAAATTCCTTTGAACTTTGTTTTAATAATTTGTTATATAGGACTAAAGAAATAAAAGGGCAAGTGGAAATCTTTTCCCCTCCAAACTTACGTCAACATCCTGAATTATGAAACTTTACCCCTGGACTTTCCAATCAAATATCCGAAATGAGTGAATGATCTTTTTCAGTGTTACCTTTCTCCTGATTTCCTTCACTGCTTCACTCTCCATGGAAAACTACACAAACTTGTGCTGTGAAGTTCATCTGGGAGGAGGGCCTAGTAAGATGTTCACTGTATTTTCCTCCTGATAATATAGCAGAGAGGGAAAGTGAATTACAGTTAATAATCTGCCTCGTGTGAGTACTTACTCCACCCTTACTGCTGTGGTACCGTTTACTTTATATCCTTTTAATGCTGATACAATTTATTTATGATTTAAAATCATATCCAGAGCTTAGTCATGTTTGTGTTCAGTAATGAAACAGACAAAATCTCAAATTTTTCCTAAGTCAGACTGATATTTACAGATTCATATTTACAGATCCATACAAGGCTAAAACCTGGGACACTAAATTGTGGAGATTAACTTCATTAGCTGATACATGCAATGTAACATTTTAAAAGATATAACTACAGACCGATGTCTATAAAATCTAATGCTACTGTGGACCCCATAGAATGCCAATACATGCCCTTCTATCGATAATAGATTCACTTCATGTTAAAATCACCTCATTGCCATAGTCATCCCCAGGACAGTTTGAAGCTTTATCCAATAATGGGAATCATACTTCATACTTAAATTTGCTTATTGCCCCAGCCCCACTCCCAGATCCTCCTTGTTTCCCTGAGCTGACACTCTCCCCACAGCTCCACAACATTTAGTTGTTCTATGCCAAAAAATGGGCTAAAACAGCAGCCTGAAAACCTACAAATTAAATTATTCACTGAAACAGCCTGCTAACAGAGAAGTGTTTAGATCATAGTTTTACAAAAAGAGAAATTGATGAAGAAACATGAAGTGTCTTGTCCAGTACCAGGGAGCTGTCAAAGTTAGTGCCAAGGCTGGATTCACTCTTGATTCATATCCCTGATCACAAGAAGATAACTCTGAAGGTTCTTGAAAGCCCCTGACTGCAAAAAATGAAACCAGCATGTTTCTGCAACATCTCATAATATTCTAAAACCTTAGGATACGGAGAAACACAGGTGAGCACGGACCAGAATGTAGTATGAAAACCATGGCTAAGTCATAAAAAGGAACAAACAGCTGCTTGGGTCAAAATCTTGCATCTGAAACTGCAGGAGCACAAGGCAGAAACATATAAGGCTCTGTAGGAAATTTCAGGTTAAAAAAATGCTCTACCCAAGAGACAAAGAAACCCAAGAAGTTCTCGTAAAAGCATTTGGCATTTATGTTTGGAAGCTGGCATGAATTTAAAATAGAATTTCTCCTGGACTTTAACCAGGACGTAACATGTGATCTAATCTGTGTTTTCCTTTAAATTGATCAGTTATAATTTAGCTGACTATTTCTATTTCTCGCTTTGATCTAAAATAGTTTTTTTGGTCAATTCTACTTCAAGTCCTCTCTTCCAGGCTTCTCTTTAAATCACATAGGTTTTTTAATTGCACCTACCTGTATCACATTTTAAATCTCTTCAAGTTTTACACTGATCTGAAGTGAGCTCACTACTTCCATTGTTCACTTAGAGCTGCATCAGGTTTTTAAATTACTTTATTTTCATTGTCTGCTTCAATTTCTGGACTCAAATCATATCCATTGTACATCAAATTTTCAGTCACTCATCTCAGACATCTATTTTTATATCTTGTTTAAAATCACATTAACTTTCATATTGGTGTAAATTATATAGCCGTTTACTTGTTCTTGTTATATAGACTTAAAAAGGATTTCCAATTTGCATCAACCTCTGTATATTTATCATGTTTGGAGTACCTTTATGTGACATGCCGAATTAAAAATTAAATTGAAAATTATTTTCCCTAAAGAAATATTGTAACTGGCAACATAGAATTCTAAAAATACAATGTTTTTCCTCAACAAAGGCCTAAACCAAATCTTCTGAAACTAATGGGAGTCTTTCCAAGTAGCATTAGGAAAAATGCAAGGACAGCATTTTATAAGAAATATACTTCCACATTATTAAACTCAGATACATTTTCACAGGAAAGATAAAATATGAGATTAATTTAGGATAAAATTAAATTTTAAAATAGACATAAATTATAAACTGATGCTATTTTAGTAACACCTGTTTCTAAATTACAAGATAAGTAATGTAAGCAAATATAGCTTACGAAGCTGAAAGAAGACAGGACTACATCTGTCTTTGACTTGATCAGAAAGGCAAAAAAGAGTGGACTAACTCCATTACAGGAGTTACTTCTCCAGAAAATAATTATGTCTGCTTTTTTTCCTTACCCTGAAGACAAAGAATGTAGGGTCAGAATTGGTGCTCTACCAAATGTTCTACCAATCTTAATGGTCTGCATTTTCAGCCAGGTACTACCTATTATATTGTCACATTTTCCAAGTTAAACATGGAGATATTAGAATCTTATTACTCAGCTGCACAGGAAACTGGATTGCTATGCAGACAACACTCCTTCAGCTGGGGGACTTTTGCTATTATCCCGAATCCAGCATCAGGTTGGGTGTCCTGCTAAATACAGCTATCTGAGCTTGTTACCTTCAGAGACAAAGGAAAGAAAATGGCATGTCATGGTGTGCCTCATCTCATCAGCTGAACAACATCCTGAAAATGTCTATTCCTTTGTGAACAAAAAGTTCTGACTATAAATCCTAAGGCAATTAGCTCAGAAACCCCCCCCCCAACCCCCCCCCCCAAAAAAAACACCCCAAAAAAAACCCAAAAATAACCCCAAAACCAACAAACCACCCAACAAAATAGGCAGATTGGGAGCAAATCAAAGCCCCTTTTGGGGTGGAACATTGAGTAGCGTAACTGCATCTGGAATAAGTGAGGAAAGTGTCAAAAGAAGACAATTCCACTTCATGGTGTGACTTATGTCAAAGACCAATCAATCCTGTTCACCTCGCTTACAGGAATTTGGCACCACCAAGGGCCACAGTTATTGTGGCTAACCACACAAAATCAACTCAGTGAACCTGATTTTTTTGGTCTTAGCATCACTCCCAACACAATTTCTAATTCCCCAACTGATACAAATCTTAATCTATAGACAAACATATTTAGTTGCATACTTACAAATTTAGCATAGAAATGATTATTACTTTGAAACAGATAAGTCCAGAGAATTGTACAAATTAACAAAAACATAAACCAAAGCTAAAATGTGTGAATTACAACTGCTGCTGCTATCTGTGTTTTAGAAACTCCTTAGTGTCTTGAAAGGAAACATGATATGTTTTTAAATTATCTAGTTAAAATTGGAGTCTTAAAATAATTATAACAAGGACCACTGAATTACAAATTATTGTTACTGAGTGCATAAAATGAAGTGCATAAGAAATATACTTACAATTTCATATCGCTAATCACATCATGTCATATCACTTCATATTATATATATCATATCATATATGCTTAACCATGACAAAGTATAAAAATTTTAATAACTTTTTTTCAGGGACTACCAAAGAATTTACAGTGGCATAGGAAATTTGTCCAATCAGGAAATTTTCTTAAGGAGAAAAAGACTTTTTTAACTGGCTTGCCTATTAGAGTGGTATAAACAGTGAAGTTTTTGTTGTCTAAAATAAATGGGAAGGCAGATATAGAAAGAACAAAATTGTCAGGGCAGATTCTCTATCCTTTTAGAACAAAGATATTTTGTTCTCTTTGTTCTTTCTCCATCTTTGCAGCTCTTTCTTAGGAAGAGGAAAAGGTGATCAAAAGGCTTTGAAATTTCTTTCTGCTCCTTCTGTACTGGATCAGAACTGAAAGTCCTGCTGTAAACAATTCCTTCTGCCTTGAGTGTAGGAGACAAGATGGAAAACCTGGTGGAAAGACAAGTGAATCCGCCACTAACAAGATGATGCAAAAGTGACTGATGTAGGGCTTACATGAGAAAATGGAATCTGTGAAGTAGGTAGAAAAGCTGAGAAAATGTGAGAACTGGACAGTTTAATTGATGAAATGAAAAGGAATTATGGTCTGAAGGGACAGAATTATTTTGAGAAACAGGTCTAATTCCAGAGGATCAGTGTGAACAAAACCTTCAAGGCTGTCAGGGTGCTGAGCAAGGACTAAAGTCATCTTTCTGAAAGATGCAAGGCAAATTGTTACATAAATCACTTCAGGAATAACCAGGAAGAGAAGACAGAAAAAAAGAAATCCCCACAAAACTTCTCAGCTGTATATTCATCTCATTTCAGTAACCTAATATTAAAAACTGGGTAAATGGCGACATCTCTTAGATGTCTTAATCTCTTAAATATGTGATTGATCAGACTGTGACGAACAAGTTCAGTCTGGACAGATAAGCATTGAGTCCTACAGCTTCTTGTCAATTGGGGAATTACTGTGCTTTTATTTTCCACTTCATTCAACTACAGATTTTCACAAAAGTTGTGGGAACTTCAGAAGAAGTCTAATTGACTCAACTTAAACCTGCAGTTCATTTATCATTTTAGCTGCACCTATTTTGAACTATAACTGTTAGTGTCATTGTAACTGGAGTAGAAATAATTCTTTGGTTAGTTTGTTAGGTCTAACACTAAAGGCATGTTCTTGATTTTGAGTTTAGAGTGTGTTCAACTTATTCCTAACATGCTTTTGAATGGGAAAGACTGGTGGAGATTGTATAATGGAAAGCTATTACACTTCACAAGTGAAAAAAAAATGAAAGTAGAGAAAGCCCCATTTTGGTTGAGCTAGGAGTGTCTGGAAGGACATCTTAATCTTAACCAATCCAATGATCTTTGAGGCAGAGTTGGAATAGAACATCGTTTTGTGTGTTGGTGAGTTAATATCTTTTGAGCCAAGAAAAGCAAGCGCTCTTCATGTCTAATCCTGGATGCAAGACCTGCTGAAGAGGTTTAAATTTCTGATGTACAAAGACAGCAAATAGAGCGCTCTGGACAAAATGCAAACAGATTTGGTTTTATATCCACTGTAAGGTTCCTCATTTTTAAACATCTACCTGACAGTGTTTTTGCGTAGAATAAAAAAAATTAATTATAAATTTGAATGGACCTTGTTTATCTACCACACTTACTTTGAAGATGTGTGACAGAATTGTCAGTGTATATACCATTACTCAGATGGATCTGGGTCTTTGTGCACAATAGATTCCAATTTTATAACTATAAATATTACTTTACACTGAATTAATTCCTAATTCTGCAAATGGTCCCATAAGTTTTAGCTGAAACTATTCACTACTTTACATGATTTTAATTTCTTAACCTGTCTGAAAGCAGCTTTGCTGATTAGATGGAGCTAGCTATAGAAGCAAGGATTATGTATGCACCCTTCTTTAAGAATGAAAAAAAAAAATAGAATCATTAAAGTTGAAAGAGACCTTCAAGATCATCTAGTCCAAAGGTCAGCACAGCACCACCAAAATCACCGCTAAACCATATCCCCAAGTGCTACATCCCAGTCCCCTACTGAATACTCTCCCAACTCCCTGGGAAACTTATTTTAATGCCTAACCACCCTTTTAGTGAAAAAAAGACAGTAATTCTGGAATCTAATCTGAACCTCTTTTTGCACAATTTAAGGCTATTTCCTGTTGTCTTTTTACTCGAGACTTGGCAGAAGTTTTTCAGGTAGTTGGGAAAGATCAGTGCCCTGAGCCTCCTCCTCTCCGTACTAAACAATGACCATTCTTTCTTCAGAATTTAAGAAATGAAAAAAATGAAAATCTGTCAAAGCTAAGCGCAGCATAGACATTTGACATTAGCACCTCATACACAGCGAAGGCAATTTCAAAACACCTGAATCCTGACAGCAAAAAGAACAGCAAAATGTAATGCAAAGTTTTATTGCTTTGTTAGGAAAAGGGCTCAAATGGGGTGTAGATTGATCCTAGTTTAAATTTTTGTGATTAACTTAAAAATGGTTCAGTCATCAGTTATAATGTCGAGGAAAGCTAAGTTTGTACTTTTCCCTTTACAATTTAGAGGGAGGCTTTAGCTCTTGTTATTTTTAATCACACCTCTACTTTGGTTACAGTTTAAAATCTGTCATCCAGAAATCCCTGAAGTTTACCGTGTTTCTTAGTCTGCTGAAAATACTTTTGCCTTTGGCTGCCCTTAGGGTTGAGGCTCGAAGAGCACAGGGAAGCCTGCCAAGATCTTGGACGGATGCACAAAGAACTCTACTGGGTCTGTGGTACTTTAAAACATTTTCCTTGAAGGAGGGCAAATAATCATCAGAGTATTTGAATACTGGGAAAAAACCCCAACAAAATCTGTGAGAAAAAAAATAATAAAATATAATGTACTTGTATTGCTTTAAAACTCCTACATTCCACACCTGAGCTAAAATGTTCAACTCTTTTATTAAATACATAACACATTTGACAATAAAATCTGTGAATGAACTGCTAATAATTACTTTGCTCCAAAGAAAAAAAAAATCCTCCTCCTGGTTTTACGAGCTTCTAGATATTACAGTAAATATGTATTCATTAGGACTGTCAATAACTTTTATGTTTTCTTTATGAAACAATATTGCAACATTATTTTCCTCTCCTCATCTTTATTCTTGGTTGCAACTAAAAAGGTCAGAGTCCAAAAGGTGAATGAATTAACTGTTTTCCTCAGCTCTCTTGGCATGCAAGTTAATCTATGTACAGCTGTGCACTGTCATTATCAGTGATCATTAGTGTGTATAGTCAGCAATCTGAAGTGTGTCAGAGCAGCAGCTGTGTTCATTGTGTGGTACCTACAATTCTGCTTTCTCTCTGACACAGTTCAGATGAGGATGTGAAACGCTAATATGGGATAAAAAAATCAAGGCCAGGATCACAAGCACTTCACAGAAGACTAGTAGTAAAATGGGAGCTATCTACAAAGATTAAAAAAACCCAAATCCAATTTCAAATTAGATTAAAGTATTTCTGAAGCATTTATTTTGGAAAAAAAAAATCTTCTGAAGTAAACATTGTTGTGGAACTAACCTATATACAGGGAATGTATTTATTAGTAGTAAAGGAAGTCTTCGAGTGTTGAACTCAGATCTCTTAAAGAGAGACTGGTTTTTCAGGTACTTTGACCTTCCTTAGGGCACTCTATCACCCTGCAGTCTGAGAACATAAATTAAACTTGGATGTTCAGAGATACCAAGGCTCCCTGTATCCCCTTTGGTGAATCTAGTCATTACTCTTCAAATCAATTAGGTAAAAAATATTAGTTGCATCCCTAAACATCAATGTTTCCTGCACCTCTCAGCAAAACCAAGTGTTCTGATTCCTTGAGATGTTGGATTTTACTGGAATCATCACAGTCACTGTAAAGGTGATGATCTCCACACGAACGGGAAAAAATTAGGCTTGGCACAAGCACCAGTAAGCAAAATATAGCAGCAGGCCAGAGCAGGAGAAGAACCAAAATAGACAAAGCAAGCTGAGAACATAAACATGACCTAGCATGTCATTCTAAAAATGGCAGGCACTCAGGACTGTTAACTATTTACTAGTCCTGCAATCTGATAAATTTGGTATATATGACTTTGAAGAGGAGCAATACAAAGCTCAGGGATTTAAAGCACAGTGTGGGGTGTAGAGGTGCTATGTACTACTCTGCAGAGAATTTTTTTTTTCTATTCAGGAAATACAGATGTGTGATGAGCAAGTCAAACTAATGGGGAACTTCTTTATATTTGCTTCAGATTAAACAGTAAGGGATATTTGAGCTTCTGGACATGTATGTTATACAAGATATGTAGATTTCTGTGTCTTTGTTATGACTCAGCTGGGTTTGTGGACAAATAAAAGTGAACACCATAGGGACACATTGAATATACTGAGGGAACATATTGGCACTAAGATAAATAAGAGTTTATTTCTGATATGTGATATGAAACTTTGTAAAATTCAAGAATGAACAGAAAATATATCTTTTCTTACAGGAAATGAGAATTTGAGAAAAAAAAAATTCTGCAGTTCATGTTTATCATACAATGACAATGTTTATTGTAATGTAGGTAGAGTGTGATGTATATATATTTAAATCTCATGGTTTGTTGAGCCACATGGAATAAACTCAGTGAATCACTGTATTTGTAGCCTTGAGAAGAATTAATTATAATCCCATATCCACAACAAGCTTTAAACACTTTAATTGGCATAGAAAATGCAAAAGCATTTTCCAGATCTTGACTGTCTGTGGAACATAAATAATTACATTTTCAGTGGGAAGAAGCTGGTATTTTACTCATCTATCATATGGTAGAGGAGTGACTTCCTCCATCCCTAGTGATCACACAATTGAACATTAAGATCTTCTTCAGTCTTTCTTCTCAGTCTGTCCTCTTAAGGTAACAGAGATACCACCCCTATTAATAGCTTGGTAAGTTCAAAAATACTAGAACACACTGCTTAGAGTCACATGAGTCAGCTGGGATAAGGTAAAAAATGCTGACAACTTCCATATCCCTTGCTTGTGTTTTATAGCCTATATTCTAGATGAAAATATCTACAAATATCTGCATAAACCAAAATGCCTATAATCCAGTGATATGCCAATACATTTTTACAAAATAAATTTAGCAAAATAAGTATTTAAAAGGATGTGTGTTTAAATTTTTCTGGATATGAGAAGGCTAGAGTTTCTCCTTGTTTTCTTTAATCAATTTCAGGTAAATAATCAGGACTCGATCTTTTTCTTCGTGTAGTTTTTAGCATACAAAGCCATTGAAGACATTGTCAACGAAGAGAAATATAAAAATAAGGGTGTGGAGGTGTACAAAGACAGTCATGAATATACTATACCAGAAAGAGCTTGCTATTTTAGGATATAGATGTTTTTCACTTTAAAAATGCATTACTGTGTAGCCACATTTCTTCATATAGTGTGTTCATACCATTTTTTCTAATTGTAAACGCACCATGACAAAAGATACCTGATTGGATTTTTCATATATTTTTATAGAGCTTGGCAATAATGATAATTCTATGATGAACAGAAATTTTAAATTTTTTTTTTTTTTGCTTTATTTACTCTTCTGATTGTAATCCTTATACAAACAAAGAGAACACTGAGTCAGCAAGAGACAGATTTTCTTCTGTACATTGGATATTTAAGCATGTTATGTAGTTGGACTAGAAATGCTGGTAATCAGAGTTATTGAATCTGGCTGGAAACAATTACATTAATTTCTGTTGATTTTATCACAGAGCTCAAAAATGTTATCAAAGACAAATGCATGAAATCCCACTAACGTAAGGTTTCATAAGGGCCATAAAACAAAGCTAGTCAATGAGCGAGAGAATGTAATATAACCTATATTTTTAATGGTGTCTCTGTTTTTCTCAAAGCTCATGATGAGAGAATCTAGGCCTGGATTCAACCTTGGTGTAACTCCACTGAAGTTAGTTGAGATACACCAAACATGGTTTTGCCCCAGAGGATTTTAGATTCATTTATTTTAAATGAAGTCTATACATATTTTAAAACGAGCATTGCCCTTCAGAATGCCAAAGTAGTGAGTGCAAAAAAAAGGACATCCTTAAAGATAAAATGTGTGTGATATGAAGTATTTTAGGACAGAAAGTCAAACAATTTAACCACCTTTCCAGCCTCATTCATCTGATTTGTTTTGTTTATGCAACATCTGTGAATTAAACTCTGGTAAAGATAGAAGAGGGGAAATAATGTGCCTTATGCTTCTGATTGATTTGGAACCTTCCTAAAAAGAACTGCATCATTCACTTGTTGGATATGCTGTCATGCTCAGAAAAATAGAAAGAAAACAGTGATGTCTTCAAATATGGTGCCATCCCCCAGGACGAAAGGGTGAGTACGGTCTTTAGTTCACTTTTTGTTAATGTGTTTACAGACATATAACTACTGCTTGAAGAGAGTTATAGGATGCACTAAGATGTCCATGTTCAATCCTTCCTCCAAATCTTTCTTCCCAATGTGTAGAAAGGTGGGAGAAATTGCAGAGGTTGTGGAATGCTACCTTATTCTGCTGTCAGAGATAGAAGATAATTTTTAAAAGGATGTAAGGATCAGTTGCTGTGTTCATATTGCTACATTGCAGATCCGGCAATGAACTTTCAGGTGCTCAGAGTTCCCTCTTCCATCTACCCTGTTGTTTTTTAGCCAGGTGTATGCCCTAGAGTCCCATTCTTGGCTTCCGGCTGCTGCTTTAAAAGATTGCTAATCTCCTGAAAGTCTTGAATTGTGTCTGTCATTTTCAAATTAGTGTATGAGACATCACAGGCCAAAAGAATGGCTGTAGCGGGCTGTGCCTAAGCTACTGTACCTCCTTCTGTGAAACTCAAGGAGGAAATCACTGCCATTTGCTATAGTCTGAGGGGGATGCAGAGGACGGCATAATGTGTTTCTTTTCTGCTATTAGCTGAAAGGACTGGATCCACTTGCATGTGAGGCTACAGTAGAAACCATATCTCCATATCAACCACAGTTATAGGACTCTTCTCCTGAGGCAAACAGTGAATACGGATTCCTGCTACTTGTGAGAGGTTAGTAACTGAGTACAATTCCTCTGAAAATTAAGAAGCTTTTGGTTGGGTTTTGTTTGTGTGTTTTTGTGCTTATGCAAGTCTATTCTCTTGTGGCATGTTCAGCACGACGAAGTTTTCCTATAGTAAAGTCAGTGCTTTAGGAATCACAGTGGGCAAATTTACAAATATGTACATTTTATCTAAACAGGGAAGAAGATGCCTGTTGGGCTGTAGCCAGCCTCCCTTACCACTGAGCACATATACTACTCGCAGCATGAAATTACAGCCAGCTAGGATGTGTGAACATGCTGCTTCTGTTTTACACAAGAAATCTGTGATGTTCTTCAATATGCTCTGCCTGGAAGAATCACTGTGAAGAAGTCAAATCACTTACCTACACCAATGATATAATCAAGTTGAATTTAGTCGTATATTTGAAGATGTATAATTTACAAATTCTACATATTTTGTTGGCTATGTTTCTATTTGCATTAATCAATTCATTATCAATAATTAGAGGAACTACAAGGAATCCACAAGTCAGTACTGAGATATTATGAGATCCTGGATATACCAATATTAGGAATTCATGATTAATTTGCTAGGGTTTAATTTCTCATGTTCCTCTGATACAGACTGGAACGTGGGAACCAAAAGAGCCAATGTCTTAAATGAGAGGAATTCAAGAGTCTGATGGCAGAACAGACTAAAGAGAAAGAAGGTTATAGTTATGCCATAAACATATGTCTTCCCTTTGTTAAGGTACTAAGCTGACATGTTGAGTTAGGCATTCAGGTAAGATTTGTTTTCAGATCAGAAAAACTCTTTTAACATGCAGGTACTTCAGCTAGTTGCAAAGGTTCAACTACGTCTGTCCTGTAGAACTGGCAGGATCCATAGGTATTATACAGAATGAAAGATGCAATTTTTTTCCTTAAATTCCTATCGTTTCTTCAGAACTCTGTAATAATATTAAAAAAAAAAAAAGATGACAGTAAAACAGATATTGTTACACAGTTATTTCGGGATGAGATTTTGCAGATTATGTTTATACGGCAGGCACAGACACAAGTGACTGAGAACTACCACCTATGCTGGATGCATGCAGAAAAATACCTCTTCCTTTCTGAATTCTCACTTTGTTATTAGGAAGGTTGATACTGCCTTCTCATGTTAAATACTACAGACACATGAAGAGTGAGAAACTCAATTACATCAACAGAAATTTCATCTTACCTGAGGCCAGAGAATGCTTTTTCCAGTCTCTCTCTCTTCCTTGTAACTTTTCTCTTCAGACATTTTCATTTTCATTTCAGGAGTGGTAAAGACAGAGTAACCTGTAATCTGCAACATAAATCCAAACTGCATTATTCTTAGATTGAGGAACACTATACTGTTTATAATTTATTAAAAATAACTGTGCTATTACAGAACTAAAGTAGATGTTAACACCAATCTAACATAGTTAATTGGCTCATCTATTTTGATATTTAGAATTAGACTTCAACAGTAATAATAATTGGGAGATGAAGAGCTCAGATCTGAACCCATATTTAGATAGATGACCAAACATCAGCTGCTCCTGAGAGTTAGAATCTTACTGGGGGAAGGGATTGCTTGGTTTTTGTTTGTTTGTTTTTGTTAAATTATGCTGTAAATTGCTGATTTTCATTTGCTAAGGGAAAAATGCAAAAAGAGGTTGTCCTTCAAATTTTCTTAAATGAAAAATGCCTACAGTTGGTCCTCTCACTCTTTCACTGAGGGCAGTACACAGTTCTGTACATGTTCTTTTTAAGCAGCACACTCAATTACTGCTGTGTACTGTATTCTGACCTTTTTATTGGTGCCCTGTATGTCCTTTTCACTAGCTCTGGGATATGCTAATCAGACTCTTGACACAGAGCGAAATTTATTGATCACATTATCCCTGAATGCTTTTGGGTTTGTTTTTTCTTGCACTGGCTCAGCTCCTTGTTCCTTGTGCTGATTAAAAAATGTGATTCCACACCAAACAGTGCATGTGATTAGTTGGCATTAGTTTATGAATTCATGCCCTGAGTGAAACAGTTGTTGGAAGAAGTCCTGCTTCTGTGCTGTGACTCCCTTTATGCAAGATACACTGTACATGCTTCATTCAAGACTCCAAAGATCTTGAAAACTTCAGAACACCCATTTTCTGTTTTAATGAATGGGAGGAGCTGACAAGTGCTAGAAGGATTAAGAAATTTGTTTTCTGATAATCTAGATCCACCTAGTGAGCATCATTTATCCTGATTTGTAACTGAATTCTAATTTAGATTTTTTCTGTCAGGCAAAATTTTTCTGGTCAACTCTAATGAGTGACAAGATGGGGGACTCAGAACCTTAGTGGCACAGACAAGCTCTTCCATATACCCTCACATATTATTTTCAACTAGACTAAAGCCACTTCAGAGGAGAGTACACACATAAATCATAGAATACAAGAAGAAAGAAGAGAAGAAACACATGAAGGGAATGTGATTGAAGATGGTCTTTTATGTTAATAAGGTGAATTAGTACTACCTTATATAAAGCAAAATCATCCTACAGTTAATGATGCATAAGAAGGAGTATCATAAACAGGAGGAAGAAGTTTGAGGAAGGTTTTCAAACAACTCCTTTGTTAAATCTCTCAAATGAGAGATTCTTTCTCATATGTGCAAACACTTAAAGAGCACTAGAAGTCTTACCTGCATTTCCAGATTTAAATCATAGCTGAAAAAAACTTAGATGAATACTTTATACACTTGGTTGAACACACAGTTTATATTTATGTTTAAACATTAGATTTTAAATATAAATGCTTACTGATATTTCTATTTTTCAACAGTCTTTTATGACAAAGTAATTATGTCAGAAACAGATTCTGCTACTTCCTATGGGCATTTTGTTTTGAAATTCAAATTTAGAAGGAAAAATGATACCTTTACAATACCTTAACAAATCAATTCAAGAAAAGCTCTGAAGTAAACCTGTGAGCTTCTGTTCATTCAAGGATCTAGTCTAAATATTCTCATATAGGGAATAAAAACGTATTTATGTTTCAAGTGTTGATTAAGCAGAGTAACAGTAATTTCTTTTTGTTTTCTGACCTGATCTATTATTTTTTTTGTTCCTTACAGAACACCTTTACTGAGTCTCTTTACCTCATTTCATTCTCCTTTCTTCTTTTGCTCTTGGATTTCATAGCTATATTGGTTGTTATTTTCTTTTCCACAGCTGTAACTTTGGAAGCAGAATCTTCTGGGGGAAAGATCTTCTCTTACTGTTCTCCCAAGAGTCTAGTTATGCCCCTCATAATGATGTCCCCAGTGACTATTTTGTTTAAACTTGGAGAATATCTGATTTACTTTTGTGTGTTAGCAGTGAAAAAACCAGCATCAGTCACAGCAATAACAGCAGCACTAAAAAACTGTAGAGAAAAAGGATGGAATGCACTACAGACAGGTCAATAAACAAAATCCAAGATGACATTTTAACCCCAAAATATTGAATATTACAATATCTAGATGAAAATTAGTAGATGGAAAGAAGATGAAACAACCTATTAGCTTGCACTATGATCCTGCAATGAGGTTAGAGATGGAAATTTTCCCTGAGCTATTCTTGGGCTGCCACTTTTTTAGAAATCACATATTAGATCCTCCTTTTTAGTTGAGTAGAAGTCAAATATGTGAGTGGGAAAGCCTATGCACTACACAGAGAAATTAAATACTTCAAAATACTCAGGGGTTGATTAGGGATTCAGGAAATAAGGAAGACTAGATAGTTAGTACCTGAAATCCCATTGCTTTTCAGTCTCAGGACTCTGACTTATCTGCAGGTAGATATCCTCATCAAATTAAAAAGAAATGACTGTACACTATTTAAGCATCTACAGCAAATTACTGCCCATGGACCCCTATTTCCTGCCAACTCTTTATAGAGAATTTTATGAATCATGCAAGAAATTGGTGATAAAGATAAAATATCCATTTCAGTCCAGCAGTTTCAGATCCATATCTCACCACGACCACTTGCTATAGGCTAATTATATCACAAAGCTGCATCACTGTGCAAATCAAAGTGTATGATTCATGAGACCAGGGCAAAAAAGAACAAAGTGGAAACGAAGCTGAAGTGCAATTGTTGTGAATAATAACTTAGGAAGAAGGCTGAGCAGCTTCTGATCGTACAGTTTTCCAAGCCAGTTTCTTGCTGGAGCCA
The DNA here is from genome assembly GCA_009741485.1 of Malurus cyaneus samueli. Classification (NCBI taxonomy): domain Eukaryota; kingdom Metazoa; phylum Chordata; class Aves; order Passeriformes; family Maluridae; genus Malurus; species Malurus cyaneus. The sequence continues at coordinate 15,084,086 of CM019237.1, forward strand.
GACAGCCAGTTTTTCACCATTTCATTCCCTGCTGCACCAAAGCTGTGAAAAGCTGGACTCCCTTTGCTGCCAGCTCCAAAAGGAGAAGCTGGGACAACAACTTTGGCAAGGGAGAAGACCCTCCTATCTGAAGCTGTCAGTTCTCTCTTTCTTCGCGCTGCTTCCCCTGGCTGTGATGAGAAAACTATAGGATTTGCTTATCCACTATATCCTTTCTATGGCATGACTGGCTCAGCCCCTGCCCCTGGTCTTCATTCTTGCAGCAGAAAAATTGCACTTCATTCAAAAACTCGTGAGACAGCTTAAGAGGTGTTCCAGAATTTCTGTCCCTGCCCAGTAGGAGGTTAATGACTTTTACACTGGTAACAGTTTAAAATTTCTGAGTTCTTGCAACCTGGTATTCTCAAAAAATAATTTGAAATCATTCAGATAGCATTTCAAAGTTAAGTGTAAAGGCAGCTGTCAACATGTTAATAATTCCAAGTAAAAGAAAACTTTTTGGGGTTATAATTTACATTTTTACTGAGAGCAGAAGGGACATAATATCAGCTTGCCATTGGGTATTTATATACAAAACTCTGGCTTTGTCAGTTTAAGAAGGATTTTTTAAAGGACTGTGCAATCAGAAAAGTATTTTCATTTCTGTATTATTTAGAATACTTATTCACTTTTTGCAGCTCTTGATTATTTTAAAAATAGCTAATAGGAAGTAGTGAGCATTGTCTTTGTCACCAAGAGAAAGGTAATTTTATTGTCTTAAATGAATGAAAGTGCTCAGACCAACGCAGAGATACTCTTTATTGTTGATTCCTGGCATGCAAGTTTCTTTAGGCCTTGTGAGGTTGCATTAGTCACAGTAACAGCATGTCAAATCTGAAATGGTAAAGAAACAAAGTAAGAAACTCACCAGCAGTGACACATTGCACATAGCCCAGCATGAAGAAATACATCAGCATGTGCAATGGATAGAACCGATTTATCTATTTATTCTATAATCCTTTAAAGGAGCAATTTATTTAAGCAATTTATTGGGAATGTTTTAAATCATTTTTTAAAGGTTCTGCACAACAGTTTCCTGTATTGTATAGCAAGCTGCTACTACTCAGAAGGTTTGGGGCCAATTCCTGGTTCACATGATAGAAGTGTTATCAGTATCATAAAATAGATGCAAACATATGTTATGAAGTTAATGCTAAGATAGAAACAGATTGGGCGGACAACATCCTGGAGATTGCACTAATGAATCATTTGCATAAAGTCACTTCAGTGGAAAACTTTTTATTCAGTTTACTAATTTTCTCAGCCTGAAGAGAGGTAGTTTAAAACAGTAGTGAAGACAATACCTCAAGAACTCCTGGTTAAAGACATGTACTATAACACAAGTATATCCTCTACACTGACTCAGGGTTTTTTCCTACATTTTTTTCTGTACTTTCTCCCATTACCTTTCTAATGTCTAATTTCCTTTCTTTTCAGTACAGGGAGAGATAAGGATAAGGATATCAAAAGATATCCTTATATCTCAATTTTCTTCCCTGTCTTAAGAACCTTGTTACTGAGTTTTTGCGAAGAAGTCTATGTGTGTATGTGCATGTGTACGAACAGTTTCTATCAGAATTTCCAGACTTGAGAGTTCTGAAGCCAAAGAGGGAAAATTATAATTTTTGCAATGTTTATTTCTTTGTTGTCAGACTTCTCTTTTACCTAGATCTATGCTTGCATATTTGTAGACATAGCCATTCAAAATGATTTTGTAATACATGGACTACTTTAAATAAGTGTTTTTCTGGTACCATATTTAATATCTTCTGGGGGAAAAAAGGTTATTCTTATGAAATATTCTATGGTTCTTATTCAGATAATTGCCCATCTACTTTAAGAAAATTGCTTTTAAAACAATAAGCATATAAAATTGGAATGGTTTGGAATTTCCCTATTTCAAAACTAGTCATAAATATATGTTGTTTGTTGTACAATACAGAGTTTTTTGCTGACCAAAGCCACCTGGTAAACATGTAAGTAAATAGTTATTATTATCTGCTGATTTTACACTGCTGTCTATTGTCTGTGAATTATGGATCTGGCCTCTCTCTTTTTTATGTTTCTAAAGAAAACTGTAGTTCACTGTCAACAAGCTTTTGACTTATTCAAGCAAATTTCCTTTCATATTTTCAAAGTTTAGGATGTGTCTGTGTTTAAAAAGCTGCAGCCAGGGATGTCACCAAAGAAAGGAATCTCCAGTGAAATACCTTGGGGAAGATTAATATTTTGTTTTTGAGGATTTAAATTGAGTGAAACAAAAAAAAAAATTCTCTTCAGATGTCTAAAGCAGAACCCATCAGAGGTCAATACTTGAAACCAAATGGGAGGGTTTGCCAGGAAGATGTGGCTTAACATGAAAAGGTATCACAAAATATGCACAAAACAGAATAAAAATTTCAGTGTTATTCATGATAGAGGACTCAGAAAAGGATAAGGCTCATAAATCATAGAAATATGATTTCCAAGAAATTAGACATGAAATTAAAAGATAATTCATAAGATTTTTAACACAGAAAACTCCATAGAAGACAAACATTTTCTGTACTGTTTCACTTTGAATAATTATTAGATAGACTTTTGATTTAATTAACATACATTTAAATCTCTACGATGAAACAGTTCCCATGTGTTTGCTTAAGTACCTTTCTCCCGGCAGATAAAAAAAAAAAAAAAAAAAAAAGAGAGAAAATTGAAACACTTATGAATAGAGGACACCATCTCTTTTTAAAGTGAAACCTAAGAGCAGCTTGTAGCTGCTTACAGCTTTCAATTTTGAAATTGAATATTCACTTCAGGCTGCCATGCCATGGTTGCATCATGTTGCTACCAGTGGAACTCTGCCAGTGGACAGGCTGCTGAATAATTCAAATTTTCAAAGTGGAATGAGAAAACTAGCAAACACTACAGTTAGTTTCTACCTATAATCCTAAAGTGACTGTTACTTTTAACAAGTTTTGTCACTCTCTTTGAAAGAAAAATTTCTGTATTTATCCAATGCCTTGCCCCTTCCATATATTTACTTCTTAAGAAATATTATTCACATTCTGAGACACCATTCAAGTTGAAGCCTTTTGATCCTGCTATTAAATTCCAAATAAAAAACTGTTATAAAATAAACATTTTAATGTGAAACATAAACCCCTTTTGTCCTGAACAATGGTAATTACCTGAATTCCTTCAAATAATAAATATCCAGAACTTAAAGGCACTTTGGTTCCTGTAGTATGATGTTCTTATTTTTTATGAGAGTAGAAATAAAGAGTATTAGAAGGTTCTATATTTTGCATGTTTTATGAAATCCATCTGGGAAATACAAAGAGTCAAATGTTCATTTTGGACCCTTTCTCTTCCATATAAAATAACGCTGAAATTAGCAAGTAATTATAACATGGGCATGTCTCTTTGATAATTGTTGTAAGGTGGCAAGGACAAAATAAGAAATAAAAGCTCATTCTTACAAAGAGAGCTAAATCCATGACTGAAATTTTACCATCAGGTTATGCAGTAATTTTGCATTCTTTTCCACTGGAAAGGCCTTTCAGAGCTTTTTCAGAGCTTTGGGATGTGACCAACTAATCCACTTAATACTTATTTAATTATCTCAGCACTCTGTTTTACAATTCTCCATGAACTACTTAGACGTGGACTGATACCTTCTCATCACAGAGCTTAGAATACAAACTTCACAAAATTTAAACAAGGGGAAAATTAAAGTAGAACAACATTAAAAAAGATTATATTATCTGTATACTAGTACTGTTCATTTACAGTTATTCACAGAACATGTATGAATAACATTTTACATATAAACCTCATAATTATCTGATAAGTTTTGAAGGTATAAGGGCTTAGAAATAATAATTGAAATCTCAAACACAAATGTAAATTTCAGATACAGGAAATCATAATGGTAGTAGTTTATATATATTAATACAGAATATATTGCAGAGCAAAGCTACTTTTTCTTCATATATATATTATCTTCAGGATACCTGTTACAGGTAAATTATAAGGTTAATAGTAAACACTGTGAGAGCACTATATGAGTGATACTAATGTGATTAACCCTGGTAATTACAATAGAAAGTACACCTAAGACAGACATTGGAGTGGGGTAAATTGGATAGATATCAAGTGTTTGACCACAGCTTCAGCAGTAAATGCTGGATTGACATGAAATTATGCACACCATGTGCTGGAGACCCACAGGAACATGTGACTGAGAAGAGTCATCTCAAGTAATAAAGATTTCATGACCTTTTCAAACTACAGTTTCATCCAGACAAATTGCATATTGCAGTGCTGGTTTTAACATACCAAAGTCTGTTGGACCATTTTATCATTCTGTCCTTAGCAGACAAAAAAACCCAAAACAATCATCTCTTACAAAGTTATATTGCCCCCACCCCTTGTCACCCTGTCTTCATTAAGAACAATGTCTTTATTATGAACATGTAGTTTTAGATAGTTTAGTGTAAAAACCCTAAGATTTTTGTTTACATTCTTATTCTGCCCAATAATTGAAGTTGAAACCTTTGTCATCACTGCGGAAAACAAACTGATTACATTCCCTTTGTGAAGTGTTGTTAAAATATAAAAGGGGCTGCATAACTTGCATGATTTAAATCTTACTTACATTGTTTTATTTCTGTTCACTAGGAATGACTTGATATTAATCTGGAATATGCAGCTTTAGGAGCTGTTCTTCTCTCTTCATCTACTTTCAAGAGCCACAGAATTATAAGATTCAGCTGTTTGGGTGGATATTTGAGAAACACATCAAAAACTATTTGTAACATACTCTCAACACTTTAAAATATGAAGAATTTTTATTTATTGATGTTTTTCTCCCACACTGGTCTTTCTCATGCTTGATAATATTTTTTTTTTCCCAAAGGAAGGATTCAGCGCATATGTAGATGATAAGAAGCTCAATCTATTTAAACTGGAAGTGTACCTTGTTCAGATCCAAAATGAATTTGTTTTGTTTTCATTGTGTTGTATGCTTTTTATTTTTTTCTCCCCTCTAACTGGCTTTCAGAACCTGGTTGGGTAGTGTTTGAAGCTGCTGGCTGGAGTTTGACTCTGACTCTGGTAACTCTCTCCTCCATGCCACGGGGGGAAATGAGCAAGTGTCTGGGTGGGGCTCAGTTGCTGATTGGGGTTAAGTCAAGACAGTCGAAACAGAAGATATAAAAGTTGCTCTGTTCTGAACATCCTCTTTCAAAAAGTTTCTTGGAGTTCTTAGCCCTCCTGAAATCATCATCAAATGAGTGTGGGCAGTACTGTAAATCACGCAGATTCGTGTATGCAGCAAAAATTCCAATTGTGACAAAAAGAGGTATTTGCTCTGGCAAGTAAATTTATCTGCAGCTGCCAAAACAAAAGTTTCAGATTATGTCTCTCTACTGTAATAGGTGAAGCCAAAATAACCTCTTTTCGTATGGGATAGTCAAAATCTTTAGGGTAGGAAATTCAGACACTGATCATAGAAAGAAATTCAGCACATTTTATCTCTTTTCAAATCTGTTTTAGTGGTTGATTTATTTTTATTTTCATTTATGCCCAGAATTGTCCTGCTGGCAATATCCATTGTCTCAGGGTCATTCCTCACTGTATGGATTGCACTATCCTTTCTATCAAAACCCAAATAGTGAGCATTGCATCCATAAACAGTGTCAGAACAACCTTGCAGAACCATAATGACACTGAACTTGAAGGCTGAGCTTTTAAAATGGTTTTCTTTCATCCTGCAGTTAAGACACCAGCTTTCAGTGATAACCACCTCAGTCCTGCATATAGGCTGTCCTTGATTATATAAACAAATTCCTTGTACTATATTACCCTTCTGTATATTGTGTTAATCAAAATCTTGACCATAGCTATGAACGTTATCAAACATCTTACTGAGGCTTTCCTCATTCCAAACACTTTATAGGAAGTATCCTGAATTCTGAAACTTTTTATGTTCTTGAACTCAACTATGTGTTCTTTAAAAAAAAGCATAAGTCACAGAAGAACTTGATAACAAACAGCACATCAGCTGGTTTTACACGTTTGATTTTTCTCAGTCTCATACAATAGAGTATATACATTTTAAATAGTCTCTAATAACTATTTGTATTCAACAAAATATTCATTTTTTCATGCTTTAATAAAGTGAATGTCTAGCATAGTTAAGGATTGCAGTTGGAGACCCAGTCTTTAGGACAGTTGAAAATATTAGAATATGCACCAGATTCCATACTTCTCAAAATTCAAGCGATTTTATCTCATATTTCCATGCCATCTCATATGGCATGGAAAGAGTTCACTAAAGCTAGGAATTCAAGAATGAAAGCTTGTCCTCTGAGAACAGAGGGACATGTCAAGTGCAAGAGTTGTATGAATCTATTATTTGAAGGACTTGACAAGATCTGTATCAAAAAAAAAAAAAAAAAAAAAAAAAGTGCCACACCTGCCCTATGTTGAAAGAAAAACTGGAATCCCTTGGGTGGGAGAATTGGAAACAGACTCTACATGGACTCCCTGAGATCGTGTATTGTTTCAGGCTCTCTGTGCTCATGTTTGAATGACTATGTGTTTCAGGCTCATGACTCTAAGTATTCTTTCTCTCTTTTTCTGGCAGCAAAATTTTCTTGGTAATGGTATATGATGCGGAACTGCATTCTTGATTAAAATCTCAAGTGTGAATAGAGACTTTTGCTTTCTAAGTGATTTCTTAAAAAATAATTTGAATTATATCTCTTTCTTCCTCTTAAATCAACACCAATCAAATTATACAGACTGATAAAATACATTTCCATTCAGCAGTGTTATTTTATTAAAATTAAATTGATTTAATCTCTATTTTGAAAGTGGGATATAATACAAATTAAAAAAAAATCAAGTATCCTCTCACTCAGAGAAGAGGCATTGGCCAAATCATGATGGCACATATAATCCCTTTAACAGGCTATCAAGCAACAATAACTGCTATTAGTCTCATCTGTCTTATCTGTTTGAGCATGTGGCAATGGTTTATAATTAAGTTTCAGTTTCTAGAATGCAACAACTCTAGAAATCAAGAAGTACAATTCTAAGTTCAACCTTCTGATGCGATCAAGCCTGTTATCACCATCGCTCACTAAAGAGATTATATTCTGCTTTTATTTTCAGTCTGGTCAACACTGGTTTATGTGGATTAGGTTTTAAAATGAAATCCAGATTTATGTCCAGTTTTATCTGTATCACTAAAACTTGAGAAAGCTGGAGAAAGAACAGCTTGGAATTTGTGAGGAAATAAATTTTATCAAAACACGTCTATTAATCCAGACTGAAAAAGTTAGTGGGAACATATAAAATTCAAGGGTTTTTTTATTTTTAGGAAAGCATTTTCTAGACAAAATATATGAGAATTATAGACAGGGCCTAAATCGTCAAGCATACAAGAGCTTCAGTTAGAGAAGCTAGAGTGAGTTTGACCATAGCTTTTATGAATATACATATTTTTACAGGATTTTCTTTATAGACAAAGTGAAAGATCTCAATTTTGTGCTGTTACTGAGTCAATTGTAAACTTCAATAAATTTTCCACCGCAGATTTTCACCATATTTTCTGATCAGTCCTAATAAATTTGAAATATTTATTTCTGATCCACTTCTAATTCAGAAAGTTCTAGAATTTGCAAAATAAAATGGGTGAAATTTGCTTGAGTGTTTCTGGCATAGAAGTATGACAAGCTAATGTGTCTATACTGGCCTTGAAATTACTTTTCAAAGAGAAATAGAAATCTGTACATCATTTGACCAAAATATTGTTTTATCTGAAATATGTTTTAAAAAGAAGGAGGTTATGTATTTCCTTCATGTTGCACCAAATTGACTTAAAAGGGGAACAGTTTTTTTAAGAAATATTGTAGATATGTGGATTTATAGATTTATGTATATAGATATATAATTTCATATTTTAATTTGTTTGAAAGGAATAGAAATAACGGTTTATCATGCAGTAATATTTTCAGCTCAGACATGTGAATCCTTCAGTTTTATTTCCATCTTTTGTGAAAAAGCCCTGACATAGTCAGCCTTTGTGCAGTGCACAAGACTCTGGCTCAAATGTGAGTGGAAGCTACACCTGAGCTCAGAGGAAAGCATCAACCTTCATCCTTCCCAAACAGCATGAAGAATTACAAGGAGGTTTTCTTCTGGACACTCCCTTAATTCATTTATTGTGACGATATAAACCCACCCTGATGCTGGGGGAAAAGAAGCAGTAAAATTCTCCCTTCACCTTGCTGATCAGGCACCTCAACACACGTTTCTTTTGCTGACGGTAGTGAGCAGTAATGAAGGCTTCTCCGCAGCCTCCAGCATGTAAGAGTTGACTTCTCTGCCCCACACTCCATCTTCTGATTTTACATCTGTGCCTAACTGATTACACTTTTGTGCTGCAATGTTTAGGAAGGACCAGGTTAACAAATAATGCAGTGTGTCAGCACCTCTACGAGAATGAAACATTTGTGTTTTATTTAGGGTGGGGCAGCCTGGTTTTTAACACTTCTTTTGTGGTTTTACCACCTAAAGAGGGACTGGCATTTGAGACTTTAATTAGCTTGGTTGGTTACAGATAGTTTTTCAAAAGTCTTCTATTTGAGGTTTAGACTTTCTAATGCAGTAGAGACCAATACTGCAATGAAACATGCAATTTTATGAAAACCTAAATAAATTAGCTAAAAAGATCCATGAAGAAAAGTTCAGGGTGACTTCAGCAGAAAAATGACACCCCATCCCCCACCCTGAACCACACAGATGTGTAGCTTACCGATTTAATTAGAAAAATGTTCAAATTGGAATTCTCAACAGGATCAGTTCTTGGCACTGAGATTATTTGGGCTGTAATTCTCTGATCAGCTGCACAGAGTTTCAGTAAAATTTGGTGGAGGTATGAAAGTGCTCCCTCGCCCATCCTTTGAAGCTGTTGTTATACACAGGTGCTTCTGTACTCACCTCTGCTGCTGGTCACTTAATCCTCCAGGCAGAATTGATTCTGCGTGTCCAGTCAATGCCATGACAATTTGAAGCAAGTGTACCCCCTTAAAGAATGCAGTACCTCTCTACTGCAGGTCTAGTATTATTGGCCTAAATTAAGATTAGGATTTAAGAATTATAGCAATTCAGACATTAACAAATGACAACAGTATGACAAAAGCCTCTCTTAGAAGTAATGCATTTCTTACCAGCTTGGTACTTGTATTTTTTCTTAAAATGAATGTAATGATGATACATGCTCTGATTTAAGGGTTCTTTCCAAGCTGACATTTCAAGAGTGACTAAAGAAGGAAATTACTGAAAAGAACCTGATTGCTTTTCTTAGTGCTGGGAAGTTCTAAGTAGTTAGTAGAATTATGGGAAGAGAAAATAATGTTTATTATGTTTCTAAATAAAAGATATCAATGCTGCATTGAGGCTGATAGTGAGTTCACAAAGAAGAGGTTGTGTGCCACCTCAAAACAACTGCTTAATGGGTATGCTTTGGAATTTGATAGAAGAACTCACATTTCCCTGTATTTGATTTGGATCAGACAACAGGAGAGAGATTCCTTAAGACATCTGAAATACACAAAGAATGTCCAACTGTATAAATTTTTAATTTGTTTAGACTATTGGTTTGTTTAGATTATTGATATTTGTTTAGATTATAGATTGCCCCATCTGGGTCCTAAAGTAAGGGAAGGAGAATCTCAGAGACAGACTTAAAAAAAGCATCCACTGCTATGGACTTACAATTTCTGGCTCCCATTTCTAACTCAAAACACTGACAAGGGAGTCCTCTTCCCCTCACATAAACCCTAAATTCAAATGAAAAAGACAGGTACTTACCAAAGATAAGTCTTCTCACCCAAAGCCAGATAGCTAAAACAGGAGAAAATAACTGCATTCAAACTTGCTTTGTTAATTTTGGAGAGCTTATCCAGCTCAAGGAAGAAAAGAATTCAACACTAATTATGTGACATTGTGAGTTTGGCCTGCAATGATTTTTTTAATCAAAATTAATTCATTTATGAATATAAAACAGCTTGAGTGGAAAAAAATCAGCTCCCTACCTCAGAAAACTCCATAATAAAAAGATGCAATATAAAAAGCCTACAATGTATTTGAAATAGGCATTTCAAACATTACATGATCAGCATTATTGTTAAATTATTAAAGTGAATACAGCTTCAGAACATTTTTTTGAGAAAAATTATCATAGAATCAAAAAATAATCTTAGTTGGAAAGGACCCACAAGGACTGTCAAGTCCAACTCCCTGCCCTGCACAGCACCTTCCCCAGGAGTCACACCCTGTGCCCAAGAACATCTTCACCTCTGTCAGGCTGGTGCTGTGACCCCTTCCCTGTGGAGCTGTTCCTGTGCCCAACCACCCTCTGGGGGAAGAACCTTTTTCTGATACCCAACCTAAACCTCCCCTGACACAACTTCAGGACATTCCCTCGGAAGTGTCCCTGGTCACCACAGACATCAGTGTCTGCCCCTCCTCCTCCCTCAAGAGGAAGTTGTGACTTCAGTGAGGTCTCCCCTCAGTCCTCTCCTCTCTACGCTGAACAAACCAAGTGTTCCTCCTATGGCTTCCCCTCAAGGCCCTTCACCATCATTGTTCCCCTCCTCTGGACAGTCTCTAATAGTTTAATGTCTTTTTTATGTTGTGGCACCCCAAACTGTCCCCAGCATTCGAGTTGAAGCCATGCAGGTCAGAGCAGAGCGGGACAATCCCCTCCCTCTGGCGATGCTGTGCCTGATGATCCCTAGAACAGGGTTGGCCCTCCTGGCAGCCAGGGCACTGCTGACTCATATTCAACTTTCTGTCATTGCCATATGAAAATAAAATATTTTCAAGATTGATAAATAGCAGTAAAGGGGCATGTGTAAAGCAGAATTTTTAAGATTACAGAAAAAAATCTGTAATATGACAGTAATATATTTGGTTTTAATCATTTGTAAATAATTGGAACATTTGTGTGAAATTTATAGCGTCATTTGAGCATCACTTTTTCAAAACTAGAACACACTAGACACCCAGCTGGGATAATTTAATGTAGAAATGGTCTTTTCACAGTGTTGCTTACATAACATACAAATTTTTTTTTTGAGAAGTAATTTTTTTCAAAAATTATTTCTGTGCTTTAAGATGTCACTTCATTTTTTTATGGTCAGAGTCACAAAAGGAATATTATTCTGGTCCAAATTGCGATATGTAATTAATGAGATCTGTTTTGTCATTAATGACGTGAGGGTGTTGGGCAGAGGCTGCTGGGTTGCTGAGCACCAAATACTCTTCTGTCCACATCTCACTACCAATCCTATTCTGTAGATTTATGGTAGGTTTTTTTGGGCTCCAGACTTTCTAAGAATGGAGCTACATGCACTTGCCTACATCCCTGATTTTTCTTGAAGCTAGAATTTACAGATGCAGAGAATGTGATATTCTTGGTGGAAGCAAAAATAAACAAGACAATAAATAAAGAAGACAAAAATAAACAAATAAAAATAAGCTGAGTACTCCCCAAAGTGGTCTTGGAGTTTGACTATGAGTTACCAGGCCAATACAAGGACAATATGGTCAGAGAATCTGGATGGTAACAAAACCTGACAGGTTAGATGATCATAGGAAAAGGAAATATCTGGTGGGAAAGGAAATGCTGATTTATTCCTTCCCTTCAGCATCTCCCTAAGAGAGACTGTACAAACTTGTGAATATAAAATCATTAGAAAGCTTCAGCAACTCAAAGCAGGTTTTAGGATGTTGTGGTTAGAGAATTTTAAAAAGCATTATCTTTACTCTGCAACTGGGAGACAGAGACACCAATCTGCTCAGTATTATACACTGAATCTCTTATTGAATCAGGAAATTAATACTGGTCTCCTGAGGGAAAGACCAGTATCTGACCTACAAGTCTCTTTCTTTTATTCAGAGAACATTTTCTTTTCTTCTTCCTCCTTATTTTAGTCCTTGTTACAAATTATTACACATTCTGTGTCAGGTCAGAGAAAAAATCTGAGAATCTGAATGTTGTATTTGTAGATGTGTTATGGATTTTTTCACGCATATCTTGTAAAAGTAAGTGGAAGAAACTAAAAAAATTCCAGTATATGATACAATTTGCATTTAAACCTGAGTCCTTAACTGGATGACAGGGACCTTCAGTTTCATCAGCTGGACCTGATCTGTGGGTGATGGAGTAAAGCAAAATCTCTAGTTTGTGTTTTTATAAGGATGAAGAAAGAAGGTTTCAGTGACATTTGATGAAAGATATCAATCTTTATAATTTTGCAAATTGAATAATAAGAACTAATTGCTCAGCCTATTATTGCTTCACTTTATTGGGCTTTCCTCTGTAATGTTTTATAAATGAAAATTATGGCACCCTTCAGTATTCCTCTGTGCAGGTATTTCTAACTGGTACACAAATGGGAAGAGACATGATGCTAGTGGTGACATCCCTCTATTTATATTTTAGCGTGGTTTTGCTTGTTAGTTTTTCTATATTGTTCCTCTTCTGAAAGGGATTCCTGATACCAAGACAAATATTTTTTCCAGGAGTTGCCTCTCAAATTTTTTTCTACTCTTTATTCATATGCTTCTAAAATTTTCCTTAGAGTCCTTTCTTTATCTCTCTTGACCACGCTTCAATCATTATATTAAGATTTCATATCTTCACTAGGTCCTTCTCTTATTCCTCATCACATGATTTTATTTATTTCTTCTAATCCCAGTTTTTAATTCAGCCAGTCTCAGTTCCATCTCACACTATTGCCTATCACAGTGGTCCCTGGTCCTCATCTTATGTCCCCCTGAGGTGCGGGGAAAGGCAAAATATGCTGTGACAGAAGGTGAATATACTTATTTTTCCTAGTAGCATTATGAATAAACACTCTGATCATCTTGAAGTGCAGAAGACGAACATTTATCTTTCTGAAGATTCTGAGCAATTAAAGAAAAAATATAATGAAGAGTACAGATTAGTACCTTGAAAACTGAATTTGCTGATATGAACTTTGTAGAAATAAGGACAAACAAAAATTTCATCAGCGTGTTTTTCTGTATGAGGATAAAAAGTAATCTCAGTCTCCTCCTTTAAAAGGTCTAAGGTGTTGTAAGAGAAATTCATACAGGATGGATAACCGACTACAAAGAAATAAAAATTTCTTGACTAAGATGAATCAGTCGTGGTCGTGGTATGTTCCTACAGTAACTTCTCTGAGAAAATATCAGCATCCATGAATATTGTCTCCATCACACAGGAATCTGAAAAAGACTGGTTACTTACAAAATGGCACATGACTGGCAACAATTGTATTAGCTCATGGTCAGGTTAGAATGAAACAATGTATTTACACCCTCAGACATTAATTTTGTGGCTCATATTAAAGCCAAGTCATTGGAAAGTTGTTGGAATAAGACTGTTAACAATCCCACCCATTTTTGTTATTAAAATTTTGAGGAAAGATGAAAGTTATTGTCTCATTAAGAGTACCTGAGACATCTTCTCCCTCAAATTTTTTTTTTTTTAAATGTGCTTATTCTGTAGATTCATGAATCTCAGGTTCAACAGGAAAGGACTGTGTTCAGATTTGTTTTGAAATAAACCAGAATGGGTTTTCATGTATTCATGTTAAGTATTGAAAAAGAGTTTTACAGCTAGTCATGCAAATTATCTTTGTGATTGAATTGCTATTGGAGGAAGATAGGATCCAAATAAAAGTTTCAGATTATATTAAAATAAATTTACTTGAGGCTAGTTGTCAGTGTTTCTAGATTTATAATTCAGTAGGTAATATGTTCAAAAATGAAATTAAGAATTCTTGCTTGAGGACATCAATACAAAGGAGTAGAAATTTAAAGATGTCTAGGACAGCTACCTCTGTGTATTTGTGATTGCATTTGCCTGAAAAACAAGATATTTTCTGGCCCATATTCAAAGAAATGTTGGGGGTTTTCTTCCTTTCAAGCAGCAGTTCATGGGAAGTTCTGTGCAGTTTGGCTTCAGTGATAGAATAAGAGATTATGTCAATTCAGTCACTGTATAAAAACAACTTTAAATACTGGGACTGTACATTGTCATAATTTATAGATTTCAAGAGAATAGGATTCTTTTAAAACTCAGACTTTGTCTACTGGTGCTCTGGAAATGCTGGATGGTATGTTCAACTGTACAGTTCACACTGAATACACATTTGAGGTTCACCAGGGATTGTAGCAAAGGTCAAAACCGCTTTGCACAATTCAAGATATATCTTCATGCCTGGTCTTTTTCTTTTTAATCTAGGTCTCAATCCATAGAATTATAGGATACGCTGAGTTGGAAGGGACTCATCAGGATCATTGACTCGAGCTTCGGGCCCTCTGCAGGACACCCCAAGGGTCGCACCATGTGCCTATAGACTGTCCCTATAGATTTTCCTGCCATGCTCTCCACAGGGTGGAGAACCTGTACCTTCCAGAATGATTCCATTGGAAAAGAGAAAGAAACTTACCTGAACTTTTTCCTGTAAGAAGTGCCACTGGATTTGGTTTATTACTGATCACCATTGACATTCCATGAACTGAAGCAAGTGCACAATCAATCTACATTCATGAGCAGCTGACCCTACGTATCGAGACAGACACTGTGATCTAAAGCTTCAGCTTGATGCTTTTTCTCATTTCATAGTCTTTACTGTGTCAGTTTAGATTATGCATAATTTTGACCCACCTTATAATTTTGCAGTCAGTGCACAACATAATAGCAGGCTTTTGGCCTGTAAAGTATATGAGCAAAACCTGGCAGCTGGATTAAATTAACTATGTAGGTCCCTCTAAACTGAACTATTCTATTCTGTTCTGTTCTATTCCATTCCATTCTTTAAATATAATTCATGTCTTAGTATTCTGTGTGCAACGCTGAAATTCCTTTAGCCACATATTCATCACACAGAACTGAGATAAGATTAAACCCCTCAAAAGAAAATAAACTTTTTCCACAGTAGTGCATGGCTACATCCGTACAGATGCTGGAGGGATCAAGATAGAGACCTTTAACATTAAAATTGTCACCTTTGTCACCTGATGAAAGTGAATAATTGTTCAAGCACGAGCTTTAAGTTATCATTACTAGAAGCAGCTCTTAGATATAATCATATTCACAATGCCTGTATATTGCATAAGTGCTTCACTAATTTCACACTCCAGTACCTTGGCAGCGTGCATCAGTGAAATACTTAGGAGGCACATAATTTGTTATAATCATAGTCATTGTGCTGGTTTTTGCCAATCAATTAATAGCAGGATAAAGTATTTTTTGCTTGTTATAAAATCATTCTCCAGTGAAAATTTAACTCTGCCATTGCATCTTTGGACAGTCATATTCTTACATGTGTTTCTGCTCGTTAACTGCTCTACCATTTTGATAGCAGTATTTAGAGAGTTTTATACCGTATATAATAAAATAAGACTCTTATTAATTACTCTTTTTCAAAATAGCACTCATTACATGGAAAGGCTCTAGGTGTTTCCATTAACTTCACTTGACATTACTGATACTGGTGCAGTATGGTAGCATTGGAGCTGCAAAGCAAACTCAGTTTTGTGCTAAGCTTGAGATTCAAAATATTCATGTTCTTTCAAGATTTCTTAATTTTGGATTTTAGATTACTATTGTTTGCACAATCAAAAAACAGCAGTGGAATGATCAGCACTGAAACAAGCAGCTATTTCTTCAAGTACTTTTTTGTATGCTATGCAGAAGAGTTCTGAATTAGTCAGCATTATGAAATCATGTTTCTCCTTGAAGAAAGGAGAGGGATTCCTGCTTGAGGGATTTTGTTAATACCATGTTGAAATCAATGGAAACTGATATGGTCAGCATCCAGTAAAGTAAAATTTTATGGTTATAATATGTTAATTTTGATTCACAGGAATTCCTTAGAAAGGACTGGGAATAATCTCAAACAAATTGTATATTTTAGTGTAGACTAGAAGACTTGATGCCTTAGAGAAGGAATTCAAAATACATTATTGCATAACAGCCAGGTGAAACTGAATCATTTCAAAGCATTATTTTTTAGTCATAAAAAAAGAGGAATGACTATTCTTTATTCCCTAAAATAGAGAAATATTTAACATTCCCTAGAATTCAAACATTTGGAATATAATACTTCATGTGTTTCATTCCAAAGGAAGGCAAATTTGTTACAAGCTGGATGAAAACCAGCTAAATTCAAAAGCAAATTCTGACTTTATACATTACACTCTTAATTTCTGTTGCCCAAGAAGTCATCTGTGTTACTCCTTTTACTAATGGATAAAATTATTCTGCAGACTTTTGGTGAGTTTTGTTCCAGGGGTCTTTTTTCTATTTTTGATGAGTAAAAAGATAAAAAGAGCAAGGGAATAATTCACTCAAATGTGAGTATTTAAAGTAAGGTTTATGCAGTGGATTGTCATCAGCCATAAATCTCATAAATGCTATTGAGTTACACAGTGAAGGACAGCACATAGCAAAAGCAATGCAATATGTGAATGATGTATCAGTGCTGACTCGTGGAAATCAATTAGTAGGGGAAATTATTGCAGTTGAACAAGCTCACAGCTAATGATATAACTACATTTTCTGTAAGAATTAGTATATGATTTTACAGAGAAAAAAAAAAGAGAAGCTTCACTGTCTGGTTAATGGACTCTGGCTATCACACTTTTCCATAGCCATATTTCTGTTCAGAATGTAGGTACAGAAAGCTTATGGTCAAATGAATCCTTTAACTTCTTTTGTAATTCTTAAGCAGATGGAACTCCTTTGGAATGTCGCAAAAGCTGACTTCTTCCTACCAGAACTATTGCCATGCTCTCTATGCTAAAAGAGGCAAAGGAATTGCTCTATCAGAAAAATTTTAAAACAGTACCTTAAGTTAGGTGTAAGATTTATTTCCTGATGCTTAGGTACATTCACAATATTTCTTGGTACTTTTTTTTCAATATGTGAATGTTTTTCTTTAATTGAGGAGGACAGAGATAGCCTTCATAATTCGAAGAAAGAGTCAGAATGCTGCACAGGATTGCCTTAGGCTCTTCCCAGCATAGCACGTTGCTGTTTGTCATCCTCAAGGTTTTAGATTTTTAATTCTTAGGACAGAGTTCCCATTTCATAAGTGCTCTTTACATTTTTATCCCTAGATATATAATTTTCATTGTCTATGATAAAGAATTTTTTACATCTGATATCTGGTGGATTCCAACTCCTTGTCAGCAATCTTTCCTTTTCCTCATTTACCCTTCCTCCAGTTGCCGTGTTATCCACTATTTTTTCCCAACAATAATGCTGTTATACTGAGACTGCAAATAAAGCCAAAAATAAGCCCCTCTGGCATCTTTTTAGAAGAACACATGCTCACTGATAGTTCTTTAAATGCAGTATATTAAAGCCTACATGTTAGAACCTTTAATTCAGTTAGTATATATAATGTTGGTATTTGCAATTTCTTCTTTGTTAATCAGCATGTTCAGTAGGAGACTAAATGACCTATAGAAGTAAAACAAGATCATCAGCATCATCCTTATCCAAGTTCAATGATAGCTTTTCCTGATCAGCTTACAAGCAAGTTCAAAAGTATGTCTCTCCTATAAGCCAATGCTGATTGCTATTAATTATATTATCCTCTTTTAATAGGTTATTCATCAAATCCCATATCTCTTGTTCCATAATTTGTCTGGGATCAATGTCACGATGACAGGCCTATAATTAGATGTCCCATTTATACTTTTAAAATATTGGCATAACATTAGCTTCATTCCAACCCTTTGGAAATGCTCCAATGCTCCAAGACTTATTGAAAATCATCACTGATGATCAAGAGATCTGCTCAGCTGACTCTTTACAGCACTTGCAGGCAAAATTATCTGGACCTGCTGATTTAACAATATCTACCATACTGTTATTTAGCAACCTTGTTATTTCCTATTAATGTGGAAAGCCCTTTGCAATTTAAATCTCATCTAACTACAATGCTGAGCTTTTTCACAAAACCATAAAGTTATTCCCTCATTCCCAGTGCTGTAATTCAAACTATTTCTCTGGTTTTTAGGGTTTTCCTCTCCTATCATTTTTCTTCTACTCATCCTTTTTTCCTCCTCCTTCCAATTTCTGGTTTATTTGAATTTCTAAAGATCTAATTTTCCTTTCATGTCTTTTATAGTCATTGAGATATGCTCACTTTATATATACATATATATGGGATATAGTCTTTGAAGCTTTGGTAAATTTAAGGTTTTGAAAATAATTCTATGATTCTGTTATGTAAATTGTGATTACATGCCTAATTTACTGTGTCTTTGAAAAGGCAAATTAACTCTGTGCAAGGAATACATAGGATTCCTGAAATTTAGTTCTGTAGTTGGCCGTATGAAAAGTAGAAAAGGCCTTGGCTCTGCTCCGCAATAAAAAAAACATCTCTCTGTTATCAACCCTGTGTTCAGCACAAATCCAAAACAGCCTCCAAGCCACTGGGAAGAAAGTTAACAAGTCACAGTAGTAGTGCTCCACTCAGGTTACAATTCAGGTATGGTTTGCCACGGTAACCAAGGCTAATTGCTTATCCTTTGTTTCCCACCTTGATTGGGCAGCAGACAGTGGAGTGTATCATGGCCCATCTGATACAATCAAGGGATGCTTCACCACACAGCCAGCTTGGTCAGTTTATCAGGAGCTTCTGAGATCACCAGGCAGGCCCTGGATGTCCTTCACGGATATACAATCTCCTTTTGAGAAGAGACTGACATCAAAATGACTGTGTAATTACAACTTCCTGCACTTGGTCTTTTTGATTTTATTGATTCCACTGAAAATTTAAATATAACTCTTCTGTGATTTAATGAGGACTGCAATAATTTATCAAGGCCAGGACATCGTCTACTTTATATGATGTCACTCATTCAAGAGAACTGACTTTTGGAAGGAGATAGTATAGCTAAAAGTAATGAACGCATTACAAAAATGAAGTGAAATTATATGCTCTACGTTATGCAAGACACCAGATTAGCTGATCATGTTGATTTCTTCACGCTTTAAAACCTGTGAGTCTAGTGAAGAATTAATACTTGAATTATAAGCTAGAGAAGAGTATTCAGCACTTAACAAAGCAATAGCAATAAAAACTTTGCTCTGCTAGAGATGAGCTTGTTACTGGACCATTGCTGCTAATGAGAGCGTTATTGCTGGATTCAGTGAAGCAGCCTTCTATGAAGCAACTCACTTGGGAAAAAGAAAAAGATTACAAAAGCAGAAGCTAAATTAATGATAAAAGGGGGAATGCTGGATGGTATAAAACATAAACTGAGTCAAAGGTAAAATTAAGGGTTATTGTCAGCTGGATTGTTTTCAGTTTATTAAAACTAGGTGCTGCACTTTGCCTGTGCTCTGACACTGCACATTTGTTTAAGTTTATGCTGTTCATAGTCTATACAACTTAATGAGAAATATTGCCTGAGTTGGATATTGGATGCTCATGCTGACAAGAAAATGTCACAATCAATACCAAGGAGCTGAGCTTGAAGGGTTCACCTCCAAAGAGCATGTTGACTTCTGGATGTTTGCCACATTTATAGTCAGCCAAGGTCTTAAATTTTCACAGTGAGAGATTTAACTCTACAAACATTCCAGCTGTTTTTCATGAAGAAGAGTGAATATTCTAAAAAAATATTTTCCACTCGCCTCTGATATAAAGAAACAGCTGTTACTCATATTCATGTACTGTAGAGTCCAGACACAGTTGTCAGGCAATGGTAGCTTTACTGTTTTAATAAAAATTAGCAAAAGTTTTCAGGGTGAGAAATTAATTTAAATCAATTCTTCTTGTGAAGCAAAAGCTAAATGAGCCTAGAATGCTGATTCAGTAAAAGTCTAAGCAGTATCCTTTCTGTCCTAAGAAAGAATCACAGTCATTCCAAAATAAAGTTGATGAACTCACCTCAGGGTAGGAAGAATGTAAGAGTAATAATTTGTCCTAAGATTTTAGGACAGGAGGTGTGAATTGGGTCTGATTAAGTTTAAGCTTTCCCCCCAACATCCCACAAATGCTGCTCTTTGTATTGGTAACTGGAAAGGTGTTGACAACACACCAGAACTTCGGCTGCTGCTGAGCAGTAGTGGCACACTCCCTTCACCAGTAAACTGGGATTTGAAAAGTTGGTAGGTGAGATAATCAGGACAGCTGACTCTACTTGACCAAAACTGATATTCCATACTATGTGCTGTTTCTCTGTAGCAGAGGGCTTGGTCCCCTTGTTGGGGTCATTACGGTATTTTGCATGCTTTCGTTTAATCACTGTAGCAGAGGCCTTGGCAACACCCTTGGGCTTTTTCTGTGGGGTAAACTATGTGTATGTTTATCTGTCTTGGCCTTCTGCTAGGGTGGTTCTTTTTTTATGGAATGGGGATGTTGTGTCTCCTAATGTATGTGTGAATAAATGAAAAAAATGAAGCAAAATGAACACTGAAATTTTAAATTGTTAAGAAAAATTCTCAATCTGACTACTCTTGAGCCTCTCAGGCAGTCACAGTCCCAAGGCAGAGACTTTCACTGCTGGGACCGGAGCCCCTTCACAGCAGCAACTTCAGAGACCCGAGGGGAGCCCTGCTGGACTCCTGCACACCCCAGTCACATAGTAATTTTACCATAGTAATTTTATCATAGTAATTTTATCATAGTAATTTTATCATAGTAATTTTTAATGCCATTTAAAGTTACATGATACACCCCAATCAAAACAAAATCAAACCCACATAATGTTTACTCAAACTTCCTTTTCTAGGTAAAAAACAAATAAGAGGTAGTTCAGAGAAAAGCTTTTGGTTCCTCAGAGAAATCTTAATAGTGTGATGACTCTATAATGAAGAAGTAACACTTTGTTCGACAGATAGTGTTATTGGTTGGAACTCCCAGGTAGACACAGAATGTCAGTGACAGTTAGGATAGCTATGTGTCAGAAGTGACATGGAAGGATGGCCAGGGATTTGTATTTTTTTGATTTAAAATACATTTTTGGCTTTTCAGACTTGGCCTTCAACAGTAGAAACAATTACATTTTGATTAATTCACACAGCTTGTAGTGAGTCCAAAGGCAGAAAAAAGGAGACAAGGAAAGAAGGCAAATCTTACAATTTATTTTACTTCAGTTATTAGAATTTACCCTCGCTAATATATATTTTTCTTTTTTTTTTTCCCCCTTGGATTTCTTAGCTCCATATGCCACCCATGTATGCTATTATTGCAACTTCACTGAAAGCCATTCATAGAACTGCACAGAGAATGCATTCCAGCCTGGTAAACCCTTGTTTTATCTAAACCACTCTCTGCTGAGTTTTAAAGTTTTGCCCCAAGGAGCTTAGCTGCAGCTCCTGGCATCATGGGGGAGGCAAGGGGAGAATTATTTGCTTTCTCATATTTAAAAATTAGTTAGTTTGTAATACTTTCCTTGACTGGTTGCTGTAATGTCTCATTTTGATGTTCTCCATATTATTTTTTCTTCCCATGGCTTAATTGTACTACTAATTATCTGGTTGATTTATTCACCATATGAGTCAAGAACAAATGTAATTCATCATTCAATAGCATAAACTTTGAAGTATTCACTATTTTCATCTGCTATCATTAAACTACCCAACTAAGAATTTTTATAGTTCGTTTACATATAAAAAGGCTTTTGCTTTGTTTACATTTAAAGAGAGGATATTTAGTAAGATGGGGCCTAATACTTCTGTTCTTTCAAGATTATTCACTAATTTATTTTTTTTAATTTATTTTTAATATTCTCCCTACAGAAGAGTGCAAAGAACAATGTTCCAGAGCCTCTGGAACTGTATTTTTTTTTACAGAGGAATCTCATTATTTGAGCATCAAAAGTTTCTTTTCGAAGTTTGTATTGCAGCTTGCTAACAAGTGTTGAAGGTAAAATATGTAAGATAAATGAAGGTAGAATGTGTAAGATAAATGAAGCAATACTTCTTAATGGTATCAGTGAAAAAGGAAGAAATATGTTCACCTGTGCTCCATATCAAGGTAATAAATCACTTAGCTTTCATAGTAGAATCTTTCACCGTTTTATGCAGTAACACGTAAGAAATATATCCTGCACAGATTTAAAGGACAGAATTCTTTGAGTTCCTTGCTTTCTTAGTGCCCACCTCCCTGAAATGAAGCTCCTACCATTGAAACAGATTCTGCTTTTAGGGAGAATGGCTGAGTAAATACCACAATTCTTTAAAATAATGTTTGCTTTAGAAACAATATTTGACCTTGTTATGTACCATGTGACATTTTCCCAGACATTATTGGGCAAGGGAGCTCATTACCTGTGCAGCTCATTGAGGCATCACATTTAAATTTATATCAAACACGAAAACCTTCTCATCTATCAGAAAAATAACATTAAAGAGTATGCTTATTCATTGGTAATTTCATCAATGAAGATGTTTTCAGGAAGGATTTTCCCCCTATTTTCTCCTTTATCTGTCTAGGATCAAATAACTTTTATTTAAGGTATTTCACTTTTATGAAGCATTTAAAAAACCCCAATCATTTCTTTCAGAAGACAATCACCCGTTTAATCTCTCTCCATTAAGGAAGAATTGTAATACAAAAAGGAAAAATAAAAAAAAAAAGTAGTTGCAACTGAATAAACTGGTGAATGATCATCTCTTGCCTTCCATGTTCATGACCAAATTTCTGTTAGATGCAGGTATATTCAGTAACTACTGCACAGATTTTTCACTTCCATACTGTATGATTTTGTTTTGGTGGGATTTTTTTTTTGTTGTTTTTTTGTTTGTTTGTTTGTTTGGTTGGTTGGTTGGTTGGTTGGTTGGTTTTGTTTTTTTCTTGTTTTGACAATGACAGTTTTGACAGTAAATTTTCTCTCATCTTTTGATTGTGATTCTCTCCTTTTATGAGAAGAACAGCATTGGAGGCTGAGCATGAAATTAGTAGCATCTCCTACTATCTGCTGAAGGCAGAAACTTTGATAGGGAGATGGAACAGGTGGAATGTCGGGAGGTTTCACTAAATTTACACAAGTGGTCGCCCAGAATATTATTCATAAATATGTCTTCATACTGTCCAATATTATCAAAACATTTGTTTAACAACCCTTTCAGATGCTCTATCTAGAACTTACATTTTTCAAAAATAAGAAGGCAGACTTCTATGACCAGTGTGTATTATTTAGAGGGAAAATTTCAGCGTATTTGTAAAATTTCATAAAGTCCTCTCCTTGATACAACTAAAACTGATGCATAGAAATTTGCCTTGATTTTCACTCAAAAACAAACAGAGATTTTGATACTTCAGTAACTAATGGCCTGTTTGCTCTCAAAGCACCTAAAAAACTGGTAGTTCCAAAGTAGATGTAAGTTTCTTTTGAAAAGTTTATGTTCTGCTCTTTTTCTTAACCTAAGGTAAAGGACTCCTAAATTTTTTGTTGCAGTCATATGGCTCCATGGGTCACTGGAAAACTGAGCAGTAGCATCTTTGCAGTGAGTTTAATGAGATAGTCTTCATGGTAAGTTGTATAACAATATGATCTGAAAACATATTTTTTTTTATAGTAATGAATGGTGCATTCACATCCATAGAGATTGTCTTGAAATTATCTCAAGAAAGTTATTTTTTGCTAGAGCCAACAACAGAAGTATGACTTACTGAAGGAAAGCAGAAATGTAAGTGACAGCTTTGAAAATTTCTTTAGTATTCAGATAAATATTGGCTGTGTAGCTGTACTCCTGTGAAATCTGAGAGAACATCCTTTTTTTTTTACAACCTTCTTCTTTAAACAACTACTCCAAAGACGCTGAACACTCCATTATAAAACAGCATTTATGTTAGGTGTAGGATTCTCTTATACCTGTTGTGATATGTAAGACAGACTTTCATTTTTATTTGTAGCTTAGATACGTTTAATTACATTTTGGTGGGGGGTTTTTTTGGTTTTTTTTTTTTTTTTACTTTGAATTTTCCATATTTTTTTAGATTATACAGGGAAGTAAAAGATGTGATGCATGCTCCTTCCAGAAAAGCAATTTACATATTTTTTTCCTGTTTTTCTTCCTTTCTGAAGAAGAATAAACTAAGAAAATATTTTCAGAATAACAATTTTGGTTTTACTAATAGCATTTTGGACCAGTGTGCTGATGGAGTGGCTTTTGTGAGAGGAAGCCTGGGGCTGCCTCATGTTGGACACTGCTGTTTCCAGCCAGCTTCAAGAGGCCCCAAAACTGGACCAAACGGAACCTTTATCCAAGCTGGTGACCCCTCTGTGATAACATACTTAAGAAAGGGTAAATGAATGCTGTGTAGCAGCTGTGAGAGAGAGGAAAAAAAAAAATCAGGGAAATTGCTACAGACTCCAAGGTTAATGAAGAAGGAAGGAGAGGAGATGTGGTGCCAGAACAGAGATTCTCCTACAACCAATGGAGAAGACCATAGTGACTCAGGTCCATAGAGAACACACAGCAGCAGCAGGGTTTCTGTCAGGAGCTGTAGCCATGTAGGGGACCCAAATCATTCCTGAAAAACAGTAAACCACAGAAAGAAGTTTACAAGAACAGATCATGAAGAACTGCAGCTGCTGGGAATTATCCCCACTGAAGAAATACATGAAGGAATCTATTCCATGGCTGAGGAACCCACACTGGATTAGGAGAAGGGTGTGATGAGGAAGGAGTGACAGAGTGAAAGGGTTATGAACAGACCAGAACCATCATTATCTGCCTGCCTGTGCCACTCAGGGGGAAGATTTAGAAGAGTTAGGAACACGATTGAATTTGAGCAGAAAAGCAGTCTGGGAGTAGGTGTTTTTAATTTTGTCTTCATTTCTCACAATTATTCTCTATTTTTAACTTCCAGTAAATTAAATTTGTTTCCCTACGTCAAGTCTGTTTTGCTTGTGTCAGTAAATTGTGAGTGTTCTCCCTGTCCTTATCTCAACCCATGACCCTTTTCAAATTTCTTTTCTTCTCCTGTCTTGCTGATCAGGGGGAGTGAGAGAATGGATGATTTGGCAACTGGCAGGTCAGCAAGGTTAACTCACCACACTGATCCATATTCCTTCTTTAGTTATGGAAGGCTGATTTTGATTAAACCAATTTTTTATTATTTTTGAGTAAGGCTGAAATGGTGTCTATTCATGTTCTATTTTGCTGTAATAAAGACAGACTCATAGGGAAAGATAATGAATGTTAAAGAAAGATATGTGAAAATCATTTCTGCACAAACATGTTTTCCCCATACTGTTTACATTTGGCAGGTTGTTTCTTTTGGGGTTTTTTGGTTTTAAATACTGGCTGACAAAAGTTCTATTGAATTAATATACTAAAGCTTATACTAAACAGACTTAACATTTGATTTTTATCTTGTGTTATTTAACTGTTAATTTATGATAGCATCTAAAAACACTGTTGTTTGAAAGAATTTATCATTCAAAAGCAAATAATTTGGGATATATTGAATGCAATTATGCAATTTCTCCTACTACCACACAAATTAACTGCCAAAACAAAAGGTTTCTATACTCATGCGAATTACAAATATCAATTGCTGGTGGCAGAGTTCCAAGACATTAAAATTTGGTTTAGTTCTTGATTTTTCACATATTTTTCTGCACGCACAACATTTTAGGACAGATTTTGATGTCACACTTGACCAGCATTGGAGAACTGACAGCAACGTGAGGCGAAGTGAGTTCCAATCACATGTACCCATTCATGATTCAGGAAACGTGTCCAACCTCCGCAGGGCTGGGCCATCTTGCACAAGGTCAAATTTGTACTCAGTCTTCCAACCTAGCATTCAATATAAAACATCCCAGCATTCAATGTAAAATACAAAAATAATTGAGTCACAGATGCCTGAGATTTGACAAGCATGACCAATCATCATAACAAATCTTTTTAAGACTCCCCATTCTCTATCACCATCATCAATGTCATGCTGCATCCTCAAGGATGTACCTTCAGTTAAGGTCAGTAATGGGAATATAATATTGAATTCTGTTTGAGTGCAACATTTGGGAGCTGGTCATGTGCTATGGATTTCTCCATATCTTCCATTGGTAGGCGGGAACATTTCTCATACAAGAAAAGAGAAAACTTGGCTGTTCCCCTCTCTCTCTGTCTCTCTGTCTCTCTCTTCACAGTAAGACATTCCAATTGTTTAGGTTTTCTAAATTTGTAAGCAACAGCCCTGAAGTCCAGCTTGCATATTCACAGTTTGAAGCAGCACTTTAATAATGGTTATATACAATGCAAAAAGCAGCATGTAGTTTTCAACTTCCCTCAGGTGTTCTTGGTACTATATTTATATTGCACTATATAATATCCATAATTGAGTCATAGTATGAATACCAACAAAATCTAAGGTTAAATAAAAAATATGATCACTATAATTTTGTGTTTAATGAGTCTTCCAAAAGATGGTCTATAGACAGTCTATAGCCCAGGTGTATTTGATTGAGTTAGGTTGGTCTGAATTTTAGCACCATTTTCAATTTAGTAGGGTTTGTGTTATTCAGCGCTGTGTGCTGCCTTCTGTGGATTACCATCAGAAGGGCCTGTCCTTCATGGGTAACATCAATGCATATGTCAATAGTCTTGTAGCCTGCTACAAATCATTTGACTGTTCTTCCCCTTTACATATGCAAGAAAACACTGCTAATCACTGGGCATCGAGCTCTGTAATGTTTAAAACTGAATGAATGAGCTTGTTAAGGACTCAATTACACTGACCAAAAGGATGCCCAAAATTAAACTTGTGTGGGTGCAAATGCTATCACATCAATCCCAAAAGAAGAATCACAGTATTTTTACCTAGTGTTTTCACCTGCTATGCAACAACAGCTTGGTTTACTGTTCCTTTGTTATCACAAATTTTCAAATGAAAATCACCATAAAAATGAAGAAATTATTCCTCGAGATTTTAGAGATTCAAAATAGATTTGTTAATATATTGCTTGCAGAAAATGTCAACAGGCTTTCAAATATTCAAGAAATTTAGACAAGTTGCATTAGATAACAACTTTCTTGTAAATTGTAATAAAACTATATAACCTGATTACTGACCCATCGTATTATCATATGAAATATACTGGTAGATGGCGACAGTACTTTGTATAGATTGGTGGCAGTTTCAGGACATTTTATTCTCAATATTTGAAGATAATACCTGGGCATTATATGGTGAAGAACAAAATGGTTTTGTATTTACAGAAATTCAGAAAATTTTTGAAGCTTGATGATGGAAAGAAAATCATCGACATTGACTTGGTTTTTTCTCTCAGGCCCAGTGGCTCCAATTACATATTACTTTTCTAAGTGATATAAATGGGTGATCTGAGGGCTTATTGCATAAAATACGATTTATTTTTCAGAAGTATTTTCCTTTAAAGGAGACATTAATTTGTGGTGCAACCAGATGAAATGGTTACACCATTTCATCTTAGTGCTAAAATACTCACTAAGTATTTTAGCAGACATTTCAAGAAAATAAAATGCTTTGAAGAACAGAAAAATGCCAAAAAAACCAGCAACTTCTTACGACATTACTAAAACTTATGACAGCTAAATCTGTAAACCAGCCTTTCTCCTCCTAGGAGGTCTATTCTTATATCTTGTAATGTCAAAGAAAAGATTGAAGATAATGATTTCTGTTGTTCATGAACGAACAAAATTAAGCCATTGGCTAATGCATTAGCTTGTGTCAGGCACAGATTTCAGGGCTCAGTCAATCTTCTGGAAGATTTTGTCCTGGTAGTTTCACCCCTTGTCAGTCACAGTGGTTTCAGCTTAAATGCCTCAGCTGGAGCAGTGGCACACAGGTAGTTGCCATTCCATGCATTTGTAATTAAACTAAGATCTGTTGGAAAAATTTTGGCTCCCCTTTGGAGTATTTTTCATCGAGCACTCATCAAGTGTATGAGAAGTGCAGATGATTGAAAAACACAGGACGGATACAGGCCTTCTGAAAAAATCCCATGCAGTCTCATCCTGCCAGGCAGCATCATTGTAAGCACAAGGATATTTCATGAAGTTGTGGAGTGCTTTGTAACATTCCTGCTGTGGGTCTTTGTTTTGTGTTCTCCTTTAACTAACCATCTTTCCACGTCTTACTCTGTGTCTAAAAGAAAATATTTCAAGTGTCAATACAATGTGGGTTTCTGTGCATGTGACCCATGTCCCTGATCCCTGCTCCAGACAGGAAACTGACACATCTCACAAAAGGATGGAGCTCTGCAACTCTACACATGACAAACACCACTGCTTTAGAAATGGCCAGCCAGAGCTGCTGACAGGGTTTTGTCATCTAGAGGCAGGAAAGGCTTAATTAATATCCAACTAATCCCATAAGGATACACAGTTTAATAGACTATAATTTTGTGCTCTTCACAGTAGCTGCACAGCTTGCCTTAGCTACTCACTGGCTCTACAAAGTAGCTTGCACAAAGCTATCTTCTTACAATAAAAGCCGATGCCAACAGAAAGAGAATGAAGAATGGGTTCAGGTGAAGAGGTCTAATCAGAAATGCACTGTCAGGTCCTTTCAGTTATATTCCTTCAAAGGAATTTAGGCATTTCAAGTTAACTCTCTCTCCAGTATTCATTGCCCTTTTCAGAGAAGGGAATTGACAGTTATGTCATGCCACATACTGTGAATTTAGAGGACAATTTCGAGATGATGCTATAACCTGCAAAGGAAGGAGCATTATGGGGAAGGAACGTGAATACATACACAACACGTGGCTACAACATGTGGCTCTACAAATGCACATTTGTGTGTATACAGTTATGTGCATGGGTATATATGAGTTCTTTGTTACCTTTGCTGCTAATCAATACAGCTGAAGAAATAAGATTTGGTTAAAATAAACATATACTTATTTTACTTGACAAAATGTGTATATTTGAAGATTAATTTTGTTTGCTGAAAGAACTAGAAATTACAATTATTTTCAAACTTCATTGATTTATCTTTGTGTGGTTTTGGTTTGTGCCTCTCAGAGGAAATATCACTGTTAAGATATACTAAACTACTGAAAGTGAGGCAACCATAAGATTCAGATAACTCAAGTATTTAGTGTCAAGAGCCATATAAAAATGAAAGCAGATGCATTTGAATAACTTAAAACTGTTTGAACTAACATGTCTTTTCCCAGTAATTCCCATTTTCTACTCCTTTGTTTGCCCTTGTTTCGCTGCCTGCTGCTTGCCCTCTCAGTAAATTTGAGTGCTAGCCTAAGAAGATGTTGGAGTTGATTATGAAAGATGAAGAAAAGGGAATAGTTTAAAAGCAATAAAATGGTATGAGAAAAAAAGAAATTGAAATGAAAAAAAGAGATGTTTTGCAATGTAGTACTACTCTGGGAATAATTCTAACAGAATCAACCAGCCACAGTACAACAGGGGCTTGGTTTATTGAAGGCTTTAAAAGACCCTTCAGGGTCTTGAGTATGCAGTAAATGGAGCCCACGTCTCTCTCAGGAAAATCAACAGGAGTTTTGATGTTGGTATTAGTACGAGTAGGACTGATCCAAAGAGCACACGCAGGGGAAAGCTACGCTATGTCTTTCAGCACTGGGTTTGAGTTAATAATTCTAATTAAAGTCACTATTCAGAAATTAGAGCATGCATGTAAATCATGGGGATCCTCTTTTTTTTTCTGCTTGAAATGTGGCAGGTATGGAGAGCAAATGAATAAATAGAATTTATCATATCCAAATGAAAGCTTATATCAGAAAAACCTTGTTACTTTACTGAGACCTATCAGACAAAATAAGTAAGTTCTTGGTGGCAAAATATATGTCTATAGCTCACATATATGGATCTATGTATCAAAGAGATAAGTTCTTCCCAGTTTTTTGTATCTTTATTAAAACAACAAATCAGCAAAAATGAAGCCTTGTTCTAAAAATGTGTTGGATAACGATCCTACAATAAAGAATGTGAGCAGCTCTCAATTTCCTACTGTTTGGAAACTGTTATTACAAGACACTTCTATGCAGACATAAAGCTTGAGCTTGTGGCACCAAAGTTGTGATAAGCCTTTTGAAGGGCAATGTTGCAGCTGTTTTTTCCCCTAATCTGAATGAGAAGGCTTCTAGCAACACTTTGTCCCTTAACATCGTTTGTAATAGGACTGTTTTGCAAATATATATGAATTCATTAAAGTATGCACATTAATAAATTTGTTGCTATTTTTTTAGCAAAACAAATCCGTTAGAAATTCTATTTCACATGGTAGGCCTTGAGAGAACCTCTTGAGATAAGCAGTTGCATCTCATTTTCATTTTTATCCCAGGGTCATTTTTCTCAATGAGAAACATATCAGTGTTTCAGCTACATAAATTTAAAGGGTTATGTCTTTCTTTCCACAAGAGACCTGCAAAACTTTGAACTGCACAGTGACAGAAATTGAGATGATCTATAGAGTTCAATTCTAAAGCTATATATCATGGTGGCAGAGACTTCTGGTCAATAAGCTCATGTGAACTTGTTTCCATTTCTAACCTGCATGTACTTATATCAATGTGTTCCACACAAGTTCTTCTTCATCCTACTTCAGGGACTTCCAACCTTAATTTACAGACATAAGATTAAAAAATAAAAGGCCGCATGCTGTACGATTTTCTCCACAGGTGCTGGGCAAAATTCTCAATCAAATAGCAGCATGAGTCATTCCTTGTATCAAGGAATGGGGAAGATTAATAGAAATATGACATAGGGCTGCAGTCTGACCTATGGTATACCATAACATTTCAGTAAAAGTACTGAAATTTTTGCAAATCCTACATAAAAGTTCCTAACTTAAGGAAGTCACATATAAAAACCTTGACCTGTGCCTATTTATTTCATCGTAATAGTGCAATTAACATTTACATGTTGACATCCTAATGACTGAGATCAATGATATAGCTGACAGAAAAGATTTACAAAAAAAAACCCACACTCAATAATTTGCCACTGTTGCTTAAACAGGCTTCTTTTTTACTTTTCTACATAATATTGAAGACAATGGTTCCATATTGGAAAGACAAGGATCCCAATATCAAGTCTGAGTTTGATATCAAGTGCCAATGGTGACATTTTGTGAACTGAACACATTTAAAAACACTGTTTTATTTGGATTGGGATTATATTTGATGAAATTTATGAACACTCAGTTATTGCTTCTTACTCTAGATGACAACATGCCTCACATTGCATTCTGAACTCAAATAAAGAGGTATACATCTGTTTTGGCTATGACATAAATATAACAGTATCCTTTAATCGAAACTGGAAGGGAGTGATGAGAGTACCTTAACATCCAAGAGGATTTCCCTCATATCAAGTGCTCCTTGATTACTTTCTAATAGAAGACCACAAATTAAATTGGTGATATAACTAAACTTCTTGCTTCAATGCAAAGAGTAAATGGCATTTTAAATAGCATTTAAGTCACACAGAGTCACACATCATTCTCCTTGAAATGCCCACTACTATATTCAATCTGTATCTGAATTATTATATTTGTAGACTTATAGATATATGTAACTTACAACAATTTGTCCATCTTCTTTTTTTTTTGTAATCTTTCCTGCCATGATAGCCAGAAATTTAAAATCCATCCTGCTCTTTCACCACTTTTGCAAGATTTTACAAGCCTAGAATGTTGTAGTTGATGGGTGATTTTTCTTCAGATTTGAATGCAGGCAGTAACACCAGCTTATGAATGAAGGTAACTCTGTAAATGTGTTTGTGCATCTTCTCTGTCCATGATCTCACATACTGAACACAACAGAGACTTTTGCTGCAAAATAGCAAGGACCAAACAGTGTTGTAAATGCTCTCATCTCATTCCACCACTTTCATCCACTTAGTAATGTACTGTTAGTGCTCAAACTCAGCAGCTCAGCATCCAGCAGCCCCTCAGGGAAAAATTCTTATGAAGTTACTGGTGGCCGGCTGGTAAATTATATGGAATCACTGGAGTCTTATTAATCTAAAATGGCTTCAAAAGAAGAATGATGGAGTTGTAGACTCGGACTTTCCTTTTCTCCCCCATGAAGGCAGCCATCTAATAAAGGTAAATGATTCCTACGGAGTACTAAAATAAAAGTAGTCATCAAATACCCTTATAACATGCTGTTTATAAAACTGTTTACAAATTTTGGGCATCATTCTGTTGTAAGACAACCTGCTGTGGCAATTATCATTTAAAATATCTGAGAGGCAGCCTCTTGGTCTCCTCATGCTAGAGGTATTTTTCATTTATCAAGGACATACTGAGGGCTCAATTCCCAACATGTAAAGAAAGGTCATTTATAGAGAATAATACATTCTTGCTGCTGCCTAATAGCAGGCCCATTAATATCTCCTGCTGTTTTCCAGCTCCTGTGATTTTTGCTCCATGATGTATCACAAAATATCATTAAACTGAAGTTACCAACAGAAAACAGAAAGATGAAGTGAGAAAAGTAGAAAACTTTTTACACTATTTCCTCTTAATCTGGACACTTTTGATTACTTAGGTCCCTAATGAGAAATTGTTTTTCCTGGTGGAAAAAATAATCTCATAAAGAGTAGATAGAAAGGATCTAGTTTAATTAAATAATTTTATATGAACCTCAAATAATTGTTTCTGAAATAATCTGCTAACAACGCCACTTGAATTGGAAAGGATGAGAAGTGCTGTTCTAATATTTGTTTTGTGTCCTATACAACCATATATATCTATAACATTTAGGCAACACAATATCAAATAAAAAATTACCTCTAAAATTTGAATATAATTCTGCCTTTTGGAGAACTGTAAATGACTTTATGAAATGAAAAAAAAATTGGAATGTAGCCCTAAGGTCTTAAGAAATCTCTTTCTCCTTGAGTATGCTCTCTATATCAATATTGAAAATTTAATAGGTAAAGTCAATTAAAGCAGTAACTCATGATACATTGGTCTCAAATTTATATACACAAACGTTTTTCTTTCTTTTTTTCTTTTCTCTTTTATTTCCTACTTTTTTCCCTTTTATTTTCCTGGTTTTAAGTTATTTTTGCAATACTA
The DNA here is from genome assembly GCA_009741485.1 of Malurus cyaneus samueli. NCBI lineage: Eukaryota > Metazoa > Chordata > Aves > Passeriformes > Maluridae > Malurus > Malurus cyaneus. The sequence goes on from CM019237.1 coordinate 15,117,226, forward strand.
CCATTTATTATATAATATACTGATTATGAACTTCTGATTGGATATTTCATACAGGTTTTTCACTTAGGAGTTTCAGAACATTGTGCAATGAGGGTCTTATGCAGACTTGTATTTCATTGAAGTTAATCTCTAAATGGAATGAGCCCAAATTTTTGAAACTGATGAAAAGTCTTCAAAAAGCCTGTGACTGTAGTTATGAATCTCCTGTTAATATTCCTACTGAAATCAGAAGAGCAGATAAATGCTGATTTCAGTTGTAGACTAGATAGTGATAAGGTTAATTTAAAGAGATAAAACAGGAAAGAGGAGTGTTAGACTCTTAAGATACCTGTATGGCATGGATTAGGTGCCTCACATGGCTGGTGTACAGTTTTAGTAAAATGTGTAAGACAGGAGCACACAGAGCCCTCTGCTAAGTGCAAATGCCAATGACAATCCAAGCAGGAGGAGTTACAGGTCTGCCTCTGACATGCAGCCAATGGTTAGTAAATTCACACAGCCCTGTCAGGAGATCGGATCTGTATATCTTATGTTCTGTGAAAGTTTCCCATTCATCAGAGGAGAGCTGGTGCTTTTAGCTCCTCTGCTCCTCCCTTGGCACAGAACTTTACAAGCCCAGAGAATGACTGTAGAATAAATATAGTCTTCTGCTAGACAGCTTGCATTTAGAGCAGTTGGTAGCTGAGAAATAATCAGGGTTCTAGGCTTTACTTTTAATTTTCTTTAACATCCAATTAGTGGTTATTACTATAAAATGTAAATAAAATTAGGACTGAAATTTTCTTCATCTCCTTGCCGAACCCAGCATCAGGTTTAACCCTGTTTGATTAATTTAGGCTTTTTGACTTCTCTGACACTATTCAATTATTTGAATTTCTCATGCTTACTTCATTAATTTGTGGTTATGCATTCTTATCTGTGGAACCTCTGGGTCTTCACCTATGATACTATTTGTATTTCCACAGAGTGTGGAATTTGAAGTGAGAATGAGGACCTCTTATGCAAGACTCAGTACATCCACACCCTGCAGTGTGTTATCCACAGAAATTACAAAATTAATTAGTGTATTATTTCTATTTGCTGCTTCACAGTATATGCTACTATAATTGAGCTATTTGAAATATGTTAAGCGTTGGTGTAGACTGAATTCCTTGTTAGAGAGTAAGCATCTGCACTGGCAACAAGCCAGATAAGAGACTGATAGCAGGGTTTGGCATACAGTACAGAGTAACAATAATTTGCATGTCAGTAATTGGAAATATATACTCATGCATGCCATTTACCTTACCACATTTGTCACTGATGAATATACAAACCTTAATCTCCACATATACCCATTCTGCATCTGTAAAATTGAAATAACACACATTCTTCTCATAGGACAGCAATGAAATAAAGTCACTAAGAAACAAAGAGAATTTATCTTGATAAATGGAAAAAAAAAAATGTCCACAACATATTAGGAAATGTCTTTTGAAACTGGGTTTTGAGTACAGATATCTAAATTTAGTTGAGACAGGGAGGGGCACTGAAACACAAATAGATAACAAAATACCACATACCCACTGATTTAATGGACATTGTCCATTACACACACTGACAGCAGCAGCAAATGCAATCATTGAGCTACAGGTTGTTTCATAATTCATAACATAATAGGGAATATTGCATTTAATTTATTTTTCTTTTAAAGAATATTTTTGTGTTTAAAATGCTGGCTTTAAATAATCAAACCCATGAAAGGAAGGAAACAAAAGAACAGGACAGATAAATATTTTCTCAAAACCTGTAGAATTTTAGCTATAACTGTCTTTCATTCTGTCAAAGCCTATCTTCTGTCTGAGTATCACTCTAAAAAAACTGACTTGAATGTCCAACTGTTTTTCCACTAAATGATGAAAAGTATCTAATGATAACCTAGCTCAACTGTAGGACATCAATAAACAGCTAAATACTAATGGAATTATTCTAGTCTAATTAGAGCATATATCATTGTTTCAGTCTGTAGCTGTTTTTCACTCATGAGATTCCACTGGGAATAGTTTGTAAAGAGTGGCTTTTGAGAGTGTACATTGATTCACAAAAAATAAGAGGATAAGAGGTGAATTTTTGCATGCAGTGGGAGACAAAGAATAGGTTAGATAATTATGTCTATTCATATCTCTCATTTAGACTTTCCATTTAAAACAAATACAATGAAAGCCCTTTCCCTCTCAAAACACAACTCTCCATGCTTTTTACCTGAAAAAGAGCACTCTAGGTTAAAACTATTACGATATTATTTACGACTAGAATAAAAACTGTGGGCTTAATTCATGCTGAAGCAGGTTTTTGCAAGTCCCCTGTGACATATAAAGTTCATTGTTGTGTTAAGCTCCACAACTGAATATCCTGCAATACATAGGAGTAACTTGCTGTGACTATGTCAGAGAAGTACATTTAAACCTTACTCTTATCATCACTACAGAATATTCACCAAGAGACCTCTGGCTTAGGAAGACTATTAATGGAGTAAGACTGCTCACAACAATATTACAATTGTCACCACTTCAAGTTGTCCCTTAGAGAATTTTCTTTGTTGAATATAAGAAGGAACTTGAGGAGTTGGGACTCTGAGGTAATGCTCAGTGAGCATTGCTCCACCTTTTGTTTGGCAACTGGGCATTGCAACACTTTTATTTGTCCTCAAGCTGCAAATAACTCCCTACACATAACACACCAAAGTTGTTCAGTAAAAAAAAGGGACAAATTCTAAAAGGTAGGTTTCATTTCCTCTAAGACTTTACTGCTCCTTTTCCGTACCTAGTATCTGTTCCAGTTAATTTGTTGATTCTGCACCAAGGAAGATGGAAGGGTAAGAGTAAAATAACATCAAAGGCTTGCTCTGGATCCCAGTTTGGCTGTGGTGGCCATTGATTGACTCAATGGCTACTTCTCCTCGAAATCAAGTCCATACTTTCTCCTTCAGAAGGAACAGGAAGTGAAAAAGGAAGACAGCATCCAAACCACTACAGATGAAAAGAGCAGAGCCTGGTCTAAAAGGTAAAGAATAGTTGTACCTAAACTCTACAAAAATAATAAGAAAATAATAATTTTTTTACAAAGAATATCTATTAGATAGAGGGTAACTGCACACAGATACAAAAACCTATATTTCTAATGGGGTATATACACCAGCTGAGAACACAGTGATCTAGGACTGGAGAAAGATATCTTTGTGAAGAGGAAAGGAATAAAGAGCTTTGTTCAGAACATTCAATATTCCTTTCACATTTTGCATATTTTATTACTTTCTTATTTCCTCTGTCCTGAATAAGAAAATGTGTTCAACAGCTGCCCACAACTCAAAGGTGGAAACATAAATAAAGATATATAATAGAAATGAAATTATTTCATGCCTTTCTCTGTTGTAGGATCAAAGGTCAGTGTCTCTGGGGTTTGTACAAACTACCTGTATATGGTTTATTTCTTGAGCTATAATTCAAAAGAGCCTATGATTTTGGGGCTTGCTGTGCAAATTATCAGGCAATGCCCAGCACTTTTCCTTTGACTGTTTTCAAATTTATATTCTGACCAATATTCAAGTAAATTAAATCCCTTCATAGCTGTATTACGACTCTTTACAAGACTTTCTTAACTGTCCAAACATTTTTGGATCACTCTTGCCCTACAAAAGAGCTTTATAACAATCTGTCTGTGAACTCTACCTTCCAAATTTAACTGTTCCTGCACTCCAAACTACCATCATTCCAATTATCAAGCTGCATATGTGGTACCATCTCCTCAGATACAATGGTACCCATTGCTTATTAATGTATTTGTTCTTACCATGTGTAATTATTTTTTGTATACCTGCAAAACAGGTATCTATTCCTTCATTAAAAGGTCTTTTCTCTCTTGCAGCTGATATAAAAAGCATATCACAATAAGGGAAGTGAGGAATACTCAGCTGAACATGAGTAGCACCATCTCTGGATGGGCAATGTTAGATCTCTGAAGAACGTCCTTGGTCTTTGTCTCTGATCTCTGCAATTCGTTTGGAGTGCAAGGGAAGCTTGAGAAATTCACTTGGCATAGCCTGACCAAAAAGGTTTGTTAGTCCTGATAGGAAACCACACACTCTGTCCTGAGCTGCAAGCCCTGGTCTCAGAGCTGGCCTGAGCTCACCTTGGCATGAGTTGGGCTGGGCTGGGCTGATTCTAGCTCCTGCTTTGGCAAAATAGTAGAATTTACTGTGTTACAATTCTAGCCACAGATGCAACCATATTTGTTTTTGGTTTCTGCTTCACTTTTTTGGATTCTTTTTCATTCATTTTTGTAACAGATATGTTCAAAGGCACCTTATACTCTTGCAAAAAGTCCTATTATTAAAAAAAACCCAACTTTTATCAACATGATACTTTTTATTTAAATATATCATAATGAAGAGTTTTCTGAAACAGATGAACACATACTGCTAAGCTACTTTTCACATGGACTTTATTCAGTAAATTTAATGGTCTGTCAGCCACCCTCCACATTAGTGACAGAACTACATTCCTCAAAATTAAATGAATCCATGTTTGTCAGAGCATTAGCATCTTTTTTTTTTCCCTAAATGTACTAAGTGCATTGTGTACTCATACATAGATATATGGTAAAAGCTTTTTTCTTACCATTTTCTTGCACATTGCTGAATATCATGAATCTAAAAGTGTAATTTACTGTGTAGACTTATCTCTGCTTTTATGTGAAGGGAGAGCATTTATTTTTAATGCTAATGCATCCTCTCTGGAAACATTACTAGTCTGTAATGACATCTTTCTTTTAGTTTTAAGCTGGGCATGCTTGCATGAGCTCGGAGGAAGAAGATTATGTTTGTTTGCATTATTGCTGCTGTGTATTAAAAGGACAAAAACCACAAAATGCTTTATAAAACTTTTAGATGGTGCATGCATAAATTAAACTGTAAGAAGAGAGACTTCTCATTGAGACCAAAAATGATTACAGGACTGTGAAATCCAACTGAATGAACTCACATACAATGAGAAAGAAAAGTTGTATATTTATTCTGTACACTTCTGACAGATCTTTGGACATTTGGTTTTTGTTTTTAACCACCAAGCAGTGCTAAAGTGAAATTTCAAAAATGTGCAAAATAATTGATTGTAGTCAAAGGTGAAGGATATGAAAGTAATAATGGGTTTCAAATTGTTTCTTTTCTTTTCTTTTCCCCCTGGTTGTGATTTGAAGCTCACAGCAGTTTACATTCATTTGGAAGGGGGATTGCGTTCAATAGTGGCAAACTGTGACACTTCTTTGGACCATACAAAGACGCTTATGAATTTAACAGACTTTAGTTAATTTCTATAATGTATCAGATTAGGATAACAGAACTTAGCCTGGCTGGTTGAGACATGAGAAAATGGATTAAAGTTGACTTTTCATGTGAGCAGACATTATGCAAATGACAGAAAACCAAATTAATTGGTCACTTATCTTAAATACATCTCTCCACTTGCAAACTTTGCACAACTGTGTTTACTGTTATTTGTGTAAGTGTTTATTGTTGGCCAGACTCCCATCATTGTCTTCAACAAGACTGAATAGGGGATAGAAGAAAGAGAAATGTAAAACATTTTTCAGATCTTTCCTTTGGCTTAAGATCTAGCTCAGAATAATTTACTTTCCTGGCTATTCCAAGATCCTTACCTAATAATGTGACTGCATGAGGAAATTCATCCTAATGAGGGTTAGATACATAAAAGAGATAAAGGTTTAAAATTATGTGGGATGAGTCTTTCTCCTAGGGAACCAGTTTCTGCAAAGGCCTCTGATCTAAAAAAATGATTTTATTGCTGTTGTGTGTACTGGAAAAATTGTGATGTTTTCAACAGCTCAACCATAAAAGGAAATTGCTACCCTGGATTTAAACAATGCCTTCTTGAAAATCCACACTTAGAGACTGAGAATTTGTCCCTAACATTCCTCAAAGTTTATACATAATAATATATAATATATGGGTGTGTGTGTGTGTTTTTGTAGATGTATAGAATACTAGTTGTTTTGAAATTATTTCCTTTGTTCTTAAGCCTATTTACTGAAAACTCTTTGCAGAGCAAAGTGTAAGAAAGTTATAAGAATAGAAAAGTAATTCTTTTTTCAGTAGGTCTGTGCTGACAAATATCTAGATGCAGCATTAGTAGAATTGTGAGACATGGTTTGGAAACCAAAGCATAAACAAATATGCAGTGAGAAGCACCCTTATGTTATCCCTGGTTCCATTATTAAAAGGCATCATTTTGACTCCATATTTCTAGTAGTTACTGTTGTATATCCTTACCAAATATATCCATCATGAAAACATGGCCTATACATAATGGACAGTCATTTTCTTGTATGTTTTTCAGACTGAAGAGGAAAACTACTGTTGTGAATATTCCTGACTCATGGAAAGCACAGGGTTTGAAATCGACAGCTCTGCTTACTCCTATTGTTCTATAGGAATACATAAAAATAATTGTGTGCCTTGCTGTACATATCAGCCCAAATCAGCATAATGCAGTGACCCTCCACAATGCAGTTCCTGCCTTTCAAACTTAGTGAAATCATGGGTAAATTTTCACATGATGAGTAATCATGTTGAGGAGTTTCTAAAGGGAGATAATTGAAATTGTCAGCAGGGTTATTACATGGAAAAAAGCAAGCAGGCAAGCAAGCAAGCAAGCAATCTGTCATGAAACCCTGAAAACTACAAAACAAATCACTTTAAAATCATATGTCATTGATTTTTGTTTGTATGAAACCAGCAGGGTTAATTGGATCATACATATATATGCTAGTAAGAGCAGAGGTTTGACACATAGAAGGTACTTTTGTCTTCTATCTTCAAGAAAGCAGAATGGTCAGTTTGTTTCTGCTCCCTGATCAGTGAAGTATTTAGGAGTGTTTCAGTTTAGAATTCTGTATATTGACTTCAAAGAAATGGATGTGTAAGTTTCTAGATAAGAATGTGCTTCTATCTTTGGCTTGATTAGAGAGAAAATTTCCAGCAATTTACCAAATTAAAATTTTGAAAAATGAGATTTCAATACATAATGTTTATGAGAAAAATAAATGAAAGAAAGAAATATCTTTATAACTTTTTATGTGTGTGTGCTTTCTTTGCCAAACAACCTTTCTGTCTGTTTTGTGTTAAATGTCTCTTATTAAGGTCTTAAAACATAGTGTGGTTCTGATTACAATTTTCTGAACATGAACATTAAGAAGGAAAACCAAAATAAGGAGGAAAGGATGATAAAATTTCTGTAGTCAAAGTGAATAAAGACAAGCTACAGGCAATAGTAAAAGAACACTAATAACCAGCAGTGGGAAATGAGGCATTCTGTATTAATAAAGTAGTTTTCTTTTTATTTAGAAATACTTTTCTCTCAGCATTAGTAACAATAATAATTATTCTCTTTACTGCCTGAAAATGAACACAGAATTTTTAGAAGGAGACTTACATGGTTTTTTGAAGATGCTCTGCTGCTTCACTGATGCACTATTGAGCTCAGTGGACTTTTTTATCATGGGACTGAAGGGATATAAAGGATAACCTTAAGGATGCATGCTCAACTAGAGAAAATAACTCCTTGTATTATTTTCATATTTTTGTGGATTCAAAATAAAATAAAAATTGAATAAAAATCTTGAATTTTTGACATTTTCCTCTCTGCTTTTTGGTTAATGGACTGTGTTATTCACCTTTTCATTCTGGAAATGTTTATTTTTAAACCAAATACAACAAAGAGTTTGAGGAGACTGCAGCTATGTCAGAATGATGACTTAAAAGAGACAGCATTTGCTTTTGGGACAGTGGTAAATCACAAAGGATGCTGCATTGTTCTCACAAATTTTTATTTCCTAACTTATAGAGGGAGACTGGCTATATGAACTTGCTGTTCAAATTTGTAATTAATTAAAGAAATTGGTTTTAAGAGTCTATATGGGTAGTTAAATGGTGTCTTCTTAACCTGGTGGTTGTGAAAATTTCATACACTGAGAAAAAAAAAATCCAAACAACCAGTCATGATAGCTGCAGAGTTTTAGTCCCATCCACAAGGCTTCTCATGCTGCCTCGGAGGCATATAAATAACACAGAGACTGTTGTTTGGTTTTTTTTGTGGTTTTTTTTTTTTTTTTTTGTTTGTTTTTGTTTTTGTTTTTTTTTGTTTTGTTTTGTTTTGTTTGGTTTTTTTTTGTTTGGTTTTTTTTTCTTTCCTCTTAGGTTTTGTACCTGGTTATAATGCCTGGGCCCTACATCCAGTGCTGAACAGTGCAGGAGATTTCCAGCTAAGCCTTGAGATCTGAGTGTTCACAAGCCCAAGTAAAAGTGAATAAAGATCTCCAAGTTCTACTGGTGATGAACTAGTTAATTAGAATTAATATTCCTAGTCTTATTTCAGAATGCTTCTCTGGCTGAATAATTGCAAGGCACAAAACCTTCTCCCTTTCTAACATTATACCCAGGTAACAGCCCTTTCAAGTGCTGTGTTCAGAATGACATGAAAAAATATTTTCTCTCCAGAGGTTTCACTTTATTTATTATGTTGTTCTGTGTTTATAGTTTCATAAAATAAAAGGCAACCATCTGAAGATAGCCGTACAAATTCAGTGTCAAGCTAGAACTACACTAGGCAAAATCAGATGACATGCCCATCACCAAGGTGGATCTTTTAACAGGGATTTCTTATAGGATTGGGTTTTGTGATTGCATTCTCAGTCCTTTATTATGCTGAGATTAATGAATTTGCAGTACTGTAAATTTTGATAAAACAGCAGCTTCCCTAGAATACAAATGGTAAAGCACACTCCTGGCTTTCATTCCAGGGGCCTTTTCATAATTATGTAGCAGAGTGGATGCATTTCCTCAGAATCACGAGAGATACTCAGTTCTATCTAAAGTCACCAAACTGGAGAGCCTCAGAAAATGCTAAAGCATTTCAGAGATTATGTTTTCTTGGCTACGGTCCCAGAACATGGTGACAGCTATACTGCTGATGCTTCCCATTCTCAAAAGTCTGTCAAACCCAATTAAAATCTGCATTCTGGTAATCCTTGTCCTTTTCAGTGGCAACTTGCTGTAGAGATACTTATCTTGCTTTCTACCTGCTCCAAATAATCCTTCTGTGTTTATATTCTGTTTCTCTCCCCATATGAAGCCATGGGTGTACATGAACACATTTCCTAGAATAAAGAACACTACCTTCTTGCTCTGTCATGTGTGCCAGTATTTCACTATGCTTATGTTTTAATGTAAAGTTAATGTTTGATTGATCCCATAAAAATTGTGATCATATATTTTCCCTTGCTGTCCTCCTTCACAAGCGTACCTGTTTTTAAAATGGTTTCTGGCAAGGCATTTTGTATGAGGCTTTTTTAAATAAGATACTTAATTTATGTGTCTGTGTTATGATGTTATTTTCCAACTGTTACAATGTTCTTTTCTGAGTTTTCCAATTTCAGAAATTGGCTCCTCTATAGGGTAATTTGGAACACCACAGATAAACTCCTGCTCTGTATTGTATACTCTTCTGGAGGAGAGTGTAGGAGAGTAGGAATTTTGGTCAATCATACTGAGCCTCAGATTAGTTACCTTTTTCAATGGGATCATTGTCTTAATTTTGCTGGAATCAGTAGAATTTTGTTATTTCAAAAGACACAGACGCGTTAAAACCTCAATAAGGAAAGCTGTTGAGTTCCCAGTACTTCAGTGCAATGTAAATTCCTAGGTGAAAACTGTAATTTTATGTTTATTTTAGTATGATCTGCAAAACATTAAGATACTGATTATCTGTTCTAAATAATGATTTGTATATCTGCCCAATTACTTTTTTTAAAAAATTCATATGTCACATCATTAAATATATTTTCAGCCTGATTGTCTGACATCACTTTGTGATTAGATTAGACCAAAGAAAAGATTGTGACACCATTCTTTACTGTGACTACTAAGAATGCTTCTGAGTTCTTTGGCCTCTAGTACAAATCTAATGTGTAAAATTACTTTAGAAATTAATAAATATTGCTATATGCAGAGTTACCAAATGGGCGGATACTCAGTATCTCCAATTTGGCTTTTCTATTACTATTTTATTTCCTTGGAAGGAAAATACATTGAGAGTTAGCAAACACAAAGGAATTACTTTTGGCTCAAGAGGCTACTCTACCTTGAATAGTTTGAAGCTGTGAAAGTAGGTGGTGGAAATAAAATGTATGCATGCACACATGAATTTCAAGTCTTGAAGAATGCGCTGCAAGGAGGCAGCTGAAGGAGTATTTGAATGAGTGATGGCAGTTAGGAGTGTCTGAATTTTGCTAAAAATTTAACATTAATGTTTATGGTGTGAAATGTTCCCACAGAGACGTTTAATAGAACTAGTCCTTTGCCTTAAAATTCATCTCTTCAGTATAAAACTCTGGATATACCAAGTTGGTATTGCACAATTGCAAATAAGATAGCCCAGTTCAGTTTCAGAAAGTGAGAATTCAGAGTGGAAACCGTAGGATCTAGATTCCCTCTGTTGATGTGATTTGCCTAAAACTCTGTGTTGTGTGGATAACATGGAGTATGTTAACAGTGGTAACTCATAAATATATGTATGTTCCACACTTAGCTTATATTTGTTATCAACCTTCACGTTTTAAGCACTCCTCATGGATTCTTAAAATATTAGAAAAGGCAAGTGAAATAGCTAATGGTGAAGAGCTAGAAAGCAGATTTATTCTAAACAGTTTACCACTTAGTAACCTGTAAAGATAGCTTTTTTATTAGTCTGTCACAGAAAGTTAAGAATACAGCCAAGATCTTAAAAAAAAAAGGGAAAAACATGAGTTACAATTAATCTAGTATAGTCCCTCTATCTATACCACTTTTACTCTCACAGAGCTGGCAGGTAAATTCTGGAGTTTTATTCCAAACGATCTGTAACATAATTTCCTTGCTAATGATTGCTGCTAAGATGGAAAAGAGATTCTCTAGAAAATGTAAAAAGTTGCTAGAAAATAATTTGAGAATAGGTATAGTCTTCTGGGTGAATGTTATGCCCCAGTCAACTTGGCAGCTTTAGGGGAAAGTTGTTTGATTTACTCTGGGTTGTGCACAGAAGAAACAAAATTCACAGGAGTTCATAACCACACTTTTACTTAAAAAATTTGGAAAGTTGTGGTAGAATAAAGCACTCAGCAAATTTTAAAACAACACCCAAAGTAAGGCATGTCACAAACTTTAACTTAGCAGACATAAACTTAGTCAACATTCAACATTCAAGCAACAAGGCACTTATTGAGACATTGACTGGAATTTTTAGTCTTACTTATAACACACTTTAAGAAGAAGTTAGAAGAAAGAAAGAGAGAAAGGAAAAGGGGAGAGAAAGGTATAGCATCACCACCCAGGACCTAGCAATGAGATCTGACTGTTGCAATTTCAATATTAATTTAGCATTTACCTTCCAACTTCTGTAATGCTATGTTACCCAAAAATTCCAGGCAAAGAGAAGTGTTGTTGGTCACAAACAGAAGCTGTTGGGGGTCAGATCAGAAAGGAGTGGGAGCAGCGATGTTGTAACTAGACCTGACTCTCAGGTTGAATTAAGTATTATTAAGTTCTCTGTTGTGCATCAGTATCTAGATTCTAGGAAAACACTTGCCAAATGCCCTTGAGAAAACCTTTGTTCAGTTATACTTACTGCTTGGCTTTTAAAAAAGATCAGCATTAAAAGTGGAAGACTCAGGAAGTCTTCTAGCTCTTCTACTGTGTTATTTCTCACATGATTTTTATCACAGTGCTTACAGAAAATACATCACATGAGAAACCTTTATGAAAGGATCTGGCACAGAGTACATTTGAAGACAAGACTGTTTAGGGCCTCTGAGAAAAGTCTTACTGCTTGGAAATAAACTCTTTGGCACAAGAATAGAGCTCTTGTCCAAGCTAACAGCACTCTAGGGATCTCTTTTACCCCTTTACTTTCTGGACTTAAAATCTCCTTGGAGAAATTACACAAATTAAATTCTGTGGGGCAATACTTTTAATTTTTAAAAAAACAGTAATAAAAGCCTCTCTGGGCCTTTTGACTTTAGGACTAAAAATGTGAAGTAAGCTGTGCAACCAAGTAAGCTGCAGTAAGACTCGATATTTATACTTCTACTTACAGATCAGCAAAAAGTTCATGCTGATTTTGGCACTGCTGCATATGGTGCCTTGCTGCCACATTACATTTAGAATTTGTCATTATTTACATTTGTCATTATATTTTAATAACAACAGAGAATTGAATAGTATGTAAATAAGTAAAGGAAGACGTGTTATTAAAACTATTTTAAGAATGTAGTACACTTTCTAAAATTTATTTTGTTATTCTGGAAAGCAGCTCTGAAGAGAAAGAGCTGGGGGTTCTGATGGCTAACTAGCTGTCCATGAGCCAGCTGTGTGTCCTGGTGTCTAAAAAAGCCATTGGTTTCCTGGGATGCATTAGGGAGAGCACTGCCAGCAGGTCAGGGGAGGAGATCCTTCCTTTCAAAACAGCCTCAGTGAGGTGAAAACAACCTGGAATGCTGCTTCCAGCTCTGTGTTCCTCAGGACAAGAGACATATTGAACTCCTGAAGCAGCCCAGGGGAAGCTGACAAAGGCTGGGAGATTGGAGCATCTCTTTTATGAGAAAATCCTGAGAGAGTAGGGCCTGCTCAGCCCTGAGAAGAGAGGACTGAGAGGGAAACTCACCAATGTCTATATCTGAAGGGAGGGTGTCAAGAGCATGGAGCCAGGCTCTGCTTGTTTGTGCTGAGGACAGAAGACCATGGGCAGAAACTGAAACACAGGAAGTTCCAACTGAACATGAAGGAGAGCTTTATTGTATGATTGACTGAGCACTAGAACAGATTGCCCACAGAACTTGTGGGGTCCTCCTCACTGGACGTATTAAAAATCTGCCTCTATACAAACATGAGTAACAAGCTCCAGGACAACTCTGCTTGGGCAGGGAGGTTGTACTCTATGACCTTCAGTAGTCCCTTCCAACCTTACCTGTTCTGTGATTCTGTGATTTTCATGTTCTTAAAATCATGCATAGGTAAATAATGAAAAATCATGGAAGGAAGGTGTCATACTGTATTTTGTCAGTTCTCTTGCTTTTAACCAAATGGTTTGTCATAGCTCTGTGATTTTTATTAAGTATTTTTGGAACTTGAAGGTATATTTGAAATTTCTTTTCACCAATGAGAATCACAATTTGCTGAAAAATGCTGACCTTTCCATAAAAATTCTTTCAGCTGTTTTGGACAAGCAATGGGTTGCAGGTAGAACTCGGTGCTGCAGCAGTTCATAGAAATGCAAAAAAAAAAATACCTGAAAGACAAGACCACTAATTTCTGTGTTCTTACTGTTTTTTTGTTTTTTTTGGGGTTTTTTTTTTGGTTTTTTTTTTTTTTTATTCTTACTGTGAAGGAAAGAGCCTTTGGGGCTTTGCATGTTTGAAGGGGTCTTGGGTCAGCAGCTTCATATACTTTCATCTATTTTTCCTTAATAATCTACCACTTTTGAAATATTTTACAATAGAGTTGAAGAAGTAAATTTGTTAGCATCTAGACAAATATAAACAATAATATAATTTTCAGCAAACAAAAACAAGCAAATAATATAGCAGTGGAAAAAGAAATAATGTGATCATTTTAAAAAATAGAGTAATTTGGGTTTTCTGCTTTTGAACCTTCCTTTTTTTTGCATTTGTTATTTGGTGGGCTTTTTTTGGGTGATTTTGTTGTTTTTTCACTCACTTGATTTTTTTGTTTGCTTTGCAGTTTTTTTGGTTTTTTGTTTTTTTTTGTTTTGTTTTGTTTTGTTGTTAATTTAGAAGAATCCTTATACTGTCTTGATTTTTTTCTATCTTCTTCATTCACCATCTAATCTATAAATAAGAGAAAATAGAACTGGGGAAAAGCAGTCATTGTTGATGCATAGTCTTGTCTTCCATCTCCTTCCTGATTTACTACTGCCTTCACTGAAAGGTGGGAACACACACTAAGTCCAAAGAGAGTTTCAACAGGAAAGCAATTATCAATATATTTTAAAAAATGAACCAGCTATCCAGCTATCTGACTAGCTTCATAACTCTATACCGATGTTCTATGGGACAAAAAGTGGTGCAGCCATTGACAAGATCTATCTAAAACTAAATTATTAGAACAACCAGAGACAAATGATGTTTTTTTTTTTTCTTTTACAATATTGGCCAAAGAAGAAAACATTATCTAATTTTTAGGCTAATTTTAATGCAGGATTGAGTGTATAATTTTGCTTGATTTAGTTCTTCTTTTATAGTCCGTGAAATGTAAATGTGAATGCAATAGAATCTTAATATAAAACTGTCTCTGAATATGAAAGTTCCAGTGGATCCTGTGAAAAAGTTATGCAAGGGAAGATATTTATATTGATTACATGTGTCTGATTCTGAAAATTATACATCTTTTTTCTCTTTTATGCCCCAATATTAAGCTCTTTGCAACATGTACTAGAGATTTCTCCTTATAATCAGAGGGCTTCTTATTTTCAATTAACTTGACACAATATCTGTGCTAAAAGTTTCGTCCTTTCATCCTGACACTGTTGCATATTCCTCATTCAAAGTTAATAATGTTTTACAGTCTCTTTACTCCCCTCTGTTTCGTCAGGGAAACCCCTTTTATAGTGATATTTCTCAGGTTTATATCACATATTATCATCTTCCTTGTTGCTAATAAACACAGCCTCCTGGCAGCAGGGGTTAAATGACTGCTCATAACAGTTGAATACATTGTGAAGTTGGGAATTGGCATCAGAAAGTTATAGTTCTAAAATAAATCTAGTATATGTTAAAATATTTTAATAGAAGAAATGGAATAATTTCATAAAGGAATCAGCAACAGTGTATGTACGTGTGCTCCAGCTGGTCTTACTCTAGGTCTTTGGCTTTTCACATGTGAAAGCATAAATAGCATTTCTTATTGTCAGTAGTTTTACATGGATTTTACTGATCTGACATGGAGAAAGCAACTAGGAAAACAATGTGCATTTTTATTCAAGGAAAGTGTTGTTCAAATTTCTTTCGGGGTTTTCATACATGTAGTATCATTATAGCCTACACTATTGCTTCACTTTGTATGAACTAATTAGTCAGTCTAAATAAAATCTGCTTTGCATTCATGTTCTACTTGTTTTATTATGCATTCATAACGAACGAGTATGAATGAATCAATTAAATTCAAGTCTTATCCATGGTTTAGATATGTATTGTCTCATTTACTTTTTTATTACTCTGGATTTTCATTTGATCTGCTTAAGCATTTTAAGGTAAGTATCTATTTTAATAATAATAAAAAAAACACATTTCAACACAATTTTATAGTATTCTGGTTTCTGCTTTGAGATAATTTCTTTAACATTAATGATACGTTCTTTTCTCATGTATTTTATGCTTCCTTTGTGTATCGTTTTGGGATAATCTTGTCTCCAGTTTACTGAAAAATCTGTTAGGGAATTTTCATCTAGTTTCATATAAGTGACATACATAAAGTTTGCACAACTGGTGTCATCTAAATTACTTTATTTGGGCTGAGGAAATAAGTAGTTGTACGAAGGAAAAATATTTCAATACCACATTCAATTTAATTAAGAGTCAACATCTGAAATAGAGTAATATTCTGGGGCATATATTTCCCATTGCACATAGCAAAAAAAACACAGAAAATCTTGTCTGCAAAAACAGAGCAAAAAAGGAAATTTTTGATACCTCACAAATGTGGTGACACTCTATTATTTACTTTTTTTAAAAAATGTTGCAGGTGGTGAGTATTGTAAATTATTTCTATATAAATATAGGTGCAACTGAACTTAAATACCATCTGAAGTGCGATTGTGTTGTATGATAATTTAAATTACTGCAAGTAGATGTCATTATTTTTCCAAGAAAAGGGTTTCAGATGATAAAAAGTAAATTAATTAAAAAAAAAAAAAACAAAAATCTAAAAATATTAGTCTGGGTGAGTGAATCAAATTTTAAAAATATTTTCAAAATATTTAATCTGCCATGTACTAAAGGACTATATCTAGTACTCTATCTAATAAAAAAAAATGCTTTTTAAGAAGTACTGCTAAACTTAATCACATTTTAGAGAATGTTCTGTTACTACTGTATTTTAGAAGTTACACATTAAAACATTACTTTCTTCTAAAGCCCATGTTGACCAATGTTATAAATCAGTTATAATCACCAAATATATGCATCTTATCTAGTAGCCCATCTGAGAAACATTAGTGCTACCTAAAGTGTACTTGATTTTGTATAAAATACATAACATCTTTTAGAATATTTTCTGCTTTTAATAATTTAAACTTCTTCCTGTGCATCCCTGGTTACATTCTGCATGCCTTCTCAGTACACAGGAAAACAATGTTCATTTTCATGGAGACTCCTGCCCTGGTCAGGTAGAGTGTGGGTGGCAGAAGGGAGGGATTTCAGGAGCTCTCTTGGCTCACACCTCTCCTGCTCAGATACCTCTCCTCAAAGTACGGCCAAGCACACTGTAAATAAATTAATTTCCTCCCAACCTGACCCTGTGGTTGCATTTGATTCCTGCCTATCTCTGGCCCTGGACTCTCTGGCCCTGTTCTCTCAAGGCATCCTTCACCTTTTTCCATCTTTGTGAAAATCATTGGCATGCCTGCACTGAGGACGACGATACAGATGGGAACATCCTGTGGGTGGATTATACGTGGGCTTTGAAGGAGCTGGAAATTCAGGACATTAGGCTTTTGAAGGCTTCTGTGCCCTGTCTGGAAGGAGGACCAGTGATCCCTTATTATGAAGGCCAGTGCTGGATGTACAACATACACATCATAGGGGTATTTTGATCCTACCCATAATTGCCCACATGTATTTACAAATATGCAGCTAGATATGTATTATATACAAATTTAATGTTCCTTCTTTGTCATAGTCTGCTTTGGTTCACTTTGCTTTTTGCTTGACAATCCCTGTAGTATGCTCTGCTTTCAGTCTCACTTGAACTACTTTTCATTTGTGAGCACACTTTATCCTCCTTAAATCGTTTCTTCCTTAGGCTCCATGCCTTAAACCGTCCTTCCTGCTTTGAAATTTAAAGCCCACATCAGCTTTCTCTTGAAACATTATGCGGATATTTTTCTCCTCTTAGATTACAAGTGAATTCTTTTGTACAGTTGCTGAGTTAATATATGTAAAGCACTTTCGTGCTCTGTTCAATTTGCTTGAATCCTAAATGGATATGGCATGCTGGTTTCAAAGTGTACATAGGAAACCTGATATTAACCTCCAACCATCTTGTTCTGTACTACTTGAAAGACATAGGATATAACTTTAAGGCACTGTGCATAATGAATGTGAAGGACTGATCTACATGGCTGATAGCTTTAGAGGTGGTATACCTGAGGCATGTGTGATGAAATATTACCAAATTGCTCCCAGTACACCTTTTAAAAGGCTTGTTCCCTGTTTAGTGACTAATTTTTTGTCTTGATATTTTCTTGTAAATGCTTGTGTCTGTGCACTCTGTTAATGATTTTGTGTTGTGCAAAGTGATACCCATATAACTTACACTACACTGAAACTCTGGTTTGGGATTTGAAGTGAATTGTGATATATGAATAAACCTTCTGGTGCAGTGCCATGCTTAAGACATGGATAATATTTATGTAAAATTTGAGATGCTTCACCTTTTAGCTGAACTCTAAGGACTAAGTTAACTATTAAAGCTTACTATATTGCCTATGAGGAGAAGTAGCACTTCAGAGTGGGATCATCACAGATCTGTTGAACTGGAAACTGCTAAAGCTGAATTAAAGCCAAGAATAAGGATTAGGGTTTGGTTGATTTCCTCTATTAAAAATGTAAGAATAGGCATAACTTCTCACTATGGATGCTTTTCTCAGTATTCTGAGTATGGTACAAAAGATCGGTTTGTTCTGCTGGGGTGTTGTTGGTTTTTTTTGTTGTTGTTTGTTTGTTTTTTTGTTGTTGTTTTTTTTGTTTGTTTGTTTTTTAATACCACTCAGGGAAAGAAGTCTGGTTTCGATGAATTTTAGGCACAAATCTATAAAGGGTCTATTCATCTCCTTGTACCTCTTCAATGAAAATCTATAATACTTATCATATTCAGTGGTCTGACTAAGTACTAGTAAGAAAGAGTCATTATGTATTTTATTAGCAGAACTGTTTTGTAAGAGGAATTAAGGAAATCTCACATCAAAATACCTAATGATCTAGTGGTTTGAGCACTTCTTAAGGCTGTCAGCAACTTAGCTCATGTCTGCATCATTCCTGTTACTTGCTTTCTCTCTCATGACATACTTCCTCCCACATAACAGTGGGATTGAGGGCACCTTCAGCAAGTCTGCTGACAGCATTAAGCTGTGTGGTACAGTTGACAGGCTGGAGGGGAGGGATGGTATCCAGAGGGACTATGATAAGTTTGGAATTTGTGCCCATGCAATTAGCATAAAGTTCCACAAGGTCAAATACAAGGTCATGAAGGTCAAAGCAGTCTACAGGCTGGATGGAGAATGCATCAGGAGAAGCCATGAGGAAAAGGATTTGGGGATGTTGATAGATAAGCATTTTATTATGACCCAGGAACCTGCACGTGCATCCCAAAAAGCCAATGATATTCTGGACTGCATCAAAAGAAGTGTGGCCAGCACACTGAGGGAGATGTTTCTTCCCCTCTGCTCCACCATGTAAGACCCTGTCTGGAGCACTGCATCCCAGTCTGGGGCCCCTGCTGCAAGAAGGACATGGACCTGTTGGCCTTCCAAAGGAGGGCCAGGAATGGTCAGAGGGAAGGAATATCTCTCCTATAAGAAAAGGCTGAGAGAATTGGAGTTGTTCAACCTGGAAAAGAGAAGGCTCTCCAGGGAGCCTACAAGAGAATTGAAGAGGGACTGTTTACAAGGGTATATAGTCACAGGACCAAGGGAATGATGAGATATTAGGAAGAAACTCTTCACTGTAAGGGTGGTGAGGTACTGGAATAGGTTATCCAGAGAATCACAGAATTGTTATTGATGAAAGACACCTCTAGAAATCACCTAGTCCAACTCCTTTGCCAAGGAAAGGGACAGGTGTGTTTTGAACAGCTGATGCAGGAAAGAGTCCAGGTGGATTTCAAATGTCTCCAGAGAAGGAAACAACACTACCTCCACGAGCAGCCTGTTCCAGTGTGCTGCCAACCTCAGTGTAAAGAATTTCTTCTTCATGTTGAGGTGGAACATCCTGTATTTTAGTTTCCGGCTGTTACTCCTTGTCATTGGACACCAGTGAAAGTGTCTGGTAACATCTTCTTGGCACCCACCTTTGAGATATTTATAACTGGGGATGCCCTGTCCCAGGAAGTGTCCAAGGCCGGGTTGAATGGGGATTTGAGCCACCTGTCCCTGCCCTTGTCAGGGGGCTGTAATTTGGTGATCTTTTCATTCCCTTCCTACCCAAACTATTCAGTGATTTTGTGATTCTCTTCTCCTGAACAACTATACATCGATACATCTGCTCTGAACAATTTGATAGTACAGTTCTCTGGTAACTGCTGCTCTTCCAGTTCCTTGAGAGTCCAGAGGCTGTCTTCTGGGTTGTTAAGATATCTTAAATTGCAAGGCCACTGCTATGTGGCTTTGATCTTACTAAACAATCTCACTGGCTAAGCAAAGGCACAGAACTAAGCAACATGTATTTGGGTGAAAAGGCAATAATCAGACTAATGAGCAGAGGTGATAGCTCAAGTTTGTGTGATTCCTTTTGAAAATATTTGTAAGGACCTACCACTTCCCAGACAGGAGAAGAGAAGAGAAACATATTATGTGTTTTCTTATGCATATTACCATTCCTTGACCTTCCTGATGCTAATGAAAAGGGGCAAGCTGGTTTCGAAATTGATTATCTCCTTCATCCTTGCTCCACAGAGAATTATTTTCAGTAAAGGAATAACCCTTTCTATTTGCAGATTCTGACATTTCTGTCATTCTATTTGCAATGTGCTAAAACTCAACCACACATACATTTTGCATTATTTCAAATTTTTAACATGTGTCACAAAACATTTGAGGGAAAAATGTGCTTCATTATTAAATCCTTAAGGGCTGTCCACTTTTTGTGTTATAAGAATAAAATTTAGCTCTTCTTTAAAAAATGCCAAGGAAGTTAGCAATTTAAACAAATGCACTGTAATCTGCATAGTGCATGATTTCCCAGCAGTAGCTTCCCTCTGGAATGTTCATAGTTTTCATTTAATATTTGTGTCTGAATAGTGACAAAATCATTCCCCTGCTCTTCCCTTTTCCTTGGCTTGACTCTTGTTGTTTCTTCTCTCTATGAATATAATGAAACATAATTTTCTGGTTTCAGTGGGATCAAAACTTTTTTCTACATTTGAATAAAATATGGAAATACACAAAGCAGTGTATGGAAGTGATGGAAGAAAATTGACCTAGTGGTCCATAAATACCTATATTTCTGTGAATGGTCGCTCTATCCATTTCAGAAATAAGAAAGATTAACTTTAGTCCTGAGAGGACAGACAAAAAGTAAGAAACGTTATGCCAGAAAGGATTTCATATCAGAAAGGATGTCATGGAGGTCATTTTTGTCTGATCTTTGGTGGCAGGAAAATATTTGTAAGGTTACAGAATCCTTAATCCTGATGTCCAGAAACAAGACCCAGAAACAAGACTTGCTTCCTAAGCAAGTTGTAAACCTCAGTGATCTACTTGCCAGTGGGATGGAAAAAAATCCATTTTTTTTCTAAAGGAGAACCAAAAGCGTTAAAAAAGTATATTTATGAGATTCAGTTTATAAAAATGTATGAAAAGCAATTATTTTTTTTCACTGTTGCCTCATTCTTCCTTCCATCCCAGCTGCCAACATTCCACTTAAGCATGTATTTTAAGAGAAGGAACAATTTGCCCATGAATGACACCATCTTTGGAATAAGTTGAACTAAAAGGTAGAATTTCAGGAATGCTGTTAAATGTAAAAGCTGTGTCAAACCTGTAAGTTTATTTCCTGGAATAGGATACAAATTGCCAGCATTCACATCACTCTGGAAAATCACTCTGGCAGAATATCACCCCAGCCCAAGTATGTTGCATAACCCTCTTCAGAATAAACTTTTTTTTTTTTCCCCCAAAGTTTTTGGCTGGCTTGTGAGGATTTCTGTTCTAAAGATATGCGAACCTTCTACATAGTCATGAAACAGAGGAAGGATCCTTCCATCCATTAGATTTCAGAATGCAGTTGATGTCTGCTTCAGCTCAATTTTTATGCAAAGAAAGCTTTCTCCCCTTGTTGATCCATGAAGTAAATTTTGCATTTCAGAAAGGGAGCAGCACAAAGGCTACCCACAATAAAGAGACCTGATAAGTGCAGAAGTCAGGGGTTTCTTTTCTAAGAGCTTTAAATTGGGTTGATTTTTTTAAGTTAGTGTGCAGAGACTAGTGCAGTGAAAACAAGATAACATTTCATATTAGAAGAAATGAATCAGGGGATACCTTATTATCAGGAAAGGGGCTTTTCTCATGCTAAGGAATTAAAAACACATTTTGTATCTTTAAAAATAAGTCGAGCGATTCTGTCAAGTTGCAAAAAGAATAAGATGACTCAGATAAAAATTAATTTTAAAGGGAGCCAGATGCCACAACATAGATGATTCAGAAAATACGGCTTCTTCAGGCTAGTCTTCCAGTAGCAAAATGTTATTAAATATTTTAATACAACTGGCTCCGTTTATTGAGAGTGCTTTGAATCCCTCTCAATCATGTTCTAGAAAAGAAATACAGAGGCTGTCAAAGTACTCTCACATGCCCATAAGAATAGGCATTTTGAATATAAATATTTATATGATATAAGATATAAGATAATGCAACTGGATTTAATTTGGTACATTTTAATGTTAAAAAAATGACCTTTCAATCAAATCTTTAAATCAGAAAAGTTTTCAGAAAACAAAAAAAAACTATTGGCATTAATGAAACAGAAATAATATCCTCTTCAATTGAGTATTTTTGTAATGAATTGTGTGTTTCTATACATTCTTGCTGTTCACACTCAAAAACACATTTAAAATACCTTAATATAGGAAATCAATATATTCTATAATGTAAATTATGATTCTATCCTTAATTTATAGACGTTTTATCCACATTGGTTTTACACATTTCCTTGGCTATATCACCTTTATTTCTTCTCCCTAGTGATACCTATGGCTTTAAACAAGTAAAAGGCTCTTGCTGTGTGGATTGCAACAGCACCATACACATTTTGGATTAGATTCTTGAAAGATAAAGGTGTTTGCCACAATCCGTGGCTGGAAAGACGATGTGAACTCTAAGAGAAGCAGGCCCAGGTTCTTCTTTATTCATCTTTGATTCCAGCTCTCCCCTTTACCAGCAACTAGCATGAGTTATATACACTTTCTTATCTACCACATATCCAGTTACACCAATCACACATGCCTCAGCCAGATCACATGGCCAGGCAGCTTCCAATGCCCATGCACCATGTTCCTCTCTGCAATTGGTGGATCAGCTTCACCTGACCAATGCTGTTCATCTCCATGGCTGGCTGCGTCAGCTAGTCCAAGCCTGCGCTGTTCAGTTCGTCCGAGCCCAGGCTGCGTCCAAGCCCAGCCCCCACACACAGCTGTGAAACAGCTAGGGCCATGGCAGGTGTTCTTTCTTCATGACAATATGAACTATTGTAAGGATTAGCAAAAACTCTGTCATTTACATTGTATTTCAAATATTCAAGATTTCTTCTTTTTTTTTAGAAGTCTTTGAAAGGAGGAAGTAGAAAACTAAATGTTACTGTCTTCTACTTGTGTAGCAAGCAGAACACAACTACTCAATGTGAAAACTTAAACTCATATTGTCTTATCTATTTTCCGTTTACAGCCTTCTGCATTTTCTAGATGTTATGAGTTTATTAAATAACTAACAATACTTTATGCATTTAATTGTTTCATGTCACTGCCTAGGTGGAAACTTGCCATACAAGAAAACTGCATGAAAGATGCTCAAGTCCCTGTTCTAACACAAAATCTGTTTTTGAGGAGACTATATGAAGAGACCTTGTTTTTTTGTATCCATTACACAACAGCCTCAGTTTCAAGGGAACACTGTGTTCTTCTGATAACTATTTCACAAAAAACTCTGAGTGTTTATATGTTTAAAGAGAAATTACTTAAATCTACTATCTTTAGAAACACTGTATTTTGCTACTGGAAGACTGAAAAAAATTGGATTCTGAATCAATAAAATGAAAAACAATAGATGTAAGTAATATCACATACTACAAGTTTTAATCTGACAAATGTCAGGACAGCAATTTTGATGATCATGTTTATTCAGAGAATGGAAACCTACTGCATATGGCCTCATTTTTCCAGCAAAGTTACTCATGTATCTATCTGTAAGTTACCCTCTGGGTTTAACAAATCCCATCTGTGTACACAGCAAATATTTATCTTTTTGAAAGGCAGGGTTATGCTTTTATGCTGTTTGTTTTTTGAGGCATCAGGACTTGCAAGGAGCGAAGCATAACTGGGATGACTGTTGGGATGACTGTTTCCACATTGAAGTTTGTCTGCATGGCCTGTTTCTCAAATTCTCGGAATTTAATTCAATCCATGTGTTTGTTGCAGTCCTACAGAAATATTTATATTTTGGAAGTTTGACTGTATGATGACAAGTGGAACAGCACCAGCAGGAGAGATCTGAGCTATGTTTGCATCAGCAAATGATGTGGTTGAGTTGGAATGGATTTACGAACTGGAATATTTGGTGCTGAGAATCTCGTGTCCGTGTAATTTCCGAGAGTATACTTCAAGCTGGCTTCAGTACAGACTCATGGGCTGACTGATTTATAATCCTGGATTGATTGCATTTTCCAATTTAATTTAATCTGTAAGAAATGGAGCTGATGGAGTCTAAGAATGGTGCACAGTATGAACTGAACAGTATGCAAGTGGTTTCAACTTCAAGATTAACTTCTGAAGAACACTTTTGATTTGAACTAGGAAAAATTAGTAATGCAGATGCAAAGAGTCCTGAATTCAGAACATTATGACATTCCTAAGTCATAAAACACCAGTTTAAAATCACTTCTCTGAATCACAGAATGAAGGATTTTTAAAATCTGGTTACAGCTTTTAGGTGATCTATTGCTCATTCTGAGATGGGGTTGTCAGGGATATAGCTTGTCAAAAAGACAAATAACAAAACAGTGGAAATTGAAATTTTATCATACTTGATTCTGACTTAGATGGGGAAAGTTATGACTGCTTAGTAAAAATATGTTCCTTGAAAGCTCATGTCCTTGTGATGTTTTTGTTTGTTATGTAGGTTTCCATGTGTTTGTTTTTTTTGTTGTTATTTTTTTAATTTATTAAAAGAAATTTCCAAACACTGCTTGACACACTGAACTTTCAATTCTTAAATTTGAGACCAAATAAAGGTGGAAAACTGGCAGCATTATTAGAATTCTCTTGTGGGCAGCACTACGTTCTGTTCATCAATCTGCTGTACCCATTTTCTTAGTCCTCACTGGGAAATTAAATAATCCTGACTGACAACTGACACATTAATTGCCTTTGAGGGAGCACACCTTTAAAAAGCAGTAATTTAAAGTCTTCTGCTTTGGTGGAAGAACCAATTTGCAGCATCATCAGTCAGGGTTTTGACATGTAACTTTGCACTTGCCATTTTGTTAATAAAGAATCACACTTGAATCCTGAGAGAGTGTTTCCCTAAAGAGAAACTTAGATGTCTTTGTGAAATTAAGATGACTTTGATAGGGACATGTAATGAATGTTTAAATGAGTTATTAACCTTTCATGACTTCAGTGAGTGTTGTTGCAAGACAATTCATCATTATATTGTCATAAACTGCAAAAAGGTGAATATCACAGTAAGATCCATTTCTTTAAAAGTTTATTTCTTGCTAGTTTTGTGCATAACAAAACAGGTTCTGATGATTTTAGTGGTTAGCAAACTGCATGAAAAAACCACTATCTTGAAAGCAACTTTTTCTATATGTAAGTAAATAAATAAATGGGAAATTTTAAAAAAATCATCCAGCAATTAATATTTTCAAGTATTTAATTCAGGAAAATTTTTTCCACACATGGTTATGAAGTCAAGACTAGTTATATCATGTTTCCATTGTCTATGTATGTAGACTGATTTATCAGAAAACAACTCTTTTTCCTTATCACATGGAAAATATTAATGAAATGGAAAATTTTAAGAATTCTAAAATTTGAAATTGTCAAATTCAAACACATGTTGACATTCTGGGGGTAGAACAATTTCAATGCTGTAAGGTTCAATTTTTTTTTAGATGAGTTAGGTGCATTCAAAATTCAGTTTGAGGACTGAATTAACTTGTTTGGTCAGTTTCCTTTTGTTTTCATAAGCCTCAGTACAAGGCAGTTTTGAGAAATTTTCTTGTAAACCTATTTAGAAACTGTTTGATTACCTTATGACTTGGAAAATGGAAAAAAAAAATCTTGTAAATTTTTTTTAGGAAGTATCGTCTTCCATGAAGAAAAAAATCTACACCTACCAATAAACCTGTTCCGCTTTTAAGTGTTTTTAGAGTAGGAGTTAAAAGCAGGCAGGCAATTGCTTTTCAATACTTTATAAAGCATGTCACATCTTTAGATCCTCTGTTGACATATCTGCAGTTCTATGAAATAATCGGATGTGTTCTTTGTAAAGGTAAAATTATATCTCACAACAATAAGAATGCCTGTTTCTGAGGCAAGCTACACACATTCTTTAGTTGTCATTATATTGGTGGAAAAGTGCCTTAAGTCAATAGTTTCTTTTACTGACTAAAACCAATTAATACTAAGAAATTTTGACATTAAATTATAATAAATAGCAGATATGATAAAATTTTTATTCCTTTATTAAAAAAATAAAAGAATTTGAGATATTGCTAATACTTTAAGGATATGAATGGTTGTTACAGTTATAAATACACTGTAAATATATAGGAAAACAAATATTGGAAAAAGCAAGTGACATGCAAAACACAATATTGAGAATGAAGGCTTTAAGCAATAAGACAAAGAAGCTTTTAAGACTGGAAATGCACTGTTTTGGGTAGGTGACACTTGCTCCCCAAGAGCTGTAAATTATTATACACAGTATGAAACTGGAATCGAACAAGGATACAAGATTATTTTCCACAACAGGAGATGTATGTCCATTTGACACAATTCTGTGACAATTACAAAAAAAAAAAATGGTGCCCTTTTGAGTAATGTGTTTGCTCTCATTATTTGTCTTTTTTGTCATCATGTCAGCAATTTCAAATTTGAAAGTTAAATCATGGAAAATTGTCACAGTGGTAGTACATGCAGTGTTACAAGTACATTTATGAGATTGTTTTAGTAAATGGCTCATTGAAAAAATATTTTCTGCTCAGTTGAAAGTTTTGCTGCAGGGATTAAAGCATGTAAATCGGAAATACAAATTCAAGTTATCCATGTGTAAATATTAACCTATCCCTGATACAGTCTTAATAAAAGTATCCACTAAGTTGAAAGGGAATTTTATGTTTATTTAATTATCACTATTGTCAATAAAATTAATGCAACTTTATGCCATTTAAAATTTAGCTATAACAGAAAATTTATTTGAGTAAAATAAACCACTTACATTTTGTAGAAATTTTTCTTTTTTTAAAATTGTCATATAAATTTCTCACGCACCATGATCTTATATATGTTCTGTTTATTCTAAAGTAGCACATAATAATAAGAAAAAAAAGATGTATTTCTGTCTGAATTTTAATAGGATTAATTTTTTTTGCAAAGTAATTGTGAATGCATAAAAAGCTACCCCAAAAATATTGAAGATATTTTAGCTCAGAATCTGAAATATCTGGGATCATCATCAGAGATACAAAAACTCTAGGGAATTGTCTTATCTCTACTGTTTGCACCTGTAACAGAAAGTAAACAAAAAATTTTGTAATAGATATGCACATTTGCATAGTTAAGATAGTTTCAATATTACAATCTGAGCTGCACCCAGAATTCAAAGGCTATTGCAAATCATCATATGCAAAAAGCCTGTCACAACGTTGTCACAAGTAATCAATTTTTCTCCTCTTTTTTACCTAGCTGTTCTAAACTGTAATTAACTTTCATATGAAATGGAGATTCATTCTTTTAAGATATCTTCATACTTGATAATGTGCAAAAAGGTTAAGCCACTGCATTAGTACAGAAGAAATAATGGGTTACAAAATGCAGTGAACTCTGAACCTTTAAGATCGTTTTGACAATAGATACAGAATCATCTCCATGATGATTGGAGATTCTCATGCCCTAAAGAAAGGGCAACACTGTTTTGTTTGGGTTTTTTGTAAAGCCAGGATCTAGTTACCTCAACATGACATCTGAAACTGGGTAGCATCTAGCATCTCTACTGTAGAGTTTCGGAGTAAGATGCACAAAAATCACATTTTTTAATGATTTTTGCCTGAATAATTGTCCAAGACACTAGTAAAACACTGCTTTCTTACCCAGTCTACAAGCAATTGTCAGTTAGGACACGCTGCCTGCCACCTTAACCTGAGTGTATTGCAAAAGGGGTTTGAATGTGAGAGCAGCTGCACACAAGAAGCCTGGGAAAGGAGGCAGCAGTGTGAATGTGTGTTTATGTATGCATTAGAGTCACAGTTCTGGAGCCACCACTCTCTCTCAAGCACTTTCTTGATTACACGGGAGGATACTGCTTCCATAAAGGGTTTCTTTTTCTCACTGTGTAGGAGAAATGTGCTAGAAGCTTGAATTTAGTTTCTACAAGGAGCAGGAATCTGCTGGTTCTTAGCACTTGAACATTTGCTTTTGCAGTTTTAATAATGTATTTTCAAGATAGCTTTTTTGATGTACTTTTATATAGGTAAGTAATAACATTTTGAGGATGCCAACTCAACTCAGTGGGTGAAAAAAATGATCTGAGTATTTGTTTTGGTGGAGGGAATAGACAAATACCTTGGCCTAACTTCTGCATGGCCTAACTTTGCTTGCTTGGAAGTCTGGTTCACTAGACAGATGAGAAGAAATTATGTTTACAGTTTGTTGCCAATTGCCTTCCTGCTGGAGGAAGGAGCACTGTTTGCACTGCAAATGAAAGCACATACTGTTGCACAGAAGCATCGACTAAAATTTTGTTTATAGAGGTGCTGTAAATTTTATTCCTGTTGCTCTTATGGGTAGGACAAATTAAAGGTAGTGACTCTTGCTAAAGTATGAAAGTTAGAGTAGCCAGCTGGGGTAGCTTGATGGCATCATGGTGGAGTAATTCAAGGGTTAAAATCTGCTCTCACAGTAATTTACTGCACGAGACAGTTGTCAAGACATCCAATCTCTAGGACATCTCTAGGATATCTCTGCTGTGAATGAGCTCTGTTCTTATATGCTGAAGTAGATAGGAAAAAATGATAGCATAAATAAACTCAGAAGATTTTGATTTGTGAAGAAAGCTACACTTATTTTTTTTGTTGTATGAGTCTTATTATCATATGCTTTCTCTCATGATTTTAATTTTTCTGTAGTTAGTATTTTCATTAGAAATCAAACACAGAGATAGAATATTACTTCATTGGTGTCGGTGCATCTTCAGCAAAATTGTACAAGAAAAGTTTGGTCCAATGACTCTGGGAAACTTTCATTAAATGGGAGTTTTCCCTATAGCAGATTTGCAAGCTGTTCAGATTTCTGCTAAGTCAATCAAGCTCCTTAACAAGAAGACAATTTTATGGAATGGCTGAGGGTCTCTGATTACCTGTTGGTTTCCATTGGGCAAACAATCTCAGGTTTGGTCAAATTCTTCAGAGAATATCTTGTTTGTTAAGAATACTCCATAACAACAGAATCATAAGTCCTGACATCTTTGTCTGTGCTAAGAAAAGAATCACTTCCTCTTACCTGAAGTAATTTTTTTTCTTAATTCTTTCTCTATTGTACTGCATTCTACTTCCAAGGCATGCCAAGTACCTATTAAACTTTACACAGAAATATGTCCTTTTCCCCTGTTTATCCATGTTATCAACTCCTTTCCAGTTACCAGTGCAAAGCACTGTAAGGGTTGCAGTGGGAAAATGAACTCTTGTTCAAAATACATATCCTTAATTCAGGAAAGAGTGCATTGATGCAAAGTAATGTGCTCTATTTTATATACTGTGTGAGTTTGATAATAGTAATCATTAATTAATTCTAACAGCAAATTAATAATTCTAACAGCAGTAATTCTAACAGCAGTAATTCTAACAGCAAACATTAACCCCTTGATCTTTCTAGTCACTGATGAACATATTTTTGAAGAAGATGGAGGTATCATTAAGGTGGCTTTGATGCTGTGTGTATTGAGACTTGTTCAGTGCAAGATGAATGCTTTTATCTTATTTCTGTATGAGGTCCCTGATATTCTGATTCTTTTCTCAAGTCTTTTCCACTTCTATTAAAACAGAAGTAGCTCTTTTTTCTTTTAAAATTTCTCCTGCTTTTTTTTGTTTTTTGTTTTTCTTCCCCTTTTCTTCTTTCTTTATCCTTTTTCTTCCTCCTCTACTTTTGCTCTTCCTCTTGATAAGGCATCACTCTCCCTCCCATTACTCTGTTAAAAATACCCAACAGCAATCTATCCGGTGCCTTCCTTATTAATAGATACATAATTTTGCTTTTCCATTTCTCTTTCTATATGTAAAGGAAAAATCTGAGCTGGATATTCATCTTCAAAAGACAAAGACAAGAGAGTAGTTTTTTTTTTTTTATATCATGCCCCTTTTCTCTTTCCACTATGTGTTTAAATATTTCAAGAACATCTTCAGACCATGCCTAAAAATTCTGTAGTAGGAAGTGAAATGGTCATCTATTCTGCTTTAGTCTTTATGAATTAATTATTTTTCACTTCTAATTAAAACATTTTTCAGGTAAAACAGAACTGTTAATTTCAGGTTCTTACAGGAAGATATAGAGAAACGAGGATCTGCCTAGAAGTAGATCATTTTGTCTCAACTAAGTGTTCTTTAAAAATCCCCAGCTGACAGTGTGAATAACCCAGATTGAATTTCATTCTTGGGGAAGCCTTCATAACCTATGGTTTTGTCGATTTTTTTTTTTTTTTTGTTAACACTAGAATTTTGGCAATCCAAAGAGCAAAAAATGCTGCTCTATTTTTCAGATCATTGAAGTGACATTTTTGGGGAACGTAAAGTATAGATAAGGGTATATGAATTTCTCTGCTATCAACTTTGTAACTTGAAATGCTTACATTTGCTATGCTAGCAAACCCTTCAGTTATTTTGCAAGGGGAATGTTTCAGTTCATTGTGTTCTTGACTATGTAAATTTAGCATGCATTTTATTCTCCAGTATATTTTATTTTTTTGCTTATGAGTTTAAGACCTCTTTATGTTAAAATCTTACAATGAAGAGGAAAATTAATTTAGACTTCCTGTTTTAGCTCCTAAGGAAAAATGGACTAGTAGTAAATTTTCCTTTCTCTAGTGTGAAAGTAATATGAGTGGTGAAGGCCTGACTTGTGGACTTAGTGGAATGTTGCTGAGTTCTATAGAGCCAGTCTTTCCACAGTTTCAATGGGCAAATGTTATAGCATGTCTATGAAAACAGAAAGGCAAAAGTCCTTCTTGAAGTACCAGATACCTGCATAGGTGTTTTAGGAGTGGAGAGAAGCTGCAAAATATCTTCTGTGGGATCTCACTTTTGATTGAGATCCCTGCAGAGGCAAGTTTTATGATAAAAAGGTTCTGATCTATGTGCACAGAGGCATACAGAGGCACAAGGACAGGTGGAGGAACCTCAGCGAACTAGTCAGAGAAAAATTCCACTTCTGGGTCCTCCAACACTGTCCCAGGA
Organism: Malurus cyaneus samueli; assembly: GCA_009741485.1. NCBI lineage: Eukaryota > Metazoa > Chordata > Aves > Passeriformes > Maluridae > Malurus > Malurus cyaneus. The sequence goes on from CM019237.1 coordinate 15,148,198, forward strand.
GTGTTTTGTTCCCATGGACCAGGTTACACCTTCCACCATGAGACAGTGGGAGCCTCTCTCCAGATCAACTTTCACACTGAGTATGGTGACAACCCAGGTGTATGGGAATGTATGGAATCCAGAGGAAGAATGGCTTGTGAATGTACAAGAATTTTTATGGGATCCTTGGGGTGAGTGTGGTGGGTTGACTCTGGATGCCAGGTGCCTACCAAAGCTGCTCTATCACTCCCCTCAACTGGAAACAGGTCAAGGTAAGGACAGGGATAAATCACTCAGTGATTTCTGTCATAGGCAAAACAGACTTGGAGAACTTAGTATGTTACCAATTGAATCAGAGTAGGATAATAACAAATAAAAAATAAACCTTAAAAACACCTTCCCTCACTCTTCCCTTCTTGACCTCAACTTTATTTCTAATTTTCTCTACCTCTATCCCCTTTCCAGCAGCATGGAGGAATGAGGAATGGATTCTGTAATCAGCTCATCATGGGTTGTCTGTCACTCTTTCCCTTCAGAAGGAGGATTCCTCACACTGTTCCCCTGCTCCAGCATGGGGTTTCTCCCATAGGAGACCATCACAAACTGCTACAACATGGGTCCTTTCCACAGCTTCCTGCTTGTCATTAACTGCTCCATCTTGGCTCCCTTCCACAGGGTGCAGCCCTGCAGGAACTGCTCCAGCATGGTCTCCTATGGGGTCACAATCCCTACAGCAAACCTGCTCCAGCCTTGGCCCCCCAGTCCAGAGGGCCACAGGTCCTGCAGGATGCCTGCTCCAGCGCAGGTTTCATGTGTGTGTATCCGTGTGCCTTGGGGCTCTGAGTGCCTGGGTGCCAGCAGCTGGGACAATGAGGACATCAGGGCTAATTGGCACACAGACTGTGTCCTGGGAAACATGCATTATACACATACAGACACAATATCCAGAGATGTATGTAGACATATTTCTTGTTAATGCATCTTCAGCCTGCTCAGCCTGTGAGAGGAAGAGGATAACGCTATTGATGCTGCTTCTACTTGCATGTTTTCTCTCTGTGCTGATCTCTGTGGCTTGCCAGGGGGATACATATGTGTATAAAAGACGTATTTTTACGTGTGAATATTGAGAAAATGTGCTTGCTGCTGGAACTGAACCAGCCTTGGATGCGTTTGGGTACTCAGGTCAGCAATTCAGACAGTGTCAGAGCTATAAACATTTCCAGCATGACCCTTCACTAAAACTGTAGACCAAGAGCACCTTTGGGATTCATCTTGACTCCCTTCAGGTTTGGGCTTCTTACTATGTAACACAGTTTACAGGGCTCTCTTTTAGGCTCTTTCTCCTTTGACACCCACACCTTTAAAACTGGAAGTACAAAGCAAAAAGGAGGGGTTTCTAAACAATGTTTTGAATGCACTTTCAGTTGGATGTCTGTATTTGAAATTAGAAATTGGCAGTTTATGTTGGCTAAAAGCTTTTCCAGTGCAGAATATAAAGTCTTCGAAGACAGGAAAATGTTACAGGCTTTCTCTTATGATTCATTCTCAGCTGTCTGTGGGAACTTCTTTTAACTATCAGAGATTTCACAACACAGTTGCTAAATGTAGATGCAGCCAGGGTTTTTTATAAATGACGTACTTATTCCTAAAATGAATATGATTTCATATCCATTTCTCAATACAAAATATACAGAGATATGAGACTAGGGGTGAAACGTAAGGTGCAGTTTCATCCTACTCTGATATGTTTTACAGAACCTTGCAATCTCTAAAGTGTGGTTTATAAAATAATTTTAAGCTGGCAGTATTAAGCACTTTCCCTTCTCTTGGTCATGGTTGAATCCTATGTGGGAACTAAGCCACATGCAACTGCTTCATTAATCCCCACAGGCGATGGAGAGAATCAAAGAGTAAATCAAAGCTAGGTATATAAGCAAATCAAACCTAGAAATTAATTCACCCCTTTCAGTGGGCAGACAAGTGTTCAGCCATCCACAGGAAAGCAGGACTCCTTCATACCCGATGGCCCCTGGTGAAGACAAACACCATCAGTCTGAACTTTTTCCTCTTTCTTCTTCTTCCCCCAGCTTTATGTGCTGAGCACGATGCCATATGCTCTGGAATATCCCCTGGGTCACTTGGGCTCATCTGTCTTGGCTGTGTCCCCTCCCAGCTCCTTGTGCAGCCCTGGTTTCCTGCTGCTGATGTGGGGTGAGGAGGGAAAGGCCTCAACTCTGTGCAAGTCCTGCTCAACAATAACAAAAACATCCCTGTGTTATCCACAGTTTCCAGCACAAATCCAAACACAGACCCATGCTAGCTGCTGTGAAAATATCTGCCCTATTTCAGCACACACTGGCAAATAAGGGAGAAGGCAGGGAACTTTATAATGCTAAAAGTTTATGGAAAGTAAAGCCCTTTTGAATACTTGTGTACAAAGGGCACTAGAAAATACGAATGACCACAAAGTACAGAAAAGATGAAATCATGATTCTTTTATAGACTTAGTTGGAAGAGCATCATGCAGAACTTTCTATAATTCATTACTTATTAAATTAATTTAGAAATAGGGACAAGTCACAAAATTGCAACAAGAGTTCTGTGGCTGCTAATTCCTCTCTAGCCAAACACTCAATTTCTCTTATCTTCATCAAGGCACAGTGTCTGAACATGTATGTTTATATATCTTCCCTAATTTCCAATTTTCTCATTAATCTAGCTTTCATATTCTCCTAAAGATAACTTTGGAATACAAAATGGGTGCTCTAAATGCTGCAATGGAAGCATTAAAGCCATCATTTATTCATCAGTTTAACAGGATAAAATTTGATGAAGAAAGGCTGAGGGACTTGCTTGGTTGAAAAAGATTTTTAAGGGATCTGAAGAGCATCTTCCTGATAGGGGGAAAGTCATCAAGAAGACAGAGCCAGGCTCATCACCACAATGAAGGAAGGAGAAGAAGACACAATGGATATTCATCAAAATAAGAATTGTCATAAACAGCAGTGGGAATGTCTAACCAACTGGATATGAGGAGAAATGTGGACAGTAAAGCCTTGAAGGAGGTTGTCCAAAGCGATTCTTTTTTTTCCCCTGAGTTTCCATCCTTAGGTGTTTGCCCAATTGTATAAATCTCTAATCAGTGTGATTTGATCTCACAACTTCCCCCTGATTTGAGAAATTTTGACTGAGGTCCTCTTTTCTGAGTTATCTTATCCTTCTGTGAGTTACACAGAATGTCTTCCCTTGATATCTGAAAAACATTTTTCTCTCAATAGATGATTGGTTAAGGGTGTTTTGAACTTTCATTAGAGATGTGTGATAAACGCAAGAGTTTGGATTTCATTGTTTGTTTTAGATTTCAGTGTGTGCTGGTTGGGGTTTTCTTAATTTTTGAGGGGTTTTTGGTTTTGGTTGTTTGCGGTTTTTTAAACATTATTTTTTTATTTACACTGTGAATATTGTGGGTTTTTTTGAGATCAGGTTATCAAGCTGATGAATCTATGTGATACATCACATAAATCAGTAAACCCCCACTGTGACTTGTAATTCCAAAAAAGGAAAACTGCCAGCAGGCAAAGGCAGTTTACATTATTTTGAAAATCCCAGCTTTCTGTTGGATAGCAGTTTATGCAAGAACTCTCATGGTCAGGGCCAAAAAGCTCATACTGCAGGAATTTAGGACATAATCTAAAACAGGATTTTAGAGCCCAAAGCACAATGGATGGATTGGCAGTGAGGGAATTGTAGAAAGAGAAGACAAGAAAGTGTCTCTGTGTTTGTGCTCTCAGCAGTGCTAGCAGCAGAAATAGCTGGATTGAGTTCCAGCTGGAACAGCTGATCACTGTCCCTCTCACACTGTTTAACCACCTTGACAATTTGCTGCTTGAATTGCTGCCAGAGGGAGCCTTTCAACTGAAAGAGAATGGAAGAGGCATTTGAGATCCTAATCCCTGATGGGTGAATACATTTTATATAAAATGTTGAAACGCAGAAGCAGATATGGAAACAAAGATCACATCCCCAGGCCACTCTTCTGTAAGAAGTTTATCTTGGGTGTTGTAGTCTCCCTGAAGAACCCTCTTGATTGTTTATTTTTACCATTTCTGTCTTCATTCACAAGACCTGTTTAAATGAGTAGACTCAGAAGGAAGATAAGGAAATTGAACTCTGAATGGAGTTAAAGATTTTGTACTTTCTGCCAGATTCCTCTTGAATCACTGAATAGAGCTGTGCATCCTAATTTAGGGGGAACCAAGAAATTTTCAAAGATATTTAGTGGTGACTTACAGTCAATTTGCAGAGCAAGTATACCTTATGTTGGAGAACATCAAATTGAATTCCTTCTGTTCTGCTCTAGCAGATACCTACTGCTGCATTTCTCTTGCTAGATGTGTTATTTAGGTAGCTTGTAGTAAGTAACCATTGAATGCATATGTATTCCCATATGTATTCACATAAAAATAAATGCCCAGAAGTTGCATGTAGACAGTTGAAAAGTCTTCAGTCCATTAAGTTCATTTGAGTTTTAACACTTCTGAACTTTTTCAAAATCTCAATTTTACATTAATGTGCATAATTTTATATTTATCTTTAGAAGCTTAAATCTTTGTTGTTGGGTTTTTTTTTTTGGTTTTTTTTTTTTTTTTTTTTTTGGTTGTTTTTTTTTTTTTCTAGCTCTGGGGCAAAGTTAGAGGAAACAGACAAATTGTATCAACATCGCACAGAAATTATAATGATAAGGAAATTATATGATAGATTGCAGCTGCTACTCCTTGGATGGAATCTGGCTGGCACTCTTAAAACCTAATCCACAGTGATTCTCTGTACTTATAATCTGCAGATGTAAGCACCTGCCCAGGGGGATGGGACAGAGGGTGCAGTGGAGTGATCAAGGTCAGGCTCTGCTGCAATCCTTGCAGGGAGAGGAACTCAATAGTCCTTTGCAGCTGATAAACTGTAGCATCAGTCAGACAGGGGATAGAGGAGAAGATATCTGCATGCTGAGCCAACAATTGTGGTGAAATCATTCTCCTTGGATGAACTCAGTTCATTTAAACCTAACTGTAACATTAATACACACTTCCATCCCAAAATTACCTGCCCTCACTGAATGTGTGCTCTGTATTTCATTGGCTATGTCTTTAAGAGAGAAGAGAGACCTTTACACCAGTCAGTAACAAAGTTATGTATGACGCTCAAGCTCCACCCAAACATGCAAAAATAGTATAAAATAATTAGAGAATGGGGATAAATTAGGGAAAACTCTATCATAACTGCTGGGATCAGTCCATGGACTGCACCTACCTTCTTCCTGATAGGGATGCCTATTGGGTGAGAACCACCACTCTGTGTGTGCTGAATATTTTTATTTGGGATTAAAGCAGGTCTGTGCATTGCTTTGAATACATTTGTGCAGTCAGATACTATCAACAGCAATCTCCAAACCTTAACCTGTCACAATTTTTATTAACAAAGACTGTTCCATAACTGTTAGTGTGAGTCCCTCATGGGTGCTGGCAGTCACCGGCAACATACTCAAATAAAGTATAAGACCCACTGAGGGGTCATAAAGTGAGAACACCCCCGGAGGGATCTCCCTTGTGCTTTTGGAGTGTGTCTCAAAGTCAGTCAAACATCCTGCAATCCAGCAGTACTGCTCAGTGAAGGGTCCCCATAACAGGACACTGGTCAGGAACAAGGGTCTCACCTTTCCTGGGGCACTGACAGAGAAATTAAACACTGAGAGCTGAGGAAATCTACCCACACTAAAGGTCAAGGAAATCTTCCCTTTCCATGTGACAAACAGGCAAAAAAATTTAGTGAGAGGATTTTAACAGATTGAAAAATACTTGGAGTTTTACATTTATTTATATAAATATTGGCATAGAATATAGCAAAAACTGTCTGATCTTGGTCAAACATGAGAAAAGGATTTTGTTGCTTATAAACTGTGCAGGGTTCATCCTTGAGATAACTCCATAGCATTTTATTTTGTGTTTATACACAAACAAAATGCATGTTTATAGAAACTACATAATCTATAGGGCTGCCAAATAATATTTGTCAGTCTATTTTAGTAGGATAAACCTCCCAGACATACTGAAATCTCTGAACTGAGCCTTGGTTGAAGTTTTGCTCAAACCACACACTACCAGAAGAGTCATAAGGAAACAAATGAAAACCAAGAGAAAAGTTCTGGCCCCCAGTGTTAGCAAGGTGAATTTATTTTTATCTTAACCTTTCAGTACATGGGGTGTATAGTTCACATTTTCTATTCCATTAATATATGATGTTCTGTATATATCTTTCATAAATATGTGTCAATTTGAACCATTAAAGCAACAGGTAATTTTAAAAGTACTGAATAAAGTTCTTTATATAATAGTATCTGATTTATCAGTCTGTAAGGGTAAACACTTGGAATAGTACGATTGTTGACATTAAATAGAAACTAACCTTTATTTTTTTAAAGCAATATTTGTAGTAAAAATATGTAATTTATAATTGATTTCATATATTTTTTATCACACTTTTAGTTTTTTTTGGTCTTTAAAATCCTAAATCTAGAAGAGGTTTCCAGCAGGAATTAATGAATTGTGAGTTCCCCCCTGTTTTTAATCTTGGGACCAAAATTAAATTGTGTGATTAGAACTGGCTTCCCATGGAGTTTTATTAGGATAAGTTCTGATTTCTGTGTAAAACCCTGATGTTCTCCCATATTCAATTGCCAGGATGTATATTTTGGTGGCATTTTGTTATCACACAGAACTTGTGTTAAACTAATTAAAAAGGCTTATAAATTTAGATTTATTTTAATCAAAACCTCAGAATTACATCAAGTGCCCTCTGAAAGTGCACTGAAATTGCTGTGTAGTGGCAGGGGTTGACTGAGGGTGTCCGATCTTCTCTGTGGTCATTGCTCCAGGCTGTAGTTTTTTCCATGGCCACTGAGCATGGACGGTGAAATAGTGGAGGAACACTCTGCTAAAACATCTACCAGTAAGTGATAAACCACCTTCCCAGATTGCTACTGGTTACCCCTAGGTTGTCCCAGTTCCTTGCCAAACTCCTCCAGCAAAAACTTTTGGCTAAAATATTCCTGAGACTCGATACACAGTATCTCAGAAGATACTATATATAAATCACACTTCATCTGTGCATTTCTTGATTGCCGATTCATGATCAAAATTCATGTTGCTCTTTAAGAAAAAGAAATTGTGTATCTCTCCTTCCCTTTTTTTTTCCCTCACTGCTCTTTCTGTCTCCTTAATTTTTTTCTCCTTTAAGTCAGCTGCAGCAAGGATCACTCAAGACACAATTATGTGCATTTATTTTCTTTTGCTGTTGGTATTAAAAAAAAAATACTAGGACCACATTATTCTGGAGAACTGCATGACTACTACTTGAAAAAGTGCAGCACTTAAACATATTTAAAATAAGGACATCACCAAGTTAAAGCAAGAAAACAGTAGTTTAATCCTGCTCTCAGGAGATAAATACCTCAGGTTTAAGATATTTGTTCAGTTGTTTGCAACCCTAAAGGACCACAGATAATTCCCTCAATAAAGGATGAAAAGCAGGAAGAGCATTGTATATGACTACTGAAAACTCTTCTTTAATATGGGAGATTTTTTGAACCTAAGTCTCCAGAGGCTTTCACAGAAAGAGATAATGGAGTCACAAAAGAGAGAATTTCAGAAGGAATTATCAGACTTGGAGGAACTTGAAGACTTCAAGGTGCTTTCAGGAAATAGATAAAGCAATCAAAGGGAGACAATTGTGGTACATGAGAATCCTCTCAGAGGTAGGTACAAGGATTATGTTTTAGATCTCAAGCTGTTAATGTTGTTGCTTCAAGATATACTTTGCAGCAGCCATTCAGAAGTGAAGATGACCCAAACAGTTCCAATACCAAGAGTTATCCAAGTGACACTGTAACTTTCTTCATGAATACACTGTGAATTATATAGCCAGAACTTCTACACACTTATTGAGATATCATATTTCAAACACACTTTCCAGATATTGAAAATAATTTTGGAGACTTTATAATGTCATAGATACTCACCAGCAAAAGTAGATCCCTAACTTTTAGTTTCAGCCATTTGTGTACTTCAATGCCTAAACCCAAAGTTAACCACATAGAGTGTATCAAGCAGCAAAAAAGGATAATTACAGAATTTAAAGCCTACTAGGCCTTTGCTCTGCACAGTAAGTTCTTTAAATACTAATCAAGGCTCCAGGTGATTACTGTAGGGATAATTCATAAAATATAGTTCTTCTTAGGAGCTATCAAAAACAATATGAAATTATCAATTCAGTAGATAACAAAAAAAAAGGGACAAAAAAGAAAATATTGATATGACAAAATGATAGCTGTTAAATAACAAAATAGCATGGAGAAGAAGCAATGTGAAAAAAAGAATAATTAAATGTAGGGAGAAGCAGATATTCTAATCTCATCCAAGCTAAAATGTCTTTACCTGAAATTAAAAAGCGGTACTTTCTACAAAGCGTAATATAGAATACCGGAACATGGATTTAAGTACCTGTGTCAGTAATAAGACCATCTATACCGAAATGGAATAAGAAGAGTAGCTTACTAAGTTCCAGTCAATTAAAAATAGTAAAATTATATTAAATCCATGTAAATGTTAAACCTTCTATTTTGAAGGCAATTTACATTAAATAATATTAAAGTCTGTGCTGCTTACAGAGGTGTTAACTAGATTAATCTTTTTTTAACTACTCAGTGCATTTTCTGTATGAGTGCACTGACTGCACAAGACAGGATTGTATTAATTTTGCTAAGAAATCATTCAGAGAAGAAGAAGAAACAGATTTATGAACCTCATCTGGTTTCAGGAACTTTTTTCCTATTCTTGAAGTATATGTTTCTTGACTATGGCAGAATATTTTTAATTTGTTTCCCATGAATTATACTGTATGTCCATGAATAAAATTAGGCTGGAAATTAGAGGAAAGTCTTTTACAAATATGTTTATGAAGGTCTGGAATAGTAATCCAGGAAGTGGCTGCTTGGATCATGATTCAGCTGCTTTTAAGATGCTTCCATGTTAATTCATTACGCTGAGTTTATGTGACAAGGTTTTGGTAGTGAGGGGAATCCAGGGATAGGTTCTATAGATCAATGCCACAAGCTCTCCCCATGCCTGTTAGAGTCAGTGCCCGCAGGCTCCTAGATGGAGCTGCCACTGAACAAGCTCAAACTCACCTGTGGCAGTGGTAACTCCTCTGTGAAAACATAGTCAAGGAGGGGGAAAAGTTACTGTGCTAAAACAACTGCAGCTGTAGGGAGGAGCAGGTGAGAGAAACAGCTCTGTAGAGACCAAGGCCAGTGGACAAGGAGTGGGAGTTCATGCAAATCTGCACTCCATGGGAAAGACTGAAGTTGGAGAAGTTCATGGAGAGCTGTCTCCCACGAGAGGGATCCCATGGTGGAGCAGGGGAATGGTTTGAGGAGTCCTTCCCCGGCGGGGGGAAGGGGCAACAGAGACAAAATGCCATGAGCTGACTGCAAGCCCCATTTCCTGTCCCCTCGCGCTGCTTGGGAAGGAGGTACAGAAACCTGAAGTCAAGTTGATCCTGGGAAGAAGGGAGGGGTAAGGGAAGGTGTTTTGAGTTTTAGTTCTTATCTCTTATTAACCCAGTCTGATTTGATTGGTAACAAATTCAATCCATTTTCCCAAGTCTATTACCAGTGATGACAACCGCTCAACGATCTCTCCCTGTCCATATCTCAATCCAGAAATCTTTGATTATATTTTCTCTCCCCAGTCCAGCTGAGGAAAAGAGTGATAGAGCCTATTTAGTGGGCATCTCATATCCAGCTAGGATCCGCCCACCAAACTGTTTTTTAGGGATGCTGAATTAGGTCTTCTACTACTTTGATGCTCTTCAGCCAGCTTCCACATTTCTTTTTTCTCTCCTAGAGTTTTGATATGGTACTGCAAAAGAGCATCCACATCTGCAATGACAGCATCAATTATGTAAACCCCAAAACTGATACTGAATTATTAGGCTTTGTGTCCTAGGAGTAATTTCCTGATGGATTCCAGGCCCATCACCTTCAAATTTTACAACTGCTGCTGATATCCTTGATTCTTGTTAAATGTCTTTTCTTTCTCCATTAAATAGTAAGCTCCTTCTGGGCTTGAGGAACCTATTTTCTCAGAATTTATATTGTGAGAAGGAGGCAATGGGTAGAGGTTCAAGGTCTATAATTTGACAATTTCAAAACATGCTATATTCCTCTTTCACACTTTTTTTTCTTTGTTTAAAAGTTTTCTTTTTTCTTTTTTTTTTTTTTTTTTACTTTGGTTTATTTGTTTGTGGTTTTTTTGTTTGTTTGTGTTATGTTTGGGTTTGCATTGAGCTTTTTTCTTAGTACTGTGTTTTCTGTTTCCCCAAGGCTTATTTCGGAGTTTATATAAATTATTCTCTCACCAAGAGAAGATTTTAACTTCCTGCTGTCCCTGAAATCTGTACAACAAAGGATCAAATCTTATTTTAACTCTTGTTCAATTAAATTTCTGTTTGATTAGGAGCAAAGTCTCTACTGGCACATCTCTCAGGGTCATTGTAACAGGCCTCCAACTACATCCTCTCTGTCTTGGAAGGATTTCAGTCATTCTAATCTGCAGAAGTATTCCTTGGCTCTGGATCTCCCTTCTTACACCTGGAATGTAACACCTGGAACACCTGGAAGTGTACACCTGGAACACCTGGAATACCTGGAAGTGTACACCTGGAAGGAAACACCTTCTTACTTGGAAATTTCACTCCTCTTTTTTGAAGATATTTTCTTCTCATTGTTTTGTGAAGAATTGCATCCTAAACATCTGCTATACAGATATATATTTCCACTTTTCAGCTACTGATTGTGAAGAGGTGAAGAATTAGCTGAACATCTTAGTGATGTAGGAGGACTTAGTGTGAGCCATACATCAGCAATGATAACAGGGTCATTATTGGTGTTAGCCACAGTTTGTTTAATGCATTGCTCAAATTCAGAATTGTCTTTAATAATATCTTACTCAACTGGCTGAATAGAAGAAAATTCAAACATTTTATAAGCTTAGTTAATGTTGTTCTTTTAGGACACGTCACCAAACTTTAAATATTTCAGAAGTCTTTAAAAAATAATATCATCATTCTTTAGGGAAGTCAAATAGACTGATAAAGAGAGATACAAATGCCTTAACAAACCCATCAGTTTGCTCCTAAAAGGAAAGCTGGAAGAATTTGTGAAAGCTGAAACTACTCTCCAGAGCCTCAGTTTTACATCAGAAAGCAGCATTTTTTTACTGTTGCACTTAACATGTTTTCAAGTCTACTCCCAGTCTATGACTTAGATTCTTTGGTGAATGAAAAGGTTTTAGTGTCTATATGACCTATGTTACATAATTAATTGCACTCTATGGTTTTTTTTTCTACCCAAAAGGGACAACTTTCACAAAATCACAGAATCAGTCAGAATAGAAGAGACCACAGTGAGACATCTGGTCCAACCTCCTTTCTCAAGCAGGATCGTCTTAAAGCATATGGCACAGGATGGTGTCCAGACGGTTTTTGAATATCTCAGAGAGGGAGACCCTACAACCTCTCTGGGCAACCTGCTCTGGAGCTCAGGCACCACACCACACAGCAAAGGAATTTTTCCTCATATTCAGGTGGAACTTCCAGCGTATCAGTTTATTCCTGTTGCCTGTTGTCTATTGCTTGGCACAGCCAAGTAGAGCCTGGCTCCATCCTCGTGATACCCATCCTTTAGACACTTAAACACGCTATTTAGGTTCCTTCTCAGTCACCTCTTCTTGAGACTGAATAGGCTCATCTCCCTCAGCCTTTCCTTGTAAGAGAGATTCTCCAGACCTCGACCAGCTATCTCTCCAAAGGACCTGCTCCAGAAGGTCTATGTCTCCTTGTCCTGAGGAGCCCAGAATTGTGCACAGTTCTTCAAATGTGGCCTCACCCAGGCTCAGGCATCACCTCCCTCAACCTGCTGGCAATGCTCTTTTTAATGCCTCCCAGGATTCTGTTTGCCCTTCCCAGCTACAAGGACACACTGCTGGTTTGTGGATAAGTTGGACCACCAGGATCCCCAGGTCCATCTCTACAGAGCTGTTTCCCCTATTTCTTATGCTGTATCTTGTTCATTTCTGTTTATACCCTATTTCCTCTGTAGCATTTTCTCCCCCACCTCCCTATTTGTTACTAATACTGAATCAGAACTCAAGATCCTAGTTGCATTTCTTTTATGTTTTTCAACAGATCTTATGCATGTAAGTAAAAAAAGGAGAGACTGCTTTCCTCTCATAAGTTGAATCACAGTGTACTGAAGTACCTTGCTGTTACTTAGAGTTTTCTCTTTCAATAGGAGCAAGATAGAAATTGATCTCTTAGTTTTTCATTATGAATTTCGGAGGATTGAAATCTTGGAAATAAACCAGTGCATCAAAACTTATGAAAGCTCTGTTGCCTTTAATCTAGGCAGGTGCCCTGAGAATGAATAAATAGAAAAATATCTCATGCGAGGCAAGACAATGATGGCCATGGGATTAAAATCACAGAATAATTTAGGTAGTAAAAGACCTTTGAGATCATTGACTCCAACCCATCTAAAACTTCACCACTAAATCACTTCCTGATGTCTTCATCTACACATCTTTTCGATACCTGAGGATGGAGACTCCATCACTTCCCTAATTAGCCTGTTCCAATGCTTCACAACCTTTTCACTGAAGAATTTTTTCCTAATACCAATTTAAACTTCACTTGGTACAACTTGAGGATTTTTTCTCTTGTCCTATCACCTGTTATTTGGGAGAAGAAAACAACCCCCACCTGGCTACAACCTCCTTTCAGGTAGTTGTAAGAGAGGGATAAAGTCACCCCACCAGACTCTTTTTCTGTTGTTGGAAGGTTTAGTTGGTCAGATGACAAAAGCTGTGCCATCCCTCACACTATAAATTGAGAGTGAGGTAGCAATTGTGAGAGTGAGAGATTAAGGGCCATTCTAATTCTTCCATACCTCAATCCTGCTCTTTAGGTACTGTAGTGCCTCTATCTGATATCTTTGGGCACCATTTTCATTTGCACCTCTCTTCCAGTAAGGGGAGAAATGAAACTGCCAAACATAACTCAGGAAGAAGCCTGGTTACATTACAGATAAGAGTAGGAGAGCAGGAGCACACAGTTACATCATGGTTCCATGACAGAAAATACTCTTTTGTACACCATACATTTTAAGCAGCTAGAAGGTGTTTTTTTATTAGACTGTACATGATAATCTAAGGAGATGGAAGGAATGAATGTCAACAAAGTACATGTTCCTCTGGGAAAGACTTTAAAATGACAAACTTCAGTGCATTCCTGTAATGGTCAGCTCTCTTCACTTTTAATCATTTAATAACATCTACTCTTATGAAATGGAACTACAGACATGGAAAATAGATTTGAAGGATGATCTAGGAGAGAAATATAAATGAGTGCATATCAGGTTAGTGAAAATATATTCCGGTTCTCTCATGATATTTGGATGGGATTTCAGTTTCAGTGTGGAGTTTTTTTTCTAGCTGTTAGATGGATAAGAACAAAGTTGATGGTCTTCCATGTTGTTGCGGAGTACAAGGAAAAACCTCAGTTAGAAAAATTGTGCCAAAAAGAGCAGTCTCATCCCTGATAAATATTATTGAAAAACGTCTATATAAAGATGTCATATTTAGCTTTTGAATGCACAAATATAAATCATAGGCACAGTACTACAAAATATTAAACCCAGTTTAGCACAATACTCATTCTGATCATGAATAAGAATCTGGGCAGCAGTGTAACAAAGCAAAAAGTGGTCATCCAGTTCCAGTTTAGACTATTTCCATTTAAACTAAAAATAATCAGGTAACAGTCATAATAAGAAGTCTCACTTAGTTCCCTGGATAATCGATTCATTACAGAAGTTTATTTCAGGAATCTGATCTAGTGCTCAGGAAATGTTGCAGAGGCTTTCTTCTGTTCCAGGTTTTCATGAGGTCTAATTTAACCAATCTCTGTAGCTTTTATTGGGCAAAAACAGTCATCAGTATCCATACACTCCAGCATGTAATTAGCAGGAAGAGCATAGGAATGAATATTCCCTGATGTTGCTAAAAAACAATTAATTTCAATGTTATTTCTGATATGGGTGGCTCCAAGCAACAGGCAATATATTTTTCTACACATAGAGATTTCCTTCACACATATCTCAAGACAAAGACCTTCTAACTCTAGTTTAGCTTCCAACACCACTTGTGTCAGTAACTTGCAAAGGGTATGTGCACTTATTTTGAGACTACTTAACTATGGAATCATGTGATAATCGAAGTTGTATTGATTTTGGAATAGATCTCTGGATGCCATCTGGTAATAGTGTTACCTAACAGTCCCTGTGCCTTACCTTTTAAAACACAGGCCAACCCCCTTGCATTTAGAGAGTTCACCTGCTTCATACAGGTAGTTTGCTTCTTCAATAACTGATTATTGGTACCCCTTCTAATATAGAAAGATGTGAGCTCATATGTTCCCCAAGGCTTTCAAATGTCAGGAAAATTGTAAATCTTCTGCATCTAAAGTTTTCTGAAGCTGAGCAAAAATACAATCAAGTTTAGAAGATTCTTGAATTTAGAAAAAGAGAAAACAAGGACTCGGTGGCCAAATGCAATGGGGAAAGATCTTGTGTTCTAGCTTTACTTTTCAAACTCTTTATTCTAGGAGTATGAAATAATCAGAAATAATGCTGAGAACCCAATTGAAAGCCAGGATTACACATTTTCTGCTAATAGCCATATAAACTTACATTTTTGATTTCTGCCATATACTGAATGAATGTCTTTGGTGAAATGACTGTGGTTTGAAATTTCTCCTCAATAATTTGTTGTATTTATTTATTTATAAAATCCAACATGATGATGAGCCATCATGATATGTTCTGTTTTCTAAAGAGACTAGTTACAAAAGCAAAAATCAGGCAGAAATAAAAAAGAAAAGCAATGTTGTATATTTTGAAATATTCCATGTTGGACATTATTTAGGAAAGTTTAGTGTGATTCCCAGATTTTCAGTCATAGTAACACAACTCCCTGTCTGAGGTAATTGACACAGCAGCAACCTATGTGACTGCTTCAGAAAGTCAGGATGAATTCTTACTGTACATATCCAAATGCTGTCAAACGCATTTTAAAAAGTCTTCTACAGCATAATCCATAAGTGATAAGAATTGGAATAAAGTTTTATTAATATTTTACATTCAGTGATCTTTAATTAGAACTATTTGCACATTAATGATGTATAGTAGTAAAGCAAACAAAATGTTTTGACCTCTATGATCATCGCACATTACTGAAAACCTGAATATATATATATATATAAAAAAAAACCAAATATCAAACAGCAGAATAAAACCTGAAAGTCTTTGCAGCAACATGAGAAGCACTTTAATATTCCACTGTGTAATTAGACCAAATAGGAATAATCATTTACTATGGAGAAAATAAAACAATTTGATTTGGTACTAGGTGAATCTTCCTAGTTATATTCAGTGGAGAAGACCCTGTTCTACTGAAACACATAGGAGACTGCAAATACTTTCAGGAAACAGAGAAAAACAAAGATATAGAGAGAGCAAAAGAAACAAAAACCCAACAGGTATCAAAACTGATCTTGAGTCAAATTTCACCAATTTATTCACACATAATTTTGCCCTCCATTGGATTTGTTTGGTGGTGTGTCGGTCTGTTCTTCTATAACAACTCTTACATTCTCAAGTGGAACACTGAAAGAAATTTTATAAGACTGACATCTAATACAGGAAGGTAAATGATACACTGGCTTTGCATTACAGTGTCATATGCTGATAATGTGAATTGCTATGGAATGTTATTTATTCCAGTACTGCTGTTTCCTAAAATATTTTGCACGTGGTACCTGTTTCATATCAAATTTGCTTTTTGGCAGGACAGGTTGTGAGTAGCAAATTACCTTGCAAACAGCCATGTGTTTTCTTGCCAGCGTTGATTCAGGTGAATCTTGCACACTTCTGCATTTCAGGCCTGATTCTATTCAGAGAGTTTTCATAACAGTGAAAGTCTTTGGGCTTTGATGAAATTCCTTCTCAGCTCACGCTTTCTCATAGAGGGAAGAATTAAGCTTTTCTAACAGCTTCCTGAACACCATCTGTTTGATAAGATATACGGTCTGTGATGAATGTCTTAGATGAGGACTGAGGGGCTGTGAAGACTCCAAAATCTTTAATATGGACTTATTGAATGGAAGTGAATTGTGTAAAATTTCTGCTGACTAATTGGAGGATGGAAATTTTAATTGTTATAGCTGTGAATGAAAATATATTTATAGTTATATTTACAGTATAAAAATCAAAATAAGTACCTCAGTTATTGTTGATATTCAGAGTATGGGAAATACAAAAAGAAAAGATTAAAAACCCCCATACAATCCCAAAAAAAACAGCAACAACAAACCTGCATACTTTATTTTAAGGTATTACCCTTTGGCTTGACTGACTTTGGGTCTTTTTTCTGTTAGAGAAACTAATACAGAGCCAACCTCAATTTATTATTTAATACTCTTGGAAGGAAATTTCAAATTTCTGAGTTTCTATTTCTAACCTGTGAAGGGCATAAAAATACCAACTGAGTACTTCACATCATGTGCTAGTGATAAAGCAAAGAGGTAGAGTTGTGAATGTGCTGGACTTTGTAGAGCTGACCTAATGCAGACAGCCTGGTCTTGCTTTCAAAATAGTCCTGTATCCCCCAGTTCTGCCACTGATCAGACAGCTTTCTGTCATTTCCAAATCTGCTGCTGATGACAGCACCTTTGGGACCTTCTTCATACTTCTTTGACTATTGTACCTATGGTTCTTTCAGGTCATTCATGTCATACCAAAACCTACATGTGAGTTATGTGTGTCTTCAGATGCCTCAGATAGCTGTAGAGCAATCACACCTGTCAGGCTGTCTGCCAGAAAGATGGTTCCTACTCCGTGATTATTTTAGCTTTTTGAGCAGGGTCCTTTCTAGCTATTCCTTGTATCACCTCCATCCTTCATTGCCTACCTTATCAATAATTTCGTAAGAGTTTTGGAACAAGATGTTTCTTTATGTTACTCACATGCATCTGCTGGACGTGATGATTTGGTAAAATAATCGATTTGCTGTTTCTCAATGAAAACAGTTTCTACTAACCTGAAATTCCAGGGATTTGTACTTCCTGTTTAAGAAATCTTAGTAATGTTAAAAGGGAAAAGATATTATAACCATTGTCTGTAGAAAATATATTTCTGACTAATTAGGAAAACCTGCAGCAAGTGAAAATTCTTCTTTTTGGATATTTCAAAGGTTAAATCAAGACAGCAATAGACTAGGAAAAAAAGGAGACGAGTGAAACAATGCAGACATTGCGCTCCATTTCTGTTAAAGACCAGCTGTTGAGTAGTGGGGCTACATTTTGAAAACTTTTTTTTTGCCTTTGTAAAGTCTATTAGTCTTGAGAATGTGTGTCAGGAAATAATTCCATTTGATTTTCTTTGCAGGGCTAGGTGGATTTTAAAGCACAATAGTTGATAAATAAATCAATATGTTATCCATAAACTAAGCTAAGCTAAACAAAATTGTTGTGGGATCTGTGAGATTCAATAAACAAAAAACCCCAGAGAACCATTTCATAGTCACTTTGTTATAAAACTAAATTTTAATTTCTCATTCTGTCTGCTATTGCAGCCCATAAAGTGCTTTCAGATACAATTTGGATGAACAGTGTTAAAGAAAATTAAACTCTGTTGTATTACAGCTGTAGGAGCTGCAGATGTCTATCCACAAAAGAATGGAAGCCTTTTGGAAGTAATTTCCTAATGGATCCCATGCAACAAAGCGATAATCTCATATTACTTAGTTATAGATATGTTTGGTATGCACATTTAGTTACAGATATGTTTGGTATGCTCCTTAAAATTATTCCATGTTGTCAAACATCTGAATATTTTTGATTTATCATAATTCCTTACCTATCATTGAATGTAAGCCTAAATATTAGATACTCAGTTGTCCTGTAATTAATTAAAATTAAAAAGTAGTGATGCCAAAGTGGACAAATAAGAGCAGGGAATTTTTACTGTAGCTATAAATCTGAATGTAAAATAGTGTTAACAGGGTACCTGTGCATACATATACACATTTTAACAAGTAAAATTAACTGGGAGAAAAAATAAATTTTTCTAGTGTTCAGAGAATAAACTGATCAGATTTCCAGACTGAGGCCTGCTTTTCTCTTTCCTCTGTGAGGACAGAAAATCATTATTTAGAACTTCCAAAAGAAACATAGGGAGTGTGTGCTAAATTTTCCTTTCCTATTACAGATGTTGCAGGACTTGTCTGTTCAAGAAAAGAAGTTCCTCATTACAAGATGGCACATTGCA
The DNA here is from genome assembly GCA_009741485.1 of Malurus cyaneus samueli. Classification (NCBI taxonomy): domain Eukaryota; kingdom Metazoa; phylum Chordata; class Aves; order Passeriformes; family Maluridae; genus Malurus; species Malurus cyaneus. Next base: position 15,166,670 of record CM019237.1, read on the forward strand.
AAGGAGCTATGACCTGTGTAACTCCATCTTTAGATATGTTTACTAGTGAATCTCTTAGCTTGAGGTATTTCAGTGGGTTGCAGATGGCTTTAAGAAGCAGGACCAAAACATTCTCTGTGATAGATATCAAGTACCTGTGGTGGAAGAGCCTGCAGTTGTCAGAGTTATTTGCTGGAAGTTGGTCAGTGCTGAATCCTAAAGCAAATCCTCTCCTCTCTTATTCATATTCATTGATTCATTACCTCACCTCTATGAACATATATACATATATATATATATATACACACAAAATTTAAATGTATGAATTAATGTAACTTCTTCATCTGCCTACTGAATGGTTTGGTAAATCAGAACCAGTTTTTGCAGTTGTATAAAACATGCTTAGCTGATTGGAATTTCTTTTCCATGAGGAGTTTAAAAACCTGAACACATAGAACAGTACTGCTAACAGGGACTGGACTGCAGCTGTGACTATGCAAAGGCATTATTCTGATAATTACAGACTAAAATCCTCTAACAAAAACATGGAAAAAAAAATATGGTGGATTGTGTATAGACTTCCACAGTTTGCTGAAAGGGACTGGTATCTTGGTAGTAACTTCTCTATCTTCTACAACCATGTATCTGGTTTGGTTTTTTTTTTTATTATTACAGGGCCTTCAGTTTTTCACTGTTTGCAGCATCCAAGTGCAGACTATGCAGAGCCTTCACATTCTCTGTGAACTCTTTAGTTGGGCTTGAGTCTAAATATAAAATGAGCATACTATTTGTAAATCATGCAAAACCACAATGTTACAGAAGATTGATGTTTGAAGTTTCATCAGCACCTGAGAAATATCAAGGTTTAATTAACAAGTCATGCAATGGTGTATAGAGTCTTTGAATATTTATGATGACATTATAATTTTTAGAAGTTACCAAGACGAGCATGACATGAAACTGGGAAATATTTCAAAATGTTTTAAACAGTAAGATTTGCTAGAGGATGCAGAAAAGAAGGAATTAAGGCATTGATAAAAAAAAAATTTAGAAAAATAGAATGACTGATGAACTTTTAAGTGATGGAAATTTGTTTTTCTAGTGAATGTTTTCTGAGATTTGTCTGTTTTACATTATCAGATGTATAGTGCACACTAATCAAAATTCCTAGGACTTGATTTGTGCAATTAAATATGCAAAATGTGGAAACATACTCAGTAAGACTGTAAATATATCCCTAATTCCACCTCCAAATACATATTACTGCAGAATAGAGAGTCTCTGTAGCTTGTGGATATCTGTGCACCTACTAGAGAATGAAAACTCACACTACAAAGGATTTTTTTTGTTCCATAGAAAATTTCAACCATATCCAACCACAACCCATATTTTGTTGTATGAACAGGGGTTTGTCTTCTGGTTTAAAAATTCTTCTTTTATCCTGTATAGAGCTGATTGCCTAACATAGTGTAATTGTTTGATTTTAAAATTGTAATCCTCTTTTACATGAAAAAAAGTAAAATATTCTGTGGGCAGACACTAGAGGAAGAAGATTGAATGGGAAGCAAAAAAGGAGTTTCCAGGATTACTTAATTTTTAGCCAAATCTTAATCTTTGGGTTTTTTTGACTTCTCACTAGTAAATTTGGCTTAAGAATGGATTTTAGTAAGTGTTTGAAAAATATTTCACTTTTAAATATTTTTAAGTCAGGCTACATGTAAATTTATCTTTTGAAAGTCAGAAATTTTTTTTTTAAGTAGCTATTTATTTTGAAAATTTTATTCAATCTGAAATAATGTTTAAAGATTTCTAAACAGATCTTCATATTCATATCATTTAGAAAATTTATGCTACTCTGCACCAATGGACTAGATGATTTATTTTGCCTCTAACACCTATCATTTACAGATGATTCTGTGAAAGAAGATTTTACTTTAAATTAGCTGAGAGAAGATTTTATTCAGAGAAGTTTCTGTAATTTGACTGAAAGATTTATAAACAAGAAAAAAAGGGGTGGGAGTAGTAATGAAAAAGAAAAATAAAAGAAAAAGAAAAAAAGCCCACATATAATAGTAACAACATTTTTTTCTATTTTTGATTTCAGATCAAGATATCCCTAGGTATTCTTCCTTGGGTATCAAACATCATTATTACCAAAAATATATATTTTTAGCTATTGTGAAGATACAGAATTTAAACAAAAAAACTGCTTAAAGAATTTAAAAATTAATTGTATATCTCATGATCATTTCCTATTTTCTCTTCACTTTAGATGACACTAAGTATGCTCAAGGCAAAAAAGAGAAACAAAAAAATAGCCTGATCCTACTTTCTCCAGCAGAAAACACTGTTAAACCCATGAAAAATTAAAAAACATTAGGAAAGATAAATTTTAATTTTGAATTCTGGTCTCCCATCCATCCTTGCTGCAGAAAAAGACTGACATATCATCTTATCCGTTGCTCAAAGAATTGAATTTTCTGCCACAGAATTTTTTAAACCTTTGATTTTATATTGCTTTCTTATCCCTAGATTAGGGATACTGTTCCAGAAGATGAACCCTTTCACTTTGCAGAGTCAGATGTTTTATAGAGAGAAAGCAAAAAACAAGATGTAAACGATAGAATTACTAAAATGATATGTAGAGGAGAGAAAATATATTATGGAAAGATCAACAGCATGAAGTTTACATCTACAGCCAAAGTGTCACTCAGTGGTCACGTAATTGAAAAAAATATAGTGATGTAATTCTGTCTCCTATCAGAATGTCTGTTTGGACTTTTTAATTTTTTTTCCCCAAACAATTCTGTATTGCAAGGTTAATTGCTCTTTTGCTTTTCTCATTCACTTTGGACAACTTAGGATCCAGGACAACCTTGATAAAATTCCACAATTCCCATATTAATCATGGTAAGCTGACAGTACTGAGCAGTATTCAAATCCCTCAAAGGATTGAAACCATAATTTCCAATACAAATTAAATAATATATTCAACTTTTTGGAAGGTACTGAGTGCCTTGAAAAAGGGTCTTTGAGTGAATTTTAGTAATGACAGTCGACATATTCTGATATACAAGCAAGTAATTTTATTTGCATATATAAATTTTGAAGTAATAAATAATAAATTATTTATATAATCCTTCTTAATTTTCAGAATTGTAAGGAATGTTACTATATTGCAACATTGGTAGTCAGTTAGTGAATAAGAAACTGTACCAGAGACTTCAGATACAGAAGAAAATATTTACCTTTACTCATCTGATGTAGAAGAGGTATAAATCAGGAGGACACCATTGGCTATGGTTGCTTAAATTTCCAACTTTACTGTGATCTCACTGAGCACTCACTCTCCACTGATTTTCCATATTTTCTTGGTGTTGAAAATATTCCTACTGAATTTTTAATGAACTAGTTCAAATGAGATAAAATTCTGTAAGAAGGTAGGGTATCTCTGCAGATGGAAATACTTTCCCTGTGAAGGATTGCAACAGGCTGCTGAGAATGGTAAGGGATGTTGTAGGTGGCATGGAACTCTTTACAGGGTCCTCAGGTGGCATGGAATGCTAAATATTCATCATCAGACTTTAGAACATTTTATAGATCTGTCTAAACGATATAGGCCACAGCTATCTGTAATTCAGGTTTTGTAAGAACATACACAGGCAAATAAAGCTGGATTCTTTTGTATTCAGTAAGATGATGTTAATTTTCCTTAATGAAATGCAACCTATTTCTTGGCTTGGTATCAAATAGGGAGTCAATATATTTATTTATCTTTTTTTTTTTTTTTTTTTATTTTCCATAAGTGAACTTTTGGGGGTTCTTCTGGTCTACATGTAAAATTTACTTCCAAAATTTGGTAGCTGAATATTTGATTGTCTTAGAGAGGTGACAGACAGAACATATTTTCTGCTCTACAAACAGAAGAACTAAGAGGCAGTAGAATTGTTTCACTTTACTTCACCTTATATTTTATTTCGATGACACTAGTATGAACAAAATAATCTAATATTCAATACTATGTGCTATTAGGGAAAATACATTCCTTCGTGTTGATATCTTTAACTGTACTTCATGTATTCTAGGAACTGAACACTCAATAAAATATTTATCAAATGTCTAACAGGGTATTGTTATGTAGCAAGTGGTTACTAAGCAAAATCTCCTTCAGATAAAGCAGTTAGCTTTTCCCCTGTAGTGCTTGAAATCATTATCTTAGTTCCAGAGTTTAGTCATGTTTTACAGAATCATTTTTAACAGATAGTTGCTCTTTGCACTTATACTTAAAAGCACAGTGGAGACTCATAAAAGGCAATTCTCACAACTGTGGAGGTGTCTAATTTAATGAGAAATTTATCAGTTGAAAGGTGTCAAGCAGCAGTATCAAGTGACCTCCCTCAGGAATGAAATTTAGCACATAAAGTTTTAAGCTACAGATCATTTGTAGCACAAGAGTCTGGTAATATTTTTGAATAGAAACCCGGCTTATTCACAAATAACTGAAATGAAAAAAAGAATGCCAACAATGCTGAATATAGAGAAGCTGCAAAATTGGAATTGGGAGAAAAAATTGACAGAGACAGATTATGACACTGGGGTGAAAAAGAGCCAAACAGATAGCTAGTTGAATAACAAACTTAGAGATATATCCTTTAAAATGTTTTTGATCATTCTATTATTGATAAAAGCAAGAGTTGTGCTTCTATTTTGTGTTTCTCCTTTCTTTTTATCCTTCTTTGCGGAGAGAGCGGTGTGCTGCACCTGGACTGGGCTTAAGGGATTTTCTTTCCAAATACTGTTGCAACTGAAAAATTAGAAAAGTCTGATGGCAGTCTAATTAGCAGCTATGGGATGGCAAAACTGATGAAGAAATGAGGTAATGTATTCCTTCAGCCCAAAACTACTGTCTAGAATGAAATCATTTCCATCCTTCTTTATTTATTTATCAAATCTGTGGTGTTGTGTTAGATGTGCCTGATCTCATGTTTTATATCATAAAACACTAAATCTTGTTGTTCTTGTAGCTTATCATGCTTCGTAAAATTTGTTATGGCCCTCATTTTAAATATAAAAATAGTGGCTGTATGTCATTGAAACTTTCCTCAGAAACGTCCACATAAATACATGGACCATTCAAAGATCCTTATCACCATAGTATCTTAAGCAGGAAGATATCTTCAGGAGACAGATTTGTTAAAATTCCCATAAATTTTCATATGAAAAATAAGAATTAAATATATTTGTGTTGTTAAGAGGACAGAAAACAATGAAGAATAGAGTTAGTTTACATGAGTGGATTGAAATTTATTGAAAAGCCCATGACATGGTTTTAATTTTGAAAGATAAGGAAGTTTTAATAAGAGATTTATAAGATTAGTTTGCTTTCATTTGGAGGATTTTGGTAGCATTTTGAGGAAGTTATTATAACTCCAAAAATTTTAATAACTTTGTAAATTGTGGGCTCTTAATAAAATTACAGATATAAAAGATACAACTACAAATCAAAGTATATCCATGAAGCACACCAAAGGTTCTCTGAAATATGTTAGTATGCCAAAAATTAAGAAAAAAAAAAAAAAGGTAAAATATTCTGTAAGAAAACCTAAGATAAATATTCTATTTCTTCATGTCAGCCTCTCATAGCAGTTTTTCATAAGCAACTCTAAAAAAGCTCAGAGTTAATATCAAACATTTTCCTCTTATACTTTAGGGAAAATTGCACAATCCCACCTTCCAGTTTCCTATATAACATTTGATCATGTCTTCCTCAAGAAGCAGTAAGCCTGTAGTAATCAACTTTTATACTCTCCATGAAGAATTAGCAGGATTCACAAAAATGTTATTAAACCCTCTGCCATTGAAAGAGCACTAAAGATATTTGTTGCAAACATCAGACTTCCTCTATAAAGCATGTATCTACATACATCTTTCTCTCATTATCAGGGTGGTTAGAACCATTTATAGATCGGATAGTTGAGTTATGATGCTCTCAATCACATCCTGTCTGGAGACTTCTGCAACTCTCTCTAACTTCACCCATTTCATCCTTACGCACATCAAAGTTACTTTTCACAACAACACCTTTGTTCAGGTTGTAACAGATAATTGATTGTCTCATCATATGCTGAACTTTGAATAAGCCATTTTGATTAAGATATATCTTTTGCATAAAGTTTTGATTGCAACTCTATTATTGCAGCCAAAAATTAATGACCATTGTATCTCTATGAAAATGTAATAGATATATACATATATCTCATATCTTTTCATAGGGACAGTGGTCAGCATCCATGAAATGATAACCTACACAATACTGTTAAACCTGCATGACAACATACCTACATAAAGCCAAGAGCTGTATGAAACACCCTGAACTATGTTCTGTGCAACCTTAGACACAAATGCACTTTATAAACTTTACTGGAAAAAAGAACTTGTCTTGAAAGGAAATTTTCCAGAATCATGCTTCCAACAGATCCCTCTTCATCTTCACACCAGAGAAAAATTCCTTAAATAAAATGGGTTGTCCAGCTTACCAGATGCCCCCTGGCTATGTTTAGAAGTGAAATGAAATGAATAGCATTCATGAAATATTGACCACCTCTTCCTTCTCTATGAAATAAATGACCAAGTGGACTTGGCACTGGAAAATATGCCTTCATTGGTCCTTTTGAATAAACTTCTTGACTTACCAGAAAAACACTATGAAAGGAGTGTATAAGTATCCCATGCCCATACCTATTCCTTTGTATCTCTTTAATTGTAGTTTCTGCCATGTATTTGTTTATACATTTGCATAATTAGATTTACATCAGACTGGCTCTTTGAATCTCTTTATATTTAAGCTGCTCACACACTACGTTTGCACAAGCTGGGGCTGTAACTGTGCTGATACTCATTGGTGGGAACCAGGATTTCAGAATATTTTAAAATCTGTCTTAATAAGTTTTTCCTTCTGTTCTTATTTTATATTTTGCAACAGTCAAGAGTTTTGTTCAGTACCCTGTAAATTTTGCTGTGTCTTTCTCATTATAATACAACTAAAGTGTGTCTGACTGAATTACCCAATGAGATGCCTAATACATAGTCATTTGTGGGGTTTGTATGTAAGCACACCATCCTAAATTATACACTAATAATTTCTTATTGATGTACAGTTTTGGCCCATAAAATTTAAACTGGCAACTTTCTGCAGCATGAATTTTGAAATAATTTGCAGAATAAAATAAAGCAGCCAGACTTATCTCCTTGAGATATAAAAAACAATCTAGTATACTGAAATATGCTCTATAATCCAAAGATTCATATTGTGCTTTGAAAATCATCATTCAATGAAATTGAATTTGTTCTTTATCTAGTATTCAACAGATGCTTCTAATACCCATCAAATTCACTATGTTCAGACTCATATTATTTTAATGTAAAAACTTATAAAATATTTATAAGGAGATGGTGCAACAGTACTTTTTAATTATGTTTATGTCTTTCTGCTCCATTTAAAATATTTATTGCACCATGAGAAGATATTTAAATTTGGAGAGAGTGAGGAAGAAATATAGAGACTTTGTAAAGCTTATATAGATTATGCCAACATCAATATCTTACATTATTTTATCTAATTAAAGCATATTGTGGAGAGTTAATTGGAAAAATCCTTCTGGGTTTTTGGCTGTTTTTGTTTTTTTTATGAGCAGTAAATCCTTTACAAGTTCCACCAAAAATGGGGGTTGGCATTGTTAGAGGAGAATTCAATTCTTTTGTTGCTCTTTTTCTCTTGAAATGTTTGTGTTCTGTAAGCTTTTAACAGACAGAAATGTGTTCCATCAAAGATTTTTCCTTTCTGTTTCAAAAGTGTAAAGAAAATTGAGGATTACTTGAACTCCTATTTACAGAAGTCCCTATGAAGTCTCTCTAAATTCCTGCAGAAGTTTGGATTTCATAGTTTCCATCTCTTTTATCAACAGAAGGCAGCCAAAAGTAAGGCAGATCTCAATGCACCTAAGATGCCAAATTGATTAAGGGATTGCATTTGGATATAGAGCTATTTTTTATGAATACAATACTATGTTTGTGTCGTGGAACAGAAAGAGCAGAAAAAAACAACAAAGATGTATTTGGGTTGTTTTGTTGGGTTTTGTTTGTTTATTTTTGTTTTTTTTTGGTTTGTTTTTTTTTTTTTTTTTTTTTTTTTTTTTTTTTTTTGGTTCTGTTTCCCTGTACGTACCACAGAGCAAGAAGGAGATCAAACATACCTGAGATGCTCCACTCTATGAAGTTTTGAGTAGCATGCGACTGTCACAGTCATGACCAAAGTTACAGATATTTGGAGTTGCACTGAGGAGAAGGATGAGCTGAGAAATCCAGTGGCAGGGCAGGACACACCAGAGTTGGAGACCTGAAATCGGGAAGATATTACCGAAAGACTCAGGCTAAGAGATAATTCAAGTCAGACTGAGCAGCAGGAAGTGGAGTCAGAAATCCAACCAAGAAAAAGGGCAAAAATAAGGACTCCAACTCTGCCATTAAATTCTAAGGACACTATTATTTTTCCCACAGACAGTTATACACAGTATCAGTCCAATGATCAGAAGATTTTACTTAGTGTTACACTATTTTCAAGTCAAAAGTTACATGGCTGCTTGGCACTCTCCATGATTTCTGTGCATTGTACTCTGGCAGTGGAAAAAAATCCATAATCCCTTGTGTTCTTTTCCATTGTAGAAAAGCAATGGTGTGAGAACATTTATACCCATACATATTTCTATTACAGCTTAGATGGGAAGACACAAATTAAGGTATTTTAAAAATCAATTGCATCTTGCATTCAATAACCTGGCTTAAGCTTTTTTTTTTTTTTTTACTTGATATTATTGCATATGATTAATTTAAACATTACACTAAAACACTAACGCTTTTTCTTCTGAAACCTGTTTATTTTTGAGATCAGCTGCCAAACTGGGAAAGATATGCCAGTTGAAGTTATTGTTTAAATTGGGGCTTTTTTTGAGACTGAAAGGGCTTTCAAGTAGGATTAACTGGAAATAGGATCATGCCTTCAACAAAGTGATCCAGAAGGCCCCCTTCTAGAATTCTTGGAACCAAGAAGCACTTCACAGCAAATCCTTACAAATAACATTTTTAACTCCTTACAAATAACTTTCTGAGTTATAGACATTGGAAGTGTAATGGATGTTGATTGAAAAAATATATATTATATATTTCCCAAGGGGTAAAATAAAAGAAAATGAACTCATCTGTAAAAGCCAATTCTACAATAAGAGAGAAAGGCTTTGGACTAGGTAATAATAAGGTAATCACAGGGTATCTCAATCTATCATGATGAAGATTATTCACATGAGATATCAGGAAACTTTAAGTGTTAAATTCAATCTCAATTAATTTGCATATCACTGGTATTTTTAGTAATAAAAGTATATTCAGTCTATATGGACCAGACTGCCCATAAACTGACTGTTTCACTGAACTGAATTAGGTGATTCATCCAAATGCATCAGAAATAAATGTGCCTTTGCAATTCTTCAATATTCCAAAGCTTGATGTTACATTTACACTGCGTAGCGACACATCAAGACAAAGCAGCAATTACAGGACCCTTGAAATTCATTGCCCTTCAGAGATGTTCTTCTAAATGAACTTGTTCAGAAAAAGAAATCATCAAGTAAAGGAGATCTTGAAGACCTCCGAACATTTGAAGAAAAGATGAATTCTGCGGCACTGCTTGTTTTCACCTGCCTCCACAGCAGTACTCATTCCACTGGCATTGGCCCTCACATAAATGTGAGTGATTATATTCTGCCACTCATAGCAAACTGAAGGCTCTGAGGGCATACTAAATATTAGGAAAATATTTTTAAATGGGTAGAAACTAAATATCCACCAGAGGCTGTACAACCATTTCCACTTTGCTTTTTAATCCACGTTGATTCCCCTCCTTACAGTCAGATGGGAGGCTCTTCAGGATCAGATATTTATATAGTACTATATCAAACATTCACATACATCAGAGCTTTGTTCCATTCTCAGAAATCAAAAGCGTATCTATTCTTGCAGCTCTGATGATGTCAAAAGCAAATATATTTTTTGGGGGGAGGAAGTAAGGGAAAAATCAGTGTTTAGCAAAAAGTTCAAGTCAGTCATATGTTATTATCTCAAGCAGAATGATCTTGAGCCAGTTTAATGAAGATAAGTTACAATTGACTTTGAAAGGATTAATTTATACTCTTGAGTCCCCTCAGATGTAGAGCTAATAGAAAGCTGTCTGGTACTTGAGTTTTCACACATCTTGCAGCTCAAACAAAGATTCAAAAGCTAAATCAAACACTCTGGGATGCCTGGGAGGACTCAGAATGCATACAGCAGTGAGCTGATTGTTCTGATCAGGAGGGTTTTATTCCCATCTGTAACAATCCTCAAATACTCTCTGTTAATGTTATTCTTCTAACAATTAGCCAAACAATCCAGTACAAATTATTATATCAGTTAAATGTTACCAATTTTACTTTTTTGGAATCCAGCAATTTCACAAGGCATGGAGGATTATTTACAGTATTTATGGTGCCTTGTCACTGCAGTATCAAAGCTCCTTACAGTTTTGGAGAATATTGATCCTCAGATCATGTCCTTTGATGTAGAATGTAAAGGGATGAGGTGGAAAGATTAAGTTTATCTGGTCTCTGGTCCAGGCTCTGCATATATATTGTATACTAACAAATTCTCTGATAAAAAGCAATTCAGTAAGAACAAATAATAGACCTCAGGATTTCCTGTGGAGTGCCTTTAGCTGTGGCTCAAGATGATGCTCTTTTTGTTCAATCTCTCTCTGATCCTGAAAATTTACTTAAATGCTTTTAGACTGTCAATTGGAGCCTGGACTGAGGTCCAACACACCCATACAGGTTCACCTGAGGAAAAGCTGACTGTTTGCTATGCCAAGGAGTGACAGATGCTGGATTAGGTGCAATCCCATGCCTCTAGCCCTCGTGCTGAGATTTATGGGCAAAGTCAGGCAACTGTAAAGGACTTCAGCCAAGATGGTGGACAGAGCTATGCAGTGCTGTAGACTGTCTCCATGGTCTTGCACCTGAACTGTGAGTTGGAATTCAAGAAATGAGCCCCCTCACTGTCCTAGGAGCATGTGAATTATTAGCACAATTGTGAAGGGAGCTAAAGGTGATCACCAGATCTTTGGAGAAAACGAGTGTGACCTCTTCATATAAGGTGTCTGTTATCTGCTGTGAGTTTCAACAACTGAATTTCAAACAAAGTGTCCAGAATTTTCATCATTTGAACCCAGAAAAATGCCAAAGTCTGACATATTCCCTTGTGCAGCTCCCATGACAGGGTTTAATAAATTTAAAGCATCTCTACCTGTAATTTCCATTTGCTTTTATCCTTCACTATTGAGGCCATTGGAAACACTTTTCTTCTTGTTGTACTTTGTAATGATGATGGTGAAGAGTTTCTGTAATGCAGATGAGATACATGACTCAGACTATGGTTAGGTGGGGAGGGATCTAAAATACATTTCTCAATCATACCCTAATAGTTCAGTGATGAACTTTTCTGATAAATAGCAAACATAAGATTAAGGTTTATGTCAAGATTTGGTACCTAAGTAACTCTCTAAACACAGAGTATGATAAAATACTGTTCACTGTTAGTTTTCACACTTTTATTGCAAATAATTTAATTTAGCTGCTTAATGCCATCTGTAATTCAAATAAAGCACTATGGGCTTTCTAAATATTAATTTAGAAGTGTTATATGACATGCCTCAAATGTATAGGTCATTCTTCAAAGTATTATTAATCCCAGCATTTTAGAAGCACAGAATTTCTAGACCTCACAGCCTTGGCAGAACTGTGACTGGAGGCAACGATTGCTCAGAGTTTCTCTTCTTGCCCCTGAGATTGTTAGGCCAAACTGGCATTGAGTATCAGCCTCTCTAAGGCTGCCCTAATTTGCAGTGTTAGTGGTCCTTAAGCAAGTATATAGCTACCCAGGGTTTAAAAATGCATTTAATGTCTGAACTAAGTACACCAAAAGTTGGGAAAATAACCAGACAGATTTTTAAAATCAATCCATTGTTGCCAAAAGTGTCATTTTTAAGACCAATTTACATTTCTCTGGCAGTGCAGTGTAGCTTTTTTGGACCAAGAAGACTATGACATCAAAAACAACTAAAAACTGTAAGATATAAATCCATATAGCAAGTTTGTGACTGACTTTTTTCCCTTGCTTCTTTTATAAGCTCAAACATGAAAAAACATTTCTTTATAGGAGTGAACTTTTCTGGAAGATGTTTAGTAGTACACAAGTTACCAGATTTTAGGGAGAAATATTGCACTGAAACTTTGTACTTTGGTAACAGAGATCTCCATATATTATTGTTTATTAGGCCCTTTTGTTCTTCCAATCTGCAGAAGAACAGGGATTTCTGTCTCCTGGTGACTGATTGAGGGGTATAAAAGCATTAATTTCATTCTACTTCCTTTGAAGAGTTTAATCTAAATTCAGGGTTGGAACAGTTTGGTTTATTGTTTGTGACATCCCTGTGCTTTCGCACCCTTTTGCATAATGCTCTTTATGTTTTCATCACTTGAGTCAGCTACAACTATTATGCTTTCTGAAAATTAACTTCCCTGGCTGAAATCACTGAAGTAAAAAGTACTTCTCAAATGCATAAGTAGTCGTCGACATTTCTAAGCTATGTTTGTACCTGAAGTGCTGCATATTCCTTGAATGAACAAAAGGAGGAATTCATGGTGGTCCAGGAGCAATGAAAGATGAGCTTTATTAATGAGCAATGCTTCACTGACTCTGTCTTGATTAATGTCAAAGATAGCTGATCAAAAAACTCTCTATCATGTTCTCCTACTGACTGATGTCTAAGTATCAATTAAAAAAATCTCTTGTGAATGGTATTAATATTGGTGTGAAATTCTGCCTGACAGAGAGGGTCAGTAACAGAGCCTCTGCTTCACCTGAGTCTCAAAAAATAGATCTTGAGTGAGGATTAAATTGAGGCTATAACTCAGAGAGCCCTCTGATCTAAAATTTGCTGTATTTATGTATCTTCTTTCAATTATTCATAATTTTCCTTCAGAATACAACAGACAAGTCCTAAACAGATAAAACATTATTCCAATCTCATCAGAATTTATTCCAGGTTTTTGGATTCTTTCCACAGCATCTCMCTTAATCTCTTTTCCTTTGTCAGCTAGAAAAAACACGAAATGAAAATGTCTTAGTGAAGATCCAATTAAATGTTGATAATACATCATAAGAGATTTTTTTGTTGCTGTTTTTCTCCTCTGGATATATTGTTTTCTTCAAATCTTAAATTATTTTCAGGTTTTCTTTTCTCTGTGCATTCATGAAGGATGCCTGGTAAAACTTCAGGAGACTTACATAAGTCCTATTTGCACTGAATCCCTGCTTTTGTTTCAGAATTTAGGTACTATTGGTAAGGAGTGAATAAAAGGATTTATCTTCTCTTTCAACACTAACTCTTCCAGAGAGGAGACAAATGGGAATGAATCCTTCTTAGCTCACTAATATATCTGTAAACAGCCATTCAAATATTCTTCTCTTCTCCTGTGTTTGGCTGATTGACAGCCTATGGGCAGAGCCATCCATTCATTTGAGCAGCTGAGAAAGAGGAAGTAAAATATCACCAAGTGAGATCAGAACACTGACTCCTGATGCCCTTCAGCTATGCTGCTAAGGTGAGGAAGAAAGATGTCCCAGTGGCCAAAGAAATCTGGAATAAACGAAAGCCACTTCTTCTTTATCATTGCTTCTTTACTTCTGGAAAAAAAGAAGATACAAAAGGTGAATACGATGCACAGTTTTTCTGTAAAGGAAAACAAAGCAGAAATTATCACATAGAAAAAAACAAATTCTTGAAAAAAACTCAGAAAGTAGAAAATTTGAGCCAAAGCGGGTAGTTAGGCAAGAAATGCAGCCACAGTAGCAAGTTAACAAAAAGCAGTTTCAAAAAGAGAGTAGCAAAACTTCCCTACAGAACTTTGTCAAATTACTCCACTTACTTCTATTGTTTTTTGTCACTGATCTTTCTTTCTGTTTCTATTGTTTCTATTTCTGCTGCACTCCCTTCAGATATTCTGGTCATTTTTTCAGTTTGGTTTTCTCCTAGCTAGCCTTTGAAATACTGTTTGCAAACTTTGCCTTTACTATATATCTAATGAAATTATCTTGATCACAAATAGATATTGTAGAGTGTCCTGGAAAAGTTAGTTGGTTCAAAGAAGAGAGAAAATGAGTGAGCAGCAGATGCAGGATAGATAAGCTGAATTTCAACCATTTCCAGTCACCAGTGTACAGCTTTTGCAACCAGAGCCCAAGCATAAATTTGTTCAGCTAACACAAAGTGGCTAAGAGCAAAAGCTTTTCTCACTACTGTCTTCTGGGGCACTCCTTATTTCCTGTTTCCAAAATAATCAGATGCTTTTTATGCCCAGTTCTCCTAGAAGAAATTGCTAACTCATAGTTCAAAAACTCTGAGCCAAATGCATCCCTAGTGTAACTCCATAGCCTTAATCTGGCCCTCTGCACTCAAAACTGCTTCATGACACATTCAGACTCCTCTTTGTTCTACACTAGCTGGCATTCTTCAGGAGCTATTGCACACAGGGATATTTCCTGCTTCTAGGCTCATGCCAGCTTTCTGAAGTACTTGGCAGTAGCAGAGGATCATTTGTAAAATTAGTGGCCCACTTTTATCTGTTCACTTACAGCATTATTTGGTTAAGTGGCCCATTCTCTGAGAAAACTGAGCAGAGTACAATTCTGCTCTTTGTTACAACAATTGAGCAGTGCTGAAGCTTTGCAATTGATCATAAATGCAATGCTAGGAAATTTAAGAACTGTGCCATGGAAAATTTAAGACAATGTATTTTTTCTCCTCAAATACACTGTTCTTTTGTTTAATTTATCCATGCAGCACAATGGTGACTGATTCCATCCTCTGGAGAAATCGGTCTAATTCCATTTGTGTAGGAACATACAGGAACAGAATTCAATCTTACACACTTTAGAGATCTAACCTGCTTTCATTGTAGGAGCAATTGTGTATCTATTGAGTAAAATAAGGGAGAACAGATTTCTCTCTTTTTAACTATTGCTTTCAAATAATTTCTATCCAGGCACCCATTACCAAATCTTAACAGAAAAATTTCAATTTCACTTAACATTTCAGCTCTGTACTCATAATGAATAATGTTATGCCTTTGCAATTGTTACTTTATATGGCATTTTACTTGAAGTATCATAAGAAAGTACCAGGTTTAGTTTTATATCTTGTTTGAGCAGGAATTCCCAAGTGCAGACTGAGCACAGGAAGTGGGTCAGAAATCCAACCAAGAAAAAGGGCAAGAGAATAAGGACCCAACTCTGCATTAAATTCTAAGGACACAAGTATTATTTTTCCCACAGACAGTTATGGACACAGTATCATGTCCATGATCAGAAGATTTTACTTAGTGTTACACTATTTCAAGTCAAAAAGTTGCAATTGGCTGGCTTGGACAATCTTCTCATATTCTGTGCATTGTACTCTGGCAGTGGATGAAGAATCAAATCCATAAGTCCTCTTGTGGTTTTTCTCCCTTTGTTCCAGAGAAAGCAATGGGTGTTGAGAACATATTAACTAGCATCGATTTTAATTACAGCTTAAGATGGGTAAAGGACCACAAAAGGTATGTTAAAAAAGAAGGGTCCTTGCATTTGCTTAAAACCATCTGCTGCTATAACGTGCTTAGCTTTTTTTTTTTTTTACTGATATTATTGCATATATTATATTTACACGATTCATTACACCTAACAACACATCTAACCTGTTTTTTCTTCTGATACCTGTTTATTTTGAGATCAGCTGCCAACTGGGAAAGATTGCCAGTTGAAGTTATTGTTAAATTGGGGCCTTTTTTTGAGACTGAAAGGGCTTTCAAGTAGGATTAACTGGAAATAGGCATCATGCCTCTCACAAAGTGATCCAGAAGGCCCCCTTCTAGAATTCTTGGAACCAAGAAGCACTTCACAGCAAATCCTTACAAATAACATTTAACTCCTACAAATAACTTCTGAGTTATAGACATTGAAGTGTAATGGATGTTGATTGAAAAAAATATATATATATATATTCCAAGTGGGAAATAAAAGAAAATGAACTCATCTGTAAAAGCCAATTCTACAAAGAGAGAAAAAGGCTTTCGGACTAGGTAAAAAATAAGTGTAATCACAGGGTATCTTCAATCTATCATGATGAAGATAATTCACATGAGATATCAGGAAACTTTAAGTTTAAATTCAATCTCAATTAATTTGCATATCACTGGTATTTTAGTAATAAAAGTATATTCAGTCTAATGGACCAGACTGCCCATAACTGACTGTTTCACTGAACTGAATTAGGTGATTCATCCAAATGCATCAGAAATATGTGCCTTTGCAATTCCTCAATATTCCAAAGCTTGATGTTACATTTACACTGCGTAGCGACACATCAAGACAAAGCAGCAATTACAGGACCCTTGAAATTCATTGCCCTTCAGAGATGTTCTTCTAAATGAACTTGTTCAGAAAAAGAAATCATCAAGTAAAGGAGATCTGAAGACCTCCGAACATTTGAAGAAAAGTTGAATTCTGCGGCACTGCTTGTTTTCACCTGCCTCACAGCAGTACTCATTCCACTGGACATTGGCCCTCACATAAATGTGAGTGATTATATCTGCCACTCATAGCAAACTGAAGGCTCTGAGGGCATACTAAATATTAGGAAAATATTTTTAAATGGGTAGAAACTAAATATCCACGCAGAGGCTGTACAACCATTTCCACTTTGCTTTTAATCCACGTTGATTCCTCCTTACAGTCAGATGGGAGGCTTCTTCAGGATCAGATATTTAAATAGTACTAATCAAACATTCACATACGATGTTGTTCCATTCTCGAAATCAAAAGCGTACCTATCTTGCAGCTCTGATGATGTCAAAAGCAAATATATTTTTTGGGGGAGGAAGTAAGGGGAAAAATCAGTGTTTAGCAAAAAGTTTAAGTCAGTCATATGTTATTATCTCAAGCAGAATGATCTTGAGCCAGTTTAATGAAGGTAAGTTACAATGACTTTGAAAGGATTAATTTATACTCTTGAGTCCCTCAGATGTAGAGCTAATAGAAAGCCTGTACTTGAGTTTTCACACATCTTGCAGCTCAAACAAGATTCAAAAGCAAAATCAAACACTCTGGGATGCCTGGGAGGCTCAGAATGCATACAGCAGTGCGCTCATTGTTCTGATCAGGAGGGTTTTTATTCCCATCTGTAACAATCCTCAAATACTCTCTGTTAATGTATTCTTCTAACAATTAGCCAAACAATCCAGTACAATATATTTATATCAGTTAAATGTTACCAATTTTACTTTTTTGGAATCCACAATTCACAAGGCATGGAGGATTATTTACAGTATTTATGTGCCTTGTCACTGCAGTATCAAAGTTACAGGTTTTGGAGAATATTGATCCTCAGATCAGGTCCTTTGATGTAGAATGTAAAGGGATGAGGTGGAAAGATTAGTTTATCTGGTCTGGTCCAGGCTCTGCATATATATTGTATACTAACAAATTCTCTGATAAAAAGCAATTCAGTAAGAACAAATAATAGACCTCAGGATTTCCTGTGGAGTGCCTTTAGCTGTGGCTCAAGATGATGCTCTTTTGTTCAATCTCTCTCTGATCCTGAAAATTTACTTAAATGCTTTTAGACTGTCAATTGGAGCCTGGACTGTGGTCCAACACACCCATACAGGTTCTACCTGAGGAAAGCTGACTGTTTGTATGCCAAGGAGTGACAGATGCTGGATTAGGTGCAATCCATGCCTCTAGCCCTCGTGCTGAGATTATGGACAAAGTCAGGCAACTGTAAAGGACTTCAGCCAAGATGGTGGACAAGAGCTATGCAGTGCTGTAGACTGTCTCCATGGTCTTGCACCTGAACTGTGAGTTGGAATTTAAGAAATGAGCCCCTCACTGTCCTAGGAGCATGTGAATTATTAGCACAATTGTGAAGGGAGCTAAAGGTGATCACCAGTCTTTGGAGAAAAGAGTGTGACTTCTTCATATAAGGTGTCTGTTATCTACTGTGAGATTCACAAACTGAAGTTCAAACAAATGTCCAGAATTTTCATGTTGAACCCGAAAAATGCCAAAGTCTGACATATTCCCTTGTGAAGCTCCCATGACAGGGTTTAATATTTAAAGCATCTCTATCCTGTAATTTCCATTTGCTTTTATCCTTCACTATTGAGGCCATTGGAAGCACTTTTCTTCTTGTTGTACTTTGTAATGATGATGGTGAAGAGTTTCTGTAAGGCAGATGAGATACATGACTCAGACATGTGTTAGGTGGGGAGGGATCTAATATATTTCTCAATCATACCCTAATAGTTCAGTGATGAAACTTTTCTGATAAATACGAAACATAAGATTAAGGTTTATGTCAAGATTTGGTACTAAGTAACTCTCTAAACACAGAGTATGATAAAATACTGTTCACTGTTAGTTTCACACTTTTATTGCAAATAATTTATTTAGCTGCTTAATGCCATCTGTAACTCAAATAAAGCACTATGAGCTTTCTAAATATTAATTTAGAAGTGTATTATGACATGCCTCAAATGTATAGGTCATTCTTCAAAGTATTATTAATCCCAAGCATTTAGAAGCAGGAATTTCTGAGCCTCACAGCCTTGGCAGAACTGTGACTGGAGGCAACGATGTGCTCAGAGTTTCTCTTCTTGCCCCTGAGATTGTTAGCGCAAACTGGCATTGAGTAATCAGCTCTCTAAGGCTGCCCTAATTTGCAGTGTTAGTGGTCCTTAAGCAAGTATATAGCTACCCAGGGTTTAAAAATGCATTTAATGTCTGAACTAAGTACACAAAGTTGGGAAAATAACCAGACAGATTTTTAAAATCATCCATTGTTGCCAAAAGTGTCATTTAAGACCATTTACATTTCTCTGGCAGTGCAGTTGTAGCTTTTTATTGGACCAAGAGAACTATGACATCAAAAACAACTAAAAACTGTAAGATATAAATCCATATAGCAAGTTTGTGACTGACTTTTTCCCTGCTTCTTTTAATAAGCTCAAACATGAAAAAACATTTCTTTATAGGAGTGAACTTTTCTGGAAGATGTTTAGTAGTACACAAGTTACCAGATTTTAGGGAGAAATATTGCACTGAAATTGTACTTTGGTAAAGAGATCTCCATATATTATTGTTTATTAGGCCCTTTTGTTCTTCCAATCTGCAGAAGAACAGGGATTTCTGTCTCCTGTGACGTGATTGAGGGGCATAAAAAGCATTAATTTCATTCTACTTCCTTTGAAGAGTTTAATCTAAATTCAGGGTTGGAACAGTTTGGTTTATTGTTTGTGACATCCCTGTGCTTTCGCACCCTTTTGCATAATGCTCTTTATGTTTCCATCACTTGAGTCAGCTACAACTATTATGCTTTCTGAAAATTAACTTCCCTGGCTGAAATCACTGAAGTAAAAAGTACTTCTCAAATGCATAAGTAGTCGTCGACATTTCTAAGCTATGTTTGTACCTGAAGTGCTGCATATTCCTTGAATGAACAAAAGGAGGAATTCATGGTGGTCCAGGAGCAATGAAAGATGAGCTTTATTAATGAGCAATGCTTCACTGACTGCTCTCGATTAATGTCAAAGACAGCTGATTAAAAACTCTTATCATGTTCTCCTACTGACTGATGTCTAAGTATCAATAAAAAATCTCTTGTGAATGGTATTAATATTGGTGTGAATTCTGCCTGACAGCAGGGTCAGTAACAGAGCCTCTGCTTCACTGAGTCTCAAAATAGATCTTGAGTGAGGATTAAATTGAGGCTATAACTCAGAGAGCCTCTGATCTAAAATTTGCTGTATTTATGTATCTTCTTTCAATTATCCATATTTTCCTTCAGAATACAACAGACAAGTCCTAAACAGATAAAACATTATTCCAATCTCATCAGAATTTATTCCAGGTTTTTGGATTCTTTCCACAGCATCTCGCTTAATCTCTTTTCCTTTGTCAGCTAGAAAAAACACAAAATGAAAATGTCTTAGTGAAGATCCAATTAAAGTTGAAATATACATCATAAACAGATTTTTTGTTGCTGTTTTTCTCCCTGGATACATTGTTTTCTTCAAATCTTAATTATTTCAGGTTTTTCTTTTCTCTGTGCATCATGAAGGATGCCTAGTAAAACTTCAGGAGACTTACATAAGTCCTATTTGCACTGAATCCCTGCTTTTGTTTCAGAATTTAGTACTATTGGTAAGGAGTGAATAAAAGGATTTATCTTCTCTTTCACACTAACTCTTCCAGAGAGGAGACAAATGGGAATGAATCTTCTTAGCCTCACATCATAATATCTGTAAACAGCCATTCAATATTCTTCTCTTCTCCTGTGTTTGGCTGATTGACAGCCTATGGGCAGAGCCATCCATTCTTTGAAGCAGCTGAGAAAGAGGAAGTAAAATATCACCAAGTGAGATCAGAACACTGACTCCGTGATGCCCTTCAGCTATGCTGCTAAGGTGAGGAAGAAAGAGTGTCCCAGTGGCCAAAGAAATCTGGAATAAACGAAAGCCACTTCTTCCTTCTTTATCATTGCTTCTTTACTTTCTGGAAAAAAAGAGATAACAAAAGGTGAATACGATGCACAGTTTTTCTGTAAAGGAAAACAAAGCAGAAATTATCACATAGCAAAAAAACAATTCTTGAAAAAAAACTCAGAAAGTAGAAAATGTGAGTCAAAGTGGGGAGTTAGTAAGAATGCACTGCACAGTATGGCAAGTTAACAAAAAGCAGTTCAAAAAGAGAGTAGCAAACTTCCCTACAGAACTTTGTCAAATTACTCCACTTACTCTCTTTTTTTTTTGTCACTGATCTTTCTTTCTGTTTCTATTGTTTCTATTTCTGCTGCACTCCCTTCAGATATTCTGGTCATTTTTTCAGTTTGGTTTTCTCCTAGCTAGCCTTTGAAATACTGTTTGCAAACTTTGCCTTTACTATTGTCTTGGGTTGATTTTTGTGCCAATTTTGTTCTGTATTCCTTTTCTGTTGGCATATACGCCCAAAGGATGTTCTGTATCTTTAAGTGTAACCTGGAAGAAGCCACGTGGGCTGCTGGGAAGACAGAGTGAACAGTTTAACTGCTAGTGCTGCCACGAGATCTGGCTGCTCGAGCTGGGCTTTCTCTCGCTCTCTCGGCTTCTCGTCGTGGGAGCTCTCGCTTGCTACGTGGAACAGAGTTACATTGTCGCAGTTTCTGCTGGCTCAGTTTGTGGCATCGGCGGCTTTTTTCCTCAAACATCCCCTCTGCGACTCCTGCTGCTCCCCAGCGGTCCCGCCGAGGGAGGGGCCTCACGGCTCCATCCCGTCCGGGACTTCGGGGTGGACGGGCTGGCGCGGAGCACACTGAGCCCTCCTCTGATTCATCCACTGAGAAGCTGAGACTGCGGTACCATTCTTTTCTTTCAGTTGTTTTTTTCCCTTTTGCCACTGTTGCAATACCCGCCACGTGGGTTTTCTTTTTTTTCTTTTCCCAGGGGCGGAGTCACTGCCTTACTGCGTGGCGAGATTTTTTTTTGTTCGTTTGAATATCTGAAAGTTACTTTTTATCTGTATAACGATTACTCTTATCTGTGTCCTGTGGGCACTGGTTTTTTTTTGTGTTAATAAAACTACCTTTTTTCCTCTCACCTTTTTTGCCCAGCATCTATTCTTTGTTGGAGGGAAAAAATTATCAAATTATTTTCATCTCGAAGGAAACCTTCCCTGTGACGTTTTTTCTCGGAAAACATTTGTCTCCAAACCGAGACAACTATATATCTAAGAAATTATCTTGATCACAAATAGATATTGTAGAGTGTCCTGGAAAAGTTAGTTGGTTCAAGAAGAGAGAAAATGAGTGAGCAGAGAGCAGATGCGATAGATAAACTGAATTTCAACCATTTCCAGTCACCAGTGTACAGCTTTGCGACCAGAGCCAAGCATAAATTTGTTCAGCTAACACAAAGTGGCTAAGAGCAAAAGCTTTTCTCACTACTGTCTTCTGGGGCACTCCTTATTCCTGTTTCCAAATAATCAGATGCTTTTTATGCCCAGTTCTCCTAGAAGAAATTGCTAACACATAGTTCAAAAACTCTGAGCCAAATGCATCCCTAGTGTAACTCCATAGCCTTAATCTGGCCCTCTGCATCAAAACTGCTTCATGACACATTCAGACGCCTCTTTGTTCTACACTAGCTGGCATTCTTCAGGAGCTATTGCACACAGGATATTTCCTGCTTCTAGGCTCATGCCAGCTTTCTGAAGTACTTGGCAGTAGCAGAGGATCATTTGTAAAATTAGTGGCCCACTTTTATCTGTTCACTTACACGCATTATTTGGTTAAGTGGCCCATTCTCTGAGAAAACTGAGCAGAGTACAATTCTGCTCTTCTTGTTACAACAATTGAGCAGTGCTGAAGCTTTGCAATTGATCATAAATGCAATGCTAGGAAATTTAAGAACTGTGCCATGGAAAATTAAGACAATGTATTTTTTCTCCTCAAATACACTGTTCTTTGTGTTTAATTTATCCATGCAGCAAAATGTGACTGATTCCATCCTCGGAGAAATCGTCTAATTCCATTTGTGTAGGAACATACAGGAACAGAATTCAATCTTACACACTTTAGAGATCTAACCTGCTTTCATTGTAGGAGCAATTGTGTATCTATTGAGTAAAATAAGGAGAACAGATTTCTCTCTTTTTAACTATTGCTTTCAAATAATTTCTATCCAGGCACCCATTACAAATCTTAACAGAAAAATTTCAATTTCACTTAACATTTCAGCTCTGTACTCATAATGAATAATGTTGTGCCTTTGCAATTGTTACTCTATATGGCATTTTAACTTGAAGTATCATAAGAAAGTACCGAGTTTAGTTTTAATCTTTGTTTGAGCGAGACTGAAAATTCAGGTTTTCTTTGTCTCCCTCAAAGTCTGTCTTATCTAACTGTATAATGTGTGCTAAAAAAAAAAAAAAAAACCAAAAAAAAAAAAAAAACCCAGTAAAATATATTCATGACATTTAAATAAATACAATATTTATAAGGTTTGTCAGAACTCTATGATCAAAAATAGTCTTGGTAGTCCCAATGACAACACAGAGTTATTTTAATCACTCAAACATGGTAATCTTAATGATAAACTAAGATTCTTAGACCACATTTTTGTCTGCGAAAGGAAAGGAGGAAACATGCTAAGCTGGAGGCATCAGCCTGTTCCTGACATTTGTAGGCAGAATACACACAAAGTTGTTGGCAAGATCAAATGTGGTACTATTTATAGTGCAATTCCTTCACATGTTTGCCTTCCACTCCAGTCTTGCAGCCCTTTGGGTGCACAACAGGAGAAAAAAAACAGTTGCAGAATATGGCTTTACTACACTTCCAAAATCTCATTGGGCTGCTGAGTGCTGCTGCCTCTACCGTCTGAAAGTCTACAGGATTTTTGATCAATTATTTCCTCTTTCACATATAATGCAGTAGAACTTTGGTGTATTTTCCTAGATTCTGTATTACTTTTGGAGATAGTAAATGAAATATGGGAAAATTATTAAGTAGATAGCTAACAGAGGAACATCAGAGAGCCTTTAACCTCTGACAGTCAGCCCAGGACACTTTCTTAAGTACTTTCTAAACACTCCAAGATTACTTTCAAAGAAGAAACAGCAAAACTCATATAATAGGAGCTTTTAAATATCTGAAATTAAATGATAGACCATTGTCCTTCCCATGCCCTTTCTGAATATATGAAAATATATAGTGATGAATGAATATACAAACCTGATGAAATCAAGTGCTGCAAAGACCCCTGTCCTTCCTCTATTTCACTTCTTTTAATAAAAAAAAAAAAAAAAAAAAAAAAAGAGATTTCTAGTGTAATCCACCTGACCAAAGACTGTGGAAGCTGATCCACAGGAAGCTTACATTTGGTAACAACATTTTGCACAGTTTGATGAATATACACAGAAACACTGAGAAAACTGGAATTCTGAAAATTCTAAATTCTTTAAGGATCCCATCCTGCTCTGCTAGTGCAGGAAAAATGGTTGCCTGAAATGGAATGTTCTATCATAAAAGCTGTAGAGCTGGATTTTCAGCTAACTTGCCCACATCAGAGAAGTTCAGTGCAAGGTACATCAAATAACAATACTGAAAGTCATGCCTGCTATTTTCTGCAAACGTCCCCAAATTACTCAAACAACTGTAAAATGGTGTCTGTTTGCACACATTTCCTACTGTGCAAATCTGTTCACCTCATGTTCATTTCCTTCTACAGTGAATAAACAAAGGCAACCATTAGCAGCAAGATTATGGGAAAAGATTTTCATAAACAACTAAGTTAGCCCTTATTCACTATGCTCACAAAAGAATTCTGAAATACCTCATGAGAGCTAGAATTTATTTTTTTTAAGATCACTTCCCAATTTTAGTAAATGTGAGTGTTGATTAATCTATTGCCTATTGACAAGAATTTTAATTTCCCATCCTTCAGTAGAATGCAAGATCCAGTTACATGGATTTTTTTTTCATTTTTATTAGTACTCATACTTTATTGATTAATTGACCCATGCCTGCTCTATTATTTTTTATTTTTCTCCCACAGAGAAACTAGAAGTTTGCCAAATCTAGTGCATGCAAAAAAAAAAAAAAAAAAAAAAAGAAGGAAGTTGTAAGTATTCAAGGATCTTCCATGTGACAAACTATATCATTAACAAAAAAAGAATTGTCCTTCAATTCCTCTTCGAGATCATGATTCTTTCTTTCTTGGTTGTCCTGTGTAGTAATTTGCATAATGTCTAACAGCTATAGGCATTGTATACACAATCTTGGATTAATATGAATAATAACCGAAAATAATATTTTTAAGTATTTCCATAATAATTTTATTTATAAATATTTTGTAATTCAGTTTCCAGCCACATGGTAACAGAATAACTACTTGTTTTCAGAACCAGGACATCAGCCATTCAGCTTGACTTTGGACATTGCATTCTTATTACATTTCTTCAGCCTCCACAGCGTTTACAAAACCCTGATCTCCATCAGTAAAGCTCCAAAACCACAATTGCTATTAATAATTTCCTCCCCTGAAGAAGCTGCATGGGACACAAACCCAATTAAATTCTACAATATTTCCCATGACAGATTTTACTTTTCAAACCAATCCCTTTCCGACCCTTTTCATCAATGTATTTTATAACACTAAACTGCTCTGTGGATTCATTCTGCCTGAGTCAATTATAGGAAAGTGGGTGTTTTTATTATTTCTTACTTTCTGCTATCTCTATCTCATTAGTATTGCACTTCACTAAGCAAGTCTGAGTAGAGACTTGGATGTGGGTTAGCAATAAAAATAAAAAATATGATTTCCTGCTCAAACAAGATATAAAACTAAACCTGGTACTTTCTTATGATACTTCAAGTAAAATGCCATATAAAGTAACAATTGCAAAGGCATAACATTATTCATTATGAGTACAGAGCTGAAATGTTAAGTGAAATGAAATTTTTCTGTTAAGATTTGGTAATGGGTGCCTGGATAGAAATTATTTGAAAGCAATAGTTAAAAAGAGAGAAATCTGTTCTCCCTTATTTTACTCAATAGATACACAATTGCTCCTACAATGAAAGCAGGTTAGATCTCTAAGTGTGTAAGATTGAATTCTGTTCCTGTATGTTCCTACCAAATGGAATTAGACCGATTTCTCCAGAGGATGGAATCAGTCACATTGTGCTGCATGGATAAATTAAACAAAGAGAACAGTGTATTGAGGAGAAAAAATACATTGTCTTAAATTTTCCCATGGCACAGTTCTTAAAATTTCCTAGCATTGCATTTATGATCAATAGCAAAGCTTCAGCACTGCTCAATTGTTGTAACAAAGAGCAGAATTGTACTCTGCTCAGTTTTCTCAGAGAATGGGCCACTTTAACCAAAATAAATGCTGTAAGTGAACAGATAAAAGTGGGCCACTAATTTTACAAATGATCCTCTGCTACTGGCCAAGTACTTCAGAAAGCTGGCATGAGCACTAGAAGCAGGAAATATCCCTGTGTGCAATAGCTCCTGAAGAATGCCAGCTAGTGTAGAACAAGAGGGTCTGAATGTGTCATGAGCAGTTTTGAGTGCAGAGGGCCAGATTAAGGCTATGGATTACACTAGGATGCATTTGGCTCAGAGTTTTTGAGACTATGAGTTAGCAATTTCCTTCTAGGAGAACTGGGCATAAAAGCATCTGATTATTGGAAACAGGAAATAAGGAGTGCCCAGAAGACAGTAGTGAGAAAAGCTTTTGCTCTTAGCCACTTTGTGTTAGCTGAACAGAATTTATGCTTGGGCTCTGGTTCGCAAAAGCTGTACACTGGTGACTGGAAATGGTTGAAATTCAGCTTATCTATCTGCATCTGCTGCTCACTCATTTTCTCTCTCTTTGAACCCAACTAACTTTTCCCAGGACACTCTACAATATCTATATTGTGATCAAGATAATTTCATTAGATATATAGTAAAGGCAAAGTTTGCAAACAGTATTTCAAAGGCTAGCTAGGAGAAAACCAACTGAAAAAATGACCAGAATATCTGAAGGGAGTGCAGCAGAAATAGAAACAATAGAACAGAAAGAAAGATCAGTGACAAAAAACAATAGAGTAAGTGGAGTAATTTGACAAAGTTCTGTAGGGAAGTTTTGCTACTCTCTTTTTGAAACTGCTTTTTGTTAACTTGCATACTGTGGCGCATTCTTGCCTAACTCACCCACTTTGAGCTCAATTTTCTACTTTCTGAGTTTTTTTCAAAGAATTGTTTTTTTTCTATGTGATAATCTTCTGCTTTGTTTTCCTTTACAGAAAAACTGTGCATCGTATTCACCTTTTGTGTCTCTTTTTTTCCAGAAGTAAAGAAGCAATGATAAAGAAGAAAGTGGCTTTCGATTTATTCCAGATTCTTTGGCCACTGGAGACATCTTTCTTCCTCACCTTAGCAGCATAGCTGAAGGGCTCAGGAGTCAGTGTTCTCGATCTCACTTGGTGATATTTTACTTCCTCTTTCTCAGCTGCTCAAATGAATGGATGGCTCTGCCCATAGGCTGTCAATCAGCCAAACACAGGAGAAGAGAAGAATATTTGAATGGCTGTTTACAGATATATTAGTGAGCTAAGAAGGATTCATTCCCATTTGTCTCCTCTCTGGAAGAGTTAGTGTTGAAAGAGAAGATAAATCCTTTTATTCACTCCTTACAATAGTACCTAAATTCTGAAACAAAAGCAGGATTCAGTGCAAATAGGACTTATGTAAGTCTCCTGAAGTTTTACTAGGCATCCTTCATGAATGCACAGAGAAAAGAAAAACCTGAAAATAATTAAGATTTGAAGAAAACAATTATCCAGAGGAGAAAAACAGCAACAAAAAATCTTTATGATGTATTTATCAACATTTAATTGGATCTTCACTAAGACATTTTCATTTTGTGTTTTTTCTAGCTGACAAAGGAAAAGAGATTAAGCGAGATGCTGTGGAAAGAATCCAAAAACCTGGAATAAATTCTGATGAGATTGGAATAATGTTTTATCTGTTTAGGACTTGTCTGTTGATTCTGAAGAGAAAATTATGAATAATTGAAAGAAGATACATAAATACAGCAAATTTTAGATCAGAGGGCTCTCTGAGTTATAGCCTCAATTTAATCCTCACTCAAGATCTATTATTTGAGACTCAGGTGAACAGAGGCTCTGTTTACTAGACCCTCTTGTCAGGCAGAATTTCACACCAATATTAATACCATTCACAAGAGATTTTTTATTGATACTTAGACATCAGTCAGTAGGAGAACATGATAGAGAGTTTTTTATCACTTCTTTGACATTCAATCAAGACAGAGTCAGTGAAGCATTGCTCATTAATAAAGCTCATCTTTCATTGCTCCTGGACCACCATGAATTCCTCCTTTTGTTCATTCAAGGAATATGCAGCACTTCAGGTACAAACATAGCTTAGAAATGTCGACGACTACTTACGCATTTGAGAAGTACTTTTTACTTCAGTGATTTCAGCCAGGGAAGTTAATTTTCAGAAGCATAATAGTTGTAGCTGACTCAAGTGATGAAAACATAAAGAGCATTATGCAAAAGGGTTGCGAAAGCACAGGATGTCACAAACAATAAACCAAACTGTTCCAACCCTGAATTTAGATTAAACTCTTCAAAGGAAGTAGAATGAAATTAATGCTTTTATGCCCCTCAATCGTCACCAGGAGACAGAAATCCCTGTTCTTCTGCAGATTGGAAGAACAAAAGGGCCTAATAAACAATAATATATGGAGTCTCTGTTACCAAAAGTACAAAGTTTCAGTGCAATATTTCTCCCTAAAATCTGGTAACTTGTGTACTACTAAACATCTTCCAGAAAAGTTCACTCCTATAAAGAAATGTTTTTTCATGTTTGACGCTTATAAAAGAAGCAAGGGAAAAAGTCAGTCACAAATTGCTATATGGATTTATATCTTACAGTTTTTAGTTGTTTTTATGTCATAGTTCTCTTGGTCCAATAAAAGCTACACTGCACTGCCAGAGAAATGTAAATTGGTCTTAAAATGACACTTTTGGCAACAATGGATGATTTTAAAATCTGTCTGGTTATTTTCCCAACTTTTGTGTACTTAGTTCAGAATTAAATGCATTTTTAACCCGGTAGCTATATACTTGCTTAAGGACACTAACACTGCAAATTAGGGCAGCCTTAGAGTGCTGATTACTCAATGCCAGTTTGGCCTACACAAATCTCAGGGGCAAGAAGAGAAACTCTGCAGACATCGTTGCCTCCAGTCACAGTTCTGCCAAGCTGTGAGCGTCGTAGAAATTCCATGTGTCTACAATGCTTGGGATTACATAATACTTTGAAGAATGACCTATACATTTGAGGCATGTCATATACACTTCATTAAATTAATATTTAGAAAGCCATAGTGCTTTATTGAGTTAACAGATGGCATTAAGCAGCTAAATTAAATTATTTGCAATAAAAGTGTGAAACTAACAGTGAACAGTCATTTTATCATACGTCTGTGTTTAGAGAGTTAACTTAGTTACCAAATCTTGACATTAAACCTTAAATCTTATGTTTCGCTATTTATCAGAAAGTTCATCACTGAACATTAGGGTATGATTGAGAAATTATTAATCCCTCCCCACTAACAATAGTCTGAGTCAGTGTATTCTCATCTGCATTACAGAAACTCTTACCATCATCATTACAAAGTACAACAAGAAGAAAAGTGCTTCCAATGGGCCTCAATAGTGAAGGATAAAAAGCAAATGGAAATTACAGGTAGAGATGCCTTTAAATTTATTAAACCCTGCATTGTGGAGCTTCACAAGGGAATATGTCAGACTTTGGCATTTTTCGGGTTCAACCATGAGAAATTCTGGACGACTTTGTTTGAACATTCAGTTGTTGAACTCACAGAGATAACCAGACCACCTTATATCGAAGAGGTCCACACTCGTTTTCTCCAAAGACTCTGGTGATCACCTTTAGCTCCCTTACAATTGTGCTAATAATTCACATGCTCCTAGGGACCACGTGAGGGGGCTCATTTCTTAATTCCAACTCACAGTTCAGGTGCAAGACATGGAGACAGTCTACAGCACTGCATAGCTCTGTCCACCTCTGCTGAAGTCCTTTGACAGTTGCCTGACTTTGCCCATAAATCTCAGCACGAGGGTAGAGGCATGGGATTGCACCTAATCCAGCATCTGTTCACTCCTTGGCATACAAACAGTCAGCTTTCCTCAGGAGAACCCTGTATGGGTGTGTTGGACCATCAGTCCAGGCTCCGAATTGACAGTCTAAAAGCATTTAAGTAAATTTTCAGGATCAGAGAGAGATTGAACAAAAAGAGCATATCTTGAGCCACAGCTAAAGGCACTCCACAGGAAATTCCTGAAGGTCTATTATTTGTTCTTACTGAATTGACTTTTTATCAGAGAAATTTGTTAGTATACAATACTATATGCCAGAGCACTGGACCAGAACCAGATAAACTTAATCTTTCCACCTCATCCCTTTACATTCTCATCAAAAGGACCTTGATCTGAGATCAATATTCTCAAAACCTTAAGAGCTTTGATACTGCAGTGACAAGGCACATAAATACTGTAAAATAATCCTCCATGCCTTGTGAACTTGCTGGATTCCAAAAAAGTAAAATGGTAACATTTAACTGATATAATTATACTTTGTACTGGATTGGTTTGGCTAATTGTTGAGAAGAAGTCACATTAACAGAGAGTATTTGAGGATTGTTACAGATGCGGGAATAAAAACCCTCCTTGATCAGAACTAATGAGCGTCACTGCTGTATGCATTCTGGCCCTCCCAGGCATCCAGAGTGTTTGATTTAGCTTTTGAATTCTTGTTTGAGCTGCAAGAATGTGTGAAAACTCAAGTACCAGGCACTTTCTATAGCTCACATCTGAGGTGGACTCAAGAGTATAATTGAATCCTTTCAAAGTCATTGTACACTTACTCTTCATTTAAACTGGCTCAAGATCATTCTG
>CM019237.1:15197394-15342777 GCA_009741485.1 Malurus cyaneus samueli
CCCACACATCCCAGAGCTCTCCTAACAATCCTAGCTTTGTGTATTCTTCGGATATTAAAGGATGAACTCATGCCCACTCCTTCCCAGGAGGGAATCATGTATATTCCCTCTTTTCTATCTTCCTTGTCTGTCGGAGAAATGCTTCATTTGTGATGTCTTATCTATTTTCCACAGGGTCACTCAAATATTTCAATTATTTTTGCAAAACTTACTCTGTATGTCAGATCACTCTAGCTAAGGTGTAATCAAATTTGCAATGCATAGTTTTAAGGTTAAAAAAGATAATAAGATACAGTCAATGACTTCCTCATTTAAAGAAAGTGGAGTCTGATTAAACAAAATGCACTTACTTTGTGCTGTATTTCAGACTTAAAGATAATGCGTTTCCTTAAGAATTTCTGAGGTTATCTGACAGATAATACCCTTCCTGTGCTGGTTTATGAAGTGAAATGTGATGGGCGGTGAATTTTCCTTTTTTTTCCCAAATCTATGGTTTTTTGAACAATCTATGATTAATATTTAACATATCTAAGTTTTAATTATTGTGAAAATAATCTCCCAACCAGAAACTGTTGAAAAATAGGAATGAACAAAAAGTCTAAGTATTGATAAATGGAAGTTAGTGAATAACGTTAAGTAATTCTTTCATTATAAATTGTTACTAAATTATCTAGTCTTCCTGGGACGTCAGTAATGCAGGTGGATCAGGGTTTTGATTGTGTTCAGAACAATAAAATCTCTTGTTCTCCCAGCAGTACAGCTTCGGAGGCATAATTTTTTGGATAAATCCCAAATCACCTCTCGAGAGTAAATTTGAGCTCAAAATTCAGGTGGTGATTCTCCCACTTTGCTAATTCACAACGTTTAGGATGACCTTTCATAACACCCAGAAGGAAGAAAAACTGGACAGAATGACAGCTTCTCAGAATATCAGCTGCAGAGCTTCTGTTATTAGATTCAATAAGTTCTCCTACAGACAGAGTTCATGTCATCTGGGACTCCAAAGCCAGTATAGTCACCCTTATTTTGCTCTGGTCAACAGGGATTAAAAATGCTTCCAGCATCCTTTAACACACCTGAAATGTGAATGTATCTTCAACTGATTCGTATTGTATCATTTAACTGCATACGGGGAATACGCACACACAAATTTTACCATCGTCAGGCTCCTGAACCAAATTTTAGAAGAAATGAAAAAAAAAAGTTTTACAATTAATGATAACACTATAGGGTACTTAAAACTTACATATTCTGGCATGCAAGAGAATTTTGCTGACCAGAATGTTTCAGGGAAATGGATTGATTATTGTTCTACCGTTGCATTGTAACTTCTGCCATTACAGCATTAACTTCATGGAACACCAGATTTATGTAATGCACTAGGCTAACACATAGAACATTGTTGTGGAAACTCTGACAGAACTTGACTGGACTGCTTTCTCAGAATAAATTAAATGTGGTTTTAAAATTTAGGTCATATCCTTAGGTGCTGTGAGCATTTCAGCTATAGTGAACAGAATATTGTAAAATCTTAGAGAGCTGGAACAAGCAGTTTGTTAGGTGTGGTTTATATTAATTTGCTAAAGATGTTTATGTATAGACAGTGGCAAATCATCCTTAATCTGTGAGGGATTCAATTACATCTACACCAGAAAGAGAACCACCTACTGATACACCTTGTTCAGAAGAGGAAATCAGGGCAAACATGTCAAAGGTGTCCTATGACATAGGGTGAAAGAGCAACTAAGTATCCCATTCAAATTAAAATTCATCTTTCCACTAGCAGGAAGCCCACATTTTGAAAGAATTATCACCTTTCTCCAGTCACAGCCACAGGTTCTCTAAAAATATTTCCAAGGTGTGACAGCAAAGGGGTGAAATTTTACTTATTTCTATTTGCATAGTCATCTTGAATGGAAGCAAGAAAAAATATTCATCTTGAATAGAAATTTTATCAAAGAGGAAAGAAAAATTCTGTTCTTCTGCAAGAGGATGAAAATTGGAAAAATATTCTGATTTTTTCTTGTATCATGTTAGAAACTGAAATCTACTGATAGAAGTTTATTGAGTTGTGGGACTGTAAATATGAAAGAAAAGTCTGATCTTCTAAATTAATTAAAAAGTGTAATTTAGAGCTCCTGAACACTGATTTGTTTCATGCTTGTTTCTTCACCATTTAATCTTACCTATTATTTTTTTCATTGGCATTTTTATTTTCCTGTAAGGTGTGGAGTGGGTATGATCATGAATCTCCCTAAACCAGAGTAGTAAAAAAGCAGTAGTCTATTAAATCTTTCATGTCTATTAAATCATCATAGTTCATATCACTGTGCTAGGTTCTTGGTGGTTTCCAGAGTCAGTGGAAATGAAGAAAAATTTCTATGAAAATCACATAATGTAAGCAAATATAGCCTGCTTTTCTACTGGAGGCAATAAGTCAACTAAAGCCGCAATTGTGTTGCGTCAAAAAAGACAAAAGTTTCATATTTATAGCTGAATAAATAGTTAGAGTGCATTGGCTCTCAAATATAAACAAATTGTGTCCTAATGTCCATATGCCAGTTTGTGATCGAAAACAGTCTCATTTCTTTATTCCAACTATTTTAGTCTGACAGTGAAGGATGATAATCTACCAACTAGCGAGAATAAAAAATGCTACATCAGGTACAATGTGCTTAAGCAGAGAAGCTCCGTACTAAGGCTCAGAATTTGCAGGGTTTCAAGAATATAAACAGGCAGAAAACATTGGCTCACCTGGGAACATCCAAAATTTGCAGCTAATGTAACACACGTATCATTTACCTTCTACTATTATCAAGTCTCTCTTTGAGAACTTTCAAACAGATAAACACTGAGTGTGAGTCTGAACCCTAAATTATTTAGATATCCTGAGGCCAAACTATAAGCAGAGTGTGGCCAAGTGGGGCCAGTTCCAAAGAGGATTTTCAGAACCCACAGGAGAAAGGTGGTAAAACCGACATTATTATGCAGCCAGCTAAATGATGTACAAGATGTGCAAGATAAAAGTGACCAAAGAAAATGAGCTTGTGCAGCTGTGTAGAGGACCAGTGCCCTGCTGTTTTGCTTAACACATTCTGAGTAATTGCTGCAAGAAAAGTGATTGGAGGAGAGGTCCTTGGACGTGGAGCAGAGTTGTTCTGAGCCAAAACTCTGAGTCACTTGGAGACTCATGCTCCAGTGTTGTCCACCCTCTCCCTGCCAACTCCCTGGAGAAGGGCGTCTGTGTTCATGTGCTTTCTGTGATGAAAGAATAAACAAAGAATCACACAGTACTCATTTAGAAGACTGAAAAGACAACTAGTACAATTAAAAAGTTACTACTGTAGACATTATAATGACAAGAACTATCTTAATAAAATTTTGTTGTGTCTCTAGATCAAGGCAACAGCAAAACCCTTTTAGTCCAAACTGCATTCCCAGACTATCAAAGCTTGCGAATATGACCATGAAGATTGCCAGACTTATCTCAGTTCTATTTCAAAATGTTGCTGACGAGAAAACATCTTACTGGCAGCAGCCAATGATCAGGTCAAGTAAAGTGGAAGGTATAGTACACCAGAATTCTGAAGATTAATAGGAGTGTGATGACGAGGCTTGTTTGGATTATGTGCTTCAAGGAAAGAAAAGACATCAGCCCTATTTAGTGTTTAAACTTCCTAAATTAAATTTCTATCAGCTAATGGTAGAAAAAAGATAATTCAAGGGCAAATCCTCTAAATTAGTCATATTAAGACAGTGAGATCATCTTTAATATCTAAAATAATCTGATGTCAATAGTTTCTGCTAAAAGCTCCCTGTAGGTAAAGGAAAAATATACAGAAATTTCATTTTAATGTGCAATTCACGTTTTTCAATATCTGAATTATGCTGGTTTAATTTTTATTTCCCTTTGTTTTCACAAAAATGCAATATTATCCCAAATGGGATCCTTAATAGAATTGAAGTAAGATGCAGAGAGACTGACAACATACTGAGCAGAAGACACGATATTTTAAATGTGAATAAGACTACATACATGTGTATATTGATCTTACTTATAAAGAATAAGATAAATAGTCATGCTAACGAATTTCGTTGAGAACTCAGTCAGTGAAGTATCCGCCTCTGAAATTAACTCACTGAGAACATTCACATATGATTAATATTTTTGTTCAAAAAGCTTTAAATTTAAAGACAAATTAATGTTAAAACTAACATTGTTAGATATAGCTTTACAAAAACATCTGGGAATTTCTTAATAAGATTACACTGCTGTTGGCTATGACAATGTTGTAAATAAGTTAGCCTTCTCTACAATCCTGATGCTGATCCAGCATCATGTGTGCTTGGCATTGTCATTTTTATTCAGTTACATAAATCGCTGTCATAAGGGCTTTTTCAGAATAAATATCTTTGTGCTTCAAATGGTAACAAAGCCAATGTATCATTATAATCTACCTAGGCAAGATTATCTATCAAGTTCTGAAATGTTTCCTTTTCTATTGCAAGTAATTTTGAAACTAAATGATACTATTAAATTCACCCAGAAGCAAATATATAACATTATCCATCAGAGATATCACCTACAATTCTTGCAAGTCCCAGCAGTTTTCTATCTTACTAATGCAATTTCTTTAATGAAAAGACTGGTGGAATTTGCTTCTCATTTGTTTCCATGGACTGAGAGACACCGCCACATGGCAATCCACAATTTTTTTAACATACTACAAATATTATTTCTATCCTGCTGCTGCTTACAAACTCCTTATTCGAGTATAGATTTTCCTTTATTGCTTCTCTGTGTCGTGATATAAATTTGTATTTAAAGAAAGATCCAAAAACATATTTTCTAAAGGATAATAAAACCCACAGGGCTATTTTTACTAGTCTGTTATTCCATATTTATGCTGGTCTAATTCCCTGAAGTCTATGAAGCTACTGACGTAGAGAGATTAGCGTTTGTGCAGTTATTCAGATCCAAGATTTAGTGTTTCATCTATTTGGACATGTGCAGATTAAACACTTTTGAATGTCTGTTGAAACTGTTAAAACATTTGATGTTGTGATCTTTACAGAGTAAACAGTACCTATCAGGTGTGAACATTTTCAAGTAAGTGATTGAAAACAACCTAAATCACATCTCTTAATAACAGTGCCATAAAAGTGCAGAACAACCAGAGCAATTTCAATCAGGTGATGATGTGTTGAATCCTACTGAAACAACATGCAGAATTGTAAGGATCTGAGGCAGAATTTAGCTTATTGGGTAAGTGGTATAAATGTACAGAAAGGTATGTATTCTGTTCTTTGGTACCCCTAGGGTGTTAAAAATACTTGGTTTCATATGAGAATGAAGACAGAACTTGTCAAATATGCTTAGAAAAGCTAATATATTGCATGCCATTTATTTCTGCTCAGAAAGGTCAGACCAGCAGTTCTTATGCTTTTGCTCCCTATCACATGCTTGCACATACACACACACCACACACACAAACTTTAGAAAGTGACTTGGAAACTTTGGACCCCAATAATCTTCTGGCTGAAAAATTATTTCAAAAAATATATAGCTTCCTGAAAGATTTAACTTCATTAAAATTAATATTTGGCAAAAATGCATTTTACCAGAAGCATTTCAGCCAGCTTCCTGGACAGTAACAGTGTTTATTTTCTCTTAAAAAAGTATTGTGAGCAATAACTTTGTCTTCGATGTTGTTGCTATTACTATTATTTTGAAATCCGTTCTTCTACAAAAGGTACATCAGGTTAAATGACAAAAGGGACGTTTTAATTCAGGTCATTCTTCAAATCTATGATACCACTTCACAAAAACAATCTGTCTTGGCCTGTGAACACTGACTGGCAAACTCCAGCTTACAGCACTGTTTCATAGCTCTACAGTGAAGATTTTATAAATACTTGCAGTCATCTTTGAGAAATCATTCATTTCACGATATGACTGAAAGTCGTTCCTGGAATTATAGGCATTCTATTACACTATTTAAGTGTTCCACCGAGTCATTATATGAAATGCCTAAAAGTGTCAGGCACTTTCATGAAATGGCTGGGTATCAGTGCTTTAGTCATTTTATGAAACTTAGCATTATGACATTCTATTCACTACTGCTGTGAAAAATCAATTTTTTGAAGGGAAACAATGTCCTATCAAAGTCCACTGATAGTAAAGAAGCAGCCATATTTGTCATATACTCCTCACAACCTCTCAGCTACTGCAGCCTGAGGCAGAATGCCTTTCCTGAATTTGCTCAGTCAGACAGACCTCCTCCACTTTTAGGTGGTACTTCTGGGTGGTTATGTCTCAGTGTTTGTCAATTAGAAATGAACAGAACTAAGGCAAGTACTATTTTATTTTATTTTACTTTTTTAAAACTGAAAATTCAGGTTTCTTTTGTCTCCCTCAAAGTCTTCTTATCTACTGTATAATGTGTGCTAAAAAAAAAAAAAAAAAAAAAAAAAAAAAAAAAAAAACCCAGTAAAATATATTAACATGACATTTAAATAAATACACATAATTTAATAAGGTTTGTCAGGACTCTATGATCAAAAATAGTCTTGGTAGTCCCAATGACAACACAGAGTTATTTTAATCACTCAAACATGGTAATCTTAATGATAAAATAAGATTCTTAGACCACATTTTGTCTGCGAAAGGAAAGGAGGAAACATGGCTAAGCTGGAGGCATCATGCCTGTTCCTGACATTTGTAGGCAGAATACACACAAAGTTGTTGGCAAGATCAAATGTGGTTACTATTTATAGTGCAATTCCTTCACATGTTTGCCTTCCACTCCAGTCTTGCAGCCCTTTGGGGTGCACAACAGGAGAAAAAAAGCAGTTGCAAGAATATGGCTTTTACTACACTTCCAAAATCTCATTGGGCTGCTGAGTGCTGCTGCCTCTGCCCTCTGTA
Source organism: Malurus cyaneus samueli (assembly GCA_009741485.1). Lineage (NCBI taxonomy): Eukaryota > Metazoa > Chordata > Aves > Passeriformes > Maluridae > Malurus > Malurus cyaneus. The sequence goes on from CM019237.1 coordinate 15,204,323, forward strand.
AGTCTACAGGATTTTTGATCAATTATTTCCTCTTTCACATATAATGCAGCAGAACTTTGTGTATTTTCCTAGATTCTGTATTACTTTTGGAGATAGTAAATGAAATATGGGAAAATTATTAAGTAGATAGCTAACAGAGGAACATCAGAGAGCCTTTAACCTCTGACAGTCAGCCCAGGACAACTTTCTTAAGTACTTTCTCAACACTCCAAGATTACTTTCAAAGAAGAAACAGCAAAACTCATATAAATAGGAGCTTTTAAATATCTGAAATTAAATGTAGACCATTGTCCTTCCCATGCCCTTTCTGAATATATGAAAATATATAGTGATGGAATGCAATATTCAAACCTGATGAAATCAAAGTGCTGCCAAAGGACCCATCCTGTCCCCCTTCCTCTAATTTTCACTTCTTTTATAATTAAAAAAAAAAAAAAAAAAAAAAATCTCTCTCCTTTTTTTTTAAAAAAGTAAAATAAAATAAAATAGTACTTGCCTGTAGTTCTGTTCATTTCTAATTGACAAACACTGAGACATAACCACCCAGAAGTACCACCTAAAAGTGGAGGAGGTCTGTCTGACTGAGCAAATTCAGGAAAGGCATTCTGCCTCAGGCCTGCAGTAGCTGAGAGGTTGTGAGGAGTATATGACAAATATGGCTGCTTCTTTATATCAGTGGGACTTTGATAGGACATTGTTTCCCTTCGAAAAAATTGATTTTTCACAGCAGTAGTGAATAGAATGTCATAATGCTAAGTTTCATAAAATGACTAAAGCACTGATACCAGCCATTTCATGAAATGCCTGACACTTTTAGGCATTTCATATAATGACTCGGTGGAACACTTAAATAGTGTAATAGAATGCCTATAATTCCAGGAACGACTTTCAGTCATATCGTGAAATGAATGATTTCTCAAGATGACTGCAACGTATTTATAAAATCTTCACTGTGAGCTATGAAACAGGTGCTGTAAGCTGGGAGTTTGCCAGTCAGTGTTCCAGGCCAAAGACAGATTGTTTTTGTGAAGTGGTATCATAGATTTGACGAATGACCTGAATTAAAATGTCCCTTTTGTCATTTAACTTGATGTACCTTTTGTAGAAGAACGGATTTCAAATAATAGTAATAGCAACAACATCGAAGACAAAGTTATTGCTCACAATACTTTTTTAAGAGAAAATAAACACTGTTACTGTCCAGGAAGCTGGCTGAAATGCTTCTGGTAAAATGCATTTTTGCCAAAATATAATTTTTAATGAAGTTAAATCTTTCAGGAAGCTATATATTTTTGAAATAATTTTTCAGCCAGAAGATTATTGGGGTCCAAAGTTTCCAAGTCACTTTCTAAAGTGTGTGTGTGTGTGTGTGTGTATGTGCAAGCATGTGATAGGAGCAAAAGCATAAGAACTGCTGGTCTGACCTTTCTGAGCAGAAATAAATGGCATGCAATATATTAGCTTTTTCTAAGCATATTTGACAAGTTCTGTCTTCATTCTCATATGAAAACCAAGTATTTTTAACACCCTAGGGGTACCAAAGAACAGAATACATACCTTTCTGTACATTTATACCACTTACCCAATAAAGCTAAAATTCTGCCTCAGATCCTTACAATTCCTGCATGTTGTTTCAGTAGGATTCATACACATCATCACCTGATTGAAATTGCTCTGGTTGTTCTGCACTTTTATGGCACTGTTATTAAGAGATGTGATTTAGGTTGTTTTCAATCACTTACTTGAAAATGTTCACACCTGATAGGTACTGTTACTCTGTAAAGATCACAACATCAAATGTTTTAATCAGTTTCAACTGACATTCAAAAGTGTTTAATCTGCACATGTCCAAATAGATGAAACACTAAAATCTTGGATCTGAATAACTGCAGCAACGCTAATCTCTTACTCGTCAGTAGCTTCATAGACTTCAGGGGAATTAGACCAGCATAAATATGGAATAACAGACTAGTAAAAATAGCCCTGTGGGTTTTATTATCCTTTAGAAAATATGTTTTGGATCTTTCTTTTAAATACAAATTTATATCACGACACAGAGAAGCAATGAAAGGAAAATCTATACTCTGAATAAGGAGTTTTGTAAGCAGCAGCAGGGATAGAAATAAACTATGTAGTATGTTAAAAATATTGCTGGATTGCCATGTGGCAGGTGTCTCTCCAGTTCCATGGAAACAAATGAGAAGCAAATCCACCAGTCTTTTCATTAAAGAAATTAGCATTAGTAAGATAGAAAACTGCTGGGGACTTGCAAGAATTGTAGGTGATATCTCTGATGGATAATGTTATAATTTGCTTCTGGGCGAATTTAATAGTATCATTTAGTTTCAAACATTACTTGCAATAGAAAAGGAAACATTTCAGAACTTGATAGATAATCTTGCCTAGGTAGATATATATGATACATTTGCTTTGTTACCATTTGGAAGCACAAAGATATTTATTGAAAAGCCCTTATGACAGCGATTTATGTAACTGAAATGAAAAATGACAATGCCAAAGCACACAATGATGCTGGATCACATCAGGATTGTAGAGGAAGGCTAACTTATTTACAACATTGTCATAGCCCAACAGCAGTGTAATCTTATTAAGAAATTCCAATGTTTTTGTAAAGCTATTACTCAACAATGTTAGTTTTACATTATACTATTGTCTTTCAAATTTAAAGCTTTTTGAACAAAAATTATTAATCCATATGTGAATGTTCTCAGTGAGTTAATTTCAGAGGCTGATACTTCACTGACTTAGAGTTTCTCAACAGAACTTCGTTAGCATGACTATATTATCTTTATTCTTTATAAAGTAAGATCAATATACACATGTATGTAGCCTTATTCACATTTAAAATATCGTGTCTTCTGCTCAGTATGTTGTCAGATCTCTCTGCATCTTACTTCAATTCTATTAAGGATCCCATTTGGGATAATATTGCATTTTTGTGAAAAACAAAGGGAAAATAAAATTAAACCAGCATAATTCAGATATTGAAAAACAGTGAATTGCACATTAAAAAGAAAATTTCTGTATATTTTTCCTTTACCTACAGGGAGCTTTTAGCAGAAAACTATTGACATCAGATTATTTTAGATATTAAAGATGATATCACTGTCCTTAATATGACTAATTTAGAGGATTTGCCCTTTGAATTATCCTATTTCTTCTACCATTAGCTGATAGAGATTTAATTTAGAAGTTTAAACACTAAATTAGGGCTGATGTCTTTTCTTTCCTTGAAGCACATAATCCAAACAAGCCTCGTCATCACACTTCCTATTAATCTTCAGAATTCTGGTGTACTATTACCTTCCACTTAGTTGACCTGATCATTGCTGCTGCCAGAAAGACGTTTTTTCCTCTCAGCAACATTTTGAAAATAGCACTGAGATAAGTCTGGAATCTTTCATGGTCATATTGGCAAGCTTTGATAGTCTGGGAATGCAGTTGGGACTAAAAGGGTTTTGATGTTGCCTTGATCTAGAGACACAACAAAAATTTTATTAAGGTAGTTCTTGTCATTATAATGTCTACATAGTAAACTTTTTAATTGTACTAGTTGTCTTTTCAGCCTTCTAAATGAGTACTGTGATGATTCTTTGTTTATTCTTTCGTTCACAGAAAGCACATGAACACAGACAGCCCTTCTCCAGGGAGTTGGCAGGGAGAGGTGGGACAACACTGAGCATGAGTCTCCAAGTGACTCAGGAGTTTGGCTCAGAACAACTCTGCTCCACCTCTCAGGACCCTCTCTTCCGATCACTTTTCTTGCAGCAATACTCAGAATGTTTAAGACAAAACATGCAGGGCTGGTCCTCTACACAGCTGCACAAGCTCAATTTCTTTGTCACTTTTATCTTGCACATCTTGTACATCATTTAGCCTGGCTGCATAATAATGTTGGCTTTTAACCTTTCTCCTGTGGGTTCTGAAAAATCCCTCTTTGGAACCTGGCCCCACTTGGCCACACTCTGCTTAATAGTTTGGCCTCAGGATATCTAAATTAATTTAGGGTGCAGACTCACATCAGTGTTTACTCTGTTTGAAAGTTCTCAAAAGAGAGACTTTTGATAATAGTAGAAGGTAAATGATACGTGTGTTACATTAGCTGCAAATTTTGAGATGTTCCCAGGTGAGCCAATGGTTTATCTGCCTGTTTATATTCTTGAAACCCTGCAAAATTCTGAGCCTTAGTACGGAGCTTCTCTGCTTAAGCACATTGTACCTGATGTAGCATTTTTTATTCCTAGTTAGTTGGTAGATTATCATCCTTCACTGTCACACTAAAATAGTTGGAATAAAGAAATGAGACAGTGTTTTCGATCACAAACTGGCATATGGACATTAGGACCCAATTTGTTATATTTGAGAGCCCTAAGTGCACTCTACTATTTATTCAGCCTATAAATATGAAACTTTTGTCTTTTTTGACGCAACACAATTGCGGCTTTAGTTGACTTATTGCCTCCAGTAGAAAAAGCAGGCTATATTTGCTTACATTATGTGATTTTCATAGAAAATTTTTCTTCATTTCCACTGACTCTGACAACCACCAAGAACCTAGACACAGTGATATGAACTATGATGATTTAATAGACATGAAAGATTTAATAGACTACTGCTTTTCTTACTACTCTGGTTTAGGGAGGATTCATGATCACCCCACTCCACACCTTACAGGAAAATAAAAATGCCCAATGAAAAAAAAATAGGTAAGATAAATGGTGAAGAAACAAGGTACATGAAACAAATCAGTGTTCAGGAGCTCTAAATTACACTTTTTAATTAATTTAGAAGATCAGACTTTATCTTTCATATTTACTAGGTCCCACAACCTCAAATAACTTCTATCAGTAGATTTCAGTTTCTAACATGATACAAGAAAAAATCAGAATAATTTTCCAATTTTCATCCTCTTGCAGAAGAACAGAATTTTTCTTCCTCTTTAGTATAAAATTTTCTATTTCAAGATGAATATTTTTTCTTGCTTCCATTCCCAGAAGACTATGCAAATAGAAATAAGTAAAATTTCCACCCCTTTGCTGTCACACCTTGGAAATATTTTCTAGAGAACACTGTGGCTGTGACTGGAGAAAAGGTGATACTTCTTTCAAAATGTGGGCTTCCTGCTAGTGGAAAGATGAATTTTAATTTAGACATGGGATACTTAGTTGCTCTTTCACCCTATGTCATGGCACACCTTTGACATGTTTGCACTGATTTCCTTTTCTGAACAAGGTGTGATCAGTAGGTGGTTCTCTTTTCTGGTGTAGATGTAATTGAATCCCTCACAGATTAAGGATGATTTGCCACTGCTCTATACATCAAACATCTTAGCAAAATTAATATAAACCACACCTAACAAACTGCCTGTTCCAGGCTCTCTAAAGAATTTTACAATATTCTGTTCACTATAGCTTGAAAAATGCTCACAGCACCTAAGGATAATGACCTAAATTTCTAAACCAACATTTAATTTATTCTGAAGAAAGCAGTCAGTCAAGTTCTGCAGAGTTTTCCACAACAATGTTCTAGTGTTAGCCTTGCATTACATAAAATTCTGGTGTTCCATAAGTATATGCTGTAATGGCAGAAGTTACAACTGCACAGATAGACAATAACCAATCCATCTTCCCTGAAACATTCTGTGCAGCAACATTCTCTTGCATGCCAGATAATGTAAAGTTTAAGTACCCTATAGTGTTATCATTAATTGTAAAACTTTTTTTTTTTTCATTTCTTCTAAATTTGGTTCAGGAGCCTGAGATGGTAAAATTTGTGTGTGCGTATTTCCGTATGCAGTTAAATGATACAAATACAGAATCAGTTGAAGATAATTCACATTTCAGGTGTGTTAAAGGATTGCTGGAAGCATTTATTAATCCCTGTTGACCAGAGCAAAATAAGGGTGACTACACTGGCTTTGGAGTCCCAGATGACATGAACTCAAGTCTGTAGGAGACTTATTGAATACTAATAACAGAAGCTCTGCAGCTGATATTCTGAGAAGCTGTCATTCTGTCCCAGTTTTTCTTCCTTCTGGGTGTTCATGAAAGGTCATCCTAAAACGCTGTGAATTATGCAAAGTGGGCAGAAAAATCCACCTGAATTTTGAGCTCAAATTTACTCTCGAGAGGTGATTTGGGATTATTTCCAAAAAATCTATGCCTCCGACTGTACTGCTGGGAGAACAAGAGATTTTATTGTTCTGACACACAATCAAAACCCTGATCCACCTGCATTACTGACAGTCCCAGGCAAGACTAGATAATTTAGTAACAATTTATTAATGAAAGGAATTTACTTAACGTTATTCACTAACTTCCATTTACAATACTTAGACTATTTGTTCATTACTATATTTTTAACAGTTTCTGGTTGGGAGATTATTTTCACAATAATTAAATACTAAACATAGATTTGGGGAAAAAAAGGAAAATTCACAGACCTCACATTTTCACTTCATAAAACCCAGCAGAGAAGGGCATTATCTGTCAAGATAACCTCAGAAATTCTTTAAGGAAACAGCATTATCTTTAAGTCTGAAAACAGCACAAATAATGCATTTTGTTTAATCAGACTCCACTTTCTTTAAATGAGGAAGTCATGAGCTGTAGCTTAATTATCTTTTTTTAACCCTTAAAACTATGCATTACAAATTTCATTACACCTTTGCTAGAGTGAATCTGACATACAGAGTAAGTTTTTGCAAAATAATATGAAATATATTGAGGTGACCCTGTGGAAAAATAAGATAAGACATCACAAATGAAGCATTTCTCCCGACAGACAAGGAAGATAGAAAAGAGGGAATATACATGATTCCCTCCCTGGGAATGAGTGGAGCATGAGTTCATCCTTTAATATCCGAAGAATACACAAAGGTAGGGATTGTTAGGAGAGCTCTGGAGATAAGCTTGAGCTGGAGTTTGTGCTTATGAGACCACAGGCACCTCAGGAAGTTTCTTTCAATCCTCCTCCTCCTCTTCCCCTCCTGGATTCTCTGATCTCCAGAGAGAGTAATTTATGATGCAGTGCTAACAGTTAACAAGCAAAAATTCACTGGATTTATTTTTTTTGTTCAGAAAATGTCTTATTGGCCCTCTGTCAGTGGGCTTTAAAATTGAAATTGATACTCACATTTCAGCCCATGTTTTTTATTGCCATATTTTTTCAGGAGCAGAAGCATCTACTGAAGTATCTACTAAACCTTCATGGAATGAGGAGTCATCTGAACAGTCCTGGTGTAACATGCTTGCTAATTAAAGGTTTTGATAAATGGAGGACTTTTTCCCACAATGTGCTTTTCTCTCACAATTAAACCAAGTACAAGTAACTAACCTCTGGCTTAGACTCACCAGCCCCACAACCCAAATATGAAGTTCAAGTTTGCTAAAGCAACTAAAAGTATAATGGTTGAGAAATATGAAAATTCAAATGTAATAGCAACTTCCTTTTTCATATGCATATGAATATGTAAAGAAAACTATATTTATTACGGCAGATCAGAGGAAAGAGATAAGACTTATGATTCTCTTTTCTTGATTTCTAAGCATTCAGCTGTTTAGCCTCATATTTAGCAGTCTACTAATCATTAATTAATCAAGAAAACCAAGAGGGAAAGTTTATTCCTGTGCTAAGATTTACTCAGTTTTTTGCTCTTGTATTTCAGAGAATTGCAAAATAAATAGATGCTCTTCAAAGACTGCAACCAAGTAATTATTTTTTTTAACAAGCTTATTAGTTTATTTACTTATATTGAAGTGGGCTTCCCAGTTATTATCTTTCATTTTGGGAGCATTATTTTTGAAGAATGATAGGATGATTAGTGTCATATTAGAGTTTCATAATTTGCAATGCTGTAGTCAAGGGTTTGCCAGCATTTACATTTCTTCTCCCTTTGGCTCAATGGCTTCTTCCAACTTAGCTATTAAAACAACTTTTGACTGCTGGCCTGTGAGTCTGTCCTTCAACAAATTAGTGTAAAATCATTTCTGTAAGTTTCATTAAGGTTGAAAGAACTTGTAAAATTTTTGCAATTTTTAATATAACTACATTTTACAGTTTTGATTAAAGCCAAGCTTCAAAGAGCATTTTAAAGGAATACACAATATTTTGAATGCAAGTATCTAATTTGAATCATAAGTATTTGGATACTTCATATAATAAGGGGCATAACTGATCTTTTCCTTTCAATATATCATGAAAACCTGTAGCTTGAAATAACTTAATATTTGTCAACATCATTATGGTAAGGACCAACATCGAGTTAATGAGACTTCAGAACAGTTGAAAAGCTTCAAAACACACACAAGAGTAGCCTACCTTGTCTTGGTAGTGCATCTTACCTAAATGATGCAATCTTGGTTCTTGACTAACATTCTTATAGTTTCTTGACAATCTGGAGGCAAGAAGAAAATTTTCTGTCTCCAATAGGTGACTCACATTCTCATCAAAAGCAAAGACACTGATTTTTCAATGCAGCTCTTCAGCCACTTACATTGATACATTCCTACATACGCTCACTGTATTAACATCAAAGGGATGAGTGCCCACTCTCCTGGATTGGCCTGCGATGCTGAAGCAGTGGTTCCCACGCAGCTGAGCCAACTATGGCATTCATTGCAACTGAGAAACCATCTGCCTGCATATAAAACAGGGTTTTTTACTGTAAACTAAATGCTGTACAGGAAATTTGTTAGCTCTCAAAACACTGTCTGAATTTATTTAATTCAGTTATATTTAATTTTTTTTTTTTTTATGGAATTGAGCAAGTGTAGCCATAGCCGCTACCTGTTGTTTTTTTTTTTTTTTGTTTTGTTTTGTTTTTTTTTTTTTTTCTGACAAGGATAAATGTTAAGAGGGGGATTCATCCAGAGATTCAAGAAATGTGCATGCTTTAAATGCACAGGCACTGGTTCTATGGTATGGAGGATGGAGAGGAACAAACAGGGCCATCAGGTTTGTTAACCATTTTTTCAAAGACTGTTATTTATTTTTCTTTTCTCAGAATGGATGAACAGAATTCTTTTCTCAGAATGAACAATTTCTTTATCTATAACACTGGGTACTTCTTACAAATCTTCTTGCCTCTTTGTGAAAAGTTATGTTTTCATCATGTCATCCTTGTATAGATGAATCAAGGTCAATCAATGGTACAGGACACAAAAAGAGATATTGACAAGGGATAGCAGGAAAGAGTATTAAACAAGACAGTGAAATGATGAATAGAGGAGAGAACAGCAAAAGCTAACAAAAGAGCATTGGAAGCACGGCCACTGCCGTGCCCTTTGGACATAGAGCTAAGACCACTGTAGTTTCGAGGCCATCTCTACTCTCTGATGGTGAGCTTAAGAAAGACATGGAACAATTTTACGCCCATTCCTGACTCTGGGACTAACTAATGATCTAAACAGAAGCCAAGGCCTTAATAGCAAAAGTTAATTTCTTTGGGGTTTTTTTGTTTGTTTTTTTTTTGGTTTTTTTTTTGTTTTTTTTTTTTTTTTTTTTCTTTTTTTTCCTGCGGTGGCACACACTTTTTATCTGTGTCCAAAGTAAACTTAATGTCTGAATTATTTGTTTCTCCATTTTCTTTACTTTCAGCAGCTCAATAATTTAGTGAGTAGAATCAGCTGTTTGAGTAATTAGGGCCACAGAGGGTTTAATTCTGATTTAAACCACAAGTTAATGAGCTTGCAACTTACCGGAGATCTTGTTATATTCAGTGCCCACTGAATTTAATGTTTAATTTTCCAAGAAAACATGACATGGACAACTTTCCATAGCATCAGTGGCCACAATGAAGTAATTCATTCAAGACTCAGGGGTGACAAATAGTTCCTAGTCTAGGTTTTGCACTCCAGATAGAGTGCGCTCAATACTTACTTTATTTCAGTAGTTTTATATAAAGGCTAATATCTTCAGAGCATTCATAAATTAGCCTAAATTAGTATTATAAGTAAATTCTACAGATACTGTGAAATTTGATTCCAGGTAAGAGAAAATTTGAAGAAATCTGTATTGCACTGATTTTTTTTTTCCTATGCTTGTTTTTATTTTGTTCAAAGAGTTAGAAAGATTTTCGTCTAGTTTCCTGACACCACACACTATAATAATAATAATAATTCAAAATTGAAACGCATTTATATTTAATGATTGAATACATAGATGTTAATTTCTTAAGCCACAATCCTTTCTAGAATGGGTGTACACCGACTACTCTGTGCCTGATTAGGAATCCAGTCATACAAAGCACAGCCAAATGGTTCTGCCCCACAAAATTGTGTAAATTGACCTAATTTTTGCATCCGTTCTTCAGGGAGGTAAGATCCAAATGTCAGTAAAATTCTCTGCATCAGAAGGCTGTCATGTCCGAATGAGCTGAAGTTGGAAACTTGCTTACCTTTGCCATGTTTATCATTCTCTTACAGGGCAGCATAGTGAGGTAGCTGGAGGAGATCTGTGCCTCCAGTATTAGAGGCGTCTACTGCAGAAAATGTCATTGCAACTTTTAAGGGATGGTTTCCAGTATAGATGTGCCTGAAAACAAGCTGGTTTTTAACCTTTTTTCACTGTCTTTCTCCCCAGACATCGTGTGCATTGGGAGAAGCTTCTGTCATTTGTTGGCACTATTCAAGCTGGGTCCCAGACTTTTTTATCCACTGTGCTGGAGCTTTGTCATAGATATAAAATTAGATATAAACAACAGCATCCCCACAAGCTATTTGTGATGGGAGTTTTCCCTGTCTAAGTAAAGCTATTAAGGTTCCAGTGCCTTTTGGATTTTGTAATTTTTCCTTGCACAAGGATATTTGTATGCCTTTTTATTATATCTGAACTTCATTCCCACTTCTCACTGATATATTTTCAAGGTGGAATTAATTTTAGAACGTAAAGTTAGACAGACAATATCTTCTTCTCTACTACTTCAAAAGTATTTTCTTCTTTATCTTGTTCACAGATATATATTTAGAAGGAATACACCCCTAGAATCTTAAAACTTTGGCACAATTTATTTGCCCAGCTTATATTTGAATCCATTCTTCCAATTGCTTTCTCTTCCTTTTTGCTTTCTCTAACATTTGCCTCTACTAAAGGCTTAACTAGGTGGGAAATGTAATAGAAGTATCCATGACAATGATGAATGTATACAGTACAATAACTCTGCCATTCTCCACAAAAGTCACCAATATGTTTGGTTTTTTGTTTTTTTTTGTTTTTTTTTTTTTATCTGGGAGACTGATATTTGCTATGTGGCCCATGGATAATTAAATAAGCAAAATATCTATGTTTAAAATCAATTATAAACATTGCAAAATGGACATTCCTTTAAAATATGTGCTTTGATTATCCAGTGTAACAAATACCAAAATTTTGGTGAAAAACATGCCTTTCAGTCTCTATTGAAATAGTGTTCAAGTGCTATTCATGCCTGAAAAGCTTTTGCCATACAGATCCTGTGAAAGCTACTTACTACAAAGCTTCTGTTTGTCAGGGCTGTTTGTACCAGTCGGACTCCTTCAGTCACTAGCTGTAAAGATTAATTAATATTTGCAGTCTTGGCCATGTTTCACAAATAAATCTAACACATGCTTTCAGGAAGAGAAGAAACACCTAATAGGTGCAGCTGTAGATATTATGCAGGCACAAGACGACATAATTGCTTGGAGAAGAGACATTCTTTAGAAACAGCTGTGACCAGTACACTATGGCAGTAATTCATTATTTCGAGGTCCCGTTTCTCTGCCATGCCCTATGAATGAAAAGTAGCACCCAAGAGTTATAAAATGTGTCCTATATTTATGCTGTTTGATTATTTTGGCTTTGCATTTTAAGAAGATTAATCATCAAGAAATGTATCTTACCAGCAATTATTTTTTCAGAGTTGTTACAATAAACTTGAAAACTAACTTTGAAATTTATTTATTAACAATTTTATTTCTAAAGAAAATTAATAAAAATGACCATTTAAACTGCTTATATTCTTGGAGACTTTGGACACCAAACAATAAGAGATTCATTTATTATTGTTATAGTGCTCTTGGAACATAACATAGTCCTACAGAATTTTAACTCAGTTTTAACGCTAAGATCCCTACTTTTCTGGGTATGGAGTGGAAAGAGTAAAACCAAAAAATTCTAGTAGGTAAGATATTCATTTATAATCAGAGAGATCAAAGTTCAAGTCTCAGTCTCACTGACTACTTTGATATTTAAATTAAATGGAGAGAATCCAACAGGAAAGTTAGTACTGGTAACAAATTTTTGCTGGGAGTATTTATATGCAGGTCTGCACATCAAATAACTTTTCCAGCCTCTTGGGTTATTCCAGGGTCTGAGGCGCTCTCTTTGCTTTATATTGAAAAATCTTTGGTTCATCAAGAAGCTGGATGGGAAGTCTCAGATTTCTCAACAAGTTTCAGTTCATTAAAAGCGGTTTCTTTCACAGATTTACATTGTAAATGCCCAATTAGCCAGTTCAGGATTTAAGTTTTACATATCAATATACTCTTGTCTTTCATGATAGAAAAGTGTACTCCAGGTGCTATGAAATAATAATTTCTTTTAAAAAGAAAGATATTTCTCTATTTTGGTTAAAGAAACGAAGAGTGTGAAATGAGATATGTTAATTATCATGAAAACTTCCATAGATCATCATGGCTAGGATATTAAAGACTTTATCTTCAATCACTTAAACCAATTATGTGAATATAGCATTTCAAAAGCCTTCAATATTTCTTTTCTGACTTGTCATTGTTTTCTACTTAAACTTCCTTGATTTGCATTTGATGACAAATCTGTTCCCTTCAATAAGACATAATTACCTTTCCTCACAAGGAAGGGTATGTTGCTTATAAACATGGATTTTGTTGAGGGTAGTTGTGGGGATTATATATTATCTGATGTTCATGAAAGCAATGATCCATCTTGCAAATTGCCATCAGAACTGGGATTCAATTCCTGCTTTGTTAGAGCTGCTTAATGCCCATGTAAAACTAATACAAGTATTAAATGCAAATTCTTTATATTTCAAGGAAGCCAATGAAACAGCATACTAAATTTGACCAAAGGTCTATTCTGTCAATTTACTGCTTTCTCTTTGACATTTAACTGGTGTCAGATGCCATAATTACATTATAGTACAATTATAAGTTTTCCGACTCTGAATATTTAACAATGAATCCTAAATTTGAAAGCTTTATATGCATAACACATACTTCTAAGTATCTTATAGACATATGTGTTTAGATTCCCTTCAGTCCATTTTTAAATTCTGCTAAACACTCAGCATTATGACACTGGGTTCAACTGATTATACTCAAAAGAAATAAGTAATAACATATTTTAAATTATCTAACTTTCAGTTTTGTTGCAAATCAACTTCTTTTCATTGTAGGAGATATGAAGGATCTGACTGAAGAGATTTGTTCATGTTGAAATGATTAAATATGTTTTTAAGAGAAAAAGTAAAGAGATATTTTTACTAATAAAGGTAAGGTACTCATGTATTAAAATGGGAAGCACTACAGATTTCAGGGCTTGCTCATGGTGTCTAATTTATTAACTGAAGAATATACAATATGTTATAAAATACACTTCAACAAAATCTAGAGAAGAAAGGCAATGAAACTACTCTTCTTTTTACAGTATAAAATTCATGAAGGGCACTAAAGAGTGTCAGGTGTCACATCAGTAGTGATCATCTGAACAAGGAAAATGTGGGCTCTGTTGAATGAAGCAGGGGCTTTAGTGACAGCGGATTCCAACAGGGCTGAAGTGTTCAAAGCATTCTTTGCCTTCGTGTTTGCCAATAAATTCTCTGCTCTGACCACTAAAGAATTGATTCCAAGAGAAGAGCAAGCAGCCATCAATGAGAGTCAAGCCCAGGATTGCTTGGGATGGCTTGACCCACACCGGTCCATTGGGTCTAACAGCCTCGCCTCAAGGTAAAGGCATGTCCTCACAAGGCTACTCTCCATCCTATCTAAAAAGTCATGGAGGCTGGGGAAGGATTCCAGCAATTGGAGAAAGGGAAATGTTCAAAAATCCACAGGTAAATCAAAAAGGCCAGAAATAAACCAGAGTCTAAAGGCCAACAAGACTCACCTTGCTACCTAAGAAAATTATAGAGCAAGTCCTCTTCGACCACATTTCTGGGCACATGAAGGAGAAGACAGTGTTTGTGGAACAATCAGCATAGCTTACCAAAAGGTGAATCATAGCTACCCAATGTCATCGGTCTTGAGGATCGGAAGGGCTGGATTTGTGCATGAGGAGAGGGACAGATTTAAGGCATAGGGAAATTTTCTTCACATGGTCTATCACAAAATTCTTGTATCCAAACTGAGATACCTAAATCTGTATGGATAGATAAATAGATGAGTGAAAAACAGATGGAGTAATCACACTCCATGGTTAATGGGGCTCACTTAACCTTCAGGCTGCTAACTGGAGTACCACAGGGCCTTATTTTGGGATATGACTTAGTTAAACTTTATTCATTACTTGGAAAAGGTAATGATCTATACTCTTCATCAAGTTTGCATCTCACTCCAGAGATGACCTAGTTTACTTGAGACAGAGGGACCAGGACAAGCTGGATGAATGAGGAACAAGAACCTTGCAAAATTCAGTGGAGTCAAATGCAAATTCCTTCATTAGGGAGGAAGAATTCTTTACAAAGATGAAGGCTGGGTACTGAATGTGGGGAGCAGCTCTGCAGGAAAGGCTCTGGAGGACTTGGCAAACAGAAATGATGAGCCAGCAGCACCCTGGTAGTGGAGACAGACAATGGCAACTTGGAATTTATGAGCAGGAAATCAACTAAAGTGCCAGAGTCCCACAGGAGCTGCAAGGCTCCTCAGGATCGGAGCACCTGCAAGTCAGTGACTCAGGATCACAATCACCTCGATGAGGGTTGCCAGGGTCAGAAATTACCCAGTGATAGCTGGGTAGGTCCATGCTGACTAGAAAGTTCTGGTTTCATGCCAAGAAGTCAGTTCAGAGGTTGAGGTCTGAATCAGCAGGATCCATAGGGTCCCAAGTGTTGGCTGAAGACTTGGCCTCCTGCCTGCCTCACTGAAGGTAACGATAAATCCTTTCCCTGTGAGGACAGTGGACAAGTCAGCCAGAGAAATTGTAAAGTCTCTATCCTCCAAATCCTGTGAGGTTTTCAAGACCCATGAGGATAAAAGCCTGAGCTGCCTGGTCTGATCTACAAGCTGAACCCTGGGCAGGAGGTTGGACTGGATTTAATTTTCATTTTCCAGCTACCATCTTACATTTTTACTAAGTTAAAGATTTTTGAATGCTTCACTGACGATGACAATACATTTCATTTTTTCAAGAGAGGAGATTTACAAGAGTTACTAAACCCATATCACACATACAGCAGAATCAAGTTTGTCAGTCTCATGTGATATACCATATAAAATGCTGAATGACTTTAAAAATTGCTCAGTAAGTAAGGATGACAGAGTAAGAAGCAAGCAAACAATATCTCATGAAAAGTTTGAGGATTATTTTGAAGTGGACTTACAAGTTTAATTTGTACTGTTACGTCAGATACAGGGTTGATCTGAGTCAATTTAGGTCTTTCATATCTTGCTCTTTGTCTGCTAAAGATATCTTTAAACAACATCATCATGACAGCTGTATAACTTCATGTTTTTGCCTTGCTATTGTTCTACTGTGAAATGTTATCTTCAAAGTTTTAGAGGCCTGCTGTGACTCTTTTCTCATATATTTTCTCCAGGCTAAAATACTGTATCACACAAGATCTACAGTTTAATATTTTTTTTTTTCATGTAGGTAGCCAAAACTGTTCATCATCCACCAGATGTTTTTAATTATTTATTTAGTTTGGTACAGATTCTACTTTTGTAATTTGTCTGTGAACTTCTTAAAGCAGCAAAAAATTAGTGTTAGAAGCCAGACTCCTGCTTCAAAAGGACAGTTTTTATTTTCAGATGTACATAGCATGCAAATTATTTATTATGTTGAGTGAACAATCAAGTGTACTTCTAGAGATTGCAGAGGAAAAAAGGATATCTATAATTGGGGCAATTATACTGAGGCAGTACAGAATTTTCCCATTTTGGAGTGAGCATCAGGAACTCCTGCATTTCTACACCTTTCTAACAGACAAAATAAATGCATGTGCTGTGATGTTCCCCAAGGAAGAGAAAGTTGTCTTTTGTCATGAGATAGTCACAGTGGTCTGGAGTTTGGCACCCTGATTATCTTTCTAATAGTTTCTTATGTGGTCATTTGAAAGCAAGAAATAAATAAACTATAGATTCTCATAAGCAATATTAAGAATAAACGTGTGATTTACATAAAAGTTTCAAATGTATTTTAGGTTAAATATTTGCTGTTAGAACTTGAAGAAAACAAAAAAAAATATTAAAGTACATCATAAATGTGGTGATGCATAGTTGTTAGACTTATATCTAGATTTCCATTCATACAGATATGCAAGTTGGATATTTTTATTTCTAATAAATACATCAGTTGATTATTAAGTGTACTTAGGAGCAATCATAGGAGGAACTTAATGCAAATTATGAGGGTAAAATATTTTCATTCTCACTGTGTTACATCTTGAATTATTATGAGCCACAATTTGTTGTTTACAGAAAAACAAAATAGATTTCTAAGAATTGTCAGCTGGATCTTCACATTACCAATCTAGTTTTTTTGCAGACCCTCTTTTAAGAAGACATTAGTAAAAATTATTGCTGACTCACAAATAATTTTAGTTTTGGTGTTTTGATTTCACAGGTGTCCACTTGCAAAGGACACATTTTTAGAAAAAAATAGATGTTTTTCCCCCTAAGATTAGATTCAGTATGGCTGCACTGAATATTCAAACCCACTAGCAGTTTTTAAAAATGTTGGTTTGAGACTTTTTATGGGAAAATTCTCTGCCCAGCTTCTGAGGAACTGTTAAACTTAGATCATGCATATTTATGCATCCTTGTTAAGACACTATGTTAGGATCCTGTATATATGAAATCTGAGAAATAAGGCTGTTTTCACTTCTAATCAGTACTATAGAAATAGTAAAAGGGCATTCAATTCTTAATAAATTTTTTTATTAGAATGAAGATCAGAACAAACTGATTTTGTTTGAGCAAAAGGATACATGATAGTCAAATCAATGACTAGAAAATACCCCTACATATAAACAGCTTTACAGTGGGAGTCTTCCCCTACTACATTTAGGTTTTTTCCTGCTGCTTTGAATGGCTTCCCAGATCACAAGAACACTACTCTTCCTTCCAGTTGCCCATAAAAAAAAAGGTCTCATTTTCTGTTAACTTTGATATGTTGTTTTTTTTTTTTACTTCTCCTTAACACAGCAATGCCTCAACCAACATTTTCCCCACAGGCTATCTCCTTCCTGAGAATCTGAGACTGCTTTTTCTCGCTATGCTTTATCTAATTTAGCTAGCAGTTCTCTCCATGGAGGACTCTTTTGCTTTTTCTGCTTTCTTCTTATTCTCACACACTATCCCCTTTTCCCCCTTGCACTGACTGTAGTGCTCATCTGGCACTCGCTTTGGTTTAGTTCATGACTCCTAGAGCAGGTGTAGAAGAAGTGGGAACATGCAGCTGGTCACAAAGAGGTTAATCTTTTCAGCAGCAACCTGAGGCTGGATTTCATTGTGAAATATCTTCTTTACCATCTTTACACTGCACACCAGATTTTTTCTCACCATGTGAATTTTTGATTGCTTTTAGGAAGGTATCACATCTCCACCTCTGTTCAAGGGTTTGCAGCTGACCCTGAGCACAACAGCCAGGATACAACCAGTTGCCAGCCCCTGCTTTGCTGTTCACCAGGTTCTTTGGATAAAATACTTACCCCAAAAGTATTTTCCTTGATTTGGAGTAAGCAAATGATTGAAACGTGTACCAGATTATACCTTGAATTTGAAATATTACATTTTGGAATGTTTGAGATTTCTTTTTGATACACCCCAGTAACAGGGAAACAAACACTGACAACAACTATTCCAGCATATTAATGGATTTCTTGAACATCTTGCACATACCTCACCTTTGCAGCTGCAGGAGAACTGTGCTTCAGCTGAGAGTGACTCTCACATCCCTATTCTTGTTCTCTTAAGTGGTGCAAAGGCAGGTTACATTAATGAATATCAGACTGCTGCAAAAACCCTCAGCAGTATTTTTGTGCCCCCCATTAACTGAAATCTTTTCTTCCACCACTTCTGCACTTCTTCCCCCATTCCACCCCAAGACCAATTTTCATTCAGAAATTGACAGAGCACACTCAGACCAAATCTTCTCTTTCTTTCTCAGATGAAGGTATTCATTTCCCCTCTGTTTATTTTCTTTCTTTGGCTGTGGAGTCCTGACTTTTCTTTCCTTCTTTCTGAAAGAAAATATTTTTTTTAAACCTTAAAAACCCTCAGCTTTCAGCAAGTTTGATCCTCAGGGCTGGAGATGGGGGAAGCTGATGGAATTAATTTTGCAAAAACTATTATCTTTTCAAGAGCTAACACAGGTACTTGTTTTACTTGTTGGTTTTTTTTTTGCATTATAAATAATGATTAATATTTGTTACCTTTCATTTTTTTGTTATTACCTTTCAGCTTCACACAGAACCAAGTACAAAAGGAACTGAAAGTAGCATAGTGAGTGGAAGAATGTTCTTTCGAGATGAGGGAAACTTCTGAGAGGAAGAACAAGTACAAACAGGTTTGAATTAAGTAGGATACTTGCAACAGGAATAAATAGGAATTTTAAATAGTCTGAGAACCAGCCTGTGTCAAAGAAGGATGCTTGGCTTTCCAATTTTAAGAAAGAATGATAGCTGTTATATAGGATTTTTGAATTATTTTATGACAGTTCTATAGCAAGAACTTATTTTTCAATTTTATTCTGATATTCTCTGAAGGAAATAACCTGAACTATAGGACACAGTTGGTTGACTTCTTCACTCATCTGTCAGTCAGGAGAAACACCACAACATTCTGTCTTCTCATAGCTGGAATAAAAATGACAGTGATATCCCCTTTCTTGATCCTCTGTCTGGGAAATGAAACAGTGCTGCTGCTTGCCTCCAGCTAGTCAGATGAGAGAAACCAGTGATAAACAGCTGGCGTGACATGCACATTTGTCACATATTTAGAGAAAAAGGTGTTTCAGATATGTTATACAAATATGTGTTTAATATCCATGCTACAGCATACCTAAAATACAGATTTGGAAGTGGTTGCTCTCTTACTAATTTGTTTATTTAAACTAGTGAGGTTTTTATCTGTGTAAATTTGGGCAAATCAGTTTGTGTTCTATGGCACAAATCTTGACTGTTCTATTAGTCTTTCATTCAACTTTCTATTGATTTCTGCCAGGCAGCAATGCTCTCCTTGCATGGTTCTCAGTGCAGCATAAAGCATTAATATTTACTGTATTCCTGTGTGAACACACAGAGCTGTAACACCTGATTGATTCACACAAGATTTGTGTCTTTAGGTGGCTCCCACTCTGGGTAAATGCTCTTCATCAGCAACATCAACCGAATTTGAATTTGCTTGATTTTGACTCTTCTTAAAATCTTTGACCCAGCTGGAGAAAAAAGGATGCAAACCTTGTTTAATTTGGTTGGAATATATCTTTCTGATGGAAACGTGTGAAGCTTGTGAAAATAGTCAATGGTAGCAATTACTGAGATATTTTTAAAAATATCTTTTTTTTCATACAAAATTCATAGTGTTTTCTCTCCTTCTTTCACACAGCAGGTATTTCAAAAGTTTGTAGTTAATCAGAATAAGGATAATTTCTAAATTTATTAATAAATCTTCTGGGAAGAGGCAGATAATTTTTATAATTTCAGTACTTATAAATCATTCCGTAAATCAAATGTAATTAAATGGAACAATAAGTTTCATATGTTTTATTAATTCAAAGTTATAAAAAGAATGAATCCTGTTTACAGCCAGTCAGGCATAATAAACTCTGTATATCTGTAAGGTATCAGTTATCAGGCTCTGAGGCAATTTTGGGGTGTATGATTTTGCATTTTCTTGTTAGCTGATGATGTTGTAACCTTGGTTTTAAGGTGCAGGTAGTACCTGTTTACTCTGAGATGTGTTCATAGTCAGAACAAGCCTTAACATCTGGAACTATGTACCAAAAATACACTGTTGGTTCACTCTGAGAAAATTTAAAATGCCATGGCTGAATTTCTTCAACTGAGGGTATGGCAGAGAAGTGTTGCTGAAACAGATGTGTGCTTTCTCCAGCTCTTCCACAGATTCATTTTTGACTTGATGAAGGGTCTTAATAACTATAAATCATGAAAGACAAAGTTCATCCTCTGTCACTAACAACAGCAAAATCTTCTCAAAACCAACATCAATTGCAAGTATTGCCATCTGGTTTACAGATTATATGGACAGAAAGATCTCTTTTAGATTTATAATCCATGAAACTAAAGACAATAGAAGTTTTATAATGTAAAAGCTCAGGGACTTGTAAGTTTTGCTGAGGTCGATATATCAGATGACACAAAATCTTTCTGACAAAGTGCAACAATAGTTGAATAAAGCTGATTTTTGATTGTGGGGGGCAAAACGACAGACTGTCCAATATCGGGAAAAAATTTTTACTTTAGATTCTGAGTTGTTTTCAATTCCTCCTACTCTCTGCTGGTTTCCCTTGGTGTTGACAGGAAACATGCAGGAACCAATTGATGTTATTATGCACAAGCTATTCCCCTGCCTGAAAGTCAGTTGCAGGGATGTAAATGCTCCATTTGTTAAGCAGATGGATCTCTAAATTAATTTTAGATATTAGCAGTTGCTGATTTATTGGGAAGAGAAGAAAAGAAGAAAAATACCATAACATTTAATATCTCTTAAACATTTCAACATGCTTATTCTTTCCATGTTTTTCAGGGGAAAAAAAAAAAAAAAAAAAAAAAAAAAAAAAAAAAAAAAAGACACTCCCACCCCTCAAAAAAAGTGGGAGTGATGTGGATGGTGATCTGTCTATGAATTGTAAATGGAAGCTGCTTTGCACTCTCTGCCTCTCATTCTCTTGAGTGATGGCACTTCGAAAGATATCACAAGTCCTAGTTCCAAGGTGCCTGGCATCCTAGAGATGACAGATAAAAAAATGTACCAGATCCACTGGTAGGTGAGACTTTTCAACAGGGATACACACTGCAGTTATATCTTTTTTAATTATCTATCCTGGTGTATGTGAACAATCTAAATTAATCTAGTTACCTCTGCTCTAGATTTGTCAAGGTTTTAATTAAGGTGTCTTGGATATAGATCCCGTTTTTGAGTGAGGACCTGCAACATGCCATCACTTTCAAAGATCCAAAAGTTTTCTTATTATGGATAACTTTGTGTCCATAGTAAGAAGGGAAACAATGAGTTCTCCATGCCTATTTTCCCTAATACATTATTTTTCTGTTAGTTCCATTTCAAAGTTAATAGGTGAAATACAGCCATATTTCATTTCTTGAATTTTGTGAAGATGTAATTAAAATATTATTGCAGCTTTAAGTAGAAGCATATTTGAACTCAAGCAAAGTTGCTGGGTGAAGTGGCTACCCCATTTTTGAGAATCTGGAATTTAATTTAATCACTGATTGTACATCTGGTGAAACAGAAGGCAAAAAAAACATCTATCTAGGCTGCATCTTTTATTAAGACAATATTTTTAATATATAGCTTTATTTGTGAAGAAAAAAAAACAAAACCAAACAAAAAGGAAAAAAACTAAAAAAACAACAACAAAAAAAACAACCAAAAAAAAACCACCCCAAACTGGTAAAGTTTATAAAGCAAAAATTGATCTTGCCTTTTGATAAAAATTCGGATTTTAAGCCCTAACAGGAAGAGGAAATTTCTATATTATAGCATCAAAGAGAGAGATATGATAAATGCTTAAAACTCCTGGTACTCACTGAGTCAGCAAATTCTAGCGTAAGTCAAAAAGTGTAAAATATTTTTGTCTACTTTGGAGGTTTTTTCACTGCTAGTAATCTAATTTCTACTTCAAAGCCCACCTCAAATTAAAAAAAATTAATAAATAAAAAAAGAACATACCACAATCTATGATTATTTTCATTCCATATGACAACAAGTGTCAATCTACCCTCTATTAAGCATTGCATTTTGTCTTTCTGGTCATCATCATTATTTCCAGCAGTGATTGTGAAAGAAAGAAAAAAAAAACCTCTGTCACTAATAAACGGTCTGAGAACGATGCCTGGTAACAAAAGTAGATTCCCTTTGTCTTCTATGAAGAGGAGGGTGATGCTTCATTGACAGCTAAGACCTTTTTGATTTCTGATTAAGTTTTTCAATAGACTGTACTAATACTGTGAAGGCAGCAAATTTTTCTGCTTTCTTATAATTTTCACTCCAACAACAACTGTGTTTTTAATTGTGTATTAAAATGCCTATATAGTTGAATGTGACAGCAGGCAAAAAATCTAAATATGGTCTGAGCTGTAAGAAGAGTTGTATTCCTTGTATATTAATATGCAAGCATAGTTCCAAACCTAAATTTAAAAAAAAACCTCCTGCCTTATCTCAGCTCAGTCTTTGTTGTCCCTTTCTGCTTTATGTAGTAATTTCATTACTTTGTTATGTTAATTTGCTAAATTGGGTTATGGCAATGTAACTATCAGCATGCCCTCATTCCTAATTGTCAGAAGTACTTAAGATGTCTTCATTTAATATGTATTATTGCTGTATTATGTCAGGTATGTCAGGATTTGATTCATGCATTGAATTTGTAGCTAGAGAACCTACTGAGTCATAGGCCATAGTTGTAATTCTCCATGGGCACAGAAAATATTGGCTGTCACCCAACATAAAATTCGGGTAGGCTTCCACAGTTTTTATATCTTCTTGCTCTGTTTGCTGACACAAATGTTGTCATCTTAGTCCAGATGTTTCTGTCCAGAGTTTCATTCTGTTACTGAGACAGAAACTTAAAGCAACTTTTACTACTGAATAGACTTTAACTTTACTTTCCCTCTACCGACCTGCTTAAAAACCTCTCCTCAATCTTACCTATTCATATGGCTTTTGCTTCCTCTTTTATTTACTTCTAGTTTCTCATCTACGCATTTATTTTCCTAAAAAATCAAAACTTATTAAGAATAACAATGAAAACATAACATCTCACCTTCATTTGCCACTTGTTTGCGCAATTGTCGCCTTTTTTCCTCTACATATTTATATATCAGTTATTCTTAATTAGTATTTTCATCAAATTTGAAAGTGAAATATAATAGATCTTCAGTGTTCTTCTTCAGTATTCTTAATCTCCATTATCTACAGTTTATAAATTGTGCATAATTTTCACAGTGCTGGAATCTGTTACCTTCAACTCACTTCTCCTGCCTAGAGTGTCAGGATACACTAAACTCATGAGAAAAGTTTTGACTATCTGGACTTGTCATTTGCTTTTTATAACCCTTCTCACAAGCCTCTCAAAAACCTTTCCTCGTGCATCCCTTGTCACTTAATTTTCGTATAAAGTATCTCATACCTGTAGAACCTACTGCTTATCTACTTTTGGGTTATGCTCTCTACATTCCTACCCCGAGTTCTTTTTTACTTGTGGCACTTGTTTCTGAGTTATTTCAACAGTGCTTTACCTAAATTTAGTTGTGTAGTTTTGGTTCAACGTAAGCTGTCTTTTCACATCTTAGTATTTTATACCTATAGTGTATTTCCATTTTTAGCAACTATTTGCCAGAAACTTGGAACAATTCTCAGATACATCCCATTGTACAGCTGATCACCAAACTAAACAACAAATCACAACTGGGCATGGTGAGCCAAGATATTGTAATTTCTGCAGTTAGTGGTAGGAAGGGTGTGTGAGTTTAAATATCATTATTACTACCTGAGAAGTGTTGGTGTTTCAGAATAAAACACACTTTATTCAGTCTAGACACTTCTTAAACAGTAAACATTATATATTTGTCATCTCTCAGTGCCTTCTTCTCTGAACTATACAACTTTAAATTTCTTAGTCCATGTCAATTGTTCTTTCCATTTATCATCCTACTTGCCATATGCTGAATTCTCTCCATCCTACTTAACTTACACTAACTATGTAAAATGATTTTCTTTTTTTTTTCTTTCAAAGCATTCCATACAGCAAGGGCAATTTGCATCTACAGAGTTCTGGAATAGCACAGAATAAAATGGAATGGCTCAAATTTGTACCATTATGTATCACAGAGGATTTTCTGCCCCAGCACAGTAGATGTTTCTCCACTTAAATATAACCTTATGAGCTCATATCCAGAAAAAATTGGTTTTGTGTGCTGTAGCAAGTTTATTAGCTCCATCACAAGTGCAAGCACAGAACTCCACATATGCCACTCTGTCTTCTTTCACTTTAACTCTTTTAGAGATGCGCCTCTTATATTACCAGACCTATACTGAAAGAGAAGGTTATTATGAGCAGCTATAATTCTGAATTATTTCCTTGAATCAAATCTGATTTATCTGAATTTAAAGGCTTTTTCTCAGGTTTAAGATATACTTTTTTTTTTTTTTCTACCATTCTGTTGGATGTTACCACAACTGAACATTTGGAAACATGGCTGAAAGGTCTGTTTTAAACTGAATTTTCACAATTTACTATCACTTATGAATTTACTTTGTTTAATGTCTTACAAAAGAGCAATGTCATAACGAGCTCAAATTTTAAAATGTGCACTTTTCAACTTTTTTCTCTGTTAAGAAAACCAAATAGCAAAGCAGGTCAAAATAGGTTCAGAGAATGAAAAACAGCAAAGCTGCAAACCAGAGTACATGCCTGATAATATTCAATATGTTCTTCACAAAAATAAAGTATCCTCAAATCAAAGAAAGCATAAGCTTCAAAAATAGTGTTTTCTTTTTTCTTCAGATGTTAATGTTGTTACACAATACATATTAGGCAATAATCAAAGCAGCTTTGAAACATTAAAATAATACACACTACACACAGATTTTTAGAAACAATGGTTCAAAATTGCTATTATTTTTTTCTGAATTCACTCAGTATCATATGGTATTTTACTTACTTTTCCATCTGTCACTGAATGGAATGAGTGTGTCTGGTGTGTGAAATGACACCTCACAAATCTGTCAATGCAACACCTTATTCAATACCATAATGCCACCTATTAGTTGTTCTGTCAGAAATATCCTACAGTTAAACTTCTCAGAGTCAGATGAAACTACAGAACCTTATTTGTTCTGAAGCAGAATTGATTCATCCTTTCTGTAAAATGATCAGATGAAAAGCAACAGAAACTAGGTTTTCTGAAAAGCTATGTTGTTAAAAAAAAAAAAAAAAAAAAAAAGAAAATTAGAAAAAGCCAAAACTATTGGGTAAAAGGTTGCAATAGAACTTTTTTAGAAAATTACTCTTCTTTCTACTACCTTTTAAAAATAGGTCCCTTCATTCTCTTGTGCTCTCAGTCAAGCATATTTGATGACCTTTTGGTTACAGCTTAAAATCTTGTTTCTGTTATACCATGATACATCTAATTTTTGTCCTCTATTTCTAGAATTTTTTTTCCTGTTTCTATATGTGCAGTGATTGTTCAAAGAATCATTTCATGCTTGGTTTATATTAGGCAGTGAAAACTGCACTGTCAGTGTTTTTAAAGATATCTCAGAGGTTACATATTCACATTAAAACAAAGGAGCTTAAGACTGAAATGTCTTTTAAAGAAAGACCATTTAAATAATTTGAAAGCAGAATATGGATCCAAGATAAATCTGAAAAAATTATTAAACTTATTAATTTTGTCATATATCACATGACTAGTGTTTGTTGTTGCCTTGAAAGGCCAGTTTTTAATAATGACACAGACACGGTTAAGGGGATAAAAAGGGTTTTACCTCGGTATTTGGATCCCAGGTGCACAACTTGATGGCAGAATGCACACCCGTGTACAGCACGGGTACAAGTTTTATAGGTTTCAGGAATTAGCATATCTATCTAGGATTCTCCAATAAGAAACTTCACAAATGCAGTAATGTCCCCCTATTCTAATGAATCCCCCCCGAATGAGGCCAGAGCCCAGTTTACACAAGATGTTTTGGACAGAAGGCTTCACCCAAGGCTGGAGCCTCAGTTTAAGATAGCACAGGGCACACTGACTCCTTCCTCAGGATGTTTGGTCTCTCTGCCCAGCAGAACTCCTAAAAT
The DNA here is from genome assembly GCA_009741485.1 of Malurus cyaneus samueli. Taxonomy (NCBI): domain Eukaryota; kingdom Metazoa; phylum Chordata; class Aves; order Passeriformes; family Maluridae; genus Malurus; species Malurus cyaneus. The sequence goes on from CM019237.1 coordinate 15,230,555, forward strand.
AAGCTGGAATATCAGGGTACAGGAATCACAAGCATGGGGCTAAGGGTACAGGGGATGCATAGAGGGTACAGAAAGCGTAAAAAGGAAAAGCAAAAATCATCAGGCTTCAGTTGGTGCTTGACATAGCAATTTCTCAAGATCAGACAGTTCAAACCAAAGTTAAATGGCAATGGATAAATAAAATTATGTATTTAAATCAGTATAACATGAGGGTCTCAGTCCAGATTTCCCCTAGACTTTACTGACCTGGAAAAGGGGGAGAGGTCATATAAATTCCTCATAGTTGATCATAAACCTTTTCAGGATTGGAATACCTAATTCAATAAGGACTTAGAAAGTGATCTCTAAAACCATGGAATCATAATTTTATTTTACTTAGAAAAAAAGAATTAAAACTGTGATAAGGAAAGAGACAATAATGGGAAACTGAATAAATAAAGTGTGCTGAGAGAATTCAATATGGAAAAAGCAAAAAAGGTGTCCCTCATTCTTTTGATTTCTTTGAACTTACTGTATTTTGCAAGTGAGGTACACTTTCCAAAAATATTGAGACTGTCTCTCACCAAAACAAAAATATAATAGAGAACTATAAAGTCACAAATTGTTTGTGAAATGTGAAGACATAATGATAATTTTTTATTTCTCACAGATTGAAATTGAGGACTTTTCCATGACATTATCAGATACCTGTTGTAAAACATTAAGAAGAAATACATATCTATTTATGTATTTATTTACTTCTTTTTCTTAGTGCACAGCTCAGCTGTGGTGCTCATTGATTAGGTCATAGCTCCTAAGAGCTCTACAATGGAAGGATAGATAATTTTGAAATATTTATATTACAGAGTGAATACTAACTTGCAAATGAATATTTTCTTGACTATGTAGGGAATCTCGGATGTTTTTTCTATTTTTAAATAATTGTGTTGCTTAAACCAGGGATTTATGAAATGCAAATTAGCTTTTTGAAATCTGTTTAATTTAGACTTAATCTGAGAATAAAACATTTAAATTTGAGGTGGTTTAATCTGATATAAAACCCCTCCTGTAGGATTAGTATTTTATATCTTCCTGCTGAAAGTCCAAAAATTATTTGATAGAATTTTATTGTTTCTTTTAACCATTTTCATACTTGTTCTCTTTCTGGCTTTGCAGCAAATAAGATCTATGTAAGAGAAATAGAACACTTTTTACTTGTTCCCTATGCCTGTGGATGAGAATAAATGGGTGTATCTAGCCTCAGAAGAACTGATAATTGCAGGAAACAACTTGATTACCTGTGGCTCAGTGGTGAAAGTTTTATTTTGATCAAGTGAAGCTAGAAGCTCATTCTAAACCTCTAAGTAGTCCAGTAGAATTTATCAGGAACATTTCAGACTACAGGATTCAGTTTTAGAAAAGTCCTGTTTTTTAAGTAGTTTGGGTGTCTTTCTCTTCTGCCTGCTCTACTTTCAAAGATTTCACTTGTCTTTCTCCTCCCATTTACCTTAGTCTTACCCGCCCCATGCTTCCTCATGCGAAATAAACTATTCTTCAGTGAATTTCCTTGAAAAAGATACCTTCTGTACCAAAAGCAAAGTAGTTTACCAGGTATATGTTGTCAGCCCCCAAGACTGCACCAATTTATAAAATATTCCAATATTTTTATTTTGAAAGAAATACAGAGATGCTAGCCACTGTGAAGCTTTCTTTTGTGAAATTTTGCAGAGAAAAGGCTACATGAAACAAGGTCTTATGGCAATTTCTGTGAGAATTTTTTCTTTTTAATATACCTAACTGAAATTTCATGTTTTGAACTTCTGTCTCCTGTAGATTTGCATTAAATGAAAACCTTTTAAAAATAGCTCAACCTATAATATCAGGTAAGCAATGTTTAAGTATAGGAGCCCCCTTGATATTTTAACATTTTTACACATTCTTCCTTTTACTGCTATGCAATGTTACATTTTTAATTCAAAAAGTTCACTACTAAATCAGATCAGCAATTGTTAAGGCAAATTTTATCATGTTCTTTGCCCGTTGTTTTATTTCTTGATTTTGTCTGATTTTTTTTTCACAAAATATTTAGCCTACTAATCACTATCAAAGCATGCATTACACAGATCTTCATCATTATGTAAACATTGGGTTAGTGAACACAGAAATATTTAGGATGTTTGCAATCTGACCTACTAAAAGAAAAATTTTCTCGAGATTTGTCATTTCCTTTAAAAACCTCTGCTTAATTTGCCTGGTTCCATATTATTTCCATGATATTTCTACAATTTTTTTCTTTTTGCTGGAGCATAGTCCTCGCTGAAACTAAAATTTTCTTCCAAATTGAAACACAGATTTGGAATTTTACGAACAGCCTTTTGCAGCCCAAGATCTGGGCAGACTTTCAACACAGTATTTTCATATAGTCAAATCAGTGTATTTCCCTTCAAATTTATTAAGTTGGAATCAATATATAAGAGAAAATAACTTACAATCAAGTATAATAGTTAGAATTAGATTTTTTTTTTTTTTGCTGTAAAGCTCATTTATTTATACAGTTATCAGAGAACCAATTATTTTGTACACAAATTCTCTGTCACTTAGTAATTTTTTATTAGTACAGTGTTTGTCTTCTTAAATATTTCTGGTTTTCATTTTGCAATTTTCTTTCCCAAGAGCTATTTGAAAATATTTTTTTTTCTTCCCTTTATTTGCTTCTAAATATTAAGAAAATATATTCTTGCAAATTTATGTTAGCTATAAACTACATTTAAGAATGGCTGAGAATAGGCAATATATGGTAAATTCTACCAAACATACTTAATAAGTAACTAAGAAACTAAGATTTCTAGGTATCTTTGACCCTGATTTCTTGGGAAAGGCAAAATAAAACAAAGAAAAGCCAAGCCCCCAAACCAAAGTGTATTAAAAAACCCCAAAAATCAAATGCAAAAGTGCAATTCAGAGCTCAGTTCACATCAGGCCAGGTGGGAAGAGGATTGGTGAATATAAAAGAGGAATGCTGAGCCCTAAAGGGAAGATGTGAATTCTTCAATTTATTTGTGCTCTCTTGACAGATGAAAAGGTGAAAATCACAGGTCCTCCCAAAGAACTTCAACCATTTCTCCTGAATTGGATCATAAGGGTAAGGAAAAAAATGTGCGTGTAAGAGAAAGTGATTAATAGAAAATACTGGAATTAAACTAACCCATACATTAAATTATACTGCAAAAAAAGATGCATAAACATGAAGAAATTGGGATATATGGTACTTCCAAACTTCCATATGATTTCTCCCTCCTCTTCTGTTACTTTTTTAAATCAGAAAATCCACTTCTTTACTGCTCAATATTATATTTAAATTGGATTTATTATTTTATTCGAATTGATTTATTATATAGTTCTGAAAATAAATATTGGACTTGTTGAGAAAAAATCTTTTACAAGTGTAATTATGCTTATTGTGCAGCACTGCAAAAAATCATAGTGTTGTAGGCAATCAGTTTTATATGTCCATATTTTCTTTCTGTTAATCGCATGATATTTCACTTTATGATGAACTGTGTGACTACTACTAACAGAAAAAATAACCCAACAAGAAAATTTCTCTATAAGGAAAATTTCAAAAGTTTTCATAAAAACTATGAAGTGTTATAAAGAAGGTTATATTTTGCTCAGCATAAAAATAAATCCAATAATCTCTGCAAAAAACCCAATATAATTTTCTAACTGGACATCTTTGACATAATGTCAACATCCAAAATGGGCATGGTATAATCTGCACAGTTCTAATTATCTTTTAGATGGCTTTGCCTGGTATTGATTGCTGCACAAATTTCTCAACAGATAATAGTGATTTAAAAGGATAATTCCTGATTAGGCCTGTGAAATATTTGTCTTCACACTTATTACCCTACTTCTTATAATTAAATGACATGATGTTAGATTTGCATGCAAACTTACATCAATAGAAAGCATAAAATAGGTATTTACAGAAAGCAACTCTATATTCATGGCTGTGATAGGAAGATAAGAAAGGACATGGGAGCCTGATGAATCTTCTCTGGTGCAGTCAATGCAGATTTGGGGTCTGGACAGGAAAACTGTGTACCTTTGGGGTTTTGTAGGGATTTTTTTTGAGGTTTTTATTTGTTGTTGTTTTTTTGGGGGGGGGGGGTTGTTTGTTTTTGTTTTAGTTTTTTTTTTGATGGTTGGTTGATTTTAAGTGTTTTTTGGAGTTTTTTATGTGTTTGGTTTTGATTGCTCTGGGACACTTTTTTTTGTTGTTTTTTAATATTTTTTATGTTCATTTCATGTTTATACCATGCAATGCCAAATAGAGGAAGTTCCTTTGCCCATTTGGATTGATGACTTTCAAAGAGAACACAATTAAAGGTTTAGTTTTACTGAACATAGAATATTCAAGGGCCTCTGCTGTATTTCTTCCAGATCTCAAGTAAAATATAGGTATAAAAACTCTATTATAACAGCCAGGTAACTAATTATGTTCATGTCTAAACAGAATTTGTGGAGGGTTAATAAAAGTTTGAGCAAAGCTACTCCGGTCTCTTACACTACCACTGTAACTTAAACAGTTTGGCCCTTTTCTTCCTGCCTATCTCATGTTCAAGAGAGATTTTTGTCACCATGACATCCTTATTCTTTACGCAAGAACGAAATAAAATTCTTCTAAATTAGCAAAAAGCAAGTGGCAAAACAAGCAAATGCACATTCTGACATACAAAAGGAGAATCTATCAGAAGAGACAAAGAGAGAGAATATATTTTTCCTCCTTTGTGTTGTGATAATATAATGTTCTTATGCATTTAATTTTTTTTTTCCCCAAAATGGATAGATTGATCACAAATCATGCCATATCTGATGTTAATGTAATCAAATGTTCCAATTTTTCTATTTATCAAGTTGGTCTTGAAATGCTTTCCTTTTTCTTTTCCACTCTGACAGAAACTTTGTTGGAAGAAATAAACAAATTCTGAAAAAGAGAAAATTTAGCTTTGTGTTTCTTGCCACAAGAATACAGGAATGCTTATTTCAACACCTCAAAATGGTCACTCGATGAAGACTGAGACTTCACATAATTCATTGAGAGTTCTAAGCATCGTATTCATTTTTTTTTTTTATTTGCTCATACACAGGAATATGGGAGCATTTCCAATTCTGACCCAACAGCACAAATAAAAAACCACTGTACACCTCTTATTTTATCACCTAAACGAATTGTTGCCACCTGGCACTTGCAAGATTCAGCAGCAAAACAGGTCCTTCTAGAAAATAATACTTGGAGAATGTTGGAAGAGACAATAGAACAGAGTGGAATGCATTTCTTAGAAATTTCTCTTGTCTGCTGAAATGACATATTTTTGTAGTGAAGAGGGTTAGGATTAAACTCATCCTGGTTTGAATGACTGCAGTAGCTTTTGTGCTGCAGTGCTACCAGGAAAAATCCCTATTCCTTTATCCACAGCCACTAGAGAAAAATAGATACGATTCTTCTCCTGCTTTAGTGTTTCACACTAAAACTCTTGGTTTCTATTATGGAATAAACTCGGAACTGTATGTGTTCATTTAATGTGAAAACAGGGATTTCACAGACACAAATTAGTCCATGTGCACTTTATAGATCATGTACATGGAATTTGGCTTATTCTGAACATTTCACATTTCCTACATCTTCTATGATCACCTGTGCAATGCATGGGCTGAGCTCAGCATCCCTGCACAGACTGCTGGTGTTTTGAAGCTCATCTCATACATCCTGGTTATGCCAATCTCTTGCAATGTCATCATATTAATAATGTAATTAGTACAAGAAATGCATAAATACCAGTCAAATTCAAATCTCTTCCAGTTCCATCCAGACAAGGTTCCTTCAATGACAATGTTAAAATATTGTAATTTTATTACTATTACAGTTCTGATGTTAACCACAGCTGCACCTGATCATGACAACACATCCTGGCATGCCATAGTTTCTTAGTGCAAAATATGCATTATCCTCAATTGTTCAATTAAAAATATGACTAAGTCAAGTGAGTTTGGATAAAGAAAGTCAAGTGAGAATAAAGAAAAATTGAAGTTCTCCTTGTCATTCTATGTGCTTGTTTTCCAGTGTGTTTGTAAATTCAACCAACTGTTTAAACTCAGACCCATGACAGAATTATAATTTGGCCATTATGATCGTCTCTTTAGTGCAAAACCTTCTATATCTTTTGGAGGAAGTGAAAAAGAAAGCACAAAGTTGTTATTTCCCCTTCCAATAACTCCCCCAAGATCTGAAAGATTGAGATAAAATGTTCCATTTTAGTTCTGTATTTATTTCTGGACTTGGAGAAGGCACTTGTCATAGCCCTGGACATTGATAAGAAAGAGCTAAGGAAAGCTGACATCATGGTGAAATTAAATTCTTTGCCATTTCTTGACAGAAGGTGACATGTGAGGGAATACATTTCTTCCAGGTTGCCTGATGAAATTTGTCTGGACATTGTAAGGACCCAACTCACAAGGAAAGGAAAGTCCAAATTCAAGTTGCTTAAGTGAAAAGAAAAAGCTGGAGGTACGTCATGAGTTACTGCAGGAGGTTCTGTGTTTCCAAAGAAGAATTTTCCATCAGCTGATTGTTTTCAGCAGAGATGTTTCTGCCCTGAATCTTTTGTAACACAGGAGACGAAGTGTATTCAGACGTTGAGGCTGTTGACACTTGACACAATATTTAGGAGATCTTATTAATTTCTATTAATACTTATGAACTCTGTAATGCTTAGGGATATTTTTTCTTCTAACCTTAAACAGCTATATGACTGAAATGAAAAAAAAAAGAAAAGAAAAAAAGGCTGTCCAATGAATCATTTGGTTGTATTAATTAAATAGTCATATGAATATTGGCCTTGGAAAGTAGAGGTGAATTATATCCTTCCATAGTTAACACAGAAGGTATGTGTGTCAAGTTCTTTGTTTTACCTATGCCTATCTTCAGTATCTTCAGTATCTAAATATTATTTTTAAAGAGAGGGTTAAAGTTGGAGGGATAGTAAGAAACTAAGAATTAATAGATACCCTTCTTCCATCTGGTTATGAAAGAAGAAATTAAATTCTACAAAAATATTCCTCAGGCACATGTAGTGAAAACTCATTTTTTTCAGCATTAATAGTACCAAATATTCATCTGGTGATTTGCCTGAAGAAAATGTGAGGTTTATTTATTGTAGAAACTGCATTGATGTGTTCATTCCAGACTGTCAGTCTCACCGCTGATCTGGGATGGAATCAGAACAGATATCATAGGTCCATATTGTGTTACCCTCCTTCTACAGTTCTGAGAGTTTTTCCCATCTGAAAATTAGTTCAGCATAGTTTTCAGAATACAGTGTGACTGAAATATAGTTGACACATCCTTTTAACCAAGTAACCGAGAAGCAGAAAGTTATACTATGTCAAGTGAGCAACCTGCTTCATGAAGTAAAACACTCACTAAAATTTTTACATTATAGGCTAGCAGCTTTTGCTCAGTTACATGCCTCAGCTGACTTAGATGCAAATTGTTATGATTTCATAACTGGCTTACTGCCATCTTTGTTAAGAAAGATGCCACCATTATACTTACTTCATTTCAGGGAAGTATTTGTGCTGCTAGATACTATCAGCCTTATAATAACTCATTCTTAGTAAATCTGACCAGCAATTACACTCTCTGAATACTTTTGTGAAAACCAAGATAGTGTGATTGAGACTGGGGAAACCATCAGCAAATGTTATCAACACCCAGTATGGGGAAGACATAATTAAGTCTTTATTAAGGTGCGTGTGTATCATGTGAGATTAAAAAAAAAAAAAAAAAATCTGATGCAAGAATAAATGTGAAGGTCATGACAATCTGCTTGCTACACTGTTTACAGAGAATGTCTGCTAAAGGGATTTTTTTTAAGCTGATGTGTCAGTGAATGACCTTTTGCTTGCTAAATTCTTCCCTTGCAGAATCAATGTATAACAGCATGCACAGTTTTAATTCCAATTCACCTGTGGAAAATACTGGTTCCAGTTCACCTTCACTGTAAGTGAATACGTAAGGGAATATGTAAGGGAATATTTGTGGGTGTGTGACCCTGGAAGGGCTGCTGGCTCAAAGCATTTCAGATGCAGTTGTGTGGGAAGGGGCAGGTTGGGCCTCTCCCTGGTGAGGCAGTGCCCTATTCTGTACACCCCACTCCCCACAGCCAGAATCCCAGGCTGGCAGTGGCTGACAGTCCCTGGCACAGCAGAGACAATACCCCACACCTGCCCCTGGAGCCTCTAACCCAGCTCCTGGGTGGCCAAATGATCAGAAGTCCCACCCAGGGGAAGGCCAAGGAGTATTTAAGGCGGAGCACACAACAACTGCATATATTGGCTCTATCCCATCTTGGAATTTCTATCAGCTGAACAGTGATAAAACCACGAGTGGTAGTTATGTTTGTTCTTTTCTATATCTTTCCTCTCTTTCTCTTTCCTCTTCTTCGAATTCCCTCTTCTCAGAATTTCTGAGTAAGGTCAAATCAAACTTGGAGTTCAGAGTTTGTTATGTTGAATGGGCTAAGTTAATGCTTTGAGAATTTTTTTATGTTGATTGAATGCTGCTCTAAATTTTTTGCCATGTTTCTCTGATTTTCTGTGGTTTCCAGTAAAGGTTTTTGTTGTTTTGAGAAGATCTTGTTGGCATTTCTGGCATATGTCTAACACAGAGTACATAAACAATCATAGTGTCCTTTAGTAAATATTGGATAGATGTTTGAACATTCAAGTACTCCTTTTACATCCTCTGCGGAAAAAAATCCCACTTCGTAAGTGGCCACTCATGAAAAGGGCCAAAATTTCCAAACATTCAGATGTCTAATTTAATTGTTCAGGTTTTTGAAAAGTGTAGGTGAAATTATATCAAACACTGTCCCAGCATATACCCACATAGTACTATGACAGATCTGAAATTCAGATGTTTTATTAAGGTGTCAATTAAGGTATAATGTCTGGTTTGCTTGAGTCAGCAGCAAATATTTTCTGCCTGGTGCTAAAGTCATATTTCCCTTCTCAATCTAAAATTACCCAGCAACACTTCTTGATGAAAGACAATATGCCTGGCACTTGATTATAAGGAAGAAGCAGCTGTTGTAAGAGTGAATATTCTACATAAGGTACTAGAAGGTCATTTTGGTTTCCTCCATTTTATTAAGGAAAAAACCTGAAGAAGAAAACGACAAATAGTTTCCTCAAGGTTATCTGGCAGCTGCAGATCTACAAATAAGCTTAAGCTTTCTTAATCTTAGAAAAGGTGAAGGAGACAAGATTGGTTTCCTCATAGAATGTTTTGCACCTTCATTAGAACTATTTCTGAAATAAATGAGGAAAAAAAGAGTATTTGCTAGCAACTAGGCAGTAATTTCCCCCTGCCCACCCAAATGTTCTTTATATTTCTGTGTACTCAGTAATTAAATTTCTTTTTGTATTCTCTCTCAGGAATTCCTTTCTTGGAAGCAAATGGTTTTGAAACTATGTTTACTATATTTTAAATATTTTTCTATATGCCATGCTAGCTTTAAGAGGAATAGGCTGCACTTGTGGCATTTTTATAAAAGCCTCTTCTTGTTTATATGGACAAATACAGTGAAAGCTCCTGAAAGAAGCTTATTTCCTTACCACGTCTTTTATTTAGAAACTCAAATTATGGTGAGTTATAATTTGACAAATACATCTTTTAATAACATTTTAATCAGAGCTTTATTACTAGAAATATTCTCTTACTCATGATAATCTAAAGAACACACTACTTCAGAAGCTGAAATAATTTTTACTGATGTTCTTTAGTACTTGAAAAAAGTATCTGTTTTGGAACTGCTGAAGAAAATATTTAAATTCATTGTCTGAAAAATGGTATTTTTGGGGCTTTATAAAAAACATTTGGGCTTTTTTTTTGTTCTGAAGTAAAATTATTTGCTTCCCTGTGTGATTCTCTTTCTACTTCTCCCATACTAACAAAAAAACTATTCTGGTTTCTTTCCCTTGTCTGATCTCCTTTACATATCCTTTTTTTTTTTTTTTTTTTTTTTTTCCTACAACAAATTAAGCTTTTTTGTGCGGAGTCCACTGAAAATGTGAATGTCTTTCAGCCCTATATCAAGGACCTACACAAAGTTTCTATTCTTCCAGACTTCAAGTTTTTGTGACATTCAAGTCCAGTATCATAAATGAAGCTGCAAAGAGTGTAAGATTTGATTATCTGAAGGTGTTTGGAGGTATGGTTTTAAAATCATGCTCAGGACCCTTGCAAGAGTTTGGCTTACAAACCTGCAGCAGTTTCAAACAAAAGTTTGTGCATATGCACTACACTACACAGAAATAGACACCATGATATTGTTGGCAAGCGTAACACTGACATATTAATTTATTAAATATTCATTAAATGTTTTGCATGTGCAGATCTTTGATAAAGATGCCTGACTCAATGGGCATGCCCTGAAGTGTTTCTATCTGCATGGATAGTGTGCGTATCTGGGTTTATTGCCTGGCAATTCCAGTTGAAAAAAGAGGAGCTAAATACACTGAAGACTTAAATTACTAGCTGAAGAAATCCACTTGCAATCCTCAAAGCCTTGGATAGAATCATCTTCTAACTGCCTTCTCAGATTTTGTGTCAATGAGACACAACTTCTCAGTCTGAATAAACGATATATTGGGATCAGCTCACACAACTTACTTCGGGTTTTGAGTTTCTCTGACATCTTCTAATTTTTCACACATCTCTATATTCTCTAAGCAAGACTTTTGTGAAGCCCTACTTTGTTCAACAGTGTCTGCCCTATTTACTGCTAGGACACTTCTCAGATCACTGAGCTCTCCAAGCTTCTCTGATCCAGCAGTTTCTGAGATAAACACTACATGAGCACTAGTCTTGCTGACCCTTTTTATCAGGGCTCCGAAATAAAAGTATTACTTGTTTGTTTGTTTTTTTTTTTCTTCAAAAGTCCTTTGTGTGTCTGTGATTGTGTCTCTGTAACACTGGAAGCAGGATTATCAGTTAACAAGAATTGTTGGTCAGAGGTAAAATGATGAGAAAAGACAAACTGAAAATATTGGAGACAGATGACAGTCTTATTGTAAGGGCTAGTGAAGGATAAAAGATGCTCTTTGAGTACCAGTAGAGAATTAGGGAAAACTGTATTAGGTTGATAGTCAATAATTCACATCTCAATTTCAAATTCAAATTTGCTATGCAAATAATTACAAAGCAATTTTAAAAGGCCCTCAAAACCATTAAACTGTAAACAAGAAACTTTGTAAAATAAACTAATTAATCCTCCTTATTTCATTGTGATTTCAATGACAATGAAGTTCTTTCATTCCTTGCAAGCAGCTGAACTTCAAGTCCTTGGAGAATTGACTCTGGAGAGGTCCAAATGAGACCTGCATTCTACATCAGTGTTGTGAGTTAATTGAACAGTTACTGGGAGATGTACAGTAGTAGGCATAGGTTTTGTTTCTGGTATAATGTACAACTTGTGTGCTTTTACTGACAGAAATATAGACAATTTTTCATGGTGATTAGGCATTGAAACCATTTAACTAGTCATTGAAAGGTGGAACAGAAAGATTTATTCAGTCCTCAAATCTTTTTCTTAATAGGGAAAAATCAAATAAACAGACATTTTGTCCTCAATAGTGTATTTGGAATTGTTCACTCAATGCAGACTTTAAAGGGCCCTCAGGAAAATGATATCACTTGTGATGATCTTTATTTCTCATCAAGCCTGACCAAGTCCTAAATGATTCTTCTATAAGACGTACAGATAGCATATTGCTGGTCTTTTCATTAATGCTGTGCTTTCAGATGATGAAACTAAAAGCCTGCAATCGTTCCATATAGTTTAAGACCCGTGATAATGGGTTTTTTTTTCATTCACTTCAATTTCCTGTTTTAACTACAGCATACAAGGTACTATGAAATATAAAAAGATAATACAACAGCTCTGTTCTACTTGTGTTCTGTTTAAAGTTCTTGTATACTTTTCATTAGGTCAAGCAGCTTAAAGAAAAGAAAGGAAAAGGACATTGATCATGTTAAGGTTTTATAATTACTATCAATGATACTGTTTGTTTTTTGTTTTTTTTTGTTTGTTTTTTTTTTTGTTTAGGTTCAAATTAATGTGAAGGAAATGTAAGTTTCTATTAAGCTAACAGGGAATTGAGATGCCAGTAGGGAATTCTCTAGGAATTCCACTAAAATAAAACACAAATATTTATGGACTGAGAAGTGTTACATTGTTGATATGGATCATGGCATGGTAAGCACACATCAGAGCTTTATACCCCCAAGACTGCAGACAGCTTTTAAAGATGTGAGATAAAGTATGGTACTGTCTTCTTGGCTTTTCATTTTTATTTTGTTTTCCTTTGAATGATTTATACCTGTTGTTCCAGTCTATCCACAAAAACAGCTTTACTGAATCATTCACAGCACATAACTGTAAGTTTTCGCAGAATCAGGCTTACATTAGTAATATGCTTTTATTTCCAGTTGCTTGATGTGATTAAGTCATCCATTCATTCATGTATAAGTGAGTTTACCAAATTTATCTCAAGAATAAGTGGGCGTAAATCAAGATAAGTCATTGGAATTGCCCCAGTTTTCATCAGTGCTGAATTTCTCTCACTCTTTCCAGGATTGGTTAAGATGGACCCAAGTAAATAGTTAGCCAATATTAATGTAGATAAGATAAATAACACATCATTACATAAAAAAAAAACCTAAGAATATGTCTTGGTTTCAGCCAGGGTAGAGCTCATTTTTTCTCAGTACCTGTTACAGTTTTGGATTTCAGATTAGAATGGTGTTGATAACACCATTCTAATGTGTGATGTGTTTTTATAAGTTGTGTTTTTCCTAAGTCAAGGACCATTTCCTTCCTTGTCTCATGCTTTCCCAGTGAGGAAGTGAGCAAAAGAAACTGGGTGGAAGCACAGCTGGAACAGGTGACTTCAAGTCACCACTGGGTTTTTCCCTTTTATGATGAAGATGATGATGATGATGATGATGATGATGATGATGATGATTATTATTATTATTATTGTCATTGTTATTTACTATTATTATTGTATTCTACAGTATTTTCAATTATTAAATTGTTTTTATCTCACTATCCGACATTTACTTTGATTCTACTCCCCATTCCATGGGGTGGGGGTGAAGAGAGAAAGGGTTGGTGAGAAGTTTTTGGGTGTTTTTTTTCAGCTGGGCTTCAAAAAAACAACAGAATACTTGCAAAATTAAAGGTCAGTATCTGAAAGCTCATAAGAAAAAAAATTTACACACAACCATTAGTTTTAGAGGCATTGTTCAATCTTAAGATCCCTCCAAAAAAGCCTTTATAATTTGTTTTTCTATGGTCAAAGACTTGGATTTGCAAAAATAAGTACCCATCAATTATAAGTCTTATGTTTTTTCCTAAGGGTGTTTTATTTTTCCACTCTGTATTCTTTCCTGTGATATACACTGAAAGTGAAAGCATGTCTGTGCATGCATTATGCAGTATGGGAAAATTTGTCTCAGTATTTAGAGAACTGGGGCCACAGTGGTGGAATTTCTTTAAGAAATGTATCTGGATTAGAAGAGTATCTGGATGTAAATTTATAGAAACAGGCTAATGAACTATTGGCCTTGAATATGGAAGTGTTCTAGCTATAGCAAATTTAATCTGATTTAGCTGACATCAAAAAAAATCCATCATGATTGCAAATAGTTTTTCTTAAGCTAGAGAAATGATGCTACTCAACTTTATAAAAAAAAAATCTTTTTTTTTATCCCTGTGTATTCAAATTTCAAACCTAGAGAGGCTTCTCCTATGCTTTATGATAGGAACAAGTAATGCAACAGAAACAATCCAAAGGTTCTATACAGGGAGAGAAATCATCTGTGCATGTTAATGTAAGAAGCATATATCAGTACACTCTACAGTTTCTCCAGATGTATTAATTTCCCAGATGACATTGTCAGATGTTTTCTATTACTTGCTGAGGGAAGCCAGTAGCTGAAAAATATATTTACAGACTTTGCATTGGAGAAATTTTCTTCCTAATACTGTAAAGTAATTACGTCTTGTTTAAGCAAGTCTTGAGGCAGAAAGCTCTAGATGTGATGCTATGTATAAAGATAACTATTGGTTAGCATGAAATATGCATTCATTCTATTAATGCAAAGCAGTAAGTAAAAGAGAAGTCTATCATAGTAGAGGCGAGGGGAATGTTATGTAATTCATATGTCTACAGAGACAAAGTAATTGTATTGCATGCATTGAAAGCAAGCTTTCCCTCCCAATTAGAGCACTTTTCCATTACAGCATTCTGCTTACAAGACCAGAAAGGCATACATCTTATTAAGCACCTAGCAACAACATATACTTGAACTCCAAAAATACTGGACTGGCAAAAACTTGCTGGCACGGGATTATGTGCACAGCACTGATCATCAGGGGCATCCAGGAAGAGGTTGCCACCCTTGCTGTTGGCAAGGTGCCATCTTCTATCTGCAAGTGCAGTGACAGAGCAGAAGGGAAAGAGGAACATATGTTAATTCAGCCACAGATAGCTCAAAGATACATGGAGTAAATGAGTTTGCAATACAGACAGCGCAGTGAAGCTAATTTCTTCCGCAGTGGGAAAAGGGGGCCAAGATGTTTAGATGGTCACATGAGAGGTACAACAGACATCAGTAAGAGACACACTGAAAGTCTCACTGATTCTCCTGTACAAGGTGCCTGGTCCACTGGAATAGATCTGGCCATGTAGAATCACAGCTGTGGCACATGGCATGCCAAGGACCACAAGAGATATGCTGCTATTACATCTTGTATTCACAGACCTTTCTGTCCATGCTGTTTTCTCACTGGGAATTTCAAGAGTTGAGAGGAACAGCTGAGGAGGTGTAAAGGCAGGAGTGTGGCCATGACATCTCAAAATTAAGTGACTGATGAAGTTGCCAACCTTTTTGCTTTTAATATATGTTCAAGAGACAAACAGTGTGCCTTAGTGTTCCTTGAGTACTCAATAAAATAGAATACAACCACTTGCATCACAGTAATCTTTAGTGACATTTCCTTACATCTATCATGATTATCCTTGGACTGTAGACCTGTGTGCAACAGCCACAAACAGCTCAGATAAATAGTGGGGCTGATTTCCATCATCCTTGTATGAATTTTGAAATATGATAAGGAGTTACAAGGATTGCTAATCACTAAAATATTAAAAAATACTATTTATTTTACTTTAATTCTTAGATCAATACTTTCTTCAGTTCAAATAGCATATACCAAAGAACAGTTGTCAAAGTCTTAAAAAGCTGATATTTGTGACACTCCTTTTCAGTGTATGTACAATCTTAAAAGGATTAAGCTATGGTGCAATTAATCATGTTAGATCCCACAGTCCAGTCTGCCTGTAAGTAGACAGCAAAATAACTTCCATCTCCTGTTATCTGTTTTGTTGCTTTTATTTTCCAAAACCACAAAAGAAAATATTTCAGGTCTATGTCTTCGTAGCCTTCATTATCATACTCAATTTTTTAACATATTTGCTATCTGAAGGAAGGAATACAATCTGTCTTAGTACTGGAATTTTATTGCAGATCTTGTAGTTTTTGTTCTTCTCATATGACTTGACTTTCATAATACAATTTCCTTTTTGAGATGGCATTTTTATATAAACTTACAAATGTGTAGATTCTTAGAATGCTAAATTATTGAGCAGCTCTGATACATAGGATGCTATCTTGATTATTGTGTGAGCAAATCAACAGTTCCTTTATTCTGGAATATAACTTCATGTATGCTTGGCAGCTGCATATGGGTCAGAGGTATCCATTGAGGTTCTTTAATGGGAAAAAAAATATTATTAATTTCATTTCATCTTTCTGCTGATTTTTATTGTGTAAACATTGATATCTGAGCCAGTCATCTTACTGACAAGGTTCTATATATATATATATATGTGTGTGTGCGTGTGTATATATAATATATATAATATATAAATAATATATAATTAATATAACACACACACATAACTATATTGCAGATTTATATTGATCAGGTATTTATATTACTGTTGAGATGGCTACGCTATATTTATATTATGAGAAATCTATTCTCTCTTTTTGTTCTTCTTAGTCACCTATTTTACTTTAATCTATTAATGTAACTTCAAAAAAACTTTAGTGAGCCCATCTCCTCTACAAACAATCATTGCAACCATTTCTCATCACAATTACACACTTCTGGCTTTTTATGATGTGCATGAAATACAAACATTATGTTTGTAGTACTTCCTCATATTCTTTTTAGGATTTGGTGGCAAGAAAACCACAGTCAGTATTTTACAATCAAGTAAATTGTTCAAGAACAATTTGGGAGACAGGCTTGTACAAAATTTTTTATCTTCTTTGGAAAGAACTGGAATTTTTCAGTGCATGCTCTGCTGTAAGTAATCACTAGCTGGGTAGAGTAGAAAGGTTTGCTGTGGAGAAATATGGTTTAGATTGTAGACTGAGAGGCAATCTCAGAGGCAGAGAAAACTGAAAGCAGAGTTGAACAGAAATTTGTTGGGGTTTTGTGGATTTCTTTTGAAGTAGTATCTCAACACAGGAAGAGAAAAATAATAGATTCTGACTACAAGAAGAGCTGTGTTTTCAAAGCATGTTAGGAAAATTATCTCCCATGACAGATATGTTATGAAAGTGTTATATTTTCTTACATATTTTTTATCAGTGTGAGATAAAGATAGATTTGGGAAAGAGAAAAGCAAGCAGAAGATTCCTCTCATTAAGATCGTCTCTGCAGTTCCTTGAATGAATACCTGCAAGTCAAACATGCTATTCTATCCTGTAAAAGACTTCAGTCCAAGTCTTCTATTCAAAAGTGTAGTTGCACTACAAAGCTGCTCCAGACTGAGTACAGCACTCCAGTAGAAGTCTTGTTTATCAAATGTGTACCTCCTGTCCTGTGGCTTCTGTATGCTCATTTGTATATCCCACAATGGTTCTTTCTTTTTTCACAAGATTGTTGACTCAGGTTGGGATCCATTAGAAACCTGACTGTTTTCTGTAAAACTTCTTTGCAGTCCTGCACTCTTTCCCCAAGATCAAAGTAATTGTTTTTGAGAATGTGGGTCACATTTAATATGGAACTCCGCCCTTGAAACCCCACCAAATTATTGCAGTTATTATCTTTTTCTAATACTCTAGAAAAGGCATTTCAAACAGTTATTACCCCACAAAATATTCTTGTGATATCATTTTACCCTCTTTCACAAAAATGAAAATTTAGGCTCGGGTAGATAAAGTTTTTGACTGAGTTCAACTTGAAGATCACTCACAGACCCCTAAATATCATTCTTATCTCCTCTTAGTCTTCTGTTCAGATCAATGACACAAAAAATGAACTGTTTATGACCACTTGAAAAGTTCTAAAATTAAATTTACTAAACCCTTGATTTATGTTCTGATAAATGGGAGGGTTAATGGAGATAGTACTGATTGCAGAATTTAACTGCTGAATGGAACTTTCCTTTAAAATATTTTTCAAAAGTGAAAAAGTGACTTGGATTAATCAATTCAAATTCTACTTTCTCTGATACCTGATCAAAGCAGAATAACTCCATTCTCATTGATTTTAGTCAGATTTCTCGAGATAACAGAAAGGAATCAAGCTCATTTTATCTCATTTTGATATCTCTTTGTTCTGCACATTTGGGTAGCCATTTAGTTCTGCTCATAGGGGAGTAAAATATTTACAGCTATGACTGGAGAAAGATTATAGTGTGTTTCAGTGTGTGATCATGATCATTCCTTTATTAGATCTAAAAGGCTTAGCTAGAAACAAGAACAAAACTGCCCCCAACCGAAAAGAGATATATTCAAATTAAATCCCTGTGTCTGAACAAAGTTTAAAACAAGTTGTTTCCATTGAAGACAGTTATTTTTTATTATGCTAACAAAATCTTGGATCAAAATAGTGTTTATTTCATTAGGAAGAAATATATTTTTGCTCTTCTTTAATAAGTAAATAATTAAACATGAATCAATACATGTTGAAGCTAGGAATGCTTAATTTATTTCCATGTGTTGAGTGACAATTTTCGTTTTTATCATAGAATCAAAGGTGACTTGTTTCTTTTTTTTTCTCTTGACAGGAAAAGAATTGTTTGTATTATGAATATCAGTTGGGTGCTGACAAGTGAAAGAAATTTCCAGTTTTCAGTAACTCACTAAAACAAAACCAGGTTTAACCTTGAACGATGAAGATACAAAAATAAAAGCTTGAATATGTCTTTTTACTTGACTGTTAATGCTTCATTGTCTTCTTCCTGACAGACACCTGCATGAAATCTGACTAAATAAAGGCTGTAAAAGTATTTGAAAGACATGTCTTAGGAAACTGTGTGTGACATGAATGCTGATCTAAACCCTTTTGCTTAGGAACTTAAAAATTATATTTTAATGTGGGTAGAATTGAAGTCATTCTGAGATTGCTCAACCCTACAAAAATAATTTTATTAAATCTTCCTTAGTAGGTACAATAAGTTATACAAGATTTTTTGCATACTTGTTGTGAAGAATCATGTGGTTGGATTCCTATATGGCAGGAATTTCATGGAAATGTGAGAGGTAAAGGATTACAAATCCATTACTGTCAAAGAAATAGATTAAATATTACTTAATGGATATGCAATGACTTTCAAGCTGAAGTGGTTCTGGTAAAAAGAAATTGATAAACGATTGCAGTCTTAAGAGCAGAGGATTTTTTTATTCTTCTAGTTCCTAACTTAGTAAAAAGGATGCACTAGGTTTCATAGAGAACTAAGCTAAAACACTAGTCTCACACCTGTAAATTTTTCATTGATTACCCGTAGGCCTGGACTCTTCATTGTTGTCCATCTCACTAAAAAGACTAAATAAGATGTTCCCAAAGCAAAATAAATATTTAATTGATAGGTGATTTAACTGTCCTGACTACAGCAATGAACAATTTACAGTAGGTGACCCAATAGCTAAATAAAATTCTAAAGCATGGACTGCTTGCCACTATTTCTAATTGTTTCAATACGTACTTGAGGGAGAAAACTCAAAATTTTGTGTACCTAGTTTCAAAGAGAGATAATGAAGCTATAAATTACAGGTGTTGTCTAATTTTAATTTAACATAATCGTAAATAGTGTCATATGACTCTTAGTCAAATGTGTCCTATCAAATGAGCACCTATCAAATCTGATTTACAATCAATAGATATCAATTAAAAATGTGGTCTTTGAGAATATTCCATTCTTGTACTTCTTTTCTAACACTAAAATTATATTATATTTCCACAATTTTTAATTAATTGAAGAATTATTATTGTCAGCTTTCTACCTGCAAAATCTTTGGATGAATCTCTCATAAATTCCTTTACTTCAGATGTTGTAATTTGGTAATTTAGAAGAGTTTTTAGACTTAAATGGCATGCTTTGAAAAAAACCCAAAAGGTTTCCATGAACTCCAAAAGCATCTGTCCATTAGGTTAAGACAGATCAATCCTCTTTTGTCTAAGACCAAGGTTCCTGGAATATTGACAGTTTCCTGCCCTTTCCTCTTCCTTTCTGTAACTTTTTCCCCTAAAACAGCTGTCTAGGCGTGCTAGTTCCCAGAACCACCAACCCCTTCTCTTTCTGCCAAAGCTGTTTTGCCAGGATAAAGATGGATACAATGGTCTTCATCTTCATTAGATATAGTTTGTCCAAAGGAATTTCCAGGGCAGTCTGGATGCTGACAATGAGATTGATGCCTAAAAAATAGGTCTTGATTCTTACAGGGCTAAGACATGAAAATACTGCTTTATGGATATAAGACTGGGTTTATAAAACTGAGTTTTATCCAGACAGTCCAAAGCATGAGAAGAGAGAGCCAATGTGTCGGCAGGAATCCGTACAGACATGGTCACAGAATGCAGAAGAGAAAGCAGTATCATTATCACTGAGCCCTATACTACCCTTCAGTCATCATGGATGGACAAACCCCACCAATACAAGGATAACAAAACCTCCTAAAAAACATTTCTATCAAATACTCCAAACTAATGGGGGAAAAAAAAAATGGAAAAAAAATGCATCCCTTCTTTGCTAAGTTATTGAAGGAATGTTTTGTCTTCCAGTAGGCAATAAATATTTTTACACTTACATCTGTTTCTGGAGAGCTTTTGGGTTGATTTAAACTCAAGGTAAACTATTTTCATATATTCATATTTCAAAATATCAGGTAATTTGGAGGACAAAATAGTTACCATTTTAGAATTCTAAAGAACCATTTTACAAGCAAAATTGAATTATTAAAATTTCTAGGCTATTCTATTTATTTGGAGAAGTGTGAAACAGTAGCATTTCATTTATGGGAACATGCTGAAAGCACAGGAAGCTTACTAAAGGGAAAAGAAGGAGCAAAGGGATACAAAACAGCAATTGACCCAGTTAGTGCATCAGATCAGGTCCAATGCTACTAACTACAGCTCATAACAGTTTCATCTGTGCACTTTTCAATACTGCTGAAACAGAGACAAAACAAAGGAGCGAAATTATATTCTCCAGCATAATACTGATTTTATGGAAGCTTGTGATGAGAATCAGTTCTACAGGAAACAAATAATCACCTCCAATATGTAGGTATTTCACATCTTAGTAGCAAAAGGAAACACTTTACTTTAAACACGATGCAAGAAGGAGCTGATTACCATATTTTGTCACATAATGCAAATTATCTTCCCGTAAAACTTGAAGTTATATTGAATTATTCTGCCTGTGCAAGACAGGTTTTATTTTGCTTTTCTTTATATCAGTTACATACCCTGGGACTGGATCCTAAATTTGTAGAAACTGTGTCAGGAAACATCTATGTTCCCTTGGGACATTGCTGACTAACAGACCTAGATGTGTGGAACTATATATATCAGATTACAAACACCAAAGTGTCTCTCACTATCTACAGAAATCTGTCACACAAAGGATTTCTTTGCTTCAATTTTTTTTCTAGATAGATGAAAGTGAGAAATTTCTGACTTATTATTCATGCTGTACTGGGTGTTCATATCCACGTGTTGGTAGCAAGGATGCTGGAGACATCTGTAAGAAGTGGCCAAGGCTATCCTGTGCTGGACATTTCTGGTTCCAAAGGACCCATCATAGGACACAGCTGAGCCCATCAGCCAAGCTTGTGTTGTCTCTGTGAAAACCTTTTTAGAAAAGGTCAAAATGCTTCATAGTCAGTGAGGAATGAGGGAAAACATGTGAGACAGGCATGGCCATGAGCATTATGGTCAGAGAAGGAGGAAGGTGAGGAGTATTCCAGACACCAGACCTAATATTCCCTTTCAGTTTGTGGAGGACACCACAGTGGAACAGATCGCATGGAGCACCCCATGATGAAGTGGGTGGATATGCCTTGAAGTGACTGCAGCCCGTGGAAGACCCATTTAGAGCACAGAAAAAAAATGAATGAAAACAGAAAGGAACAGTTATGGACTGACAAAGAGTCCCCAATTCCTCATACCCTCTGTGACACTTGATGAGGGAGGCAGAAGAGTTGGGAATGAAGTACTGAAACCAGAAAAAAAAAAAACAATAAAAAAAAAAAAAAAAAAAAAAAAAAAAAAAACAGGAATTGGGAGATGTTTTAATTTTGTCTTTGTCATTTTTAAACTCAATTTTAACTGACAATAAATTGAATGAATTTTCTTCAAATTCAGTCAGTTTTCCTTGTGGCAGTAAGGGGCAAGCATCTACTTGTCTTTATCTCAACCCAGGAGGTTTCCCATCTCATTATTTCCCCCTAACCCTGTGGAAGAGGGGAAGTGACAGAGCAGCTGGAAGGGCATATTTCAGCCAGCTAAGGTCACCCACCACATTTACAAGAGTTTCTGATGCATCTTGCAGATCCTTGCTATTTCTTTCCTTCTAAGGCTTTCATCCAGATTCTGGTTTCCAGTATTCTGCAGCAACTTTCTGCAGTATTCTAAACAGTATTCACTACATCAGCTACAAGTTTGAAGGGTGAAACAGTCAGTTACTTATGTTTCATAACACCACTTTCAGGTTTTTAAATGCTATTCAGGTACCTGTTTAAAGAAGCTAAGTTATAAATCAGGCTTTCAAAGATGAGACAAAAGAACATTATAATTTACTGAAATAAGATTCAAAGAAAAGATTTTATTCTGAAATACCATTTAAAACCTGTCGGTTTTATTTTGATTAATAATAATGGTAGCAAAAGTGTAACATTTGTTTATTTGCAGTGAAGTATGATGCTCTGTAAATCAGCACTATATGATAATCCTGAATTGCTCTTGCAGACAGTCAAATTAAGGTGTTTTGGTGAGTTGTAAAAACAGAGAACTTTTTTAACAATCTCTATCCTTTTGCAACAAAGATTAGGCTATCTGTTTACATACACTATATGAATTTGCATGTAATGGCGAACACTTGAACAGGTACATGGAAGAGAAATCCAGAACTAATGCAAAAACACTGATCTCCAGTTCTCTGATATGCAAATGTTAATGGAAAATTATCTCCTTAGATTCCTTATGATCTTTTATACAGCAGGTCTCACTTTTTTTTATTTTTTTTATAGTAAACTATTGACAATACAAGAGCTATTCTTGATTGCAAGCTCTTGTGAAAAAATTATATTGTTACAATACCTCTTTCTGGAAACCCCTAATTGTCAGAGGAAATTAATTCCTAAATTGTATTGTGGGCTGCCAGGGTAAAATGAGGAAGCATTGTGGTTTAGCCCCAGCTGGCAACTATGCCAAGCACTGACACTCCTTGATCACTCACCTGCTGTGGGTTGGAAGAGGGAACAAAAAGAGTAAAAGTGATGTATCTCATGGAGTGAGATAAAGATAATTCATCTGGAAAAGCAAAAGCTATAAACACAAGCAAAGCAAAATAAGGACTTTCTTCACCAGTTTCCATGAGCAGGCAGGTGTTTAGCCCTACCCAGGTGTCCTAGGTTAGCTGAGTATTGTATTCCCATCATCTGCTTATGTTAGAGGAAAGTTAAACAACCCTTCTGTAACTATACATGATAGTCGAGACTGCTCTGGTTTGTTTGGTGATGTTCCTCCCTTCAAGGACAATGGGAGGGAAAGGGACAAGACACAGACTTTTTTTTTTCTGGGAGGCTCTCTCTCTCCGGATCAGCGGTGGAAAAAGAAGCTGCTCTCCTGGGACTGCTCCTTTTCTCTTCTTTGGACTTGTTTTTCCTCGAATTTGTTTCTCTTCGTCATCTGGGATCTGGAGGATTCCCGTGGCACGGCAGGGAGAAAAATCCTTCAGTGAACTATGGAGAGAGACTCTGTCGAACCCCCTGGGGACCCGGAGGGGAAGCTACTCCCAGGAGGGAAGAGAAAGCTTTGGATCTAACAGCTGATTCACAGGTTGTTTTTTTTTTCTTGTGTTATATAATTTTTTTAAATAAATAGTTTTTCCCCTTTTCTTTCACTTTCCTCTCTGGAAAAGTTTGTCTCTAGGACCCGGGTGGAGGAAAGAGAGGGGAGGGGTTTGCTGGAACTTGGGAGTGTTTGCTCCCATGAATATTAACCAAACCAACACACCAAGAAGGAGTGCCTGTCACAAGTAAAGGTGGGACTTGGGGACAAAAATGCCATAATCCTGAGCATGCTGACCATGATGCCATATGCTCTGGAACATCCCTGGAGTCAGTTGGGGTCAATGTCCTGGTTGTGTCCCCTCCCAAATTCTTGCACACCCTGAACCACCTTCCTGCTTGTGTGGCATGAGGATCAGGGAAGGCTCTTACTCTGTGTGAGCTCTGCTCACCATTAACTGAAACATCTCTGCGTTATCTGCACTGCTGCCAGCATAAACCCAGAATTTATCCTCATACTTGCTGCTGTGAAGAAAATTTACTCTACCCCAACCACAAGTAAAACACAGAAGCCACCTAGTGCCTGAGATGAAAATATTAGAAAGAAAAAGCGCTACAACAGGAAAAAAAAAAAAAACAAAAAAAAAAAAAACCAAAAAAAAAACTATATGCTTGTTAAGGGAAACTATTTTCTAGGGATCAAAACAATACTATAAGGACTTTCAGTTTTTCCTCTGTCGATTTGGTGTTTCTGCTTCTCATTAAACTGAAATTAGGTCATCTACTCCTCTCCTGAAATCTGGTTTAAGATGAAGGAACTACAGTGATTTCTTTTACGTGATCAGTGATTCAAAGGTCTGTTAATTAACTAACACAAAGTATGCCAGAAATATATGCAAAAACAGTGGCACTGAAGTAAAAGACAGATCAAAATGTCATAGTTATTTATAATGTTATTAGAAATGTAAAAATGAATCAATCTTTTCTTAATTGTATAAACTGTTCTGAGTCTTTAGAACTCCAGCCACATTATAAATTAAATGTTTGTACACATTTATAGAAATTTTGATCTCAGATTGATTCTCAGACTGAAACTCAGTGTTCAACCAGAAGTGAATTACTTTTATAAGCTTTCAGTCATGGTGAAATTGTTCTCAAGCCATCTGCTCAATGTAAATATAATATACTAATATTTAAATTACATAATATCTGATACATTGTAATGTGAAAATTCAGAATGATGGAGACAGAATTTACTGTAGTCGGTGATGATCAAACTATGAGCACCTATCAAATCACTGAAAAATTCAGGCATCACTGAAAAATTCTAGTAATTTTCCTTTTGGAAAACATCCTATGTTGTCTGACATAATCAGATGTACATGGCACTGACACATATGAATATACAAGGCATCTCACTGAATTAAGCTAAGGTTACTGTGTTCATTTTAAATCACAAAGAGAACAATTTTACAGTATGATAAATGGGTTTCCAATAAGCTGGTTGTGAGATAAAAATGAATTCTATCTCTGACTTTTCCAAAATATTTGCTGAATATGTATGGGAATATTCAGAAGAGTAAAATATAACATTTTCCCTTCAAGTGTACACCACTTGAATGACCATAGGCTCATTCTCTGCTCCAACAGTTGCAGTGCAATTAATACTGAAGTTTGAAAAAGTATTTATTAAAGAATTTAATCAAGTATTTGATTAAAATGATGCATATGTCATTGATTAACCAAAATCAGAATAAAAATAAAGTGCATGATTAATGGTGAAGCTGAGAGCTAGTTAATTAATTCAGTTCTCTGGATCATTTATATTCTTTCAAGTAGACTATTCTAAAAAGATATGAAAAGCAATAAATAGTATTCCATCACACTTGACCACTCTTAGAGTTGAAACAAAAAATAAGTATCTGAAATGTAGAAAGGTTTTATAAGTAATTTTTTTTTGTTCACTTTCTCCAGTATCATATGTGAAGATGAAAATAAAAGGTAGCAACATTGAAAGGCTTCAAGTGAATGTGTCACCAATTAGGGTGACAGAAACTTATACAAAACCAATTTGAGGTGAATAAGCAGATTCTTCTTTATTGGGGGTGCCAGGAAGACAGGGAATAGTTTCTCCAAAACCATGTCCCACTCAACAAACAAAACACATCTCTTTTATATACTTTTTCTGCCAAAGTATCATTTCATTTGTTCTTTTACATACTGCGCATACTATGCCTGCTCTTAAATTTATCCTTTACATTGATTGGTTCCAATAATTAGTATCTTCATCAATATTCTTACCCTAAAACAATCATTGGCTATTTTTACTAAGGTCCACTGATTGGAATCCTCAGTATTAAAACCAAGATGGGAAAGGTGATGGGTTTCCAGCAGCATAACTGTTGAGCATGACAGTCTCCACAGTTTCTTGACCAAAACATAAAGGTCCAGTAACTTCTTGGCAAGGTTTCTATGGTTGCATGTTCCAAACACAACCCTCCTTGGTATTTCTGTACCTTATACATCACAATTTTCTATGTATAGTCATAGTTAACCCTTTTATATTACTTAATTGATTATTTGATCAAAATATTAATAACAATTGCACCAATGCAAATTTTATATATTTTCTCCTGTTGACAGAAAAAAAAATATAAATGAAAATATCATTGTCTTTATAACACAAAAATGAAAGCAAAAGGACAGATTAGACACACAGTGCTAGAATTTTGAAGGCTTGGTCTAAGTGGTGGATCAAAACAGCTATAGTAAAAAAAAATGTGGTTGTTTAAATTGTTAAACAGCTTTCAGGTTGATTTCCTTATTTATAGCTGATGCATCTCCATTGTTCAATCTGAGCTGAGTTTGGTGCCCAGTAACTCCACACAACATACTACATCTCCTGTCCTAAGTGACCACCATAACAGATGGAGACCAAAGTCCTGGACTAAATGAACTTAATGGACATTTATAAATATTTTACAGATATTTCATAGGAGTGTTCCATAGGCTAAGGGAATCATATCTGTGTTGTAATAAATGATGGGAAAGAGGCTGATGGTTATTGAGGATATATTAGATAGTGTAAAACCCAAGCATGATATAAATTACATTAAATAAGGGGTGTGGAATGTGTTGGTTTGGGATGGGGTAATTAATTTTCTTTACAGTAGTGAGCAGTCATGATTTAAGAATACTGTTCTCCAAATCAGTGCTCCCACTGGGACTCTCCCAAACCAGACCCTGCTCAATCACTGCCCACCTTCCCCTCTCTTTCCTGCTCTGAGGATGGAGTTGAGAATTGGAGGTACAAAAGGTGAAAATCACAGGTTGAGATAAGAACAATTTACTGTAAAGAACAGAGAGATAAGAAAAGGAATAGTTACAGCAACAAAACAAAGGTGTGCAAAGAGTGGTTGACTAACATAAGAAATACTCACACAGCCATAACTGATGCTGCATTACTGCAGCCAATGGTGGCTGCTCATCTCCGGAGCCCCATCCATTTGCTCCACATCCCTATTCTCCAAAGAAAGAGACTCCCCTTCCCCCACCTCTGGCAATGAAATAATACAGCATTGAATAACACAATGACTTGGCCATGACCCCTCCTGCTGATCTGGGAGGAACGAGCACAGCAGCACAGAGCTACATTTTGGATTTTGATAATACTTAACATGGTTTGCACAGTCAAGGCCTTTTCTGCTCCTCATGCCACCCTGCCACTGAGTAGGCTGAGGGTGCACAAAAGATTGGGAGGATGCACAGATGGAACAGCTGACCTCAGCTGACAAAAGTTGTATTCCATACCATGTGATGTCATACTCAGCACCTAATCTAGGGGAGAAGTTTTTTGGGGGCTTGTTAGGCATTACATGATTGGGAGTGAGCAATTGTTTCTCATTTGTTATAATTTCCCTTTATTGGGGTTTAGTTGTCTCCTTTTTATTTTCTTTCTCTACTTTCATTGCATAATCATTACTGTTGTTATGATTATTACTGTTATCTCAATTATTAAACCCCTCTTATCTCAACCCATTTTTTTCTCATTTTTACCCTTCGAGTTTTGGAGACAGGGAGAGAGTAAGCAGTAGTTTAAGTCTTAGTAAGCTTAGTCGTCTGCTGGGTTTAAGCCACAACAGGACATTATGTCACATTGTTAAATAAAATCAAGCAGAGTCCACTGTCTGACCCTGAGGCCAGCTGGCGCAGGCTCACTGAATTCACATGGTTCACTATTTGGCCCAAGGGCTCTTCAGGGCCCATATGGCATCTTTACAGTCAAAAAAAGTAAATCTAATTCTAAGTCTCTGTGTATATGTGTGTGTCTGTGTATGAACAAGGGTGTTCATTTCAAAGTCAGTCAAGAAATTGAAGAGATGTGTTACAGTTTATTACAAGAATGTTTTCACAGTAACAAACAAAGTTTTTGTGGGGAGCCCTGGTGATTGAGGTGGAATCATGTAATGGGTATTTGAAAATACAAAGCCAACTGGGCTAATGTTAGAGGACCTTTTAAGGCAGAGAAAGACAGAGTATTCTCCCTACCATCCGTGACAAATGATCCCTAATGTATGTTAACACCTACATCATGCCCAGGCAGTGTCTTGGAAAGCACTAATGGGAATGGCTCAAATATGCCGGGGACAATGCAAACACGTCAGCAGTACGGATGATCAGCAGTCTAATGCTGACTTTGGCTCCTGGCATTGTATCACTCCACAGTACAGATGTGCGCTGTCTGTCCCCATTGGCAGTAGAAGAAGGTTTGGGTGAATAGGAAATCTTAAAGTGTCATTATTTTTGGTTGTAAAGTTCAGTCCCTAATAAATTTGAAGATCCAGGAGATGAGACATTAGTGAAAACAAGTCAGAAAAAGTAAGCTTATGGGTTGATTTCTTGGTACTGGGGCGCCGGGGGGGGGTGGGCGTTTGGGGGCTTGATTTTTTAATTGGATTTTTTTTCTTTTTTTTTTTTTTTGTTTTTCTTGATATGTTGATGTTATTGTTCATGGTATACCAGATGGCCTGGCAGCATAAGCACCAAAGGAATAGGAAGACTACTTTGGTATTCAAAAACACTTTGGTGTTTCCTGGCACTTTGGATTTCTATCTTTTTTTTTTCCTGTGGTGCATGTATGAGTTGTCTAGATCTCTTTACAATATCAGTGTATACAATTTATGATTATTTCATTTTGCAGAAAGTCTAACAGCATTCATTTGCCTGTCAGAGTTTATTGACTGTTTTGCTATCAAGGCAGTTCATGATCTTAGTCTGAAGTTTATCTAAGCTAACATAAGCAGAAGTTACATGAGGCAGAAATGTCTAAATGTTTCCTAAAAATAAAGAAAAAAATCACACAAGATGAACATCATATCCCTCTTAATGAGGGTCTTAGATACTGAAGGCATGTTGTGTTACTCCCTACAGAACAGTGATATTGTGAGGGTGAGAATAGCATCGAAGGAAGGGGTGGATACTAGTAAGATTTCTATACAACAATCGTACATCAGCGAATGTTTTCTACATTAATTTGTACTCAAAGTCCTAGTGTTTCTTTAAGTGAGCAAATCGTGAATTATTTGTTGCATTTTAGTTAGTTTTTTTTAGATGTTAATTATATAAGCACATACCAAGCACCAAAGTTAATTACAATTTAAAAAAAGCAAAACAAAACAAAAAACCAAAACCGGAAACATGAGTCCACTTTTATCCATAGTCAAACATTGTTGGTTAGAAGTTAACTTAGGCTTGAATACCCATGAGGAAAGGCTAAGAGAGATGAGATTGTTCAGTCTGGAGAAGGTTTTGGCATGACCTAATTGCAACCTTGCAGTGTCTAAAGAGATTGAGAGAAAATTTTCACAAAGGCATGTAGGGATAAGTCAAGGGGGAGTGGCTTCAAATGAAAGATTATCGATTTAGATTAGATACTAGGAAGAAATTTTTTATTGTGAGGGTGGTGAGGCACCGGAATGGGTTTCCCAGGGTGGTTGTGGATGAGCCAACCCTGGAAGTGTTCAAGGCCAGGGGGCTTTGTGCAAGCCTGTGTTGCTGCTCAAAACAGGGGCATTGGAATTGGATAATCTTTAAGGTCCCTTCCAATCCATGCAATTCTATGATTCCATCTATGATAATCCATGGTTTTGAACAATCTATGTCATGTAATGATATTTTTAGAACATGTGGATGAATTTAATTAATTTTCAAAACCATATCTACCAAGTATTCCATATTCTTATAAGGATTTTTGTTGTTTTGCAAAACTTGGAAAATTTAGTTAAATTCATGCATATGTAGGCAGGAACTATTGATACTTTTTCTTTGTCCTCATTTAGTCTTACTGTAGATAGGACTCATGATTCACAAAATATTGATATATCTCCAATTAAAGTCAATTTATTCTGCCTTCCAAGATGATTTAACTTAAGGCAGCACTTTAATACTTGTCTATAAAATGGGCTAATAAACCTAGCCTTACTTTTAAGTCAACAAAGCTATCTGGACTTGATGGTTTCAGAGCAGAGGTTAATAAACACATAATTAATCTGTTCCTGAAGTGTTTAATGCGTTACTTTGGAAAGGATGACATATTGAGTCACTGAGTGTATTTGCTTCTAAAGACTTTTGAAGGAATAATCAGAACCCCTTTGGATTTTAAAACATGACAAATTCCTCTATAACTATTTGCACAAAAAAAGGGTTAGGATTTGCAAGCTCATAAAGTGCTCTTTGGGCTTGCTAACTCTAATCAAACAGGCTTCATTTCTAGAAAGTGCTTGATATAATATTCTTTATAATTAAAATACATTTCATTCCAAGTACAAACTCTGTTCTTGGCCTTCAGTATTCAGAAGGCATTAGGACACTGTTAATGAAGCTAATTAGTTAAGGCATTGATTAAAATTTAAAAGGGTATTTTCATCTAGCACTATGTGGGTATGCCATTCAGCATTGCTTTTAGGTTTGTGGTTTTGGATTATTTTAGTTTGCATATGGAGTGTCCTTTTGCAAAATTTGCTGTCATCTTAGAAACAAAATATTTTTGATTAACAAGCAGTGAGGGTTATTTTTTTCTTTCTGATTGAAAGGAGATTATGTATAAAAAGAAAATAAGATGTGTCTTTCTAATACAGTCTGCTAGTATTTATAACATTATTGCAGATATCAGAATGCTGTTGTCATTTAATTCATTGTCTCTGTGACTCCCTGATCTTTGGCTAAGAACAGAATTTAAGTTATTGTGAAGAGAATCTCTTAGAATCTTTTACGTTCTTCTAGTTTTAGTTTCTGATAGGTTAAGACTTTTGGATCTGCATATCTTCTGGATGAAATGAGCTACCACCAGCCACAAACTCAGATGATTTAAATGGTCCACATTGTAATTCCGAATCCTGAAATAGTTGTTTTTTTTCCTCTGACTGTTTCATAAATTAAAATGCCCAGTGTGAACATAAATTAAAGGTTGTTTGCAAATATTAAAACCTGAAGCCACATCTGTTATAAACTTTAAATATGGAAAAAGTATCTATAATATTATTTATATCTTATGTGATAACATATCTGTAACTACAGAATTAAAAATAAATAAATATGCAAACAGACCAGACAGTCTGAATACTGCAGTCTCAGAGATACAGTAGAGAGAAAAAAAAAAAAGTCAGTCTTTGCAGATGCTTACTTTAAATGTAGTCTTCAAGTGGAAAAAAATTGTGTTTACCACCAGCCAAAAGTATTCTGGAATTCTTTGCCTTTTCCATACTTTCACTGAATGCATTTGGATATTTGTCAAAAGACTAAAAGCTACTCCATGAAGGAGGCTCTGTGTATATATTTATTTATTTATTAACTCACAGAGGTGAGCTTGCTTGACATGAACAGCGTCTGAACAGAGATTATGCAGACATACTGAAATATGTCCCAAAAAATATGTCTATGAACAGGTATTTCCAACAAATATTTTCTGGGAGGAAAAAGGCTCTACCCAAGACTCCTTATGAACTACTCCCCAAAAAAACACCTTAGAGGTTTGAAATTTTTCTTCTGTGTTTCATAGCCACTTGAGAATAAAGTGCAGATGAAACCTCAAAAGTTAGAAAAGTGCTTTTTGATGTTTAATGGATTTGTCCCTAAGTAGAATTCAGAGCCATATTGTTAGGATATTTATGTTCCATACACATAAGACAGTTAATTTTCTTAAAATTGGATAAAATTTCCCAAGGGAAGAGAATTTTCCCTTGAGTAAAAGCAGGGCAAGTAGCCAAGTAGCCAAGACATGTTGACAGTACAACTTAAAAATCCTTATAACACCTAGATTATAAGGTGCAGATGAATGCTTCAGGGGCAGATGGATGCTTCTATTCACCGATGATCCCTTCGAGAACATTTTTATCCATTCATTTTAAGTACTGAGAGGATACTGTTTCCTCTTATTTTGCCACTTGTTACTTGGGAGGAAAAACTGGCCCCCACCTGGCCACAACCTCCTTTCAGGTACTTATAGAGAGCAAGAAAGTCTCCCCTGAGCCTCCTTCTCTCGAGGCTGAACAATCCAACTTTGGAGGAGGAAAAGAGTGTGAGGAGTGGAACTCATGAAGGAGTGTCAGAGACAATGTGGTGAACCGACCATGATCCCATTTCCCTGCCCCATGTATTGTTGAGGAGGAGGTAAAGAATTCATGAGTGAAGTTAAACCTGGGAAGAAAGGAGGTGTGGGGGAATGTGTTTTAAGATTCAGTTTTTATCTCACATTATCTCACCCTCATTTGATTGGTAACAAATGAGAATAATTTTTCCCCAGGTTGAGTCTGTTTTCCCTGTGATGATAATTGGTGAATGGTATCTCACTCTCCTTTTATCTAACCATTGAGTCTTCCATCTTATTTTCTCTCCTCCCTTGTCCATGTAAGATGCTCAAGTGACAGAGTGGCTTTGGTGAGGATCCAGCACCCACCCACCACAATCTGAAGACCCTTCAGCAGATATAATAATGTCATAATGTAGCTGTTGATCCTGCAAAGCCACATGAATATTTTACACATGACTTTCAGTAAGAATGTGCATGTCTATATAATTATGCATGTGTAAGTATTTCAGGCTTGGAAAGATGCAGGTCAGACCCAGGAACTCAGGGCTACATTGGTGGGAATGACTTGAAACTCGACTAGTTTTATAGGTAAAAGCACAAACTCAAGAAATAAACAATAAACATAATCAGATGTACATTCATAAGTTCACCAGGACTTGAAGGAAGATTTTAGATATAATTGCCAGCTGTGGTGTGAGAGACTGATTTTAGCTATGTAAATCCATGAAGAAAAGAGTACTCATAAAGAAATAAGGATTTCCAAAGTTTTAGTTTAGTCCATTAAGGAACTAAAGACAGAATTGCTATATGGACTGAATGAGGAGGGAGGATTATATGAAATGTGCCACAGAAAGAAAAGATATACTTATGAATGACAAATGGAGGTGAGTTATGAATTGAATGCTATAAAATAAAGAAGACTATGATCTTTTCAGATAAGTACTGATGGTTTATAGAAATAATACAGTTCTGGTTATGACTGATTTTCAGAGCACAGACATATGTTGAAATAGAAATGGTATAAAAAGAAAATGTGGAACATGGATATAGTAAAATTGGAAGTTTTAGAAGGAAGAGGAGATGGTGGAGCAGTGCATCCTCAAGATCAGAAAAAGTGACCCTAGTAGAGGTTGCCATTTTCCTAATCAATGCAGTATTTGAAACAAAAACAATGCAAGTGTTAAATTGCACTGTGGTCACGTCATTTGTGTTTGTCCAAATCTTTTTCAATCAGGCATAAGGGCCAGAATGAATGTTTAATTTCAAGCAAGCCACATCTGAGGGGATTATTTACAATTAAATGCAATGTTATTGACGAAGGAATCAATTAAGAAGAAATGTTACGTGTTTTAAAAAGTTTGCAGTGGGTGGTTTTATGTAATAATTTAATGTTGAACCATTATCAAGTTAACTGAAATAAACACTCTATAATTACTAGATAAATCTTTCTTTAAGAGCTATCAAATGGCAAAAGAAAATTTTGAATTACAGACCTTGAGAAGAATGCTAAAAAAGACAAAAAGACAAAAAGGATATTAAAAATGCAGAGAAAGATTAAATAGAAATCTGAGAAGAATGTTGAAAACACTAAAACAGATAAAGGGGATATTAGAAAGGAAAGAGATAATTGAAATAGATATGTGTATTAAGAGATGCTAACCACATTTCTAAAAAGATTTTCAACACTGCAAAATAAAAGATCAGTGAAGGATGAAGTTGAAAATTTCAAGATTGAATAAGATACAGACTAAAAGAGAATAG
This sequence comes from Malurus cyaneus samueli, assembly GCA_009741485.1. Lineage (NCBI taxonomy): Eukaryota > Metazoa > Chordata > Aves > Passeriformes > Maluridae > Malurus > Malurus cyaneus. Next base: position 15,264,325 of record CM019237.1, read on the forward strand.
AAAAACAGATAAACCATTAAATTGACTTTTCTTCCATGAACTGCACAGTAGTTATGAGAGAATAAGAAATCATGTCATCTGTTATTAGCTGGGTGTCCAGAATCTTGAAGGCTTTCAAAAAGAGTGAAGAAATATCCTATTTGGGAAGTTTCAACAAATCTTGAAGGGCAAAATAAAACCTTTGTCTGAAATTTATAAAAATGACATAAAACTTCAACACACACACACATGTATACATATATATATAATATATATAATATATACACAATGGAGCTTAGTTATAAAGTACAATTTTCAAGATGAACCTTACAAGTAAAGAACCATGATATATTTATGCTTATTCTTAAAATACACGATTAAATAGCTAATTTTCTCTTAATTTAAAGAAAATAATTAAAAACACACACACCAAGGGAAAAATGGAAATGAAAAACCACTAAGAAAAAAAAATTGAGGAAAAAGATAATGCCCTAAGAATTTATTAATTAATATGGTCCAGATCCTGAAAAATATTTATTTTAATCCTAAATTCCTCTAAAAATTCCTCTTTTTATTAGGCAATTCATAAAGTGCTATGAGAATTCATTCAAAATTTCTTTGTTTCATCTTTCAAGGTTGGGTTCACAAGTACCTATGCAAAAATGCTGGAAAAGCTTTGAATATATCAGTTTCTAGACAGACTTTCTGTACAACATGTAAAGAATGTAAAAGTTTGTAGAATACATTCTCCTTGCCTTGTACATTAAGTAAAGCCACGTCAAACATAAACTACCAAAAGTGGCTAATGGAGGAAGAAACAAACAAATGGAACAATATAATTTATGACAAAGGTGCCTCATAAATCCTGTTTCCTTGTTTCAGTCAAAATTCTCAACCTGAAATCTTATGATGTAAGTTATTTATACATACATTCTCTTTACTTATGAAAACTACAGTAAGTGCTTTCCTTCAGAAAATACCTCATAAAAGAGACAATGTCACCCTCTTCATCTTTGATGCAGTTATTTGGTAGGAGATATTAATTCACATTTCCTTTTTACCTTCCAGTACAATGTCTTAAACCCCAGAATATACACTCTAAATTGAGTTATCTTTTCCGCTTTCTTCTGAAGATGCTATGGTACGGATAAACAAAGAAAAAAAAAACAAACAAAAACAACAAAACAAAAAAAAAAAAAACAAAAAAAAAAAACCAAACAAACAAAATAAAAAAAACCAACAAAAAACAAAAAAACTTTTAACCCTTTAGGTTCATATTCCTGCAATATCCATTTACCATGAAGCAGTTAAATGCAAGTCCTGATCCCAAATCTTGTTGCTATATATTATATTTTTAATAACAATCCCAGACCCCATACAACACAACAGCCTTGATCCCTTTGGTTTTTAAAGCAAGGACTAGATTTTGTTGCTCAGCCAGCACAAACACTCTAACCATAAATCTTAGTTTCATCTAAGTTCTTCTTTCTGACTCACCAGTTTCAAGATTCATCTAATTTCAACACAATGTGTTTAACATCCCATTTCCTTTAAGACTTTAATCCATAATAGTTAAGATACATTCTTTCTAGCAGTTTGGAATAATATTTTCTCAGAGAAAGAAGTGAACAGCTATCTTGAATGTATTAACTCAGCACTCACTATGTATTCCTGTAGCTGGAAAAAGTAGAGGAATGTATTTTGCATGGGGCTTCACCAGTAAGGCTGAAACCAAATTTAATTCTGTTTATCTGTTTTAATAAATCCCTAATTAACAGATTCAGATACTGCTTATGCACAAAAAAAACAATTTCTTTTCCCAAAAGTAGCATGACTACTAAAAAAAAAAAAACAAACATGTAACTAGGAAATTTTAGCATTAAAAATTGAAGTAGATTGTTCCAGTTTCAGCTGAAATAAAGTTAATGTCTCTGTTAGTATCTGGTATGTATATCTGTATAGCACAAACAGTGTTATGTTTTGGATTTAGTATGAGACTAATGTTGATAACACACTGATGTTTTGGCTGTTGCTGAGTAGTGCTGACACTGATTCAAAGGTGTTTCAGTGTCCCGTGCTCAGGAACTGAGGAGCTGCACAAGGAGCTGGGAGGGAGCACAGCCTTGTCAGGTGATGCAGCCTGGCCAAAGGAATATTGTGTAACAGAACACACCATGCCCATTGCATAAACTGGGAGAAGTTGTGAGCAGCTGCTCTTTACAGAGGAATCAGATAGGCAGCAGATAGTGGATGGTGAGGAATTGTAATATTTGTTGTTTGTTTCTTTTGGATTTTATTTCTCTATCTCCCTCTGTTTGTTGTCTCCCTATTAATAATATCAATACAATTCTTAAGCTGTTCTTATCTCAGTGCATGAGTTTTAACTGTTTTGATTATCCTCCTCATCCCACTCTGGTGGCGGGGAAAAATGTGCAAGCATCTGTGGGGTACATCTGGGGTTAAACTGATAAAAGGTACATAACTTTAGATTTTCCGCAGTGGCATGTCAAAAAAGAAAACTCATCTGAGAATTACCTGTAAAATCGAAACTTCAGCAACTTCATTCTCTATTAACTCAGATTTTGGCAAAAAAAAAACATATTTGGTAATGGGATGAATCACAAAAATCTTGAATAGTTGCACTACTTCATTCAGCTAGAATTTACCTTGTTTCTCCACATAATTATGTAGCTGTCATTGGGCATGCCTGAAAGTTTAACAAGAAATTTTCTGTTGCCTTCCTGTCCACTTGTGCTTGAATTTTGTGGTCTACATTAATTTCCAATATATGCATCTAGAAATCTGTCTCTGCAAACACATTTATTGTGTGAAGCAAAATGTGGAACATTTTAGAGTTAAATGGAATCACATGGATAAAAAAAATCAGTTAACTAACATGGTAAAGTATGATGTAAAATGTGAAGTACCTTTATTTACTTAAATACCAGTGTTTAAATTCAATCAAATCTATATTTTAGGAATATATTTCCATATGATTACCCTTAATCCAAAATAGCACATAATATACCCCTCAATTTAATTTGTAATATTAATTTAAAAATCATAATACAGATTTTGAAAATGTAGATGGTTTTGTAGTTAAGATACTGCTTTGGACAGTAAAAAAAAGCAGATGATAAGAAATACCTTATGATCAAAAAATTGTGAGGATTTATAGCATTATGGCACATAAGGCTTAGTATGATTTTCGGACTGAAGATCAAGATATCATTACTATAATTTTCTATCTGCTCACATTCATGGAAAAGATTTTTGTTTTCATGTTTATGTAGTTTTAGATCCTATTTTGAAGTGAGAACAGTTTGTCTTTCACTTATTCCTGGACCTTAGAGCACACTGTAGAATGCATGGGATTTGAATTTTTTCATAGTTGGTTTGTTTTTTCTCTCATGAGTACAAGATTGCCTTAATGCCATTTCTATATCTTGGTCAGTTTAATAGCTGAGGTCTAGCAGACACCCATCCATCTGGAATTCAATGTTGCAAAAGAAAATAAGACTATTCAGGATTTTTTCTCATCTCTTGCAGTATTTATATGCACATGTAAAAGGCACATTAAAATTAGAATCACCTGCAGGTCTGTGTAAACACAGCACTGCCTGCCTGTATCACTCTGATTTTGTTCAGGCACTCTCAGCTGTATCAAAAACTCTCTCCAAAGGTGGAGAGGAGAAGTGGGGCAGGAGAGAGAGAGAGAGAAAAACATAGATATGCACACAAATAACTTACAAATGCACACTAAATGTAGGTTAAACATCACAATGGTTGCTACTCTCTGTAAGCTGCCTCAAGAGTCCTTGCTTTTCAAAGAGCTCCTTTGTATTGTGTTGGTCTTTTTACTACATCAGAAGTAAAATCAAATAAATTTCATCTATTGAGATAGCCAGTCCAGTGTTCGAGGATGATTTATGCCTTTGATGTGTGTTGCTGTTTCCCAAATGCTTTTCAGTGTATCCTTTCAAATAAATGCGTTTTAAGGAAGGTCTTGCTCAGTGAAATTCTGGGCGAAAGTCCCACAAGCCTCAAGACTGTTGCTGAAAGGCTTCCAAGTGGTAGAGCAGGGGAACCAGGCCAGAGAGCAGGTTCAAGGCTCTCCTTGAACATACTTTATCATATTTTCCAAATGGAAATCCTGCATCTGAACTGAACCTATCCACCAGTCTGGTAAATGTGGTCAATTTTTTTTTAAAAAAAAATCTTTCTCTCTTTATGCCAGACTTAGGCCACAATAGAATGTAAACACCTAAATATCATAGAACCATTGTTAATACAAGGCCTCAGATCTTGAATTGGCTTTACTCTGTGGGTTGTGAGGACTCATCTGGACTCACCTTTGCTAGAACTGTATTCTCAATTTCTCCTTGCTAATGCCTAACCTGTCTGAGCTAGACAGAAACATTCAGACAAACTGAGGGGTCAAAAGCCCCCAAATACAGCAGCTTTTTAACTCATCTTGGAAAAGGCTGACGGGCTGTTTCCAGACTTTACCTGCATCACTTTGAGGAGAAAGCCATCTCTGATGATCAACATAAACTCAAGCTACCCAAGATCAAGGAAGAATAAATCCCACAAGTAGTATCATCCTCTCATTTGAAGATTTCAGGATGATGACAAGTCTGCGTCTTGAAAAAGACATATCACTGACTCTAGGACCCAAAGTTTATGTTCAATAATTTTAATTACCTTACAGAAGAGGTATTTCTGTACTAATCAGGTAGTCTGGACTGCTTAGATGTTATCGAAACCAATAAAAAAAAATTCTTTCTTTGTTATTTGATTACTTTTGTATTTTTTTTTCCAAGATTTTGAAAGCACTAAGAGAATTGCCATAGTTTCAAATTTTGCATATGCACCTAACACCAAGGTAATCCAGTATCTAAAACAAAATCTTTGCCAAAAATTAATAACAATTGGGGCTGAAGTATAGGTATTTAGGAAAAAGTGAAATAATTAAAATACTTTGCTCTTTTGTGGTTACATAAAAGACTTGTCTCCTAAAGAAAAAATCATCATAATGCATTTCAGAAGGTTATAATTTTCTTTCAAATGTTACATAAATAACTGCAAATTTAATTTTCAAACTATAATTTCCAATTTGACAGAGCTTAATTCATCTATGTCAACCCATTTGACACTTCTAAATTTAACATATCATGTTGCATTTTTTTAATTTAAATATCAGTTAAGAAAGATAAATATATTCTTTCTACAAGGACAATAAATAACCACACTAAATGATGCAAAACTTTTCTGTTGGTGATTAGTATATCCATAATGCAGATCTTTTGATGTTTTAAAGTTATTCCCTCTCTAATATGAAAAAAATCCCCACCTTTGTTCTTTCCGTGTCTTATTTAAAATTAAATAATTTGAAATATTATCATTCTCATTAAACCGTTAACAGATATAGGTTCATACTAATGGGTAGAGATTGGGATCTATCAGAAAAAAAAATAGCTATACCGATTTAGAAACAGTGTAGAAACTGCACAGCAATAGATAAGTAACAAAAACGCTGGCTCTAGGAAGTACTCTGACAAAGCTGGTGAGACTTACTATAACTAAAACGGGAGAAAACCACGCTACATGTAGAAGGCAGGAGATATTTGGAAGTTGACAAGATTTTTTTTCTGAATCGTGACAATGCCAAAAGCAGTGTAATCATTTTACCTGAGATGTGACACCACTAGGTCCAGGGCTTCCTCGCATGAATTTCCTCTGGAGATATTTGATTTATTTAAGCTTTGATAATTGTTCCCCTTTTATAAGGCTGAGGGATTGGCTTGCAACCTGTGAGAATTAACAGAAGCAATTGTAAACCATACACATATGTAGATCTGTTCACATGTCTTTCATTCTCACCAATCTCATTTCATTTTTCTGTACAAATAAAATTAGCTATGACAGAAAATTGGATTTCTGTGTCCACAGATGTTTCCTTCACTCAGTTTGTTCATTATTTGACCCTCTTCTTAGTCTTACTTGACCATCTCCTGTTTCTTAACTGTGGAGGTTAAGATTCTTTCCCAGTCACAACATAAAACAGTCAGCAAAGCTGAGTTTCCACAAATCACATCCTTTTAAGTCTTAAAATATAACTTTATTTGTATCAGTCTATTGTAATGCACTCCCCTGATATGTTTTATACCTTCTGCTTGCCTTGTCTGTTTTATTTAAGACTGTAAAGCGGCTTGTAGGAAAGAATTCTTGTCTGATGTAAATCCAGTTAGATTCCAAAGGAGCTACCTCAGATTGCATCAACCTCCAGTGTAGCTCATTATGTTCCTTTGATATCTACTTTGCCTTATTTATAGCAGGAGAATAAGCTATGATTTTCATTGACTATTAAATTTTAGTCTGAAATGTCTAGCTTTATGTTTTCTATTTTAATATTTGTCTTTAACTCCATTCACAGCTGTCAAGGCTTTTATATACCCTGGTAGCAATTCTTAGAGGAATGTTGCAGGTACAAAAAGAGGGAGATGAAATTGTCATACAAGTTAGAGATTTCTTGCTTCCTTCAGGCATCTAACTTTCACACCACGAGTCCTTAATATTAACAGATTCAATTATTCTCCACTTCTATCTTATAGTAGCCCTACTGTACCTCTTCTTTTCCTATAGTATGGCCTGATAGGGGTCATGACCATTCAGTTTTCCTTTCCTGCTATTTTTATAATCCAGAACATTTGTTTATGTGATTTATCAGGTATATTTATGGTATTAATGATGAAAGCATGTTATTTTTTCTGGGTTTAATCATGATATCTTGCTGCTGTAAACCACCCAATTTTCCTGCCACTGTATGGCTCATTGGAGGCACTTTTGCCGTTGTTGTAGGTTAAATCGGCTTTTCCAATTTCATTGCCACATTGCACCCTGATAGGCTTTGGACAATCATCTTAAGAGTACAGGAGTAACACAACCTGATTTGTGATAAACACCACACATGTACCCAAAGGGACTCATTATAGAGCCTAAAAGCATTAAAAGATGTGTAAGGATGCTATTTATGGAACAACACCGATATTCCTCTTCTTAGCCATTGGTAACAGCATAAAGATCATAAATCTTTTCAAAGGTGTTCTACCCCTGCCAGATGTGGATTACATGTGGATTACACTTATCTTTTTTATTCTCAAGCCTAACCCATCATCATAGGGTTAGACTTGATGGTCTTAGAGGTCTTTTCCTACCTAAATGACTCTATGATTCTATGATACTCCCACACAGGGAAGAGACCAATGTGTAAAAATAGAAAAGCAGAAAATAACTCAAATGAAGATGGCTAATGAAGTATCCATCTGGATTTATGTCTTTAGTAAATGATAATCATAATCAGAATACTTCTTGAAAAGTTCTGCTGAATCATAAATAGACTATTGATTTTTGAATTGGTCTTAAGAAGCAGTTTAATAAATATGTAGATGCTGTTAGTAATTTACCTATGTTTAATTTCTTAAATCTGCTGTTGAGCTGATAAAAAATGACCCCACATTTTGTTTTGTTTCTCATGAGTATTTTAATTTAAAAAATGTACACAACTTTACAGGTATTTTGACACAGATTGAAAACAAAGCTTGTAGTTCTATAATCATATGTTTTGGCAATCTTTCACTTAAAGAAAAGGAAAGGAAAAAAATTGATGTAATGTTCTGAGCAATATTGAATTGCTTATATATTTTCAGTTACTCTCTTTTATGAAAATGACCAAACACTGAACTGTCTTTACCTTTGTGATTCAGTAGCAGAAACTTTCACACTCGAGCTACTTCTTCAGAAGTTTCAAGTACAGTGATTGTTTATGAAAAGTGTGCTGTGAAAATCAATTTTCCCCTCCAGATATTTCAAAGGAAGCATCTGTCCTTTGTGAACATGTTTTTTGTAAGTCCTCATTGGAAACCAGATGAAGTTCAGTCATATCACAGTTGTCATCTGCAGATACAATTATACAGCTTTATTTAATGCCTCAGTGGATAACCCCACATTAGTTTAATTTTCTACAGAAATCTAAATTTGTTCTTAGACTGTATATTTTCTATCACATTAGATAATCAGTCTGAGGAGAAATCCAATTTTAACTCAATCAACAATACTTTGAATAAAGTTGTGTAAAATAGCTTGCACAGGTTTTATTATGCAATCCAGCATATGACCAGTCTGCACTTATTCATTGCTGGAAACATGTTCTGGCATGAGACTGAAATTCTATGAAGGATCCTTGGAGTACTTTCTTGACTGTTTTGGGAAATATTCTGGGTTTTTTTTTGTTTGTCTTGTTTTGGGTTTTGTTTTGTTTTGTTTTTTGTTTGTTTTCTTTTTGTTTAGGATTTTTTTTGGTTGTTTTTAGTAAGGAACATGGCAGATTTTTTATGGTTTAATCTGATTAAAGTTTCAGTTTCTAGTTCTAACTCTGAGCCCCAAGCAGTATTATCATAGTACCATGGAAGAGATATGACATTTATTTTGCTAATTGCAGAGGAAAATAATAAAAATTGCAGTTTATAATTACTTGTCTATTTTCTTCTGCTGACAAAGGATTGTCCTGTACAGTATATCTCTCAGTGCTTATTTTAGTCAGTTTTAAACTGATGAGAATCATTGGACTTCACTATGGAGATCTCTATGGAGATCTCATACACAGCTTGATGTATATAGTTATACCGACCCTATCCTATTGTATTCACCTTTCATTTTGTCTTAGTAGCTATTTACTATTATTAATCTCACAGACCTTAAGAGCTAAATAACATCTCCTTTTTCCTTGCTTCTGAACTGTAAAAAAAAAAAAATACTGCACTGACAAAATACTCATTCTGGAGCAGACATGTGGTTCAGCACCTTCATATATATTCTTTGGTATTATTCAGTACCAGGAACTTTAGAAGAAGTTGCATTAGGGTGATTGCATTGTACCATGAGGTAGAATGATTTGACTGGTGAGAACTCTATGCCTGAATCTGGTCAGTGTGGAGGCTTAGAAGTGAGCTGCTCTATTTCCTCTCAACCTTCTGATCTGCAGATAAAAATTAAAAGCTATCATGGATCTTGACATGTGTAAACTTACAGCAGATTTCTTTTCTATTGGCTGAAAAACTGATTGAATAACAGTTGATACAGAGTTGGTACTATTCCTTCTCGAACCTCTTTCAACCCCATGGCCTTTCTGCCAAAATCCAAGCTTTGTAGTTTCAGCTAGACTTTGATATGGTGCTCTGCCCACATTTATGGGTAAAGATGTTGATAATATACCTGTGTTTTGTCCATTGCTTACACTGTATCATGGCCTTCTCTTTTTCCCACTCTGCCCTGCCTCCACCCCCCAAAAGATGATCCTGGGGGTAAGGACAAATAGCTTATTCTGGTGTATCTGAAGTTTCCAAACCCGTGGATAAGGTCCTAGAATACCATGAAATAAGGTAACTATTAGCCTTATTTAGGGCAAGCAGGTATGCTTACCATTAATGATCTGCTAGGATCCACTGGTGACATACTTGGGTGGGCATATATCTGTCACTGATGGTCACAGTGATGCTGGACATGCTGTTTTATCAGAATTTAACAAATACAGGTGTGTCATAGGTAGTAATTTCTGATGGGTAGAGAGGATGATGGTGATAGGCAAGAAGACAGCTTTGAGAGCACATTGACAAGCAGCTGAAGGACAGAAAAGTGTTTCATCAGGCAAAATAGGAAGCTTTTTGGACCTGAAATGGTCAAGACGGGAACTCAGGAATGACATGCCCACAACTAATAATTTGTTTCTTGCAGAGGTCTGTGAAGGCTATTCCATAGCCAGAAATGGGTGACCCATGCTAGCTGATGCTGGAGTGAGATATGGTTCTGATAAAATGCCATACTCTTTACTATCTTGCCTGAGGCTGGTAGCTTCTGTAACTCAGATATGCTCTTGAAAAGCTTGTGCAGTGCTGTGACCAGTGTAACCTAATGATAAATTATCCAGCACCACTGATGTTGGAGATAAATTTCCTACTGTTTAAGAGCTCTCAGGAGCTTGCACTCTAAGACAGCATATTACAGAACATAGAAGCAGAGAAATTGCTGAGGAGCAAAGGAAGGAAGTTATTCAAGATACTGGTGAAAGAAATTCAGATCAGAAATTCTTCCATAGATTTATTGGGTTTTGATGCTTTTATAGCTTTTTTGAGGTAGGTGAGGCCTAGGAAGGACTTGGAAATGCTGTAAAAGTGTAAATTCCTCTGGGATAGATGGTGTGGATTATGTTGTGTGACTAAGAGACAGGATCTTTGAAATACTTCAGAGGATGACAACTGATATGCTACTAGGTGTGAAATGTTGATAGGATCTTTAAATATCTTAATTCTTTTTAATGTGACCCTTAGTTTTTGTATCATATGTATATGTATGTATACAGTCCTTTTTTTGGGGCTACTCCTAGAAAAAGGCAGTGCTCTGCAAAACAGAAGAATTAACTCAGTAATAGTACAGGGTGTCTAATTATGCAGGTCTCTGAAGCAACTGTTTTGTCACCTTGATGCATGCAAACTTATGCCCAGTTTATTAAGAGTTATTCTAATCTTTTTGATTATGGCTGTGTAAGCATAATCTATGAATAGTTCCTCCAGCATATATTAGAGTAAAATATTTTATGTGCTGCTGAGACTTTTTACTCTTATTTCTCTTCCTTTATTATTTCTCTATATTTCAATGATTTTACCCAGTAATATATTAAGGTGCATATTACTTCTGTTCCAAAATCATAAAAAAAATGAACTTAGTAAAAGCAGACACAGAAACAATCAGTGCCTTTTTGACTGTAACTTAACTATTTCTCCAAATTCAAAACTAACAAAACTAAAAAAAATATTGGTATTTTTTCGTCTAACGTTTTCTCTTGATCTTTTGGGGGACCTGAGAGTGGCATTCAAACATTAAGTTTAATTTAAGCTATGAGTTTCTTACTGGAAAATTTCTGCAAATAATCACTTTGATCAAGACTGTAAAAGCTAATTTTGTAACAAAGGTTTATTCCGAAAATAGGAGTTTAAGTCGAAAAGAAGAATTTATTTTGGAATCTCTATGTTGGGAGCTCTGTAGTGACACCATATCTGTTGCATTCGCTACAGTCGTTGACTTTTTAATCGAATCTCAAAAGCATTCAGCTCTATTCTGTGCTCATGGAAAACTGGAGCATATGCTGACTACTTTGGAAATCTTTTGACAGAAACTTAATTTCAGAGATGTCGCTTATAGTATTTTACATAACACATTTCCTTCATTGTAATTCCAGGAACATATTAGGATAAGTGCTTGAGCAATTAGTATCAATTGCTCTGTGTTTGTGCCTGTGAGTAATTTGTTTATTTATATTCATATGTTGAGTTAAAATAGATTTATGCTGGACATCACCAGAAAATTTTAATACAATTGATTTATATCATGTAATAATTTATTGTTTTGTTCTGTTTGGAGAATGGAATGTTGTAAAGATTTTCCAAGAAAAAAATCCGCATCTGATTATTTTTAATGACTAAAGATTTTGTCAAAAAAATTGCAGTTACTGAATTATATCTAGTAGTACTATACTCATGTGAATTCATTAATTCAATTCATAAATTCATTAATTATAGCTTGTGATTTGTAGAAAGAAAAATTTGAAATGTTTGTTATGAAGTCCTTTTTTACCTCTTTATGACATGAATCTTGCTATTAATAGTCTGGTGCCAACATAATACTCTTGTAATGTGAAAAGCTACTTGACATAATTTTAAGTGTGAAGCCATGCCATTTATGTATTACAGCCTTTTCATTTGCAATGGAAAAATCTTTAGGAATCTTGGATCACTTTTTAGGACACTCAAAAAGAAGTCCTTGGAGGCATCAGTGTTTACTCTGCTTTTGCTGACTCTAAATCAAGAGCAGGACAGGGGCCATAAAACAATGGAAGCATTGGGTATGTGCAGGAAGAAGCAGCTCCCATAAGTGTGTAAAAGAACTCAGTGTCTCCTGAAATGTTAGTTCAAGGTGGTGGTGACTGGCACACTGCATCTTCATGTCTATCCTCTCCAACACTGAAGAGACAGACACCTCAGTGCTTGCCAGTACAGCACTGACACCTCCGGTTAATGATGAGCTACACCTTGTGATGCTCTGAGGGGAATAAAGGAGCTATGCCAGCAATTGTGGAAAGGAAAGAATCCTCTCTGACATGAGGGAAGACAGAATGATGAAGAAAAATGGAAAGAGCAAAGTGGAAAAAAATTACTGCAACTATATCATGAGTTATCCACTTTTTGTAGGCAAAGCTCAGGGAAACAACCTAGAGAATAAGGACCTTGGGCATTCTCTCGAGCTGTGTGTAAATGGTCTGCATCTAACAATTAAAAAGTAGACATGGACTCTGGTCATTAAGTATTTAAGTACTCTAATCCCACACTGCTTACAGTATGAACGACACAGGGAAAGGAGGGAATTCTGTTTGCTTATTGACCTAATAACCAGTGTTTATGTGACACCATTTCCTTATTGAGTACTTAATAATATGCAGTCTTATATAATATAGTGAGTTATCAGCAAACTAATTAATTCTAACTTCAATAATATACATATTTGGCTCGTCAATGGGCCTTCTTATGGCAATGTAGCAATTGGGACAATGTATGAGTTAGTATGGAATTATATAAGTAAGGACTAGTTAAGGGTTGAAAACAATAGGGTGACAAAAGCAAAACAGTTGGCAGGGGGAAAAAATTATGTGCCTTTATGGAAAAATGCAATATAACTTGCTTAGGAGTTTTACACATAAAATTCTGCATTATTATTAAATTGAAAGGCATACTGAGTTTCAAAAGTGGACATGACAGGAAAGGTGAGGTGAGTTGAGAAACTAGATTTAATAAAGTAAATCAAATCTGAGTGTCTAAATTAGGGAGATCAGTTCAGACTTTTGCCTTTTTTTAGTAAAGGATTTAAATACAAGAAATGTCAGATTTCTTCCACAAGCTATGTTTTAAAGGCTAATAGATTTCTAGAACAAAGTAAAGACCCTTGGATGAAAAATGTTGCAAGTTATAAAGAACTAGTGTGACTGCTATCTTAGCTGTTTTCTCTAGATTTTTGCATACCAACTTTTGTTTGCCTACCTGCACAGGATGTGTAGATGTTTTTTTTTCTGGGAACACATCCTGGGCTGACAAACATCGAAAATACTGGGTAAACATGCAAATGTGTGACCAGCTTGTGGTAGTTGTAAATTTTCATCAGGCTTCCCACAGATAATTTTAAGTGCTTTCACTCTGGTTTTGTTGCGAGTTCTCTGTTCTTATAGCAGTTGCACAGCTGAAATAATATTACCGACCATTGCAAAAGCAAATGCTTACAATAGATTTTCTCCTACTGCTCAGAAACAAAAGTGAAGGCCAGTGTGAGCAGTAGGAGATCAACCTATCTTTATTTGATTTAATTCTGTCTGAGTTGTATCCTGAAAAACCTAATGAAAACTCAATACTGTCAGCATGGTGTGGCAAAATATTCAACAACTTGAACTTTGAGAGTTCTAAATGATTGATTCTTTCTTATACATGCTCTGCATAAAACTGCTAGCCAAATGTATTCAAATTCATTAGAAACCAAACAGGAGCGATTCCCCCATGCAGTTTCCTACATTTGTTTCCATATGACTTTTCTCTTAGAAAAGAGAAAAAGAAAACTATTTAAATTGCAGACAGTATGAAAAATGCATTTTAGCAACTACTCTCAAAATTACAACAACATGAGTTTATTCTTTTAGTATTATTTTTAGAAGATGTTCTATCTATTTTGCCATTTAAAAGTTTTAACTTGAACCACCTCTTCTGTCAAGTAATAGATTGAAACTCAAACTTCAAATCATACAAGAGATTTAGGCTTTATCTCTTTGTTGAAGTTTTTTTCACAGTTCATGAAATGTCATCACCTCTTGAGACTGCTTATTTAACCTAAACAAGGGCAGCCACCTGTGCTGGATTCCTGACTAATTGGCCATGTCCTTTATTTATTCCTTCTTCAGCTGATAATTGCCTCCTCAGCACACACTAATTAATTGCATTAGTCATCATATTTATTTGCATGAATAAATTCACAAAATATTATTTTTATAGTAAACAGCAGATATTATTTAAATTTTATTTAATATCACCAGGATCCCATGTTTTGCTTCAACCAGTCACATGGAATTTGCAATTATTTCTTATAATATTTCTGAAAGATTATTTTTTCAATGTCTGTTTTTCTAAACACCCTATTGGTCAACTGGGAAAAAAAACAAAAACCACTTTTTGCAGCTATCAGAGAAAACTGCATATGACTTTTTTTCTTATTAAAATGCTGTTAATGTTATGTTACTTTTTTTTCCTCACTAGAACACACTAGAATAAAAGTAAAGACATGATAGTTTGATCATCTTTGAAAAGGAGGTCAAACAAACTGACAAGGAATTTTGTGAAGGATAAAATCAATGGATATTGCAGCTGAAAGTACTTATGGCTATAGCAGATGGACAAAATACTGTGTTAGCTTGCATGTGTCTGTCTGACAGTAAATGAAACATGGCACATAATTAAATCATGGTTTCAAATTTGATTCTAAAGTATAATCTTTTAGATTAGAAAATGGAACAAAATGGATCTTGATAAAGGTCACGGTGTTTGATATTTTGTGCCAATATAGGCCCATAGAGCTTCTAGCTGGTGGTGGGTAATACTGCCACAACACTGTTTCATGATTGCTTTTGTACCCTTGAGTGATCTTAGATTTTACAAAGTCACTTTAAGAAAAAAAGTTCAGTTTCTTATAGACTTCGTAAGATATATTCTTTCTTAATTGTCTGGCAATGACATCAACCCTCTTTTATCAACCAACAGAGGTAGAAAGCAAACCCAGTAGCCAGTGAAGAAGGTCACGAAGAAATCTTTTCATCCCCTGTCATCCCTGAAATATGGTTCTGACGTGGCTCAGAGCTCGTTCCGCCTCAGCTGTTTGGGTCATTGCACCAGCCATGTCAGAGGCCTCCAGCCAGCCAGACCTTCTGATGGTAAATGCAGCTCACAGATCTCAGGTTAGCAAGAGAGTCTGACGGCTCTCTGTGACACTGGGACTTACAACCTTTCCTTTTGCAAAAAGTGTGCAACTGTCAAAGAGCTGTGGGAAGGAACTACGGAAGGAAGTGAACAGGCTGTGCAGTATTTGAGAGAATGAGTGAGAAATTGGTAGGTTATTGTCAGAGACTCCACAGTCTCAGCCGTCTCAAACCTCCACCGTAGTAGAGACGCAGGCGAACTCGGAACCCTGTGGAGTAAGGCCTTCTTGAACATGAAGGAGGGAAGATTGTCAGTGTCCATATGAGAAGGAAGGCTCCTCCTTCTCCCACATACTTTAAAATTACAAGTAGGACTGGTATTTTTGCTACAGGTATGAGGCCCTAAACCTAGGACAATCAACTGAGAGGTGAGCGAAGGTCCTTTGGGAATAGAAGGAACACGTACGGCAGCACAGTCTACCCTCTGCACCGCGACCTTGGTTAAGAGAAAAAGAAGGGTGGTTATCATAGGTGACTTCCTTCTCAAGGGACCAGAGGGCCCAATATTCAGACAGGAAGCTCTGTTGTCTATCAAGGGCTCAGGTAAGGGTCCCTACTGGAAAACCGTCCAGTCTGTTACAGCCCTCTGCTTATTATCTGCAGTTGGTGGAAAACTAAGGGAAGTCTGAGGGCAATCAAAAGAGATTTCAAGGCCTTGGGACAAGTGGTTGAAGGAACTATTCCTTAACTCCACTGAGAAGAGTCTGTCTCCGTCCTCTTGACATTCTCTGTTCAGATACTTTTAGGCTTCAATGAGTTTCCTTCTCAGTCTTCCCTTCTCAAGGGTGAACAGGTCCAGTTCTCTCAGCCTATCCTTGTAAGATGTGATCCAGTCCCTTAATCATCTTTGTTGCCCTCAGGCCCATGGTGTGATTCTTGGGACTGTCCTGTGCAGGGCCAGAAGCTGTTTGATGATCCCTGTGGGTCCCTTCCAACTCAGGATAGTCTATGATTATCACATTTGTCAGAACTATCAAGAACATGACCCACATGGAACTACTCTTTGATTTGGGCTTGACTGTAGCTTTCCCCTGGACATGGGGTATCAACCTGCTGGGCACTGCAAGATGCAAATTGTCACCGTTTGTTCCCATTGGTTTTTGCAGGGATGGTACCCTGGGACAAGCCAGAGAACTACAGCAGCCTTTGCAGGATTGTGCTCCTAAACAGCCTGCACACACAGGCATGAGCTCTGGCACAAAGGGCATAAGCAGTGCCCTGAGGCTTGTGTTATTCTTGTCCAGAGAACTGAAACATGACTAATACGAGGTGCAGTGCACATGTTCTTTACTCCCTTGTCTGGCTATTGAAAACATGCCACAATTTTCCCTTTCCAGAGGCCTAGATTTAGAGAAGAAAGATAGGACCAGATCCATGCAAGCATATATGCAGGCTGAAAACTGCCTCTCCTACTTTATAGTAATTTCATAACATTTTCTCATGAGCAGAATTCATAAGTAAAATTTGACAATGTGAGAGAGGAACGTATAACACATGGAACCGTCTACAGGACTAGATAAAGTTTATTTATAGCAGGAAGACTTTCACTTTCCAAAAACATTCTCATTAGGATTTTTTTTTTTTTGCAACTTTATATCAATACTTTTCTTCAATGGCTCAACAATAAACAATATTGTTTAAAAATATTACATTTTAAAATAATGTTAAAAAATACTAGCTCTCTTCTTGACTTAGGTGCTTTAGAGAATTTAGTAGTTTGGTTGTGAAAGTTATCCAAACTCAGTCTCATCTTTTTCTTCCAAAAAGTAGCTAGAGGAGCCTGGCAGACACTCACCATTCATATTTAATTCATTCAGTTTTTAGTTGCTACACTGTTTGTGAAGGAGGTGAACAATCTCTCCATGAAGGGAACTGACCCGCATCTCTCTTGCCTCTCAGCAAAGTGCCTGTTTCAAGCTGTAAGGGAAAGGTGATTATCCTCCTGTTCACCACACATGGTATGGCTCAAAGCAAATTTCAAAGGAGAGAGATTGAGGGAATGACCAAATGGGAGCATCACTCCATTGCCCAGAAATAAGGCTGCTTCTCGGCAAGGGAAGTTTTGGGTCAGATATGTGGTCATAACATTATTTATTAATTCTATCCAGTATTTTTTCAATGTAAAATGCAGGAACAATCTCATACTTCTGTGCTACAATGGCTACACCCTCTCCTTTACCAAAGCTACTCTAAAGCTAGCTTGTCTGTTTACATGAGTTGCAGTCATACAAATGACTGCAGCATTGATTTCTCTTTAAGCTGCCTGTCCCTCCTCATGCGTTGTCTAGAGAACTTTGATGCATAACTCCAGGGTCTGAGAATCCCCTAAACAATAATGCTCAGGTACTGCAGTGTTCAGTGATGAGACAGCTCAGTTTTACAGCTCCAGCTCTGTATGAATAACCATAACTGATATAAACAGATCGAAAAAGTAACTCTTAGCAAACCAGCACGGCATATCTATCCCCTGCTTATTCATTGTAACCGTAGGACAACAACCAGAGCCATACTTCTATGAAGAGTACTGGGGTACCTTCTGGGAAAAAAAAAAAAAAAAAAAAACCCACAAAAAACAAAACAACAAAAACTGAACAAGTAACACATGAGTTATAGAAAGCTCCAACATATTTTGACTGGAGCTTGTGACATATTCAGCTCTTGCACTACAGCATAATAGCTTTTCTCTTTTTTTTTTTTTTTTTTTTTTTTTTTTTTTTTTTTTCTGTAAAGCAAAAAGCTACTTCAGCTTATTTCCTTATTCTTAGTTCTCAGTGTTTACTCTTAGTATTTCAGTGTTGTCACTTCTGATACCATATAGTCAGCTGTATACACACTATTTGCTGCTGGAGGCATTGCAGACTCTTGGGAAATAAGAGGTAGAATCAAGGGTGTCCTCTTCCTAGGAAGATGGTAATCAATTTTAATTGAGAAAAGATAAAATAATTGGTGCATGAACTTGTTAAATGCTAAGAGTTTTTTTTTTAATGGGACTGGCTTCTGGAAGAAGTTTTACAAAAGTGTAGTATAGAATCAGTCACGAATCTTTCCTTCATCTAAACTTTATTGTGCAGTCAATGTCTGCACAGAAACAGAGACAGGAAATATTAATATCAGATATATGACATACATAAATTTTCACACAGAAAATACTTTAGAAAACATACTAACATTATAAAATCAAACATTTGGAAGCTAGAGAAAAAAGAGTCCACCTGGGTAACATTAATTTAATCTTATCAATTTATGCTTCATATGCTACCCAATATGCCTCAATTAGATGCTCATACACTTCTATTTTGAAAGAGGTCTTGCTTCACTCAATATTTGCATTTAATATCTCCAGTATTCAGAAAATTACCAGTTTCTCAAAGTATATTTTTATTGTAGCTGTTGGTATGAAGTCTCTTTCCTCTATTTTTGCCTCTGTTTGAAGAGTTGAAATGTTAAAATGTTGAAATGTTGAAATGTTTTAGTTCTAGGGGAGTACACTGTACCTGGTTCAGGTGAAAGTGTGCCTTCAACTTAACCCACCCTGAAACCTTCTAAATTCACATGTGCATGATGATATTTTCATAAGATCTAATGATATGGTGAAGGTGAAGAAGAATCAGAGTGTTAAATTACATACAATCCAATGAGCGTAATGAAATTACTTTATATTACACAGTTTACAATTCTGGGCAAAATAAAAAAAAATGTAACTTTATATAAAACATTTGAAAAATTTCATTTGGAACCTTCCACATAACATCTGAAATTCCAATTACAACTTCCATAGCAGATTTTTCTACTTATAACCTTGTTCACATTAAAAATTTACATCAATAGAGGCACAGTAAGTTACGATGTCCTAAGATGAACTTCAACAAAACCCCCTGCATATCTTTTCCTTAATATAATTTCACAGTACCATAAACTTTCTGTGACAGACTTAAGAGCTCAGTTTGCAAATAGAGCCAGAGGTCTAAATTCTAAGTTTTGTGTTGATGATGTGAGTAATTCTTAGGCTATGATAGCTTCTCATCAGCTTGGTTTAAAAGTATTCAACTTTCATGACTTCTCTTGAAAATTAGCTTTTTGCTGTGGACACAGGTGTCTTGTGTCTTGGTAATCCACTTGTATTCCTCTTGGGTTTCACAGCATTTAGTCCCAGGCAATGATGCATCTTCACTATAGCAGATCATCTCTTTCTACACATTGCCCTTTTGCAGAACTAATGTGACAGCTAAAGATATGTCTTGTGGGTGTTTGTAGCATTTCATCATCTTGCCCTTCATCCATGCACCATATTTCAACTTGCCATAATAATAGCTCTGGGCCATCTTTTATCAAAATACATAGCAGATGCCTAAAGCTGTATTAGCTGGCTTACATGCCGTTGTATGGTGTGGAATAGTGCTTTAAGGTCGCAGGGTCTAGGATCTGACCCTGCAAATTTA
The DNA here is from genome assembly GCA_009741485.1 of Malurus cyaneus samueli. Taxonomy (NCBI): domain Eukaryota; kingdom Metazoa; phylum Chordata; class Aves; order Passeriformes; family Maluridae; genus Malurus; species Malurus cyaneus. Next base: position 15,283,861 of record CM019237.1, read on the forward strand.
TGCACAGAAGTGCACGAAAGAAAATGCCCTTGGGATTAATTGAAATTGTTGACATAGCAACAAATAGTTCAGTTTAGTTTTGAGTTAAATCTTCATTTGGATGTTTTAGTCTTCTCAAAATCTTCCTTGTTGTGAATTCTGTGTAACTTTCTCATCCATCACAGAATCTTAAGGCAGAAGTGGCCATAGTAGAAGAGATCTGCAGAGATCAGTGCTTTATTGACAATAGTGATACCGGTCTTGACAGGTTTTCTTTCAAATCATGTCCAGAACAGAACTCCTTTTTTCATTATGTTGACTCAAACAAAGCTTCTTAGCCATATAATGAAAAAAGTAATTTTTTTGTATCTTTTTAGGTTTTTGCATTGGTTTTTGGAAAGTGGTTGCTGGAAACAGCAGATCACTTGCAATTTTGAGCATCATATGTGACTTTTAACACTTGATTAGGGGCAAGCTCTCTGAAAATGGATCGTTTTCTCATTTAGGATTACTGTCTGTAAGTGTAGAAAGCAGCATTCTTCTCAGCAAATGACATTTGTAAAGGAGTACCAGTCCAGCATTTTTATCTACACCATAATAAAGTGGTATTGCTCTCCAAATTTCCAGTCCTCAGTAATTGTGCATTATCATTATTCCCCAATATGATAAATATTTTATTTCCTGAAATTGAATTGTTAAAGAGAAACAACAGATAATTTAATAAATATACATAATATCTGATCATATTGGTTATGGAAAAACATGAAAAGAATGTTAACATCTTAGCCCATTACTTCTTGGATTTTACATCCCATATGCATTCCAGTATATTATCTATGGAAAAAGCAATTTCAAATTTTTAATGCTCATCTTCTAACCTGGCTATTCAGTAGGAAATGTAGAAATTTATTTAAGTAAAATTTCATAAGCTAAGTAGATTTCTCTACTTAAGTCAGTCTTTAGTGATCAAGCTCATACTGCAGGAGTACCATGACCCTTTCAAATTTTGGGTCAGCATTACAAAGTAGTTCCACATCCCAGGAGACTTCACTCAGTGCAATCTGAGGAAACCTGTACTACCACGTCCTCATGCAGGTGGCTACAGGCTTTTTCTGAGCATCTAGTTAATACGGTAAGTGCAGCATATCAAATGACTGAGCTGCAACAAAAGGAGACTTCCAAAAGAGCATTCAAAACATAGTCACAATATCAGAACATACCTTACTTGGCTGGCCACTGTCACTCAATACAGGAGTGAGTTTCCCTTTTGATCTGTAGTGTACCTGCCACGTAGGTATCTCAGGTACTCTTGGGCCTTTCAAGCAGCACTAATTGTAATCCAGTAATAGATATTTTCAGACTCCAGTTTTTAGCTTGTGTCTATTTATTAGCACTCATACAGAAATCTACAAGTAGTCACTGAAGTTTAGATGTCTTAACCTCAAATTAAATCCATCCTTGGCTCTTAACTTGAGACCAGGGGTAAAACTTGAACCTTTATAAGTGACAGCTGAGGACTACATGGAAAACATACTGACGTGCATCACCACCACCCCTCAAAACCTATCTCAAATTATCCTCCATGCAGACCTTCAAACACTTTAATAAATTCTAAAATTTTCCAATATTAATTCCTTTCTTTGTTTCAGTAAGATCTTTCAAAACTGAGTGACAGTGGGAGAGCACAAGGACTTGCCTGGGCTCTTCATATCCTACTCAATGGCAGATGATAGCTACACCTTAGAGTAGGAAAAGAAAAGTAAGGCAGAGAAAATGAATTTAAAATTAAAGTTATATCCCTATATTTGTTGAAGGTAAACTTGTGCCCTGTGCCTGCATTTCACAGAATGCATTGTTCAGGTCATTATGACTGTGCGGGTATCTTTGCTGGTTTTAGGTGAAAGAAGTTGTCCTCCAGCTGAAAGCACACTAAGGGTTCATTTACCAGTGACAGTGTTAATATTGCAGGATATCTGTCCCAGATACTTGCTGTAAAAAGGATAGGGACACAAGGAATGAATGCCCTTTGGATGCAGAGTGAAAAAACAATCTAATTATGCTGCTCAAGGTCTGCTGAGAAAATGGAATAGACACATCAGCATAATTTAAACTACCTTCTATTTATCAGCACTTCCAGCCATCATTTTGCTGGCCTTGCCCCATTAATACAGATAACATTTTTATGTAGCTCAAAGTTCTTCTCTTGTTGACTCATGCTTTTTCTTTGAAGCAAAAATGAAATTAAGGGTTTATCAATACAGAATGTGACTCCATTCTAGTACCTTGTACTTTTTGAGAGATTTCAAGTTTTCTGCAGGGAGATGTGAGGAGCTAGAATGTTTAATATTCCCAGCTGTACTTTCAACTCCACCCCTAGTACAACAGTTATAGTGCTGTACTCCCCTAGTACTTTATTGCTGCTTTATCAGCATCCTCAAACTTTACAAAATGTCAAAAATATTTTATGAGTTTTTGGGCTAATCAAAACACCATAGCTGCTTCCTCAGCAGGAAAGTAAATAAATCACCTCATTTCTTGTCTTGTTGTTGATCCTTAGAGGTCTCTCTCTTTGTTGTTTCACATCCATTGTCCATATTTTTCCAGGTTTGCTTAAATTCAGGTACAGATGCATTCCTTAAACATCAGGAATATATCTGGACCTGCAGTGCAGAGATGGGGGAATGAGGAGAAAATAGATAAAAATATATACTGATATTGCATGTCTGCAGAAGAGCTAGGAAAAAACATCCACTGGGGAGTGTAACCTAACCACTTTTCATAATTAAAAAAGATAAGGGAGACATGTAGTTTTCTCTCCTTTGTAATAGATAACTGACATTGTTGAGAGTAGGACATTTAGTGGTCTGCCTTCACTCAAGTATCTACAATATAGAGACCTCAAACTTCTGATAAGTAAATACTTTTTTTAAAGTTGTTACCTCCTTTTAATGCCAATATTGAAGGCATTCTTCTGCCTTTTTGCTTTTTTTTTCATGTTCAGTGCATTATTCTAGAACTTATAGTTAAGTGTCTTAAAGGTCTTTTCCAGCCTAAATGAGTCTTAACTGAGATGGGTACTTACATTATTGGTTTGTTTCATTTGTTTTATTCTTTGTTTCTTTGCATTATGTAGGAAGATATTTGATGACCTTCAACAGCTCTTACTGTATTTTTTGCTAGTCTCTCGTTGGAGTAGTATATGATTTGGTGAAATTTTAAAAATTTTAAAAGAGGCAGGAAATCCCACCCAGGCAAACAAAAAACCCTTGCCCAAAACCAACTCAACTCTGAAATCACAAGCTTCCTCGATAAAAGTTCCTGCTTAGATGTCCATGCTGTGGGAATTGCAGCATATCTGCTGACATTTTCTGTGAACTGAAATATTTCAGTTAGTCTAATCTGTTTACTTCAATAGGGTAAGAACAGCACTATTGGATTGGTGCAGTCTTTCTGGGATAAATTTAACGAAAAAAGAAAACTTAAACATATATGTGAAGGTATTAATGCATTAATTGAATATGAATTTTCTGTATTTCATTAAATTTCACATTATCTCAGTGAAGAATAATTTCTCCTGTGTTTTCACAATTCAGGGAGTTGTTATAAAAACTCCAAACAACAGCCCAAACCCCATCTTTCTGAAATGAACTCCTGAGAAGTCATTACCACAGATCGCTGTATTTACTTGTTATAGTTCAATCAGCCTTCTCAGCTATGGAGATTCTGTTAGGTCTTCTGCTGTCATGTGTAAATTAATCATTGCTCTAATTACTCCTTTTTCTACATTATTTTATTCGTTTGCTGCAATTCTTGGTTGATCCATTAAAGATAAAAGAGCAGCAAAAAAACAGTGGCTGGAGCCATGGCATTCAATCCCTTGTACATTAATCTGTCAATACACAAGGTACTGCACACCACACTCTTGAAGTACTGGCTGGGCATACAAAATCCCTACCAAAGACAAAAAAATTTGTCTTGTATTTTGCTGAAGCAGCAGGATGAATCCATTAAATATCTGATCATCTGTTTCTAAACTTATTCTTCAACAGAGAGGAATAAGCACTTCCGATATTGTATGCTGCATTTAAGCTGCCTACCTTATAGCTAAATGAACTATGCCCAGCAATTGCCTATTGCTTTATGATGAGCTAGAATGGTTTAGATTATAAATAAATGAACGTATACATAAAATATATATTTTATGTATAAATATATATAAAACATAAACATTCCTGGAAGCTGAAGACATGATATAACTAAAAACTGAGGCTATTTGCTTAAGATTAAACAAGCCTGGATATGCTAGAAAAACACCCAAAATACTGAAAGCAACACAGTAAGGGAATTGCATTCTCTTTTAAAGTCTGACAGTACAAAACCCTGAGATATTTTGTGAAATTAAAAACAGTATATTTAGACTTTTTGGAAAGATTCTTCCCTCAGGACACACTGAGGAGTAGCCACCGTGGTTTCTGAGCAATATTTAAAGACTATCTGTTATATAGCAACATATAGTATCGTATAAAGACTATCTGATATACGGGAGCTAGAAAATGAAAGAAAATTATTAATGGATTTGATGGCAAAGGCTATTCTCCAATGAGTGATGTGAAATGATTTAACCCAAAAGTGATAGGAGCATCTCTACTCTAGTGCGACTGATCTGCCATTGACTTTCTGCATCCATGCTGTTCTACCCTATGGAATGTGTACTTTAGCTTAGAATCCCAGCAATATAGAACAATTCAGGTTGGAAGGGATCTCAGAAGATCATCTGGTGCGACCTTTTCTGAGAAAGGGAGCCTGGATGAGATTGACTAGCACCCTGTCCAATCACATCTTGCAAATCTGCAGGCCAGCTGCAGATGCTGTTCCTGGTGCACCCCAGGACACGGTTGGCCCTCCCAGCTGACTCATGGCCAACTTTCCACTGACCACAACCCCCAGGTCCCTTTCCATGGTGCTGCTTTCCAGCCTCTCCTTCCCCAGGTTACACTTACGCTAGTTATGTCATATCCCTGGGACTGGGCCAAAGTCTTGAGATCTCTTGTTTGCTCATCCTGCTGGGCTCATTTGTATAGAAAAACTTCAGGTGTGGTACATTTTAGCCAACACCTCGTAAAGCAGATTGAGGCATCCCATTAGAGCTTCTTTCCTCAACTCTTGGCATACCATCCCATTGCTCTGCACTGGTGAGTCTGGTTTTGTCCCTTTCCCCTTTCCAAGTTAGTTGAAAGCTCTGACAAGGAGCCCCACTAACTCCTGTGCTAAAATTCTTTTTGCCCTCTGAGAGAAGTGCATCCCATCAGGTGTCGGTAGACCAGTTAAACTGTTTTTTGTATTTTTCAAGGATCCTGCGATCTGAGGTCCAGCTGCAGCCGAACAAAAGAATTTCTGTAACTGCACATTCTCAGGGAGGACTTGAGGTTGGGATTTCACATATGACCTTAATGTGGCATTAAAAAGAAAATAAATTTAAGCCGTTCACTAGATTTAAACCTGATATAATTGCTTTGTGGATTTGAAATAGTTTCCGTGTGATTTTTATGCAAATCCCTTCTGTATGAGATTTTCACTAAGAGAAAGAAAATAAGCTTCCAATAGCATCCATAGAAGAGACAATATATTTAATTATCTATTTGATCTCAATATTTTAATGGTCATATATAGGTTCTCTTGCATGATAGAGTTCCACAGCAGATCAAACAAATTATAAATGAGAAGCTGGATTTTACTATGATCATATTTCTTTTCAATAACAAAAGACAAAGCCATTAGGCAGTTGTTTAAGTTTATTTTATCCATATTTATGAACAAAAATGTTTATGTTTCTTGGAAAGCTGTATATCTTAGATCATCACTACTCCTTTTCCCATTTCTTAGATAACTGCTAAATTCCCCTCTTCTAAGACAGAACATTGTGGCTGTCGTTCAGTGTGCCAAGATTAGCAGAGATTCTCTGTCATGCATTTTGTCTTTTGACAGCTCAGAAGTATAATTACTTACCATGTCATTGCTGTTGCTGCAGCTGTAATCAGCTTCTACTCTCGTCTATCTTATTCTGCCACCTTTCAGTGCTATCAAGAACCATGCATCAGCCTCGCTAGCTTGAACCTCCTTAACAAAAGAAACTTTTCCTTAAACATATTGGAGGCCCTGAAAAAACATTGTCTAAAAAAAGAACTTCAAAAATTCTCATCCTTGTCACCAGCAACAGGACTAACATTGTCAAATAGTAGGTGCTCCAATAATATCCAATGGCTTTATCACACCATCCATTTTTGTTTTCATCACTGGTGCCAATCAGAGACAGATTACTACTGTGAGAAGAGAAACTATTGCCAGAAGAAGAGGATGCCTAGATGTTATTTATCAACTCAGGAACGCAAATATAAAGCAATTGATTAATGTTTGATCTTCCTCAAAAGTTGTTTTGGATTCCTAAATACTCACCTATATGCAGTCAAAACACATTTACATTCTTTTTCTTCCGAGGGCAAACTGAGCATACTCTGTAGGAAATAATTGGTATTTGACTTCTCAGGTGACTGAAGATCTGAATTATCTGTATCTAGACGAAAGTAGAAAGTCATGTAAACAATCTGGGAGAAAAGAAAAGAAAAACAAATTAAAAAAAAAAAAAAAACAAACCAAAACAAACACACAAAACCCCCAAACCGAAAACAAACAAACAAAGCTCCCCCAAAAATAAACAAAAAAAGGCCCATTTTTGTAATATTTAAACTTGGCCTTGTTTTGTTTCAGAGATTTCAAATATCCTCTCAAAGAGGGTATTTGTACAGGCTTACGGTGGCATCTGTGTCACTGCACAGAGATGATTTATAAGACATGCACCTCTCTCCTAACTGTGGCACAGATGAAGTGGAATGTAGAGGTGCTCAACCTTGCTGGGGAAGGACACTAGATGCTGCATGTCAGTTAGTCATCTCTTTTCTGACCCAATATAAATGGCGTGAATAACGTAACAAAATATCACTAAGTGATAAGTCTTCCAAAGGCTTAGAGTGAGATTTATGTCACTAGTCCCATCCTCTTGTACAAACATTTCTACAAAATGTCAGTATTGCCCTAAATCTTCTTTCACTGAAAACAGAGATTCGTAATATAAAATGAATTATTTCCAACTTAAAAATGCAATGGTTGTGAGAAAGAAAATAACTTTTATTTGGATAGTGACATAGAGCAGTTATGTGGTTATATAACTCGATGAGGAAAACTGTAATATGTTTAACATTTTAAAAATAGTCTGGATGATGAAATGTCACAGGGTGTATTCACAAATTCCCAGAGTTAAATTTGTGGTAAAAAAAAAAAATAAAAATAAAAAATAAAAAAAGTTGAGGTGATATAATTCCATTTTTTCTTTTACTTCTTCCCAGTCTGTTTCCACCCACATGTCCTGTGTTCTTTTTTTTTTTTTTTTTTTTGGTATCTTTCAAATAGAACAAAAAAAAAAATTAAAGAAAAGAAAGAAAAGTACAATGCACAAGATTAACACTGGCAGAAGATAGACACGCATTGACTGCTGTGTTGGCAGTATCTCTAATAGAAAGCACACATTTCTTCAGTGTACTTATTTTAGTATGATAAATTGCATTCCCTTTTCCTTTATTATGCTTTTTTCTTTCAAATGCGCTAACATGTAAGTATTCCAGAAAAATTTAATTACATTTTGGCAGCTCATTGAACATAAACACTGCATTCTCGATGGGCTTTTGGACTTTGCCCATATGACAAGACTGGCAGCCTAAAAAGATTCTCAGTCCCCAGATATTTACAGTATTTAATAATTGTATTTTGGAAATCCGTTCTTGCAGGTCATTCTCACAGCCTACAATGAAATATGAAGACATTTAGCTTGTCTCTTAGCATTTTTAAAGCCAGATATGTGACTGAGGATGTGGCTTGGAGAGAAAATTCCTTCAAAACTTGCTAGTTAATCTTAATTAAAAGTTTTGGACTGGGAAGGTTTTACAGGTAAAATCTACAGTTTTTGCTTTACAGGAACATAGAATTTTATTTAGATTTTTCTACATAGTCCTGAAAATTGAAGTGCCCTGAATGGAGAATTGTTTGTATTAATTTCTCTAAAGAAATGACACCTAGGTTCAAATCTAAATTAAATTAGCTCTCAGAATGGGCTCATAGGAACTTTTGTCTCCAAATGGAAGAAAACTTATGCATGACTTCACCTACTGTGAAGTCAGGTTTCAAACTTGAAAAAGATACTGCAAGTTTCCAGCTACAAATATCAGAATAATTGCAGAAATTTGGGTTCAACTTCTCATTTGTAGTAGGCCGTGATCAAGTTTTACTTACAGAGAAGTAAAGATTTTTTTCCCATCAGTTTTTGAAAATCAATACATTGATGGTAGTTTCAGGAATAGAAGAATTGAAGATTTATTCAAGCACACATTATTAAATACTTAATTGATCTGTCAGAGGAAATTGTCCAATCATTATTGTTGTTTTGCAAGTTGTGTGATGGCATAAGCCACACAATATTAATTTCAGATATAAGCAGAGATGTAATCACTTAGAAGCTCTAGTTTCACTTTTTTACTCCCAACTGACACATTTTTTGCAGTTGTATAGTCTTCCTGCATATATCAGAGTTCAGAGTATGCTTATTCAATGCTGCTCTGTTTAAAAATGCAATTTTGGATTTCGAGAAAAGGTTTTGGTTGGAGTATCAAAAATTCCCTAATGTCAGTCCATAGTTCTCTAATTATTTTTTTTTTAATTAGTACTTTTGTCTTGAATACACTTAGGATGATTAACTTGCTGCCTCCTATAATACTGTTAAAGGTAGAGCAAGAGATAGCAATACCAGAAAAAAGGTCTATCTCAAAAGCTTGTGAGGGAGATAATTATAATCAGGCCTAGGAGACATAGTCAAGAGGTCTAGTTATGAAAGTTCATAAATAATAGTCTAGAGACAGAACTGCTTTGAAAATTAGGACTGCTAAATTCATCAGATGTGGTAATGCACAGGCTGTTCCCAGGTACTGCAGTAGTGGATATACCATTTGAAAATAAAACCCCACATTCAGTTTATCTTCTTTTCCCCTATGCCTCAGTGAAGTGTTACATCAACTGTTGCTTCCTTTCTCACAAGAGTGAGAGCCTCTCTGTCCCATTTCAGGCAAAGAGGTTCCAGTCACTGTATTTGTCTGGAATTCCTGAAGAGCAAAAAGCCTTGAAGGAATCAGTGCCAATTACAATGCTTATTAACTAATGGTTATCTTTCAAAAAAGATGTTTGTGCTAGCAGGAAAAACCTCAAATTAATGTACACAAGCAGATTTTCTGAAGAGTGTCTTTTACTGGATAATAGCTTTCATGAAACTCAAACCGGCAGTGTTAGTTTTGGGAGGACATTTTTCTCGTGCTTCGTGCGGTAGAGCTGACTGCTAAAGCTGTAATTTCCTCTTGCTCGCTAGCCTGCTGTGACACTGACAAGTGAATGACTCAAGCAACAATACCAAGAAATAAGAAAAACAATGTTCAAGACCTACAGCTGACAAATGTCCCTGTTTTTTTCTCCCAAGAGCCTTTCAAAACAGTGGAAGATGAACCTGAGTGCTTCTTGCCCACTACAGATGAAAACAATCAGGGATCAATTAATAAATGGTTCTGTTTTCCATCGCTGTGAGACTGTGATTACAAAAAGATCGAAACATAGATCGACTCAGGAAAGACCACCTTGCTGGCTTGACAGGGTCACAAAACCACCAAGGAAGTCATTTATTATTTCTATTCATTAAAGAAAGGTTATGGTCATCTTTCTAATTACTTTTCCTACTTAGGACTGCTAACTTTTTCACAGATTGCTTGTCCCTTGTACTGACCTCTGTATAAAATCAATACATATTTGCATTTTTTTTTGGTGCTCATTACAGTGAAACATAACACAGACTGAAAATAAAACATGTCTTTCTTTGTAAGAGCAGAAAAGCACTGAAAACACTGATGAAAAAGGTTTGGCTTTTCTCTTTTTTTTTTTTTTTTTCTGTTCATTGACTCTTTCACATATTCTTGCAAAATTCATATATTATGTTTATGCTTGTCATGGAGTTACTATAGGAAGCTTCAGAAAAAAGGAAGCCAATATAATATGCAAGTCATTCCAAGAACTATGATATTGTGTACATTGTTTTTTTGTTTTTTTTCTTAAAGTTTTTAGTTACTAAGGATCACCAAAAAATTACTTAAAAACAAACATCTTTATCTCTTTTTCTTTATGTTGAACTATCCAGTTATCTGAAGCTCTTTTTTTTTTTTTAATGAAAAAAAAATGCACCGACACTATGAAATTTGGAGCTAAATATGGATTAAGGTCATAAGTTTTGCTGAAAGACTACTGCTGGTACAGAAACTTTGTTCACAGAATTACGATTAGAGTGCAGTTTCTTATTTGAATACTAACTTTTCTCCAAATCTGATCTCTTCCCATAAGGCACAAAATTACATATTTATCCCTGTTCCCAGCTCTATCATCTTTAAATTCTCAAAGAAAGTTGTCAGGTTTGTCAGGAGCTGAGACACGGAGAGATGCTATTCTAGAAAGCAATAGTGGCCCTTTTCAATAATAATAAAATCATTTAACTTTTCAGCTAAAACATCATTGTGAATTGTATCCATATGCACCAAGGAAAACGGCTGTTAAATTCTAAATGTTTCAAAGTTACTATTGTCTATCTTTTGAAGGGATTATATTTAACCAATTATTTGAAAAAATACAGCTGGAGAAAGTCTCCTCATTGCATCTTTGTTTTCCATGTCTTTTTTAAATACATATTTATAGTGATCATTTGAAATAGGGCAACTAAACAATTCACAGTGATTAAGAATATGTAAAGGAAGAAAAAATTCACAGTAGTATGGAGTGAGTTAAGGCACTATCTTTGTTTTGAGACCAAAATTGACAAATAAAACTAGATGTATTTTTACAACACGTAAATATGGATTTAAAACCAGTAATAACTGGCCAGGTATTTATATACATTTTAAAGAGGTACTTGATTTAGTTCTAAAGAAAGCTTAATAAATCCTGGGTTGTATTATCAGAGGCACAGCTGGTAAACTTGAGGAAACTGGTTATCTCCATTCATTCAGTGTTTGGCAGTTCCATACAGCTAAAGTACTGCCTCCAGTTTTGATCCTCCAGTACATGAAAGACATGACAAAACTGGACCAAGTGCAATGTAGGGCCACTGCAGTGGGGCTTAGAGCATTTTCCCATGAGAAGATGAGGGAGCTGGTCTTGTTCATCCTGGAGCAAGGAGAGCCTTAGGTGCACCAAACAGCAGCTCCCCTACACAGAGAGGCAATGGAGAAGGGGGAGCCAGGCCCTGGACATGGGCACAAGATGGGACAACAAAGGAAATAAATTGAACCAAGGGAAGTTCTCACTGCATATAAGGATAAACCTTTTCCCCACCAAGACACTCAGTCCATGGCACAGACAACCCAGAGTGATTCTGTATTCTCTCTCCATGCTTGGCAGTGGATAACTCCCTGATCTGATGTCACAATTTTTGGTGATCGTGCTTTCAGCAGGAGTTTGGGCTGGGGATCTCTTAGGGTCCTTTCCAACCTAAATTATTTTTTTATCCTCTGAAATAACAGTAGACACTTAAAGTAGTCCAAAAAAAGTGATTGTATTTCATTTTCTGTTTCATGTACCATTATATTCTCTTACTGAACCTAAGTTTATCATTTTGACAAATCAGTGAATTCAGCAATTCCAAAGAGATCTGTTTCTCCTCTCAGCTATACTGGTGATGAATATGCAGGAACTCGACAGAGCATATCACTTTGAGATACATTATTTGAGAGTCTGGAAGCTTAATAGACTTTAGATAGTGACCATTTGAGATAAGAGCAGAATGTAATTTTCAGACTGTAGCATTGACTATGACTAAAGGAATTTGTGTTCTGTAAACAGGAAGTCTGGAGAACTTTGTCTTCTCATTCACTGTAAATCATTATGAAAAGCTGATGAGTGTAAATCATTATGAAAAGCTGATGAGTGAAGTGTGGATCTTTCTTTTGTTTTTTCTTTGTTTTTTTGTTTTTTGGGTTTTTTTTTTTTCGGTTTTTCTTTTTGGTTTTTTTTTTTTTTTTTTTTTTTTTTTTTTTTTTTCCATGAGGAGAACAGCAAATATAGTTGATAAAGTATTTTTGGCAGTATGTTAAAATTGCCACAGCTCTAATCATTTGTATTCATAGTATAATCTTAAACTACCAGTAGCTGTAATTCATCATATTTCTAATTTTACAGAGGCACAGATGGCTGTCCACTCTAGTGGTCCCAACATTAGTGAGTTAAACATGGAATAACATGATTGATTAAAAATTATAATCAGACATTACTCCTTGTAATTGTGATTAATATGAGTTTACTGTTTCTGACAATGATTACTTTTATTCTTTCTTTTTAGCAGAGAGAATGGAAAGTAAGTAGATTACAGACTTAAAAAATCAAGACTTTAGTGCCAAATGAACAATTAGTTTTAATTGCAAAAAACTTCTGTTCATACTTTACTTTTTAGATGGTTCAGGGATTCCTGTTATACTTTTGATACCAGGTGGCTGTTTTTTCAAAATAAGCTGTTGCGCCCTGTGGGAAAGGGACAGCTATGTATAATTTATAAGCTATAATTTATTTGTATAATTTTCTCACTACAATTTAAAAAAATTTATTGCATGCTTACCCTTTCAGTAGTGCCTAGTACATGATTTTTTAGGCATGTTGGCATCATTGAAGCAAAAAAAATTATATTACTTGAGGCCGTAATTATTATTAGGATTTCTATTAAGTTTTTTCATTCATCAGAAACAGTTAATGGGTTCATTGTCTTTGGTATGCACTGTTCTTTCATACAGTCATAGTCACATATAGGCTGATTGATTGAAGCTAATATGTACTTATTTTCTTTGTCTGCGATCTAGAGTATTGCAATATTTCAATAGAATACTTCACTTGATAGTTAAAAACAAATAATAGATACATATATCTCTACACCTTACTTTGCTTAAGGACTGTTTTTACACAGGAAGGTTTTGACAGCAGGTGAGCTGCAGGAATGGCTTCTTACAGAAAACACCACAAGATGCCTCCATGTGAGACACAGTTTCATCCGGCTCCAAATCCAGCTAGACAAAGCTGAGCCCAACAGTTGAGTGGAGGTGCCTCTGTGTAAGCATGTTTAAGAAATAGTAAGAGCACTGCAGAGTTGTGAGTTAAAGCTGTGAGTTAAAGGAGTGAAAAAAAAAAAAAAAAAAAAAAAAAAAAACAAGAAACAGCCCTGTCTACACCCAGGTCAGTGAAGAGTGAAGGAGCTGGAGGAGGTGCTGCAGGCACTGGAGCAGAGATTCCCCTGCAGCCCACAGAGATCTAATGTAGAGCAGATATCCACGGGCAGCCTGTGAAGGATATCCCTGAAGCAAATGGCTGTGCCCTGAAGGAAACTGCCATCCATGGAGATCTCATGCAAGAACAGACTCCTGGCAGGAACTGCAGCCCACAGAGAGCAATCTCTGCATGAACAGGATTTCTGGCAGGAATTGTGACCCTGTGAGGGAGCAGTCTGTAAAAAAAATGTACCCTCCAGGAAGAACGCATGCTGGAGCTGTTCTTGAAGGACTGTAGCCTGTGGGAAGAACCCACGATGGAAAAGTTTGGGCTGGACTGTTTCCTGTGGGAGGCACCTCATTCTGGAGCAGAGTCAGGACATGAGAAAGATATGTTATTGTAGGATGCAATTTGTTCATTTTTATATCCTCAATCACACATCTTCATTCCCCATCTTTCCTTCTGAGACAAGACTTCGTCTTTCAACTAGCTGTGGGATGCAGGCAGTGAAAATGAAAGAAGGAAGCCAAACATAACATTTAGGCAAAGAGTTCAAAGAGAAGTGTTGCTGATTCTCAGCATCTCTTGTACTGCCTTTGGCAGACAGATTTTACTAAGCCCAAGGCAGAACTTAGAGCTACTTCCCAGGAGTAGAATACTTAGAGCAGGCCTCTTTGGTCTTGTTACCACTGTTCCTCCAAAGGTGAAACAGGCAAATTTAGTTCTTTCCTTGGCTGCAGGTTAAATTTTCTCTTATTTTACTCATAGTGATAAATCCTTCTTATTTTACTCTCCCCATGTCCTCCTCTTATTTTTATCTTCATGTCTTCTATAAAAGACTTATAGTTCTTTTATCACTCATATCACTGAACTGCTGCCCAAAGGATGCTGTTGTTTCTTTTTACATAGATGCCTTTGACTTAACAAAAATATCAAATATTTCTAAGGAAGAACTTGTAGAGATTATATTTATAGAATTTGGCAGAAATTTCCTTTCCAATTTGTTATAAAAGAGCCCAAGCAATTTTCCTCTTTATTTTCTGTTTGACAAGATACACTACATATTAGCTTAAGTTTGCATTTCAAATGGATGTTATTTTCTAAGATCTATGATTCTATTAAATTCGTCGCAGCAGAAAGATGGATGATAAGATGTCATATGTTGAGATTTCAGTGGTTCTGTGCAGCTTTTCCCAAAAGATGATCAGTCCTGTATAATTACAGCTGGTATGTGTTGTATCACATGGTGTTGAAACCTGCTATCATGAGAGATGGCTAATTGGCTATTTGATTAATAGCTCTCCACCAGACTCCATCTGTAGTGAGATTTAGCCCACTGTTCTCAAAGCTGGCTGAGGCATACTTCACCACAGCTTACCAGAACAGCTACATGGAGCAAAATCATTACACAGTGAAAAAACAGCCATGATTGAGCAAAAGGTGTCAAGTATACGCAGCCACTGTCAGAGGGTTGTATTTCTTTGACACTCACTTCAAAGTCTTTTTGCATTGGTGGAATGACTCATTCCTCCTTTAAAGAAAGAATTTCCATTTTCTTGCATTGTATAGAGAAAAGAAAGAAAATATCCATAACAAGCAAAAATCCTCTCCAAAACACGGTTCTAGAAAAGTTTATAATAGGAATGATAATGTACCTCTAGATTAGCCAATATCAGTGTGAGAAGGGCAGTAACCTGAGGCCAGCTGCAACCCCAGAAGCAATGCAATAATAAAGTTGCCTGCGGCCCTAACCCCGTTTTAATGTATCTAGACACAAGAATAGTTGATCGGGCAGTTGTCTGTGCATTGCAGTATTCAGCTTCCAGTAAGTGTTTTAACAAGCTGGCATAGGATCCGACTTACATCTAAAACCTACTTACATAAAAACAGCCTCTTACTGCAGCCAATAAAGAAATGGCAGGGAATTCAGTGAACTAGATCTACAAATATTACATTCTTCATACATGCCTTCTTATACTGATCATTTTTTGTTTGTTTGTTTGCAATGCATATGTTAACTTGGGAAAAATGACAATGAAGTAAAAAGAAATAGCCTATAAAACTCTATTATCAGAAAAGTAAGCTGCAAAGAGTAAAATGCGTATAGAAAAACTATAAAGATTATGAATTCTCTTAGTTGTTGTTTGTTTTTTTGTTTTTGTTTTTTTTTTTTTTTTTTTTCTTTTCTAAAGACCAGTCTCTAACAGGTCTGTGATTGGGGGTCCATATAAAAATGGTAACATACTTCTGTATTATCTATTTTAGAATGTAAAAAAGAGTAAAACTGCTGTAAATTGTTTCATAAGGAAGCATCAGCAGTGCCCAGCAAAGTGCACCTACAAAGCAAGATTTATATGCTTGAATCCGAGCAACAAACTCTATATACTAGCTACCCTTTTGAATTCTATAGCTCTCTAACAACTCTAACAACCACAAAATCCAAACTAGATTTCAAATGGTTTCTTTATAGTTGAACAGTTTTCTGAAGACTTTCAAAGAGACATGAATAGTGAGAAAATATTTAGAGAGGCACAGTGGAATGGTCTTAGAGAACAAGTTCTTCTGGATAGAGAGTCCATAGAGAGGCTTATCCAGGTGTATTCAGAATTAAAGTTCAGTCTTTAAGATCTACCCCATCCATTCCACTCACAGCAATACTGCTGTTTCTCACCTAATGGAGAAGAGCTCCTGGTACAATGCTGTGTGCTTTAACAAATGTAGGGAATATATTCCTTCCTAAATATATAAGCTGCTTTGCCAACATATACAGAAAATTCCAGCAACAGTAATACAGGAAAAAACCAGCACATGCAGACGGACCTGCAATAATTCTCCATCTGATGCCTCGTAACTCAATGAATCAGGCTGCAGATAAAATTTTGTACATTTTGGATCTTTAAGGAGAATTAAAGTAAAAACTTCATTCTTCTGAAGAATCACATTCTTATGTTTTACCTGCTTCTCCCAGTGGTTAGTGTATTTTGTGAATATTTAGCAAGCTGGTTGCAACTTCAGAAAATAGCCCATCTCTAATTCCTTAATTCCTATTTCCACCAGAAGATTTTTTTTCTAATAGCTGAAATTTATCTCAACTATTATTATTATATTTATCTCAACTATTAACAAATTTATCTTTTGTATTATCTCTCTATACATGAGTCTATATGCAACATTACTAACCGAGGCAAACTAACAGGAAGCATTCCATGTGTGCATCATTTACAGTACTTGTGATTCATGCTACGTTAAAAACACTGCCTCACCTTCCCTTGTCTTATCAACATTACAGCCTAACACCCTGTGAGCATAACTACTTTCAGCATTAATGTATATGGACAATGTAAGGATGTAAAGGGAAAATCAGATACCACAGCTGTTTCATCTTTTTCCAATTCAGAACCCTAATGATCTTTCACTCTGTCAGAATATTTTTCACTCTGTTTTCTGTGAAAAGTTACGTGCTTTTCCCACACATATGAAGGAACAGCTTGTAATACACACACACAGAAAGAAAACAAACAAAAAAACAAAACAACAACAATAAATTGTTGTATTCTTCATGGCTTTGGGCTATATATTAAATTAAAAGAAACCCTAACAAAACACACAGAATATACTTCAAAATCAGTCAAAAATCTATAGCTTTTTACCTCATGTATATTTATATTGAGAATGCAAGTAAATTACTGACTAGAAAAAGAAGTTTCATTCCTTAATTCTTTCTAACTTTCAAAGAAGAATTATATTTCTATTAGAAAAAGGAAGAGTGGGCTACTTATTTGTAGAATAAGTTAGTTTGCTTTTCTTTCCTTTTTTTTTTTTATTAGAATGGCACTAGTAAGATCTGTTAAATAATATGTACATAGAAAATAGCAGGCTTTTGTTGTTTTTTTTAAGTGCATGTAACGACAGAAGGTGTGATTTAGAGACATTGGAATGACAGGCCTAAGCAGGATTTACCATATATAGTTTCACTAGTGTAAATAAATAAATATCATAACCACCACTAGAATTGGGTATTTTACAATAATCTGTATCAGTGGAATTTGCCAAGGCCACTGAAAATTATTTCAATATTAAGGATTAAACAACAGAACACATCTGAAAACACCCATATTTTCAGAATAGAGGACTGAAATGTTGGGAAATATCAAGGAACATTGACATACAATAGAAAATAATTACAACATGAGTAATAATGTAGCAAGATATTCTGCCACTTCTTTGGTTGAAAGGTGGTGACAGATTTGTGAATTTATTATGATTAATTTAGAACAGCCTTCTATCCACTGCAATCTTAAGTGCTTGCTAGTGTTGTATACATGATAGTGCAGAGTGTAGGGGTATGCAAATCACATAAATGCATGCAAGCCACTGGAAAAATAACCACAGTATTACAGATGAAATGAAAGGGTGTCCTACAGGCCTTGCAGAGTAGTGCCTCTAAAGGAATCAGATTCGTCAAGGGTTTTCTCATACAGCTCTCTGCTGACAGCTGTGCTGTTTACAATCTTTTTCCCTAAAAACCCTGCAGTATCATTCAGATGGGGTCCACTGCCTAAGAACATCTCAGCCACTTGGAGTACAAATTGTAATGTCCAGACTTGTTTGAATTATTCATCAGAGGTTTGGATAAATGGGCACATGACTCTGCTGCAAGTTTGATGAGGACACAAACTGGGAGGGGTGGCCCATACCTCAGAAGGACCTTGACAGATTGTAGATAAGGGGAGAGAAATTCAACAAGGGCAAATGCAGGGTTCTGCACCGGAGAGGAAAAGCTGTCCTGCCAGCAGTGTATCCTGGAGGCAGAGAAGGCCAACACTACCCTGGGGTTCATTAGGTCATTGCCAGTAGGTTGAGGGATGAGGTCCTACCCCTTGTTGTCCATCAGAACCCCTAGATCCTTCTCTGCAAAGCTGCTTTCCAGCAGGTCAGCACCCAGCCTGTACTGATGAGGTGAAATGAGAATCAGTGAAAATAAAACAGCTCAAGGAAAAACCTGAAGGGCTGAAGAGATATCCAGTGGTGATCAAAATGTCATCAATTTTCTGTGATGGAATAAATAGGTCTGTCCTTTGGAAATGTTAACTGGTCTCAGTTTTCTGGAGATCTTGAACAATGTGAGAAATACCCCCACACACACACGAAATACAGTCTTGAAAAATACATAAATTTAATATTCTGAGTGGCTGACATCACAGAATGTAACTCTGCTGAGACCAGAGAAGACCTAACCTTTAAGCTTGTGTTTTTCTGGAAACAGAGGTCAGCCAAAAAAACCCAAAGAAATAAAACTTGCAGCTTAACTCTTTCAACTGAGCTGAATTCAAATGCTTCATCTTACCAGCATTTTGCAGATCAGAATGTTAGTATGAATTTAAAATAGTGTATTAAGATTAATGAGAATTTATTATGTCTGTGCTGTGGCGTAGTATTAGAGATTAGTAATTTGAGTGAGAAAATTATGTGTGTTTATTTATCTGTGGGCAATTTTACTCTCTTGGTACCTTACTCCACTTACCTGTAACTCAGTGTATCTATATTTAAACCACAATTATATACCATTTTACAACTAATAATCTTACCTGATATCACCAAAATTACCCAACATGACCCAAGTTGAGCTTTTTTACAAGATTTATATCAGTAATAATTATGATAATTGTGATCACAACATACTCCCTAAAGTCTGTTTTGTCTTTCTGACAAAGCAGTTTTCTGCATGAATTGATGCTGATGAACATCTAGTTCTTGAACATATCTTAAAACCTCACCTGTGATTTTTTTTAAAGATAATTTTAAAATTATGTTTTTATTCTTTGAAAAGTGAGACACTGATGCGTTTTGTTGAAAAAAAAAACTGATCTTGAGAATGCATAGAGGATATGGTTACCAAAAAAAAATCTTTCAAGTGAGGCTATTTTCAGGTTTCTACACCTCAGAATAATTGCTTATTATAATATTTTATGTCAATTCAAGCATTAACTCATTCTTGTCTTTAAATCTTGGCAATCATTTTTTATTTCTTGAGGACAACCTGACACTGCAGCATTAAACACAAAATTTTTATTTCTTTGATTCTGACCTAGCTATCTGTTTCCTGATAGTAATTTCACTTACAGAAAAAAAGATTGAAGATAATATATATTTTTAGTGCTGAGAACTCTGCCAATGTACTACAATTACATTGATTCTCCAATCACTTTGTTTTATTTGAGTATATGGAAACAGCATTTCATGGGATTCATTTATTTTTTCCTTTCTGAGTTCCTTCTTGACTCTTCTTAATTCAAAGTGAACTTTTTTTTAAAGATTTGGGACTCTGTTCTTATTATGTTTCATTTTTCCTATGCTTACTAAAAGATCATTACAAAGTAAAATCTTTCTGAGAAATCAGAAATCATGTAGAAACAAAAGCAAATGAAAATGAATATATTTAAATAGCCCTAACAGAGCTCTGCAGCGCCTTGTGAAAATGCAGTGTAACAAATAATAAAAAATATTTTCCCATCTTTTCCCCTACTCAACTGCCAATCACAATTACAGCTCAGTTGAAGTGATTTCCACCATTACAAGTTGTTCTGTGTCTCGGTGAAATGCTGCTAGCTTTCTTCATAATGGTCCATCTGGTGCTGTATTTTGGATTTACAGCTAAACCAGTGTTGATAACACAACAGTATTTTGACTGTTGCTGAGTAGTGTTTGCAGAGCATCAAGGCATTTTTCCCCCACTGGACTCTCCTAGAACTTGGCTACAGGTGGGTCAGAAATTGAGAGAGGCATAGACAGGACAGATGACTAAAATTGGCTAAGGGGTATTCCCTGCCATGCAACATGATAAGGAACACAACCTTTGTTAAAGGAACAAGTGGGGGGATTTTTGTTTTCCAAGATGATTTCTCTCAGTCATCATGTCAGTTGGGAAAGGCTGTGATTACCTTTGCATCCCTTGCATCCCCAACCTTATATCTACTCCACTGTCTTTACCTCAGCTCATAAGGATTTGGTGTTTTTTAATTGTTTAGGGGTTGATTTCTTTTAATTTTTTTTTTTCTCCTACTTTCTATTCCCCTCCTGCTGGGAGTCAGAAGTATGAGCAAGCAGCTGCATGGCTCATTAGCTACTGACCAGTGTCACCCCCCTGCACTCCCTCTGCCTTGGGAGCATCTCTCTCAGGGCTGGCCCGAGCTCCTTTTGGCTCCTGACTCAGGTCAAAGTGCTGAGCTCTGATGGTGCCTCTGAGGGAGCAGTTCACTGTCCACAAACAAGAGCCCCTGGGGAAGGCAGTGAGAGCACACACCTCATCTGGGAGCAGGAAACTAGCAGCAGCTTGGAACAAGGAAACAAATAACCTCAAGGAAATGCCAAGGCTGGGGAGGAAAGCGGTGCACCATCAGTGGTGAACTCCCTCCTGTGTATGTGCAGGTGGTAGGAGCTTTCTGTGACACCCTCGCTTCTGATGGTTGATGATCTCACTGACATTTGGGGAGAGAACATGAGCTCAGCAGAAGAAGGGTAATGAGTAAGATTGGTAAGTAAACCATTCTAACTTTATTGCTGATGAGACTATTCTAGATTAAGACTATTAAAATGAAAATATTAATAGGAATATCAAATTAACTTCACAACTATTATGTGATCTTTTTTTGGTTATAAAAAGAGCTAGTAATGCTGCTACCATTATTCCATGAAATTCAGATTCCAGGAATGGTAACAGAAACATGTTTCTGCTTCAAGTATAGCAAAACTGGACATAAGTGGTAACATTCCTGCAATGAAAATATTTCAGAGTAGCATTTCTAAGAATCAAATCATCATACAGCTGTCAACAGATATTTTTTCAGGCTGCTATTTGCAATAGGTCTCATACCTTATATGTTAAGCTAAACCCATATTTTTAGACTTCATTTTTCTGGTACTAGGAGAGAAAAAATGTGTTTCAAGGTAATGTCATATTGGTAGGTATTTAAGATAAGAAAGAAAGAAACTCCTGATGAGAGGGAAAAGATGACTATCTTAAGTAAAATGTTTCTGAATTTCTGCAACAAGGCATTAAAATTCAACAGTGGGATGTGTAGCAATAATATTCTCCTCTTAGAAGTTCTTAGATACCCACTGAGCAGCCACTCACCAAAACCATTGAGATTTAAATGTTTATCTAAGTGGATAACTAAAGTGCTCACGGTCTACATACCTGATTTAATATTTAAAAATTACATCACTATGTATTACTGTGTCTTGCATTGGACTGCAATAAAACAAGCCATTGAGACAATAGTTATGATAGATATCCATTATAGATGTAATGTTATGTCAATTATAGATCATATTACATTATTATATTATAAATTAAAAGCCATATCTTATCATACAATCATAGAAATACCTGTCAACACTATAGCTATTGATTTAATACTGGCTCATGGGAGAAAGGTAGTGGGAAATGCTTAAGAAAAAATCTCTGGTTTAACAAATTTGTCTGCCCTCTAAGTTTGTTCTTTCTTTTCTGGGACCTAATAACAAGTAGAGCATTAGAGGAGATGTGGCTTGCATCCCTTCAGTTTAGGGTCTGGCAGGATTTACTGGAAACACAGCACCCCTGGCTTTGTAGGGTCTTAACTGAGCTTCAGAAAACCATATTGTGCTAGAGATTTTATGACCTGTTTTCTGCAAGGGGAAACATGATATGCAGATGCAGCCAACACATTAAAAAAAACAATGAATGAAAACTCTAATGCTGAGTCCAGTGCAGTAAACCCACCAAATTCTAAAGCACGTCAACACTAGAAATAAAAGGAGCTAAATTGGTTTGCCTGCCTGATATGTTCCATGTACAGCAGCTATATACAGTTCAGCTCAGTAATATCATGGGTGAACCAGCTAATTAGTAAGACAGCAAGAATAGTAAACAGATTACACCATTATCTGGTGACTTCTGCAAGTCAAAGAGCTGATTCACACTGCTTCCTGTATCATCTCCAAAATAAAGTGATCATCAAGATGCGCTATATAACTATTTCTGTGCAATAATTGAATTCATCTGTCTTTGAAAGTTAGTCATCTAAACTTTCCTCACCCTCAGAGAGGCCACTTTTATTTTGGACAGTTCACTTATCAGTGAAACACATGAATTAAAATAGTAGTTTCTTTATCTCTAAATATACTGATTTAATGAAATATGGTTTTGCTTGTGAACCTTATATTTGAGGAGAAAATTGGTAGTTTTCACACAAGAAATTATTAATGGAATAACTAGCAAAATAAGAATTCCCCTCTGACCTTTCTGCTTCTTTTACAAGAAAGCTTAAAAAGCTAATATATGCAAATATCAGTAGTTTTAAAAATAGATTTATATTAGTTATGGATATTTCAAAACTCTAAATATTTAGCAAAACTTAGATTAAACTTTCAATGTTTATCTACAGTCTGACTTTCCAAAGGCAGTTTAGTCACACCATCTTCACATCTGTATTTTTAAAGAACAGAACTCAAAGGACAAAAAGGACAAAAAAAGTGGTCATAACAGTTTTTGCAGCCCTTAGATTTCAGAAATTATGATCCAGGCCACAGGGCAATGGGCTAGGTCTTGGAAATCCTGGATGGAGCAGAAAAACATTGAAAATATTTTTCTGTTCTGATATTTTTTTCAGCTTTCATAAGAGTTGTTCAGTTTCTCAGTCATTACAGAGCCCGAAACCCATCTTTTGTTTCCTACTGCTCTCTTTGGTTCAGAGAGCCAGGATGCAAAGGATCTTATACAAAGGGTGAGAAGAAGTAAAAAAAAGAATAAATTCCCAACTCTTTTACATCTTTTGGATTATCCTAAGTTAGTCCATAGGAACTGCTTATAAAAGGATAAATTCCTACACTCAGTAGAAGTTACACATCAGCTTCAAGAAAGACTGAATTCCACTCTTTTCTAATTTCACAGCCATCAGTATAAAAATTGGCAGCAATGCTTTGCTCTCCCAAACTGAAACCGACTTTTCTCAGCTGTACAAACGAGCAAAGAACAAAGGTAAAAACAACTCGATCAGATTTCTTCACGTTCATGAGTTAGAGAGTACACCTGAATATGGCTGGAAAATTGTAGAGCAGACAGGTACCCAGGATGGGGTTCCTACTATTCCATACCAAGTTGCATACAGGAATCCAGTGGTATCGTTCACTTATTCTACAACATTATTACTCTGAGATCCTAAAAAACAAAACCAAAAAACCCTGAGGTATTAAAACCCTTTAAATCCTTATAGAGTTACTAAGATTTTCTTGTGCTGTGATATACTTCAAAGCAGGAATTCAAGTGTCTTTATCTTTTCTAGTGTATACAGAAGTCATCCATGGAGCCTCCCCCAACCAAATAGCTGTTTTTCGTGTTTCACAATACCTTTGTGACATTTTTAGCACATTCCTTTGGCATCATTCATATGACTCATATAGATTTAGGCATTTTAGTTTTCATTTTACTTTCAAGAATGTCTGTTGACAAATAGCTAAGAAGCAGTTCAAACTCTGCATGCTTTTCACTTCATCATCTCAACTTGGCTGAAGTAAACAGTGCACATGAAATATTTATATTACATACCAGAAATGCTTCCTGCAGAGAAACAACAGAAGACTGGGTTCAATCCTGGCATGATTCTATAGAACTTTACAAACATATCTTTCACTCCTACTACTAGAGACCAAAATCTCAGGCACTCAGCCTTCCATTTTGCTAGAATACACCTCTTATTTACTTAACAGTTAATTCTAGTATGGAAATTAATAAGTCACTACAAGAAAGAAAGACAAAGTTTGAGAGGGACCATTTATTACTGGACATCTATCCTCTTAGGGAACAGCAAGAACAAGAACAGCAAGAATTTCCCCCTAAGAGCTGGGAAGCCAAGGGGGATACCATGGCTGGTAGGCAAAGAAGCCACAGTCTCATCTCACATTACCCAATCAAGACAAACAGGACCAAACCAGTGATGAGTCTGAAGTCAGTCCCTAAGTCACAGCCAGGACCATGTGCATTAGACCTGGCAGGCAGAAAGGTCAAGATGGTCTCAAAGTTCCTGTACCCAAGCACATCTCAGCAAGACATTGTTTTGGTTGTTGTTTAGAATACACAGAATTCTCTTGATAATCCATTCTTTTTTTTTCCACTTCTTTTCTCTGTAAATTGAAAAACCCTGGTTCAATCAAGCCTGATACACCAGGCTGGTGCTATGACACTGCTAAAAGGCCTCAGGGATTAACATCGGTTTTGGAGACACATGTACAGCCTATGCTATGGCCACAACAGCCCCAGGAATAAAAGATCCTTTCTAATTGAGCTGTGAATGTAATAGAACCAAAGAACAGCAAGGCTAAAGGGAATCTTATTTTCCTGAGCAGTCAAAACCCCACAGGATACACAGAATCAGAGAGAAAACTGACAGTAACTTTTAGATTTCTGGCAACTGCTGTGAGCCAAACAGCTGCTGCTGGCAAACCAGGGAATACAGCATCTCCCTTCTGCCCTAGTATCCCATATCTCAGCTGTAAGGTACAGCTGCACAGTTACTTCCAGGTGGAAATGAGTGTGCTCTGGATGTATTCTAAGCCTGAAGGGTGGGATAATTTCCAAACCAGAAGACATGTTGTCAAGTTAGCATGATCTTGAGCTATTAAGCCTTGCTGACAAGCTGCACATAAAGCACAAGTAGATGCCCCAAGGGTAAGGGTTGAATTTTCCTCCCTTCCTGCAGAGTGTTGCATGGATTTACATCTAATCCCCAATTTTTCATATGTACCTTGCCTGCATCTGTGTGTTGATAGGACAGCTGTTTTCAGTGTTTTAAGGATGTTTAGACATTTCTTGTGTAAATTAATGCCCAGTTCAGGTGCAGAGATTCTTGATTCATAATAAATAAAAAGAAGGTAAAACATATTAGCCCATTACTTGCTTCCAGAATGTATTTACATATTCATCCTCAAGAAAGGATTAAAAATCCCTATCGCGTATGTATTTTCTACCCTTTCCTATCACTAAGCTGTTGAATAGCAAAAGCTGTTCAAGTTTTTAAGGAGAGGAAAAAAAGAAATGTTTAAATGTAGATTTTGAAGATAAAACAATCCCAAAATTATGTCTCAGATAATAGTAAAGAAACATGAGAAACACTCTAAAGGAAAAAAATTGCTGTGAAACACTTGAACCAACAAAGCTAATGTTTATGAAATGCTTAACTGCTTTTGTAATGTAAGGTATATGATTTACTTCTACAAAATAGACTTTATGAGTAGCAACAATCATTGTGTAAAAACAGTGTTTTTTTGTTGACTATTTTATTATTATATTCATAATATTTGGTGATTTTCCTGAAGCTGTTTGTTCCAACATTATTATATTTCATTAGATTCTCAGTTTTAATTTACAAATAAAAAATATCATAATGGTCTTGAGTTTTACAGAAAAGCATGTTTATATACTAAATATTCAAAACTCAGAAAACAAATATGAAGTATGTCATAAATAGAGCTTAAGAATTAATAAATCTGCAGGTATTTGAATCTAGTCAAGACTTCTTATAAGATCTTGTTTCAATTTCTGAGCAGCTGAGATTATCACTTTCATATCTCCTCTGTTCTGCCATAGTGTATTTGTAACACAGAGCTGAAACAAAAGCTTCATGTAATAATGTCATTGGGTTCATTTTTGTGGTGTATCCTCAGAGGTTTTTCCCTCACATTCCAAATGTGTTTGTAAGAAGGCATCACTACAGTCAGAACCATGTCAGGAGTTCAAACTTTAATAAGATAACTTTTGAAAAAAACCTTCGTATCAGGAAAATCATGCCCCCTCGATTGAATTCAGCAAACCTCCAGGTCCACATCATGTCTTGTTTCTGTCTTCCAAATGGAAATGTCTTCTAAATGGCAGTGGTTTCACTTTTGCAAACATGGAGAGAAAAACAATGGCATAACATTTTTAAATGCTTTTTAAATGACCATAATGTTAAATACTTTAGCAGAGATTAAACAGTTAAAAGGAACTGAAGGCAGACATAGGCACAGAAACCCCATGTTTTATAACACTCCACATCTTTGCTGTTATTGTGAGCATTTCAGAGGCATCTCACAGATTACACAGAGTAATCTGTAGGAGTATATTGGTTTTAGTTTGTTTCTTAAATGTAATCTAAGCCCTGAGAGGAACCTAAACCATACTTCTGTCATTGAACTCTCAGCAGGGACAGTGCTGTGTCAGGAAAGTTGAGATGTCCTCTCCTTCACGCTTGGAAGGTCTGAGCTGATATCTCTGTCCTCTTAGACCTGGCCTTGACTTTCATTCTCCCTTTGGATGAAAGTGTACTAAGTAATGCAGGGAACATAAATGAGGCGTTATTTTAGTTCCCATTCCTAAAATTGTTCCCATTTTTAATCAAATGTCAAAGGAAATAACCCATCTCCTTGGCAGATGCAGAAGGACAAGCCCTCGTACTTACTCGTCAGACTGAGAGAATCAGAAAACCACAGTTTGCAAATCCTGATGTTCATGGTAGGTTTTAAGACAACTTCTAATTTTGGATTGTGCAACAGTATAGGTTCTAAGATTCCTGTTCTACTAAAAATACTTATGTAGTACATTCTAATATCCTAAAAAGAATATTTATTTCAGGAAATCTTTGAAATAATTTTCCGAGATTCTAATTCATAAGCTTAAAAAGCTTGAAAATACTGAATATCATCTTCTGAAAATCAATAATTTCCTCCAGATTGTTAAGTCTAGACCCTTTTTTCTTTTCTTTCCTCAAAAGTAGACACCAAAACACCTTTGAGCACTTGGGACTGAATGATGGGTGGCAACAAGAGTTAGTCACCCAATGTACACACCAGTGCCTTGAGGACACACATCTATATATTTCGGGTCTGAAAAGTTTTAGAAAATATAGGATTTTGATTCATGTGTACAGAAGCAAACAGCCGAGGTTGTTTTAGAGGAATTAACTCAGAACTGAGGCAGAAAACAGATCACAGTAGGTGTTGCCATCTTCAGATGCTGAAGAAATTTTGCCAGATTTCATCTACCAACCTGGCAGCTCCTAAATCATAGAGATATTTTGGAAAATGTTACCTACACTCACTTGTGACTAATGATAGCTGAGACTCTAGAGAGCAATTTGGAGGTCATTCTGTGCCTGCTGCCTCTATTTCATCAGTCCTCTCATGGGGCACACTCCATGCTTACAGGATCAGTTAGGAATTTATTGTGCTTGTAGGGCTTTGAAGATGTAAACCACTGTAGATTAGCAAGCTTTAGGTTGCAATTACTCTGATTATCCTTCACAAAATGTTATTTATTTATTTCAAAAGTACCGTAGATCTTGTTGATATTCTGATTTTGACCCTGCTGAATAAAAGGAAAGCTATTTTCAGGTTTGTTTTTTTTGGTTTTTTTTTTTTTTTTTTTCTTTTTTCCATTTAGCCATTACTCTTTTCCCTCTATCTTATATACGTGTTGTAAAAGAACAGAAAGGTAAGATGTGTTATTCTGTTCAATATAAAATTTGTCTTGACCACCATCTAACTTGTAATTTGTAAAATCTTATACTAGCAAAATGAGGTTCTGCTTCAATTTTCAACTAATAGCAACTGAGTACCAGCCTCTACTCAGAAGTATCAATGCAACAGCTCTCTATTTTTTTGGACAGACTTACTGCACAGAAATGAGAATTTGTCTTATTCTAATACTCAATAATTATACAGTCAGTAAAACGTTAGGCAGATCATAAGGGCACATAATGCAATGACCTATGATTTAAAACTAAACATCAGGAATAACATCCAACTCTCTCTCAGGATCATATGACTAATCTCAATTTTCTGTATCTGGGAAAATGCTGATTGGAGTCAGGTTCCTGTCACACTCCATCTTCTGCAGTGATTGCAGAGAGCAACCTACCAAAATACAGCTGGTCATTAAAACCATTAGACTGTCTCTGTAAAGTAAGAGATGAGCAACTTTGCATTCCTATCCAAGACAGAGCCTGGATATTGGGGTCCTTTTATGTTAGGTACACTGAGAGGCAGGATCTAGTCCTATTCTTAATAGAGTCATAGAATCATCCTATGACCAAACACTACCTTGTTAATGAAACCAAGTACTAAGTGCCATGTCCAGTTGTTTATTGAATATTGCCAGGGATGGTAATGCTATCACCTCCCTGGGCAGTCCATTCCAATGCTTGACAACTCTTTCAGTGAAGAAATTCTTCCTGATGCCAAACCTGAATCTCCCTTGGCCTGCTGGAGACCATTTCCTTTTGTCCTGTCACCAGTTGCTTTTGAGAAGATGCTGTCACCTGGCTACACCCCTCTTTCATGTAGTTGTAGAGGGAAATAAGGTCTTCCCTGAACCTCCTTTTCTCCAGCTGCTCCTCATAGGATTTACTCTTTCAACAATCTACCGGCCTCCTTGTCTTGCCCTGGGTAGGGCCCAGTACATCAATGTCTTTCTTGAATTGAGGGGTGAACTGAACACAGGACTTGAGGTGCTGGGTGCAGAGGTACAATGACTTCCCTAGGTGACTGAAGAAAGATATTCACTTTTTTTGTGATCTGCTCCAGGACAGAGTTGTTTTTCCCTCTACCTGCTGATTAACGGTGTCTGGAGAATACTTAGAGGGCTGGAAGCATGTTAAAAAGGTTCCTCTGATGGATGTCAAAAATAATTTTTTTTTTGTATATCATAGAACAGTGTGAAGAGTAAGGTCTGCCGGACAAGAGCTGTGACATAAGTCTATTTGATAGTGAAAAGAACCTTTTTTTGGGGCTCAGAACCAGGAGGAGAAAGCAAAATTTGGTGTTGTCCCATCCTTCTTTCCAATTGGTGATAAATGAAACAAGGAGCAATCAAACCAATAACAAAGAAACACCCTTTGAGACTTTATTTCCATAATCTTCCTGGTTTTTCATACTTTCACAAATGTGTATCTCAAGGTATTTTATGCCAATCTGTGTATATATCAAATCTTTGCTGTTTATTTTTGGCTTTGTCTTGTAATGATTATGATCTTTCAAGGTAAGAAAATAGTAATCCATTAACATTTAACATTTTGCTTTGTATGCATTCTCCATCCATGCAGTAAATCAGCAGGTGTTCTTTGAATTGCTGGAAGAAATGTAACCTCGTAACTTTGTAGAAAGCTTGTAGTGAAGAATTTCAAAATTTTTCCTTCCAGGCTAGCAATCTTTTTCAAAGTTTTATTCAGGCAGTCGACCTCTCTGTTGTCTTGAAGGTAGAATGTTCTTCACTGCCAGTATATGAAGCCTCTTCTTCTGAGAAAAATAAGATTTTGGTAAAATTCTGAAAAAAGTGAAATTGTTTATTACATGTTGAAAATATTATAATTTTAACAGTATATGTGATTCAAATCGAGTTTATAAATTCTATTTCAGATAATCTATCAAAGCAGTAGGATAGCAAATAAATCAGTTGTGACCTTAAGTACCAATTTAAAAAATTTCTAATTACATCTAAAGTTTAGGAAGAGTTTGTAATTACAGTATATAAATTAATGCATTTTTGGCATAAGACTGGCTTCAAGCTTAGATAACTTCAATTTCAACATGCAATTCAGTCCACCAGCAGAGTTCTCACAGTTACAGTTTTATCATAACAGTTGTTGGTGCTTCTCATAAAACAGTTTTATCCACTGAAAAATAAACCATGGCCAAGCATGTCATGGATATTTTGTTAGAAAAGTTTATTTTATAGAATAACATGCTGTTGTAGAAATAAGTGAAAATATCTGGGATTATTGGATCACCTTGTTATCAGGAAAAACACATAATTTTCATATTAATGAGATGTGTCAAAAAGTAGTTATAAAGTTCTCTCCAGCACTGTGGTAGCCATGCTTGTAATCTGTGCAAGTACTCTATATCATCGCTTATCTGGGCATCTGGTAGAGATAAGGGCAGATGAGATAAGCAGCCAGCTATCACAATTTCAGTTTCTGGTCTATTCTCTGTGTCATACATAAATGGAGTATTCTCACTGATCTTCAGGCAATTTGCATTCCTGTTTATCTGAATCCTTTTATTGCTAAGTGTCATCGAGGAGCTTTGCTGTGATTGCAGTTAGTGTCTATATACCCAAAGGTAGTTCCTTCAGTTTCCCAAAGCCCTTAAACAATACAGTGATTCTTTTTCCAAGTGGGATACAATTTGTTAGCTGCTTCTCTTTAAGTGCTCTTGACACAAGTGTTCTTCTTGATCTGTCTTCTTGAGTTTGAGTAGGTGTGAAGCCAACATTCTGTCTTGTCAACCATTGTCATAATGGCAGGTAACATGGAATCAAACTGTAAGTGCTTCTCTATTCAAAGAGAAGTCTTACAACAGGCTGAGCCTTGTTTCTATCTTATCTACCTAAAAAGAGGTTGGTGTTTTCGTGGAAAAATTATCTCAACAGCTAAACATATTGAAACATACGTAGGAAAGAATTCC
This sequence comes from Malurus cyaneus samueli, assembly GCA_009741485.1. NCBI lineage: Eukaryota > Metazoa > Chordata > Aves > Passeriformes > Maluridae > Malurus > Malurus cyaneus. The sequence continues at coordinate 15,314,698 of CM019237.1, forward strand.
ACTGGAGTATCAAAGTGTAGGAGACTATAGTCTGTGAGACTTTATTATCTGTGGTGGAATACGGCCATGTGCTCTGGTAACAGTTTAATTTTCTGACAAGTAATGTCCTAAGAAACTCAACTGCCTGCCTGAAACAACACTTGGCAAAGTTCGATTTCAGTGTTGTGGCACTGCAGGATGAGCTAAGCATCAGGAATCTTTTGAAGTGCAGTAACATCCAGAAGAAACAGAACTTGACAACAGTTATTGAGAATTATGGGTGTCATTTGTCCAAAAAGCACTTGATGCTGAAGCAACTTTATACAGAATACGCTTGTCTTATGTAACAAATGCTGGGATATCTCTGGGATATCTCTGCTGCCTTATGCAACCTATTTTTTTTTTTTTTTTTTTTGTACTCAGTCTTGAATGCCAAAACTACAAAATGTCTTGACATTTTGGACTTCTACAGCTGTTTCAGTGTGTGAGGTTCAATCACCACTCCAGCTAACCTGGTTCAGAAAAAAATAATTGAAGTGTGTCAGATTTCTGTGTGGATTTATTTATTTATTTATTTCCTTTACTTTGTGCATGAACACTGAGAAAACACAGTGTTGTGTCAACAGACTTAGTAATGTTTAATATAGTTCAAACAATCCAGTTTGAATTTTTTGAGAAGGAAGAGATAAACTATGTAAAGTAAGAATCCTGATCGTATTCACCACAACTGGAATGGGAAATGTCGGTTTCACACTAATATATGAAGCTGAATGCAAGCTCCACAATGGGAGGTGGTGCTACTCTTAATAGAAGGTGAAATTCAATCACCAATTTTGTAAACTCTACCTTCTGATGCCTAAAGTTTAGTATAAAAAAAAGCAAAAAAATCACTACTTCAACTCCCCTCTATCAATCAAAAATACTTGATGAAACCTCCTAAATTGAAAACCTGCAAATAGCATGTATTAGCTTATATTTTCAGTAAAAGTATAATATTAATTATAAACACACTTGAAATTATGTCTATAGATCATCTGCTAGTTTTCATTTAGCTAATAAACTTGCACAAAACCATTAATTTTATGTGAAATATTCCATACTGGGACCATAATCTATAGATAGAAGTTAAAATTGTTTCTCCAAGTAATTTCTCCAGTTCTCAATGGATGTTTCAAATTTCTACATACAAAATAATCTGTATTTTCATGGCTCATAAACAATTACTGACTAAAGACACCCTACACAGGGTGGATATTTTATTTTCTTAAATTTGAATAAGTGTTGTTGGGTCAATAGAATTATTACTGCTGGATTAGTGTTTCTCCCATTTAAATGATTGAATTTTAACTGCAGGGCTGTAATATGTTACTGTTGTACAGTGAATTGATTTTTATAGAATAGTTTCATTTACTTGAAAAATGTCTAGTCTTTTAATGAATGTGAATTACAGTACATTTAGATTCAATTTTCAAATAATTTATTTTAACTGTGCAGCATTACCATGTCACTATTCATTACAGAATATTTTAAGAAGTAGTTTTAATTATGTGGAAAAAAAATATTTTACATGCTAGTGAACATTTCTTGAAATTAAAAGTAAGATCCATATTTAAAGCGTATTTTTATTTCATTGTGTATAAGTCAATTTTACTAAAGTAAGATACCTCTTTGTCCCTTGAAGTCCTAGTGTAGAAGGGTGTTGTTACTACTCCCCTAAATATATTTTATGTATTTTTGTGGTATAAATAGTGCTTCCATGAAATTTCCAACCCTCTTTAATACAACTTCCTGCTTCCAACAACAAATGGATTTTCCCCTGTTGGAAGTGGGATAGTGGGTTAGCACTGTGGCCATATATATTAAAGGATATGGGGTCTAAATATGTGCCAATGCTATGGCTTCTAACATTGCTTAATATTTTTTACACAATAATTATGTGGAGTCAGTCTTCAAATATTTTTATCTTATTGAGGGGAAATGATTCTTTAACTTGCATCCAAAAAATTGAAAACTGGCTGTTCCTGATTCTTAACCCCTCTTCTGTATCTGGAGCACAGTGACAGCTACTGTCAGAAAAAGCTGTAGCAGAATTTAGAGGCTGGATGGACCCCTTTTTCAACCAAGGAAACCTGTGACATAAAGTCCTGGGTTGTTCTGATGACTGAATGGCTGGGAAAAGGTAACTCCACCTCCATGCTTATGGAAAAGAGAAGTGTTAAAAATTTTCCTCTACAAAGATGGGATTATCTTCTGTTATTTAGTGTATAAAAGGCATAAGGAAAGTTGAATTCTATCAGTGGAGAGTCAGTTCTCTACTGAACTGAAAATGAGACATTTTCTTCAATCAGATAAGCTCTGAGGAGTTTTACTAGTCAATTTTCACCACTGGCATATTAGTTTTATCATTTTATCTTCTTTGATGGAACAAAGGCTTTCTGATTACATTTTAAAAGGTATAACACAGACAAACAATAGATTTATCCATTAAAACTTTCATCAGATAACTATAAAACTATGTGGTATGATGTGGAAAATTTTACAATTACAAGATAGATCCCAATACGTACATTGAAAGAAGAGCAGCTGCCAAATAACTTTTTACCCTCCCTTTGAGGTGCATTTTCATGCACTTCTTTGATATTTCTCTAGGTGAATTGTCTTCTCAAATCTAACATATTGATATAGTTTTTGTCACCCCAGAAGAAATCTAGATTGGTCCTCAGCCTTCTTTCTATATCAAACAGGAACTTTTCAACTGTTTTATAAATGACTTAACTGTCCTGGGTTTTGTTGGTGGGTTTTTTTCCCCCCCTTTTGTCCTTTCTAAAGTTTTTGTTTGTTTGTTTGTTTGTTTGTTTGTTTTATTTTCTTCTTGATGGGACATGGTGAAGAAATAGGAAACAGTCTACAGCTAAACTCATAGAAAAAAAGAGTGCAATTAGATTTCACAAATGGGGAAGAATGTCACATTCAAAGGTTTGAAAGATCAAAAATCCACTCATAATCATGAAGTCTAGAGTTTTCCATCAGTATAAAGTCAGAGCTAGGTTAAAACACATGCAAGTTTAAAGATTCTATTTGCAATGTGAGAAAAAAACCCACACCACAATAACATCAACTATAACTTAACTTTTCTTTTTCCTGGAGAGCTTGAAGTCTTTCTAGATGATTTCTGTTTAGATCGAGTTGAAGCAGAAAGACCACTTTCAGTAATGGAGCTCATGGAAATCAGTCAATGGAACCACAGTAAGTACTGCTCTATTGTTGTCTTTACCTTATAGTGAAATATTGCTCCACAATTAAAATACTAGTGTCATACATAATTTTATATATTAAAAAAAAATCTGTATCATAAGTGTGATTGATATGACCACCTGAAAGGTTAAAAAACATTCATTTCTTTTAGCTGTTTCTGATTTTTAAGCCCTATTCTACCTATTTCTCAGGGGTAGTTCAAAACAACAAAAATATTAAGAAAATGTGATGCTCTTGAATAAAATAAAGTATCAGAATCACAAAGATATGGTAGCCCATAGTCAACAACCTTTTAAAAAAAAAGTGTATGACTTTTATTCTTACATGAAGTTTTGACAAGGAGGAAGAAGTTATATGTAGCAAAAGCCTATCCACTTTCTGTTTCATTCTTGCAAAACATTTTATTCCACTGGTATTTAATATCCTAGCATGGCAGAAAATCTCTCTGATAGCCTTAATTTTATTTGTCATTCATTAAGATTTCAATTAGGAAGTGTGAATATGAATTGTTAATATTGTCTGTGAAGGATTTTTTTTAGATTAATCAGAAAAATCTAAATTTTTTAGATTAATAATAGTCTGTTAACCTGTATTTGGACTAACATAAAATCCTAATTTTCTTATGTATGTGGTCTTCCCTTTGCTTAGGAAAAGATTTTCTGTTAGACATAAGGTAATTCTTATTTGTAAGACTTAATGATTATGAAAGAATTTGTATTTTCACTCAGATGGTAGCTGGCAGTTTATCAATGTGTCCCTTATCTCTACAATATCAGCTCTTGTGAATAGTGATACCTTCAACAAGTATTACATTGCATTTCATACTGTTGTGCATAATGGCTTACTGCTAAAGGTTCAGACAGCAAAGCTGCAATGGTTTCAGATGAAGTAGTCAAAGCATTTTCTAATCTTTATGCTACACCTATCCATTAAAGCTTTAGTACTTCTTGTGGGGTAGTGGCAGCTAAATGCTTGTGAAGCTTTGGTATCTTCCTTCAGATTGTTTGCTTCTTCTTGTATGTCTGCACTGTTCCTTGGCTTGTGTAGTGCCTTTGAAACTGCAAATCTCCTCCATGGTCACCTCACTGCCCTGCAAGTTTTGTTTCGGCGATTGCTTCCCCCAAGGGTTACCTACAGGAGCCACAGCTCTTTTCCCGTTTATCCCTTGCTCCTGGATGGGGCAGCAGTTTGAGGCTGCTGGCCTCTGCTGGTGACAGACTGGAGCACATCGGCTCCTCTCCTGGGTCCTGCTTGCAGTCCACATGTTCCAGGAAGCAGCTCTAAAAATATTCTCCTCAAGAGGATCTCGGATCTTTTGAGTCATAACGACTGAATGAAATTTTCCCTCCACCTTGCGTTTCAGTGCACTGTCCACAGGGAACAGTTGAGTTAGGTCTGAGTTTATGGTATCCAAACTTTCTGATTGCACATCTGCAGTGTTCAGGAGTACAATCATTTCCTTCTTTGAAGATGAGATATTTACCCGCCAGAAAAGATGCATTTGTGCACACATGAGAAATTAGCAGTACAGCTAATTGCCAGCTTTGCTTTGCACTTTGTGCCTCATACAGACAAGCAGTGCAGTAACTAAACTCTCAGGCTGTGCATGGGATTTTATGTGAACTGATATGCAGGTCCATTTCCTGAAAGAAATCAGTGAGCAAATCCTCTAAATCTTTGTTGATTTTAATTTTTTAGTGACAATCTCATCTCAGTAAAAGTGAAATGGCAATAGGATAAAATGCCCTAGATCTCTGGCTCTTGCATTCGCCACAGTCTTACTTTGCTGTAGATGAAGTTTCAACCCGTGTTTTTAAAAAGGTCTTTCAAATTAAGAATAAAAGGAAAAGGCTTGTCTGTTTAATTTCTTTTAATATGTGAAATGAGAAGATATTGCTATAATTATAGTATTTCTCCCTGATTCGGCTTATCACTGAACAAATAACGAAGTGCACAAGATGTTTACATGCACGTACTGTCAGGTACTGTTAAAGTTAATGAAAGCTTGTAAAAGTAACTCTAAGTATCTTCTTAATGAACTTCACTGCAGTTTTATATGTGGTTTTGTAACTAGTGCACTGAGGTAAATGTTATACTTTAAAATTCACTAAGAGCTTAAATTCCCCAAATAACAACTTCGTAGCTAAAATATGCTGAACAGTTTTTTCCCTGAAAGTTTATGTTTAGACCAAAAAGTGGCAGGTGTTTGCAAAGGAAAATAGGTGTTTATTGAACTAATTTTTAACATATTCCATAATAAATGCCATTCTCTCATTCTTCAATAAAATACAGCTTCAGTTCTAGAACACAGATGCAACAGAAATGTCAGTGTTTGTTAAGTTTAAAGTCCTACATCTCATGGCTCGTTTTAAAACTAATTTTGACAAAGAAGGCATTGATTACACATTAAATATTTTAACACCTTCCATTAGAGATGTGATGGAAGTTATTTGATAAACTTGAGCAATGCAGTTAAGTTTTTGTTAATTTGTGGATTTACAACACTAAAAACAAACAAGCAAACAAAAAAACCCTCAAAGCCCTGAACACTATTTATATATTTTCAAACACTTTCCAACAAACACACATTATTTTTAATATCTGAAATTGAAAGTTTTATATATGGGCTTAATTTCTTAGCTGCCACTCAGGTTTGCCTGGAATGACAGGAAAATCCCCTGTTCTCTAAAAGTGTAATACTTTTGAAAGATTGGCCTGCCCTGGGATGCCTTCATCTATGTACTAAAATGAGAAACACATGAAAGGTGGAAATTGTCTTGGCTGATGTTGGCGTCTACAGTTTGGACATCTATAGCTGAGCTTTACTCTTGCATGTTCCATTTTTAAGTGAAAAGATGTGAACTCATAGGATATGATTTCTCTGGCATTTTTTTATGTCTGCCTTAAGATGAACTGAATGATACCTGTGCATGTGTTCATCTCCAATGAGTGTAAAAAGGACTTCTGTCAAACTTCTGCTGAATTCCTGTCATCTCCTGTGACACAACTGTTTACTCTATGGATGTCCATATTTCCATAGAGGAAACCAAGGGATTATGTTGGCTATTCTCCTAAAAATATATATTGTGGTTTAAACTGCCATGTGTTAGATCACATATGCTACATTTTGAGAAGTTCATAGCCACAGTATGATACTTAAAAGAATTTTCAAATCCATATAACCTATGGCCCCTACTGGGAGTTATGGGAGAATATAAAATGTGTTGAAAAGTATTTACAACAGCCAATGAAACAATAAAAACCTAGATAGTTATTGCAAGCAAGTAAAGTAATTAGATGCTTCCCCAAAATTATGACAAGTTGTATTGGATAAATATCATTCCTTCCATTACCAAGGAAGTAAACTCTGAAATGTAGGGGTTAACCAAAAGTAATTCAGACCAAAAGAAGGGCTATTACTAAAAAAGATGAAAAATATTTATCTAAGTGAGATTAATCCATATATGTATTGCCATTGCTAAATCTTTTCTTCTTTGCACTGCTGCTTTTATCAGAATTGCTCCTTCTGTGCAGTTTAACAACAGGGAGGGAACTCAAATCTGCTTGTTCTACTGGAGTATAAACAAATGTGTGAGTGTGAAGGAAGGTTGACCAAAGCAAAAAAAAAAAAAAAAAAAAAAGCAAAAAAAAAAAAAAAGCAAGCTAAATTAAATCAATCACAGAAACAAACAAACCAAATAAAAACCCCAGAACAAAACCACCAAACAACATCATTTCATATATTTTCATATATAATACAATTTTCTTATTATTACTACCTGTCCAGATATGTTCCTTGTTAATTTCTATCCAGTCATAAATGCATTTCCTTGTCCTTTCTTGTTTTGCCACTGCAAAAAATACCCTTTTTTTGTATCAGAACTTTTTTCAGTGCTGAACATCCATCTGGAAAAGATCACCATGTTTTATCACTCAGACTGTTGAAAAATGGCTGAACTTCTAAACTTGTCATGTGCTGTAAATAGTCCTTGTTAAAGAGCAAGTCTACAGCTAAATTCGTACAACAGTCTTAGAAGTTACTATAAAATGAAGTATAGATTACTGGATATGGTCAAAAGATATACACCACCCTACCTGGTGTTGAGCCTAGCAATTTTCCCCTCCTGGGTGATAACATGACATGTAGACCCTCAAGACAATTTGCTGCTTCACATCTAAAAATTGTGGTTTTAAGTTAGGGTTGCAAGGTGCAAAACCCTGATTTTACAAAATTTGAATTGATAAAATTTAGAGCAAATATAAATACCCCCATATAACCTGACCTGGTTTTAGCACTTTTGGCTTGAAGAGTTTAAAGCATATCATGGCATACTAAGAATGCAAAATGTTCACATTTATAAAAGTATAGGGTTTTTCTAAGCAGTGGAAGCATGTTCCTATTCTAGCAACTTCCTATTTTCTGAATTAGAAAGTGCTTAAAACTGCTGTAAGTAGGGAGAAAATGAGTAGTAAATGGCTCAATTTTATTCGAGCATTTTGTGATGTTACCTAGCTATTACATTTGTTGAACTATAAAATTTCTTGAAACTATCAGAAAACAGAGTTCTATTGAAACAAACTTTGGAGGAAATGTTCTTGTTACATTAATATGTTCACTGTAGAGACAAGAGAAAAAGTAAACCTTTCTGAAATAGAGTCCCATTTAGGAATTTTTCAAAATGAAAAGGTCAATTAGCACACAAATTGTTTTTTTGGGTTTAGAAATTTGAGCTCAAAACACATAATACAGAAATTAGAACACCATAAGCAGCAGAAACTGGTATGTGAGGTACCAGGCATTATTAATTGTTAGTTATTATTATCACAATCTAGTTTTAAAATTTTAACTTTCTGTCCAAACTTGGCAAAAGCTAAAAAAAAAACTGTACTTTGACATATTATTTTTTACTTATTATTAGAGTAGCATGCTCCAGTTATTCCAGAAGATCTCTAGTGTGTGACATAAATTTAACAGGTATTCTTCATGACCCACGGGACCCTTAAAGATCAAAGGCCATATGTTCCTCCTTGTGATATAATTTCTCCACGTTATTTTAGTTTCTGGCACTTTACTTTTGGAACAATATTTTAATTTTTGATTTATTTTTTTTTTAATTTTCAGTAATTTAATCTAATATACCATCTTTTGAGATTACAAGTGTTTGGGAATAGTATTTCAGACTCATTTGGCATTCTTCCACAATAAGGGCACCGAGGTTAAAACAGCACGTTCTAGGTCAATGCATTTTACCTGTGTGACTGGAAAATAGCAGCAGATGTGAATGATGATGAAACAAGATGGTCTGGCACTTCATGCAATCAATGATTATACAGAATTAAAAGCCTGACATATTTCATCAAAGAGAAAACACAAATTTATCGGAACAGGAATGGCCAGTAATTGCTGCCACCACCAGATTCAACTTCAGAGGGCAAAGCTACAGCTGCTGGCAACAGAATTAACCTTCACTCTGGAGGCTCTCATGATGATTTAGATTCTGTAAGAATGGCATAAATAATTCTGTTTAAAATAAAGCCCGTGGAAATCACACTGTGGCAATGCAGTTTTGCCAAGATTGAAGTCTACAATGATAGAGACACAATGGCTTTTCAGAGAGAGAACAGCAGGACAGCTCATATGTGAGTGGTTGCACTGAGGCTGCCAAAAGAGATCTAATTCCATCTTTTTCCATCCAGCAAAATTATGTAGCACAAGAGGTTTTGTAAACTGCAGAAGCATTAATTCAGATAGCTTCCTACATACTGCAGGGGAGAATGTAGCTGTGTACTGGGAAAGGCTAAAAAAATTAGGTATGTAAGCTAAACTCACTGATAATAACTTAAGCATTAAAGGGCTTTTAAAGCACCTGATGTTTCTGTTAAACCAGGATTTTTACGGTGGAACACAAATTTTTAACTCCTTCATGGTTCGTCACTTCAGTTTCTTGTCACTGCCCATATTCCAAAACTCAACACTGGGCTAGACAACAGCTCACTCTTTATTCATTGATTTTTATTTTAAAATAAATTTTTTAAAAAAATTTTAAATAAATATTTGAAAATTATTTTTAAAATCTGCTTATTCCTGCTAGCACACAATGAGTAGATCATAATTTCAATACAAAATGTTAGGTAAAAAGGAGAAAAATTTACAAGGTCATTTGAACTTGAAATATGTTCCTAAGGAAGTGCTAAAAATGAATCAAGATTACTTTACATAAAATTTCAAGGGGCTAAAAAGGAGGACTAAAAACCTGAAGGATCTTTTTATGCATGATCATGAATACTGATTTTTCTGACTCATCTGCATGCCTATAGAGAGAGAAAAAATAAGCATGTTTCCTTTTGGGATCTTAGTTTAAAATGCATCCATGTGGGATTTAAGTCCCAACAGCGGACCGAAACATGAAAAACAAATAACATTTTTCATCTCAAGACAGAAATGTATCTCCATTTTTTTCTGATATTCTAATGTAACATAAAGGTCATTGGATTTTTTGTAGCAATGCAAATAACAAGAAAGGAAAGCAATTAAAGCCTGCAGTGAACAAGAATAAGCATTGACATCTATTTTTCATTTACCAGAAAACAAAAATTATAGTGACATTATTGATATTATTAAAGAGATAATTATTTGCAACATTTTCAAATACATTTTGAAAGATTTGTAGAGTTTAGTTTTTTATTTACTATTCTCATATTTGCTAAACAAATTGAAATTATCCACAGCTGATATTAACCATTTATATGGGTTGGCATTTATAGTTTCTTAACCTGTGACAATTTTGTTAATAATTAGAAGCCCTCCATCACAAGTAGCATGGACGTAACACTGTGTGGCAATTTAGGTTTTCATAATATAGCTAAATCTATTAACAGTATCTCAGATTAAAGACTTCGACTTCCTATTGTTAGAATGTTTCTCAAATTAGATTTAATAGCACATGTTCTTCCTTCAGGTTCATTTTTCTATGAAGTATTTCTGGACCCAGAAATATAAAAATTAGCATGCAAGGACCAGGATGACCTTTACAGAAAACAGAATACTTTTTTATAAATTAAATTCTAGCTAAAAAGATCTCACACTATAGGTACCTGAGCCCTTGGTACTGCAAAGTTCTAACTTCAAACTCTTAAAAATCTTGCCATCACATCATATTTCGTTCTCAGATAGACACCTTGCTCTGTAAAGACAGTGAAGGCAGATGCTCTAATTTCTCTCATAGAATCTCAAACGCTCAACAAAACTGTTGCTTAACACAACAGATATAACTGTTATTCTGTAAACAGTTCACTTTTTCCATGCTGAAGGCTACATAAATGTGAAAGGAGACTGGACTGAATCTTAGCAGCTTTTCCTGCAAACTTGACATAATTTCCTGACTAATGAGGAATTCTGTATCCAAGAACTAGATCTTGAGACTTTTTTCCCAAAGTTTCCCACATCATTTTGGCAAAGAAACATATTTCTGTTTCATAAAACTAGTGATTATTGTCCAAGCTTGTTGAATGCCAGAAATCATTTATTATTTTAATGGGCTGGATAGTCTTCTCTAAAGTATAATTAAAATTTTAATAGCCATCATTATAAGTATATTGAAGAGTAATGAAGATTATTGTGCTGCCAAGGTATTGTGTCTTGGGAATTCCCTAAATCCAGAGCAGCCACAGTATGGGAACATTGCATAGGACTGCTTTACGATTCTGCACAGCTCCTCTGCTCTGGTGCTCAGAGTGCAAAGGATCCCATTGATGGCTGCTCTAGCAGTGAGTCTGAATGAAGCTGTCACAATCACTCCAGAGCCAGCTGACAGAATTTCTGGAGCCATGCTTTCCAAACTTAGGGCATCTGTTTTAGCCCTTTGCAATCAATGACATCTCCTTGCATCCTTCAATGCGAGGACATGTAATAGAGTGTGAGAGGAAAAGCTGAACCAAGACTATAAAAGCATATTGAGCACCTCAATTCTAATTTTCTATAAAACCAACCCCAGGCTAACATGAGGAAACACACTGAAGCAAAATGCAGACTTTGAACAAAAGTTTCTGGGTCAGTGCCAATAACACTGTATAAACAGCTGTAAAAACAAAACATAGGTAAACAAAGAATAAAAAGACCAAAAAACAAAAACCAAAACACCAAACAACAACAACAAAAAAAAAAAAAACCAAAAACCAAAAACAAAAAACAAACAAACAAAAAAAAAAAAAAAAAAAAAGAGAACAAAACCACACCAAAGCAAATGAACTAAAGTCATAAACATCTAATTTGTCCCTCTGGCAAAACTCTATAAATATGTCTGCACTTGTTCTCTCATGTGCTGAGTTCTTTAGAAGAGAAAACATATCCTCTTTTTCTCTCTAGAGAGAAAGTTCAGTTGACAGCTTAGTTTCGATAAGCACCTTATATTTAACTGTGTTTATTTACAAACGTAAATTAACACACATTTTAGAGATTAAATATTGTTTGGTAGTTGTTGCCATTGTCTGTGGTCTTTCTTTATTTTCTAGTGAAAATTATTCACTTTAAGATCCTTGCCAAGAATTAAATGGACTAGAAAAAAAGTCTTTGTTCAATTTATAATGATGGTTAAATTAGTTACCACTCATTTATGTCTATTCTAAATTTCATCTCTCACTTTAATAAATGCAAAAATATTCTTTGATTCCTGTGCATCCTGTGCAATTCATCCATTCCATTGGAAGGAGAGAAAAAACACATAAGAAAAGAACCCATAAAGAAAAAAATGCCTTTTTTTCAAAAGCCTATTTTAACCTTAAGGGAAAACAAGCAAAGTAAATCCAATTTTAGGCATCCCTTCTGATTCTCCACTCCTAGTGTTGAGTTTGTAATTGAAAACATTTCCCAAAAGTACTCAATATTAGAGCAATGATATGGGTTAATTGCAGAATTTATTGGGTGGTGATATGGAAAAATTAACACGCATCACTGTGTAATTCAAATAATTTTCTATGGCAATCCTATGAAATAATCTCAATTTCAATGTAGAATAATATAAGCTTATTTCAATATCAATTAAGAATGACATTTCATAAGCCCTGCTGGGAGTTCCATACCCCCATACCACTGAAAGTCAGTATGGGTTGGCTTCCAGTCCTCCTACAACCCGAGAAAAACCCTGAATTCATTGTTTTGTGGCACAACATCAAAAAAAAAGGACAAGAAAACAGGGACCTCCATTTAGCAAATTGGTAAGTTCTAAAGTAGTCCCAGTCCTGAGTTTGAAATAAGCACCATAGATGCAGAGATTTGAAATATGGTTCAACATTATCATTGCGTTGGTTTTGCTTGGCCCAGTTTTTGGAAGTGGGGGGACCAAAAAGATGGCGCCTGTGAGAAGCTTCTGGAGGCTTCCACCATGTCCAGCAGAGCCAATTGCTGTGGTCTCTGAGGATGATGGACATGCCACTGACCAAACCTAGGCCAATTGAAGATGGTGGTTACGCCTCTGTGAAAACATATTTAAGAAGAAATCAAAGCAAGGGGCACACAGTAGTTTTGCCAGTGGAGGAGGCTGAGAAATATGTGAAGGATGCAGACACCAAGGTCAGTGCAGGAGGGGGGAGCTGCTCCAGAGCCGGAGCTGGGATTCCTTTGTAGGCCGTGTGATGACCATGGTGGAGCAGCTGTCCCCTGCAGCCCATGGTGACCAGGTGGAGCAGGCTGTCCCTGCAGCCCATGGTGACCATGGTGGAGCAGCTGTCCCCTGCAGCCCATGGTGACCATGGTGAGCAGGCTGTCCCCCTGCACCATGGGGCCCACAGAGGTGACAATCCACCCGCAGCCCGTGGAGGAGGGAGGTCCCCACGCCGGAGCGGGCGGACACGAGAAGGGGCTGTGTCCAGAGGAGACCATGGAGAGAGAGGCCTTGCTCCCGAGATGGAACAGCCTGGCTTGGGCCTGCACCCAGTGGACGAGGGACCCACGGTGCGCAGTTTGGGCAGACTGTTGCCCGTGGGGGGACTCACAATGCAGCAGATGTGTGTGGAGTGCTGCTCGTGAGAGTGGAACCGCACCGGAGAGATTCACCGAAAACTGTCTCCCGTGAGGGACCCCACGGCAACGCAAGGGAAGGACTCTCTCCCTCAGCCACAGAGATCGGTGATGAACTGACCAACCCCACACCTGAACTGACCAACCCCACACCCTGAACTGACCAACCCCACACCCTGAACTGCCAACCCACACCTACTGACACCAACTGAACACCCCACACCCTAACTGACCAACCCCACCCGAACTGACCAACCCACACCCGAACTGACCAACCCAACCCGAACTGACCAACCCACACCCTGTTCACCCCCACCCCGCTTTGCACTGTCGGTGGGAAGGGGGAGGGAGGGGAGAAGATCGGTGTCTTTGAGGGTTGTATTTTTTTCTCATTCTCTCCTCTGACTTTGTTCACTTATAATTAAGTAGTGCCTGTTTTGTCCATCAAGTGTTTCCTCCCCGCTCCTTATCTCAACTCATGAACCTTTTTGTTAGTTTTTTTTTTCCCCTTCGCTCTTTAGCCAGTGTGGTGGTGGGGGAGAGAGAATGAGCAGGTGTTGTGGGTGCCTGGCTTTTGGCCAGCATTCCAAACCACGACAACCATAATTCATCTTTTGGCTTTTCTTCAAGTTTAGACAGTTTGGAAGACCAGGAGAGTGGTTGTCCTTAGCATAAGCATCTGGGAAAAACCTGCAGTATGCCAAATTTTTACTTCTTTTGCTGTTTCCAGTGATACTGCTATAGGATGTATTAAGCATGTTGCTTTCACCCTTTAGTCTTCTCAGCTTGAATATTAAGGGCTAAATAACATGTTAATATTTAAACTTTCTTAACAACTCTGGAAAAAACAAAAGGGTATAACTGAGATATCTTCATTTTGTTTTCTTGTTAAACAGAAGAAAATGAGAAGCTAAAATACATATTAGAAAAAAGACTGGTTCTATTCAGCCATATTTCTTCTTTGAGACTTTTTTCCCTATACCTCTAGCCCCCTAATTTGTTTTAAACATGCTCTAACATTAAGGTTTTTGCTGCTTACACTACTAAATTTTATGATCACGGGCTTCTGGCTGAAATTATTTGCGGTAGTTCTTTTGGGAACAAGGATCTTTTCTTTTGTGTTTCAGTTGATACCTTTTTAGATTTAATGTTTCATCAAAGCCTTGATATAATCTAGGGATTAGTTATGTGCATAAATTATAACAGCTGGTACTGGAATCAAATGCAGTGATTCATTATAAATTTATTACTGACACCAATTTATACTTTATCCACCACACACTTGTTTGAACCTCCATCTTGTGATTTCCCCTTCTATCCTGGTCATTAAAATTATGTTGTAAAAGAATACACAGTTTGAAAGTTGACTTTGCTTGTTTTCTCTTTCATCAAAGAGTGCAAGAACATTGTTAGATGAAATTACCCTAGGATTTCACCCTATTCCCTGTAAAATATTTGACATATGATACAAAAAGAAGTGGCAGAGGTGAAGGCTGAAAAAAAAAAAGAAAGGTCTGAAATGGAGACAATTCTCACTCCTTGTAGTTAGACAGTGCACTCCACGAGCAAGAAACACACTGAGATTATGAGTTTGACTTGTTTGGTCAAGGTGAAAACATTTGCAAATGTTTTCCAGGAAGACCAGGAGGTACTGCCATAAGTTTGGACCCAGGAGGGTTTGGTTGCAATTGCTAGCGGCGATATCACCAATCTATCTCAGAGCCCCTGCACTTATTTAGCATCAACAGCAGGAGAAAAAGTGAGCTTGCAGATGACCTAGGACTGACAAGAGCTGCTGCATTTGTGTATAGTGAGAGGGGATGTTGTTTTCCCTTGAAGTTAAATGCTGTCATTCAGAAAAAAAAAAGCTGGAAAAATGTAATAATAGAAGGGTCAGACATATGTTGTTTCTAATGAAAGAGCCTAACCAACATGAGATGCATCACAGAATTTGTTCCACTGCTTCCAGCATGAGGACAGTAAAAATTGCAATTATTCCCTGGTAAATGCTTATTTTGAAGATCTATACAGAAGATGGTCATTTCAGCACAGTGTAAATGCTAGATCAATCATATTTCTCTATCTGTCCTTTAGAAATACTATAGAGATTAAATTGATTTAATTAAGATAGATAACCCACTCAGAACAATTGAAATTCAGATTAAAAAATTATTATAACACAAATTTAACACATGTATTCATGTGTGCTGGTTGTTTGAATGTACTTGTAGTATCAATCTCCTATTTTCATAAATCTGTGTATTGGGGAATTTACATTGATGTATATAATAAAAAAAATAGAGAAGCATAGAATCATAGAGTAGTTTGGGTTGGAAGATTTGCCGAATCATGTGCAGTAGTTTGTGCTTGGTTGGGTTGAAACTTATGAGGCTCCTGTGGGTGTGTTTCTCAACTTTGTTCAGATCCCTCTGTAAATTTAAAGTTCATTTCTCTTTATCCATGTTTTTCTCCAGAGAAGGGCAACAAAGCTGGTGAAGGGTCTGTAACACAAATCTAGAAGAGGCTGAGGGAGCTGGGGGTGTTTAACCTGGAGAAGAGGGAACTCAGGGGTGACCTTATCACTCTCTAGGACTTCCAGGAAGGAGGTCATAGAGAGGTAGAGGTTGGTCAATTCTCCTGGACAGCCATAGGCAGGGTAAGAGGACACAGTCCTAAGCTGCACTGAGGGACATTTAGGCTGATCATTAGGAAGAATTTCTTCACAAAAAAGGTCATTGGGCATTGGAATGGGCTGCCCAGGGAGGTGGTGGAGTCGTCATCCATGGAAGTGTTTAAGGAAAGGCTGAATATGTCACTCAGTGCCATGGCCTGGTTGACAAGGTGCTATTAGGTCACAGGCTGGACTTGGTGATCTCAGAGGTCCTTTCCAACCTGACTGCTTCTGTGATTCTGTGATTTCTTCAATTTTTTCCCTTAATCCCTTGAACTTCTTGATCTTCCCTAGGTTGTTTCAACTTTCAGTTCTTTGTCCATCCTGGGCTTAATTTTATCTGTCTGCTAATGTATCTATCCATATTCACAATTATTTCCTGAATATGCATATTCTTAATTATATTCATATTTCAGAAGATAAGATCAAGATCTAGTCTATTTAGGCATTTGGAAAGGAGAAAGAGCAATAAATACTTTTATTAAAGGTAGGAACATAACTTCTTTGCTAGCAGCTATGGAAAAGAGACTTTTTTTCCAGAGTCCGGTGGCAGGCAGTCCTTCAAAAATTCCTTTTGGAGCCTTGAAGAAGGTTGTACAGATCAGTCCCTCCAGGAATATTAGAACTCACTGCCTATTTCATGGCTGGCTTGCCCTGACACTCAGTGTCAGGATAGAAAAAGGGATGCTGTGAAGTTGTCTTTCATCATTGTGTGTACGAAACAGTAAAATTCCCTGTGCTGTAAAGTTCAGGAAACAGGAACAGAATTAATTAATAAAATGTTTTCATTTTATTTATGGTCATTTTTCAGACTGATTGAAGAAAGAAGAGAAGCTCTCTCTCTTACCTCAATTTGCAGCTTCTAGGTAGAGCATAGTCCACAGCAATCAATTTGAGATGGTTATAGAAGTACATTTGATGTTCTACTTCTCAATTTATGAGAAACACCGTATGGGGCCAAGCTGAAAAAGGGTGCCTTAATTTGTTTTACAGGATGCTTGCAAAGAAGAATTTCTGAACAGACCAGAAATATTTTATAGAAAATGGGACACAAATATAAAAATAGTCAAAATAACTATTTTAGGGATAGCATCAATAAGAAAATATCCTACTCTGACAGAGTCAATGGTTGCCTGAAAGGAAGTGCTTAAACAAACTAAAATATTTCTATTTCTCTCTCTTTTTTTTTTCTTATTCTCATTCTTGTTCTCATTCTATTTCCTCTTTTTCGTTTTCTTTTTTTTTTTCTTTTTCCTTCTCTAATAATTTTTTTTTCTTTTTCATTTTACTCCTCTGGTTTTGGCAGTTTTTTTTTTTTGCTGTTTTTGGTTTTGTTTGTGTTGTTTGTTTGTTTGTTTGGTTTTATTCTAAGTTTATTTTTTCTCCCATAAAAAGAACTGTTGTGCACTTGCATTCACTGAGGAAAGTTTTTGGAACAGATCCTAAAACTCTCAATATTTTATACTCATGTTATTACAATTAAAATTCCTATGCAAGAAATACAAAATCTTTGTGTTTGATAGTGATTTTCACAGTTAAACAGAATGTTGGTCATCTATTTGCCTTCTTTCTTGTCTTCCTTTCTTTGAGAATTTCATAATAATTTATAGATAATGTTCATATGAAATGAAATTTTCTTTAAAATGAAAACTAATTGAGTAATAATATGTCAGAAAAAGACAGGTAAGCAATGCAGCCAATACGTGAGGCATCAAGTTTGAAGCATAAGTCTTCAAAATCTGGGGGTTTTTATTCTAGATTACTTATTTAGGTAAAAACTAGTGGACTATTCTAGGGTGGCATAATCTGTTCATTGCATGAGAATTGTATCAATCTGCATAAATTTATAGTTCCTAGTATAGAAGCTATTATCCAGCACAAGTTGTAAATTGGAGTCTTGTTCAGAGATGCTGAAATGAAAAAGAGCCATAAAGTAGACTAAGTAAGTTTTGCCTTGGAATAAATAATCTGAACCACAAAGTTGTGATCACTTTCCCACAGAACAGAAAACTGAATGTTGACACATATGCTGTGGTCATATATAAAAAAAAAAAAAAAATCCAATTACAAAGTTGGCTATTTGAGGTGGAAATATCCAAACTTCTTTATCAGATACTCGATTTTGATTTTTTTTTTTTTTTTTTTTTAGGAGATAGAAACTATTCCTTCATTTTGTAACATAACCACATTTTAATTTTTTAAGGGAAACACATTCTAATATGTTGAAAAATTCTTGGTCCATTTATTCTTATGTCCAGAAATGTGATAATAATTATGATGAGAGTCTTTAATTGTACTTAATTTATTTTTTATCTTGGGTGTTTGAGTAATAAGACATTGTTATTTTTCCTGAATATTATAAATTAATGTTCTTAGTGCAATATCTTGAGTTCTATAATTCAACTGTAACACCATACAAAACAAAGCTCTTCTAGCATAAGATATATGCTAGAATCATCTATAAATGCAATTTAATCCAATGTAGTTATCATCCAGAAGATAAATGGAATGTATCTGACTTACTCATACTTTTGTTCTTGTTCCATGTCTCTTTTTCACCCAGCTGAATGAAAGCCTTCCTAGTTAAGTTCTCGTTTGATGTACTCAAGATTAAACTAGACATCAAAAGGGTTCAGAAATAACTTTGAAAGAAATACAAGTAATCCCTCAAGTAATTCAGGAGTGTCTAGTTGAGCTGTTCTCTTAATGAGAAAACAAAATAAACATATCACTTATATCAGCACAGGTTTTTGAATTGGAATTCTGCATTTTTGTCAGATATTTTGACTACTTCAGCAAACTTCAGATCTATAGGTAATATAGGTCTCTTCCTTATATATTTTTAAAAAAAACCAAATACAAAGAGAGATGGAGAACTTGAACCATTCTTTAGTCAGATATGCTCTATTGCTTGTTTTGCTTATTGATGAAGTGAGTTGGGGTTCACATGCAGGGAACACTTAAGTTAGCAAGTATTAAATAAAAACATACTTTCCACCTGTTGCTGTTCAAAGAAGAGTTGGAATAGGTTTGCTGCACTTGGAATTGGACATTATTTCTGCTCTTCTAACGAGTGTAGTTGTTGCTGTAGAGAGACTCAGAAATGCCTTCTTTAATCAAACCAACACAATTTAGAGCATTCCTGATAACTGCTACTATATAACAACGGCAAACCTTTTTCATGTATGCTGAGGAAAATGAAGGCACCTCTGTTTAAAAAGCCTCTTTCTTTTTGAGAATAAAGTACATGTTAACAATTTTTGACTGTTTCTTAAGATGGATTTTTGATAAATATTTAAAATTATCAGTTCATATATTTAAGATAAAATTATTTATTGTATGACTTGAAGAACCTCATATTTTCTCATATTAGGTTATAACACATATGGGTCTGAATACATCTATGTGTTCAACTTTTGAATTCACTGTAATGATGAGGAAAGAACAACAGTAACCACAGTAAGAAACAAAAGATTAAACATCTAAACACTTAGTCTCATAAAACCATGAGCAGGGTAAAAAAAAAGGAAAAGATTAGTCAGCAAGCTTTATTGTAATAAATTATTACAAGGTCTTCAAATTTTTAACCTATGCAAATAGATTAAATATGTCTGGGAACATTTCTGACTACTGGGCCAACTGGCACAGAGTGGCATGGATCTGTGCTAATAACATTTCTTAATCCCCAGAACAAGGAGACTACATGCAAACTGCTGGCTAGAGATAGTTGCTGAGATGTCCTGGACCCTAAATCCTGCCTGGAGATTACTTGAAAAACTGCTAGTTGGCAGAAATAAGTAATATTTCATATTGATGGCTGAGGTCCAATCACTGGCCTGGTTCACTTCCCAGGCGTATAGCAGTGGACTACTGTTAAGAAGTATTGAAAGATAAGGGCAAAACCCCAAGTTTACCATCAGGCTTAAAATTTCTAATCAAGGATCTCCATCTAGACAGGAAATAGTTTTATATCCATAAACTGAAGAGGTTTGAAAATTACAAGGATGGACCAGGTTCTCCTTAAACATACAGGGAGAGGTCAGCATTGCAACTCAGGTGCTGGTGAAAGGAGCATGCTTTGGGAACACACACCCATGAGCTATTCTCAGATTGTTTATAATTTCTTCATAGACTGAAAATGTTGACTAGTTGGGTAGAAGTCTATTTTTCACTAAGGGAATTAATTAGAAGTCTTTAATTAGTGACTTGAATTTGAATTGACTTAATAGTTAATTATTTTTAACAATGACTGAAGTAGTGATTTCCAGAAATAGATGGTTATAGGAACTATCTAAAAGGTGTGATATATTTTAAGATTCAAATATGGTCAAAGCTCTTAAGAATCTCTGGGATCCACGTATCTTCCAGGCAGCTGTGTCTTGATGACAGCCTGAGCTGCTGAAATAATCAATATTTCTTGTGATCTCTGTGTGAAAGAGTGATTTACATTCTCTTTGAAATAAAAGCTGAGAACAGGGCAAGAAAAGCTGTCACTTTGCACTCTTTATTGCCCTCTTTGCCCTATCTCACATATCAAAGAAGGTATTTCACCACAAGATCATACAGTTGTCATAAGTGAGACAGGTAAAGAGTCATAAGGGCTGTGTAAGGAAGCCAGAATTACTTTAATGCCTACAGAGAGACAAGAAGGCAGTAAAGAGAAAAAGATAGACCAATGTGGGACTGCAGCACAGGCACACACTATTAGGTCTAATGGGAAGTAGATTGCTCCCACCCAAGAGCTCTGGGAACAACTAGAAAATTCTCTTCTGGGTATATTCCATTTTAGCAAAATGAGTATGGAACAGTAGAAGGCAGGTTTTTAAATGTACTTGCAGAGCATTTTCAAAGCAGAGTAGATTGTATCCCCCTCCTAGAGCTGATAGGAATGATACAGCAACATCCTCAACTCTGCTTCAAGATATCCCAGTACTCATTTAGGTCTCTTAATATTCTATAAATATCAGTGCTCTCAACATCAGTAAAATCAATATTTAGAATGAAGTCCTGAGATAAGAGATTTCTTCCTTAGTCTTTAAAAATAAAGAAAATAAATGAATGAATGAATAATTATGTGGCTTGTGGATATTGTTTGTGAGTGCCAGCCACTGGCAAACATAGAGATTGTTACAAGGGAAACCTTCTGATTTAGGTTGGTTTCTAAGAAGTGGTATTCATGTTTTCTCTATCTCTGCACTGGAGCCTAGAATTCTCTACCTTCACTGGAGTTTTGAGGTAAATCTTCCAGCATCTTCTCTTTAAGTTAAACTTTTTAAGACTAGAAAGGGGGTTTTATTCCTTAAGATATATTTAATCATCATCATAAACAAACAAACAAACAAACAAACAAACAAAACCGACATAAAGACAACTCAGGTCTGCAGGGTAAAATGTAATGGACGGGAAGAAGCTTGAAAGCAATATCCTAGCCATTGTGTTATCATTAATTCCCAGTAGTTTTTATACTCAGTTAAGCAATTTTCAGCATTCTGGGCTGCAGCAATCCAGACGTTTGTCTGCTTTAATGTTTGGCTAATGTGAAATGATTTCCAGGATGTCTGGCAAGCTGCAGTTACTTGATTCCCAAGAAAGCAGCAGTGTTTAAAAAGTAGTTGTTGTGTGCAGTGCTTGGGATTGCAAAACACGTGCCTTGTGTTCCACACAGTCCCCAGTAGGTCCCTATAAAAGCTTTTAGGCTGATTTTTTTTTCTTTTACATTACATATCAGACCTGACTGTCCATTTCCTATTCTCAGAAGTCTCTTATATATCTGTCTGTGTTACAGCCTTTCCTGCCCTTTGTGTCTGGCTCAATCTCCCTATCCCAAACCATTCTCCAGAAGTTTGTCTCCCTCCTTTATTTGCTCTTTTCCTGGCTTTCTTAGTCACTTCCAATTGAAGAGCAACCTGCCCCAGACTCCAGAGGCTCTCTGTCAGGAGAAAGCAAACAAAGAGCCTTTATTTTCCTGCTGTACAAGTATTTTAAAGGAACATTACACATAGTATACAGTGAACAAACAAAACAGATATTCAGCTTAGGGTTGATTCACCTCAAAGATTGGGTTCTCTCCTCAACTTAGCTCAGTTAGTGTTTTCTTTTGTGTTTGTATAGCTCCTCAATTACATAAAATAGTCCTGACATCAAGGATTCATTAGCCAAACTTTGGAAAGTGCTCCTCAAGCTCTCCACTCATCATTAAAGTGGGGGAATTGAGGGAACATTCTGTGAAACTCAGAAAAGTAATTAAATTTTCTCTTTTTTTTTTTTTTTTTTTTTTTCTTACCAAGTATGCACAGCCTGAGAACCTGCAGTCAAAATGGTTATGAATAAAAGAAAGCAAAAGAAAAAAACAGAAGCAAAAATAATATCTTCATACTAATTTCTAATATTATTGTGTACAACATTTGCAGAAAATAAAGACTCCATTATGTTGTCAGGGAGTGTAAAAATGATTGTTCTGTAGGTGAGTAATTTACAATCCAGGCAAAACGTGGATTCAGAAGTATTCCTCAATGTGTCTATATACCCTTGAAGAAATTATGAGATTATAATGATCAGCAGTTGCATCCATAAATAATGGCAAGAGCAGATTGACAGAAAACCTATTGTCAAATTTTCCATGGGAATCATAGAAAGACACAAAGCTGAAAGTGAAGATATAAATGAAAAATTTTTTGGGAAAAAGAATATTTTCAAAGAGGGCTACACTGAAATAAATATCTGTCATGTAGAATAGAAAATAAAAATATCCATTGTGATTAGCCCATTGCATGACACTTAGTAATTAAAAATATCTTAACATCTATTGAAAATTTCTCAGGACAAAACATTTGCTTCAGAGTTTGTTTTTTTTTCCATACTGACCTTAATTTTGAAATCTTCCTGCTTTCCAGGAAAGAATGGAAAAAAGTATACTTTAAAATTAAATATCTATCATATATTTCCTAAAAAAAAAAAAAAAAAAAAAATCCCCAAAACCAAAAACCGAAACCAACTCAAAAGAGATAGAATGAATAGGATTTCCAGCTGGAAAAGATCTCCATTATAGAAAGGTTGAATTGCAATATTTATTAAAAAACTTCCTTCTTTACCTATCACAAATTCAGAAAGATATGTTTTTAATGGACCCTACTATAATTACTGCCCGTTATGTAAAACAAAAACATTTACATAAGATAATGACAGCCTGATAAGATTCTCTGATGCTGGAATAATGGAAGTAAATTGCTATAATATATATTTTAATTAAATTGAAGTTAAAAGCTTAGGAGGTTCTTTGACTAACTAACAATATTAGAGATTTAAGAGGCTGAAGCAACCTTCCTACTTGTACTGAGAAAGAAATTTCCACAATCATTTAGTCTAACTTGAAAAGATCAAAGGCCTCTGCTTCTTCTGTTTTCCATGCCAACTATTTATCTCATTAAATGTTATCAGAATAATCAAAAGCTTTTTGAGAATACTGGTTCTCACATTCAAGGAAAAAAGCAAAAGAAGTAATAATGACACAGAGAAAAGCAAATTAGTACTTTCAAAGAGCAAAGTCACTCACCTCTGCTTAAAAAATAAGAACAAATTTAGTAATAATAAGCTATTCCCAGCACAGTGTCATGACTGACGATACTCCTAGATTAAAAAGAAAAGAAATAAAAAAAGGGTCATAGAATTGCCCCTTTCAGCTCCATTTTTTTTTTTTTGTAGTAGACTGCTGTCAAGAGAAGGCTCTGACAAGACTGGCAGCCTGAACTATAGAGATGAAATTTTTCTTGCTCCAAGTCTTCTATTACACAAAGGGAAGACCATTTTGAGGGTTTTTGAGGAAAGTAATTTTCAGGAGAGAAAATAAAATGTTCAAATGATAATAAAAAGAAATTTGCAAAACGCATATCTATTTGAAACTAATTATCAGATTAAGCTGACTGCATTTAATGACAAATGTAATCCTGCCTCTAATGGATTTGTTACATTCCCCTCATACAAACAGGGAAAACAGCACCCATTTTTTTCAGAAAAATAAGCCTGCATTTAAGGTTGTCATACCTCACAAGAATGATAACTTACATGCATTGTGGAGGGTTTTTTCCTTTCCTCTGGAAAGGAAATCATGGCAATAGATGGAAACAGACATACAATAGAGTTGGGATAGTGTGTCAAAATCTGAAACGTCTGCGCCAATGTGCTGGTAATGTAATATTCAAACATCTAGAACTGCAGTTCTTATTTACAATCATCCATTTGTCATTTTAAGAGGCATCTCTTTCTCTGGGAGAGTGAAGAGAATGAAATTTCTATGTATGATTCAGATGAGATTTAGGATGACATCCTGCTTTTTTTTTTTTTTTTTTTTTTTTTTTGTAGAATCTCCTGAATTAAATTTCAGAGGAGAAACAGTATTATACTCTGAATGTTACACAGGGTAACTGGTTTAAGGAGTCAGCCTGTTTTAGAAAAAACAGAAAATCCACCTAAATGTCTTCCATTTTCAAAAGAATTTGATATAACAGAGGTGTGGTGTGCTTTAAAATTCTATTTGTATTGCACCCTAATACATATAAAATTATCCTAGAGGTTTATCCTTAGTAAGTATAAAACTTTTTTAAACTATTATATTCTTGTAATATTTACTTTTTATTATTTAATATGACCAACATCCATATAGAGAAGAAGTGAAAAATTATTCAGCTTCTATGAAATATCATTTAATGCGAAACAATGTAGATAAAGAGAATGAAATTCAGTTCTGTGGAGATGCTATGGCAAGCTACATATATGTTTCAAAGGGTTCTGAAGAAATTAATGACCTGCATGTAATCTAAACCACAGTTATAAACTCACTGATTTGAAATACCCTAATTCTTCAGAATCTGCTTCAATAAGGAAATGTTTCTTGATACCAAGAACATTGTAAAGCTTTCCTCTGCTTTTGACTCAAAGGTATGTAAATAGCTTCTCCTTGATTGTGATATTTAATTAAATAAAACCTACTTCAGTTCAATTTGTATAAATGATAGAGAAAATCCTACAAATTTTAATAATCTAAATTTTGTAAGACTGAAAGCCAAAAGAAACACTTTTTTTCCACTCCATTTTTCCTTTGTTTTCAGTATATGTAGAAACAAGTATGGTAAGAACATCCACAGGCTACAGCTTTATTCATGTTATCCCTCATCCCTTCTACATGTTAGACACAATCTAGGCATTAATCAAAATGATAGAAAACAATGCAAATGAGATGGCATAATAATACAGGCTCAAATTAATGCATTCACTTAAATATTCACTCACACAGAAAACCTTTCCAACTGTCAGATGATCTATTAGGTGGTTTAATGAGTTAAAGGATACCTCTAAGCTGAATCTATTACTAGACTATAGTACCATAAGCATATTAAAAGACAACACATTTGCTGATTCAGATCACTAGTTCCTTGGCCAAATGCATCTGGCCAGCAGACCCATGACATGACCACATTTTCATTTGGGACCCTGGGTAACTCTCAGGTTAATCCCCCCTGCCATGACACGGGGCTGGTAGGGCAAGTCATTGGCAGCTCTGGTGACTTCCAAGGGGACAATTAGCAGTTCTCTTGTGAGTAAATAGATATTATCTTTACTCACTTCACAACAAAGCACTAATGATCATAGAATTTCCCCACAAAAGTGGAAAGTGGCCCTGTGAAAGACAAGGGAATTCAAGGATCCAGAAAGCAGATGAGAAAGACAGAGGTGCCAAGTTGGACAGCAGAGAGGAAAATCTTGGAGTGCACCATCAGTAAAGTCTGGCCAACTCCCTCTCCAAAAGAATGAATCAGCCAGGAATCTCAGCTGTTTGGAGGAAATAGTACAGCTTCCAGGCTCTTGGGACTGTCATACTTTTCACCAGACTGAAGGATTAGGAATATTGGATTCCTTGAAAAGACTGATTTTCTTAAATCAATGCCAAAGAGACTTTTACTCAGGGACTCAGAAACTCTGACTTTTGATCCTCTCTCCCCAATTATGGAAATTTGCATCACTTTGCTGTATTTTTTTTCATTAAAAAAAATCTGAATTTTTTAAGTAAAAAGTTTGAATAAGCTTCTCTTTGTATCAGGGATGGATGTTACTTTAGGGTATGATCCTTTTACAAAAATCTGTTGAACATTTGCTTGTTTTGAGGGACAGAGATTATGTGGTCTTCAATTATCTGATTTAAGCCTAAAATACACAACCTTTGAAACAGGACACTCATAAAACCACAATTCAGTACAAAGAGGAGTAAAACTTTAAAAGGTAAAAATTAAGAAGTATATATGTACAAACAAAAAAAAAGAGTTATAAAGCAATGTTTATCTTGCACCAGGCAAGCACAAACCTATTACCCAAGGCAATAGAAAGCTGATTGATGATATCATGATGACAAATGAATTCTCATTTTAAATTCTGTCTGCTAAGTAATTAGTAATGTCATCAATATCATTACTAGCTCCTCATTCAACTTCATCAGCAAGCTGCTCCCATCGCTCATTTTTCAGCTTTTCCTTTCTGTGCTTCAGCCACAGGATGAATCTACATTGGGGATTGTTTCTAGCAACTACCCAAGGGAGACACAAAAAAATTAGTTGTCAGGCACAAGCAGTCTATTGAAACTCTGAACTTCATTTTAATAGCAACCACATGATGTTATTTTGAAGTGGTCACTAACTTGAGAATTAGTATAAATAGTGTCAAGGACATCTTTCTTTTTTTCCTGGAATATATTTAGAAACTGACATAACAGAAAATGAGAATACAATTAATGCAAATACTTACTATTATAAGTGAGCAAGTGACTGCAGGACAAAAGCTTATTAAAAATGTCTTCTCATCTAATTTTCTCATGCTTCTGAGATGGAAACAAGCATTGCCAAGGAAATTGAACAAAATATTGCCAAAACATATTTTCCCCAAGTTCCAACACAATTTTTCATTAAAAATCCTACAAGACTTATAACAAAACTTAAACCTTAAAAAAAAAAAAAAAAAAAAAACCACAAAAACAATCCTAACAAATACTGAATGAAACATTTGTAATGCTCCTAAGTGCACCTTTGAGACCATAATCTGATCATAGGTATAGTACATTAGAAAAGCATTGGATTGACAGTATTTGGCCTGTCTCATTTCCTCTGCAACGAGGTGTCCCGTCCCGCTTGGAAGAGGGAGTCGGGAAGATTCTTTAATAGATTTTTTGGACAAAAAATAAAACGCAGCAATATTAATCTGAGAATTTATTGATAAAGAAGGTAAGTGTCTACACTTCCTACAAGGGAGGATAGAAAAGAGGGAAAAGGAGAAACGGAGAGAGACAGAATAGGAGACAGATTGTTACCGCTGTACCCGGGCACCCCGTCGAGGCAGAAGGAGCGTGTGTGTGTGGTGTGTGTGTGTGTGTGTGGTGTGTTGTGTGTGTGGTGTCTGTGTGTGTGTGTGTGTGTGTGTTGTGTGTGTGTCTGTGTGTGTGGTGTGTGTGTTGTTGTGTGTGTGTGTGTTGTGGTCTGTGTGTGGTCTGTGTGTGGTGTGTGTGTGTGTGTCTGTGGTGTGTGGTCTGTGTGTGTGTGTGTCGTGTGTGTGTTGTGTCTGTGTGTGTGTGGTGTGTGTGTGTGTGGTGTGTGTGTGGGTCTGTGGTGTGTGTTGTGGTTGGTGTGGTGTGTGTGTGGTTGTGTGTGTGTGTGTGTTGTGTGTGTCTGTGTGTGTGTGTGTGTGTGTGTGTGTCTGTGTGTCTGTGTGTTTGTGTCTGTGTGTGTGTGTGTGTGTGTGTGTCTGTGTGTGTGTGTCTGTGTGTGTGTGTGTCTTGTGTGTGGGTGTGTTGTGTGTGTCGTTGTGTGTGTGTCTGTGTTGTGTGTGGTGTGTCTGTGTGTGTGTTGTCTGTGTGTGTGTGTGCGTGTGTCTGTGTTGTGTGTGGTGTCTGTGTGTGTGTGTGTGTCTGTTGTGTGGTGTGTGTGTGTGTCTGTGTGTGTGTGTGTTGTGCTGTGTGTGTCTTGTGTGTGTGTGTGTGTGTCTGTGTGTGTGTGTGTGGTGTCTGGGTGTGTGTGTGTGTGTGGTGTGCTGGGTTGCTGTGTGTCTGTGTGTGTTGTGTGCTGTGTGTGCGTGTTGTGACTTGTGTGTTGGTGTGGTGTCTGTGTGTCCTGTGTGTTCTGTG
>CM019237.1:15342802-15433408 GCA_009741485.1 Malurus cyaneus samueli
CTGCTAACCGCGAGGCTGGCGCTACCTGAGGCGGCTTCCCGGCCTGCGATTTCCAACAGCAGCGGCTGGTCGTGCCCTCGACAGCGTGTAAACACTGTGCTGGCTGCGGCACACCGTGTAGATCGCTGCCGGTGCTGAGGGCAGGTCTGCTGGCTGAGGCAGGCGGCTACTGCGGAACCACAGCGGCTCCATCTGCAGGCGGCGGCTCCGTCGGAAAGAGCAAACACGAGGTGTCGCAGGTCGAGCTGCCTCGAGGAAGCGGCGAAACAGAGCACACGACAGGACAGTGCGACAGGAAGGCAGCACCACAGGGATAATAGAAAAAAGCGAAGGAGCAGGGGACGGCCAAGGAGACCCTCGAGGCGGCCCCAGCTACCTCAGGAACTCCAAAGGAAAATGCCCGGTTGTGTCGCATTAGCTTTTATTAGCCTCGCCCTCCCGGCTGATTTTCTCGTGCGTTTTTTTCCGCTGCGTGTTCTCCGGTATCCGGGCATTGCCCCAACCCAATGGGGGCAGGCGCTGCAGACGGTGGGGAAGCTCTGCCAATGAGCATGCCAGGAAAGCCTCCCGAGGGACAAGGCATCCCGTAAGCACACTACTCCCGAAGCCATCTTTTACCTCGGAACATATGTTGAGCATGAAAAAAATCGACTGTCCCCTGTCACGAGGTTTGTATTTAACAGAATTGACTATGTTATAGACATCTTGTGTTTGTTGTTTATCTTTTTGGGAGGAGAAGAAGATTAAATAATGCATCCATTTATTCATGCATTAGACTTTTAACAAGCAGAAACTGTTTACATTACATTCATTTCCTGCTGTATTTTTTGATTTTGAAGCAAAACTTGATACATTATGTTTAATTTTTAAAACTGCGTTTAATGCATATACCTTTCTGCTCAACTGGATTTAAATATTTTAGCTTAAATATTTCTGAACAGTTAATTGTGCAGAGTCTGCTTACTCAGAAAGAATTGTATCATAATGACTAAACAAAGGTATGAGTAACGTACAAATAAATACATTTCCTTAATGTTTTGGGCCATTTGAGGAAAAGTCAGATTACCTAAAAAACTTAATGTTACTCCCAAAATATGCAAATTAATAATAGTATGTTTTGTCAAAGTAGTTTTTCAACATTAGAATACCTTCTCTGGCCCTTTTGATTATGCTCCAGCTTTGGATTTTACACTGTTAATCAGAAAATTCTAAGAGGAGATATTCTATTTTTCCAAAGTGCTATAACAATACCTAATCCAAATTACTTTGTTTACACTGTCTTGTTCATCTGATCTTTCAGTAGGATAGAAAAAAACATCACAGTTTTGATGATAGATCATTGATTCTTGTGTCAAAACCCAAGATCCCTAAAATTTCTTATGGAAAAAACTTCAGATTAACCAATACAAGATATAAAATTGGGCTGATTGGCAGATAATCAGTAAACCATAACTCCATCTGAAGTTATGTGGTAAAAACTTCTCACAGTAACTTATCAAACAGAGAAAAAATGTTGCATTAAGTCAGATGCCTACACAGAAACTTCTGTCTGTGCTTCATCCCTGCCAGTGTGCCCTGGCTCCAGCTGCCCCTGTGGAAGGTGGACCCGCACACAATCTGTCCTATCTCCCACACCCTTCGGACTCACCCAGAGCCTTCAAGCACCAGACAGAATGTTACGACAACCAAATTGAACTGTCAGTGTTGTAGACAATTATCAGCTGCTGAATTAACAGGGAAGAAAAAAAAAGGAAAAAGAAAAAAAAACTAAAAAAAAAAAAAAAAAAAAAAAAAAAAAAAAAAAAAAAAAAGGAAAGAGAAAAAAAATCATTAGTCCATGGCAATGGTGTTTATGTGCTCTAACTGGCTTAACCGCCTCTTTAATGCCCTTTTAATCCATTAGTACCTTGAACTTTTTGCAGACTTGTAACATTGAGTATGATGAACCGGAAAAAAAGGAAGTTGTTTTTTTTTCTTTCTCCAGGGCAAATGAGGTGAATGAAATGCACTGCATTTCTTTAAAATTCCTATTTTTTTTTTCTAAAACTGTCTTAATGACTATCTTCAAGAGGATCAGATTATCCTGCAAAACACTTTTGGATTGAAATACTTATTGAAATTACCCATTGATTCTCATGTTTATTCCATGCCTGTTGCAAGAATCCAGGATATTCTGGATGGGAATTTGATCAATTTGCACTTTTACTGGACACCTTATATTGATAACAGTTTGAAAGGCAAATGAACAACAATTTAATTTAAATTCCAGTGGAGGAAAGTGAAGTTAGATTAACTATGCTCATAGTTAACATTGATTTTTTTTAATTTAATTATCATAAACTAAAATGTTTATTGCCAGACAACTGGATATTGAATTTGTGTTTGGTTTGCTTTGGTCATAAGGATTTTTTCTATCAAACAACTTCAGTAACCTGAGAAGTTACCTAAATGACTGTAAGATTTAATGCATTATGGAAAATATGCCCAATAATAACATTCTTCAAATCTCATTACCCTGTTAGCTACCAGCTTGTTAAAGAAATTGTATCTACAGGAAAACATTATGAACCCTAAATTCAAATTAAATTTCAGTCAGTTTTACTGCAGTTAATGAATAACATGAGAAAATTGACCTAACTCAAATTCGAGACTCATTAAAATAGTTTTCAGTGAGCAAATCTTCACTGTTGCTTGTAAAAGATTTTATGCAGGACACTGAAAACCAGGAGTCAATGTAGCATCTTTCTGCAAAATGATAGTGATTTATGAATTGTTCAGATCATTGATTCCTGTGAAATACTCTACATGATATCTAGCTTCTTTCCTGTTCAATACCTCTTATTCAGTGATTCATATTTGGAGCTCTGTTTTCTCTGGCTTTGTGGTTTTTTTATGACCCTTTCAACATCTGTATTACATAATTGTCAATGACTAATTTTTTTTTCCAAGATTTTGAATAAGGGAATGTGCTTACAGAGGGTGATGTATTCCAGCCTTTGCTGCCTATTCAGCTCTCCATTGACTTTCTCCTCAGGAGCACTTTCTTTTCTTCCTCAGTCTATGCATATGTAGATTTTAACAGAATATTATCTTTTTGTGTTCTATAAGAAGGTCTTCAGAACCCATGATATTTTACCTTTGGCTTTTTTTTTCCTATTGCTCAGTCCATTCTTCAAACTCTATTAGTCCAGAAACGGTATAGAAATTGGGAAGAATTTTCAGGCATTATTTTTTTCAAACATGACTTTTTACTAGAACCTGGTTTGGAGCTTATTCACAACTATACAAGTCATGCCTTACCAGCTTTTGTCTCTAATATTTTGTGATAACTTCCCAGATCCAAAAATCAATATGACCAGACTGAACAGAACAAAGGGAAGTACCTATGTTCTTCAAACCTTTCTTTTCTTATATGTGGAGATGAAAGTGTGTATTTGAAACATGATTTCTTCTTTAGATTGCTTTCTTCACTCACCAAAGATTTGTGTTTACATTTTAAAATATGTATTTTATTCTTTCCTGTTACATAGCTGATTTTATAATCACATGTATTATGACCATCACGCTATTACATTTTTCTAATGCTACTTCATTATTAGTTATTCTAGTAGCAATCTAGATACGAACAACGAGATTACAGCCCCCTGCACCTGGTTTAATAGCATATGATAGGAAACACATGGAATTTTATAAAGATTGCCTCTTATAAAAGAGAGATATATGCATGGCACAGGAAGAGAAAATATTGCAAGTTAGTGGAAATTAACAAATAAGTGTCCTTTATCGTATACTTCAACAGTGTTACCATCAGCAGATAAAACAAATGGCAAAGTACACTAATTCTGTTATAGGAAATAAGTAATCTATGCAAATGTTTTGAGATTCAGATGAGAATCAAATATTGTCCCCCTGTCCACTGATGCGTAAATCTTACAAGAAGGAAATTATTTCTGAATATTAGATCTAGTAAAAAATATACTCCAAACCACTCTATGAGTTTGTTACAAAACTGTGTTGTTTTTATGCACAAGACCGTTAACAGATGGGGAAAAAAAAAAAAAAAAAAAAACAAAAAAAAACTTTGCTAATCTGCAAACACTAAAATTGTTGCTTTCTATAAATTCGTAACATCTTTAGCATAAACCATTACTTCAGAAACTGCAAGCTGCCCTGGGCTGCTTGGGAATGCAAGCAACTTTAATCAGGAGTTTGCTGTTGCCATTTTGTCTGGTGACCTTCCAACAGTACATAAGAAAGCTATAGCAAAACAACTATATCAGAAAGAAAATTCTTGTGTGAATGTGAAGTCCTAATAGTAAGAAAAGACATGCTCAACATACTATCCAAACATTCGTATTATACTTTACAGACTATGAGATGACACGTAAACTGGCAGTTTCAGTCCCACTGCGAGTAAGCAGCTGAAAAGCCAGTGGTTCGAACCTGGAAATAGGCAAATCTGAGAGACCATCTTGGTGTCCAGACCTTTTTAATGGCATTGACAAGCAACAAAGCAAAATTTATAGCAAATCAGCTAATCAATACAATCTCCTACCTTGTTTTCACACAGCGTATCGCCCTGGTTCCAATCTTGTTCTTAAAGCATCTGTTTAAAGCTGAAGTTAACTATATTTTAAAGGTCAAGAGACAAAGTTTTTAGTGTTTCTCTTCTTGCATGAGCACTAATTCTAGCTTAATTAAATCCCATCCATAGTTTCAAAGGTATTAATTTTAACCGCAAAGAAGACATTCAATATCTTTTTTGCGAAGTTTTTCGACTGAAATAGTTCAAGTAACTGATATTTCCCAACTGTCTTGAGTCAGGAAGTGCTCATAAAAATATAAGGAGATTTACAGAAGCCAAAGTTGGAAAAAAAAAAAAAAAAAAAACCACAAAAAAAACCCCTTGTAAAGAATGCCTTTATTTTCAAAGTCCTTTAATTTACAAACTATTTAAAAGGGCCGCTATGAATCAAACAAACAATTGTTTTTATTAAATAACAAGACTTGCATTATAAAGTTATCCTAAGAATTTTAAATAGGCAACAATTTTAATTAACTTTCTCTTTATTTAACCACTTGTCTAATATGACTCGATCTTAATATATAAAAGGGTAAGTAAATTTATTTTCTGTTTAAGAGTCTTTCTCATTTTCTGGAGTACGGTAAAAACCAGTCTTGCAGCTACCTTGGACTTGATCTAACTTCTTTTGAACTAAATTCATGGTAAAACTCCAGTTATCTTGGATAGAAACTGCTAAGCCAGTTTCTCAGTAAAACTCTCCATCCATTTCTCCTGAATCAATGAAGTTTCTCAAAGAATGCTTCTGGGTGGAATATTACTCCTCTAGCATTAAAATATATTTCCCACACAGTTCTTCTGATGCTTTGAACTTTTCATTACATCCATGGACAACCATAGTAATGTATCTTTCGCAGGTGGAAGAAAATTAATACAAAAAATAGTACTTTTCAACCCATCTGTCTAGGAATGACTTCAATAACCTGCCAGAATGCATGATACACCATTCACGTTCCTGAGATAGAAGATAGTTAAGAGTCAAAACAAAATGATAATTAAAACCATGCAAAGAACTGAGGTTTGGAACATGAGAGATAAAACTTACAAGTGTCTAAGATGTTAGGCTGCAATAGCAGCATAAAAATCAGTGTAAGTTTGTGATTGTAAATGTCAAAAAATAGTGAGCAAAACAAGTTCATGTGAGATGAGGATGTGGTGGGCCTGCAATTGAGAAGATAAATAAGACAAATATGAAAGCGGAAAATGAAAGCTATGAGAATAACTCAGGAATATATAGTTAGACATGTGTACAATAGGGAAAAATACAAGCAAGGTGAGATAAGATTATGAGAATTGCAAGGGAAATTATGTATTAGAAAAAGAAAAAGTGAGGCTTATTGCCATACTTTTAATGACAAGGACGCGTGGTTGTATTTGTAATGATTTATTGTATGCAGAACTGAATTTGAGTTTTAATTTCGGTAGTTGAAACATAATAAGGACTTTAAATAGTTAAGGCTGTTAACAGTTGAAAGCAGAAGCAGCAAGGTATTTCCTTCAAGTCCTCTGGAAATCATTATTTACACTTTCATTTTGAAAAAGTCAGTCATTAACATATGATATAAATTATATACATTTTATGCAGTATAAGCATAGAAGTGGAAATATTAAAACAGATATTTTTAGATTTTTGCCTTATTTTCTGCCACCTCATCTGTATTGAAGATGACATAAATTAGCTATTATCCTCCCTCTCTCAGAAGGCTCCCTTATTATGAAATCAAGTGTTCTACTGTGGGCTGTCTCAATCATTGAATCTAATCTTAGGTCAGACATCAATGCTTAGAAAGCACAACAATTTTAAGATTAATGTTAATGGCTATCAAATGAATCATTGATATTCTAAAATCAAAGGCAAATCGAGTTAGACGGAAACGACAAGCATTCCGACAACCTTAATTGTACCTGATCTTCAATACTTCTCTCCTAAAATGGCTAATACATCACAAACTGAATGCATGCAGTGTTTTCAGTCTCAAATATTTGTTGATGCCACTAAAGCTTAATAATTACCTTTCATTGCATGCTTATAAAGATTTATTTATGCTGATTGCTTTTCCTGTCTGCATGGAGACAGAGAAGTCTTTGTGAAGTCTTGGAGGTCTGTCACTTGGAATTGCGAATTAATTGTAGATTAAACACCAAGGAACAATTTCCCATTTCTTACTCACAGAACCCCGATTCACCAGAATAATAACAGAGCGGAAGCGGCACACTGGATTATGCGATGTCCAGCTCTTTACCCTGCCACACCCATCCCCGAGGATGGACTGAGGTACTTGTCCAAATGCTTCTTGAACTCTGTCAGTTTTACGGTGCATGTTATCAATTTTTTCCCTTTGCAGAAATATAATTCATTGAATTTCTAGTAATATGTTACCAAATCACAATATATACCCAGAGGATTCATGCTGATAGGCACTGTTATAAACACCACAATAATTATAATTTAGAATTTTATAATCAAACCAGTGCTTATTTACAGATTATTTGTGAGTGGTAGTTCAAAAATATTGAGTACCTAAGGACTGGTCAATAATTATAGTGTGTTATAAAACAATTTTTCAATAAGTATTACCAAGCTAGACTAACAAGAGCACTGTAAATTTTGGATGTTTATTTTTTGTGGAGACAAGCACACAAATTCTTGGAATTCTGTCTGCCTATGTTAACATAAATATTTTGTTGCTATACTCACAAGAATATGAACCAACTAGCATGAGGGAGCTATTTATCAGTCTTGTATTAATTTGCACAGCAAACCTGCACTTCAGTATCTGTGGAAACTTAAAATTCCTTGTTTAGTCAGCTTCAGCACAAGCATCAATAAATGGGAGCGATCTTGACATATTCAACAAAATATATTTCAAACTCCTCAAACCCCGTAGTGACTCGCAAGAGCTTTCTTGTAAGGATCAGGAAAATAAAAGTTTTCTAAAACACTAAAATTTTTCTTGAAGACATTCAAATGGTGAAATTAATAAGTACCACTTGGAATAGAAATGTTACCCTAGGTGATTCCTGAATTTGCAGTAACCCATTCTCTTCCCCAGCTAAGCAGACAGCAATATTTCCCTCTTCGACCCCTGGTGTACAGGCATAATGACAACACACTAAAGCATGCAGTTGTGATTTCATGATCAACAAAGTTATGACAAAATTATCAGTGACCTGTAAAATCCGCTCCCTCCCTTGTTCCTACACTTCCTACCAAGGGGGGATAGAAAAGAGGGAAAAGGAGAAACGGAGAGAGACAGAATAGGAGACAGATTGTTACCGCTGTACCCCGGCACCCCGTCGATGTTGGCAGAAGGAGCGGTGGTTGGTGTGTGTGTGTGTGTGTTGTGTGTGTGTGGTTCTTGTGTGTGTGTGTTCTGTGTGTGTGTGTGGGTGTGTGTGTGGGTGTGTGCTCTGTGTGTGTGTGTCTGTGTGTGTGTCTGTGTGGGTGTGGGTGTGTGGGTGTGTGTGTGTCTGTGTGGTCTGTTGTGTGTCTGTGGGTGTGGGGTGTGTGTGTGTGTGTCTGTGTCTGTGTGTGTGTGTGTGTGTGTGTGTGTGTGTGTCTGTGTGTGTGTGTGTGGGTGTGTGTGTCTGTGTGTGTCTGTGTGTGTGTGTCTGTGTGTCTGTGTGTGTGTGTTGTGTGTGTGTGGTGTGGGTGTGTGTCTGTGTGTGTCTGCGTGTGTGTGTGTGTGTCTGTGTGTGTCTGTGTGTGTGTGTGTGTGTGTCTGTGTGTGTGTGCTGTGAACCGCGAGGAGCCTGCGCGGCTCCTGAGGCGGCTCCCGGGCGCGATTTCCAAACAGCAGCGGCTGCGTGTCCTCTCACAGCGGAGAAACGTGCCGTGGCTCGGCACACTCGTGAGATCGCTGCGGCTGCTGAGGGCAGGCTGGGGCTGCGGGCACTGCTGGACACACGGCTGTGGGCAGGCTGCGGCTCCGTCGGGAAGAGCAAACACGAGGTTGTCGCAGGGTCGAGCTGCCTCGGGGAAGCGGCGAAACAGAGCACACGGACAGGACAGGTGCGACAGGGAAGGCAGGACCACAGGGAGAAAAGGAAAAGCGAAGGAGCAGGGGGAGGCCAAGGTGACCCTCGAGGCGGGCCCCAGCTACCTCCAGGAACTCCAAAGGAAAATGGTCCCGGTTGTGTCGCAGTTAGCTGTTTTTATATGCCTCGGTCTCCTATTTCCCGTGCGTTTTTTCCGCTGTTTTCCCGGGTATCCGGGCATTGCCCCACCAGCAATGGGGGCAGGCGCTTGCAGAGCGGTGGGGGAAGCTGTCTGTGCCATGAGTGGCTGCCAGGCAAAGCCTCCTGAGGGACAGAGCTCCCTGTAAGCGCACTACTCCCGGAAGCCATCTTTTACCTCGTGGAACATATGTTGAGGCATGAATAAAAATCAGACTGGTCCCTGTCACGAGGTTTGTATTTTAACAGAATGTGACTAAGTTATAGACACTCTTGTGTTTGTTGTTTTATCTTTTTGGGAGGGAGAAGAAGGGGATTAAATAATGCATCCATTGTATTTTTTCATGGCATTAGGACTTTTAGACAAGCAGAACTGTTTACAGTTACATTCATTTCCTGCTGTATTTTTGGAGTTCTGAAGCAAAACTTGACAGATATGTTTAATTTTTAAAACTGCGTTTTAATGCATATACCTCTTTCTGCTCAACTGGATTTAAATATTTTAGCTTAAATATTTCTGAACAGTTAATTTGCAGATTCTGCTACTCAGAAAGAATTGTATCAAATGACTAAACAAGGATGAGTAAAGACAAAGTAAATACATTTCCTCTTAATGTTGGTGTCCATTTCAGGAAAAAGTCAGATTACTTTAAATAACTGTAATTTTACTCCAACATATGCAAAATTAATAATATGTTTTGGTCAAGGTAGTTTTCAACATTCGAATACCTTCTCTGGCCTTTTGATTATGCTCCAGCTTTGGATTTTACACTGTTAATCAGAAAAATTCTAAGAGGAGATATTCTATTTTGTCCAAAGGTGGTCTGTAACCAATACCTAATGTCCAAATTACTTTGTTTTACACTGTCTTGTTCATCTGATCTTTCAGTAGGATAGAAAAACATCACAGTTTTGATGATAGATCATTGATATACTTGTGTCAAAACCAAGATTCCCTAAAATTGTCTTGGAAAAATCTCAGAGTAAACCAATGACAAAATAAAATTGGGGCTGATGACAGATAATCAGTAAACCATAACTCCATCTGAAGTTATGTGGTAAAACTTCTCACAGTAACTTTATCAACAGAGAGAAAAATGGTGGCATTAAGTCAGATGCCTAAACAGAAACTTCTGTGCTGTGCTTCATCCCTGCCAGTGTGCCCTGGGCTCCAGCTGCCCCTGTGGAAGGGCTGGACCCGCACACAATTCTGGTTCCTATCTCCCACACCCTTGGGACTCACCCAGGAGCCTTCAAGCACCAGACAGAGATGTTTCGACAACCAAATTGAACTGTCAGTGTTTGTAGACATTATCAGCTGCTGAGATTAACAGGGGAAGAAAAGGAAAGAAAAAACTAAAAAAAAAAAAAAAAAAAAAAAAAAGAAGGAAAGAGAAAAAAAATCCATTAGGTCCATGGCAATGTGTTTATGTGCTCTAACTGGCTTAACCGCCCTTTTAATGCCCTTTTAATCCATTAGTACCTTGAACTTTTTGCAGACTTGTAACATTGAGTATGATGAGACCGGAAAAAAGTGTTTTTTTTTTCTTTCTCCAGTGGCAAATGAGGTGAATGAAATGCACTGCATTTTCTTTAAAATTCCTATTTTTTTTTTCTAAACTGTCTTAATGACTATCTTCAAGAGGATCAGATTTGTTACTCCTGCAAAACACTTTTGGGATTGAAATACTTATTGAAATTTACCATTTGATTCTCATTAGTTTATTCCATGCCTGTTGGCAAGAATCCAGGATATTCTGGATGGGAATTTGATCAATTTGCACTTTTACTGGACACCTTAATTTGATATACAGTTTGAAAGGCAAATGAACAACAATTTTAATTTAAATTCCAGTGGGAGGAAAGTGAAGTTAGATTAACTATGCTCATAGTTAACATTGATTTTTTTTTAATTTTAATTATCATAAACTAAAATGGTTTATTGCCAGACAACTGGATATGATTTTGTGTTTGGTTTGCTTTGGTCATAAGGATTTTTTTCTATCAATTTACAACTTCAGTAACCTGAGAAGTTACCTAAATGACTGTAAGATTTAATGCAGTTATGGAAATATGCCACAATAATAACATTTCTTCAAATCTCATGTACCCTGTAGCTTACCAGCTTGTTAAAGAAATTGTATCTACAGGAAACATTAATGAACCCTAAATTCAAATTAAATTTCAGTCAGTTTTACTGCAGTTAATGAATAACATGAGAAATTGACCTAAACTCAAATTTCAGGACTCATTAAAAATAGTTTTCAGTAGGAGCAAGAGCTTTCACTGTTGCTTGTAAAAGATTTTATGCAGGACACTGAAACTCAGGAGTCAATGTAGCATCTTCTTGCAAAATGATAGTGATTTTTATGGATTTGTTCAGATCATTGTATTCCTGTGATAATAGCTCTACATTGATATCTAGCTTCTTTTCCTTGTTCCAATACTCTCTATTCAGTGATTCATATTTGGAGCTCTGTGTTTTCTCTGGCTTTTGGTGGTTTTTTTTATGACCCTTTCAACAGTCTTGTATTACATAATTGTCAATGACTAAATTGTTTTTCCTAAGATTTTTGAATATAGGGAATGTGCCTTACAGAGGGTGATTGATTCCAGCTTTTGCTGCCTATCAGCTCTCCATTGACTTATCTCCTCAGGGAGCACTTTCTGTTTCTTCCTCAGTCTATGCATATGTAGATTTGTAACAGAAGTTATTATCTTTTTGTGTTCTAATACAGAAGGTCTTCAGAACCCATGATATTTTACCTTTGGCTTTTTTTTTTTCCTATTGCTCAGTCCATTCTTCAAACTTCTATTAGGTCCTAGAAACGTATAAGAGAATTGGGAAGAGATTTTTCAGCATTATTTTTTTCAACATGAGTTTTTAGCCTAGAACCTGGTTTGGAGCTCATTTTTCACTATACAAGTTCATGCCTTACCAGGCTTTTTGTCTCTAATATTTTGTGATAACTTCCCAGATCCAAAGAATCAATATGACCAGACTGGAGAACAAAGGGTAATACTATGTTCTTCAAACCTTTTTCTTTTCTTATATGTGGAGATGAAAGTGTATTTGAACATGATTTCTTCTTTTAGATTGCTTTCTTCACTCACAAAATTTGTTTTTACATTTAAAATATTATTTTATTCTTCTGTTTACATAGCTGATTTTATAATCACATGTGATTATGACATCAGCTATTACATCTTTTTAATGCTACTCATTATTATTTATTTCTAGTAGAATCTAGAGACGAAACAAGATTACAGGCCCCCTGGCACTGGTTTTAATAGCATATGATAGGAAACATGGAATTTTAAAAGATTGCCTTATAAAAAGATGAGATACTGCATGGCACAGGAAGGAGAAAAATCTGCAAAGTTAGTGGGAATTAACAATATATGTCCTTTACTGTATTTCAACAGTGATTACCATCAGCATGATAAAACAATGGCAAATACACTAATTCTGTTATAGAATAAGTAAATCTATGCAAATGTTTTTGAGATTTCAGATGAAGAATCAAATATGTCGTCCCTGTCACTGATGGTAAATCTTACAAGAAGGAAATTATTTCTGAATATGAGATCTAGAAAAAATATACTCCAAACCACTCTATGAGTTTGTGACAAAACTGTGGTTGTTTTTATGCAAGAGTGTTTCCCAAGCAAATGGGAAAAAAAAAAAAAAAACAACAACAAAAAAAAACTGTGCTAATCTGCAAACACTAAATTGTTGCTTTCTATAAATTCGTAACAATTTTAGATAAACCATTAGCTTTCATGAAAACTGCAGCTGCCTGGGCTGCTGGAATGCAAGCCTTTATATCAGGAGTTTGCTGTGCCATTTTTGCTGGTGACTTCCAAAAGACATAAGAAGATAGCAAAAGCTATATCAGAAAGAAAATTCTGTGTGTGAATGTGAAGGCTAATAGGTAAGAATAAGACATGCTCAACTACTTCCAAACATTCTTATTATACATTTAAGAGATTGACAGAAACTGGGCAGTTTCCAGTCCCACTGCGAGTAAGCAGCTGACAAAGCCAGTGGTTCGGAACCTGGGAAATAGAGGCAGTCTGAGAGACCCATCTTGTTCACAGACCTTTGTTTAGATGGATTGACAAGCAACAAAGCAAATTTTATAGCAAATCAGCTTAAGTCAGATACAATCTCCTACTGTTTTTCAGCACTATCAGTATCCCCTGATTCCAATCTTGTTTAAAGCATCTGTTTAAGCTGAAGTTAACTATTATTTTAAAGGTCAAGAGACAAAGTTTTATAGTGTTTCTTCCTCTTGTCAGGAGCACTAATTCTAGCTTAATTAAAATCCACTGCCATAGTTCAAAAGGGATTAATTTTTAAAACCTGCAAAGGGAATTAATATCTTTTTTGGAAGTTTTCGACTGAAATGGTTTCAAGTAACTGAATTTTCAAAAATGCCTTTATTTTCAAAGTCCTTAATTTACAAACTATTTAAAAGGGCCGCTATGAATCAAACAAACAATTGTTTTTATTAAGAACAAGACTTGCATTATTAAAAAGTTATCCTAGAATTTTAAATAGGCAACAATTTTTAATTTAAACTTTCTCTTTGATTTAAACCACTTTGTCTAATATGACTGCGATCTTAATATATAAAAGGGTAAGTAAATTTATTTTCTGTTTAAGAGTCTTTCTCATTTTTCTGGAGTACGGTAAAAACCAGTCTTGCAGCTACCTTGACTTGATCTACTTCTTTTTGGAACTAATCATGGTAAAACTCCAGTTATCTTTGGAGAGAAACTGCTAAGCAGTTTCTCAGTAAACTCTCCATCATTTTCTCTGAATCAATGAAGTTTCTCAAAGAATGCTTCTGGGGGGAAATTTACTCTCTAGCATTTAGAAATATATTTCCCACACAGTTTCTGTGATGCTTTGAATCTTTCATTACAGTCATGGACAACATAGGTAATGTAGTCTTTGCAGGTGGAAGAAAATTAATACAAAATAGTACTTTCAACCCATCTGTCTAGGAATGACTGTCAATAACCTGCCAGAATGCATGATTACACCATGTTCCTTGCCTGAATAGAAGATAGTAAGAGTCAAAACAAAAATGAATAATAAAACCATGCAAAGAACTAGGGTTTGGGAACATGAGGAGATAAAACTAAAGTGCTAAAGATGTTAGGCTGCAATGTAAGCAAGAAAAGCAGTGAAGTTTGCTGATGGTAAATGTCAAAGAAAATAGTGAGCAAACAAGTTCATGTGAGATGAGGGATGGGGTGTGGCTCTGCAATTGAGAAGATAAATAAAGACAAATATGGAAAGGGGAAAAGGAAGCTATGAAAATCTCAGGGAATATATAGGTTAGGACTATGTGTGACAAGTAGGAAAATACAGGCAAAGGTGAGATAAGATATGAGAATGCAAGGAATTTATGTATTGAGAAAAAGAAAAAGGTGAGGCTATTGCATACTTGTTAATGAAAGACGTGGTTGTTTATTTGTATGGATTTATTGTATGCAGAACTGAATTTGAGGTATTGAATTTGGGTATTGAATACATAATAAGGACTTTAAATAGTTAAGAGCTGTTAACAGTTGAAAGCAGAGCAGCAGGTATTTCCTTCAAGTCCTCTGGAAATTCATTATTTACACTTTCATTTTGAAAAAAGTCAGTCATTGAACATATGATATAAATTATATACATTTTAATGGTATAAGCATAAGAAGTGGAAATAAAACAGATATTTTAGATTTTTGCCTTGATTTTCTGGCCACCTCAATCGTATTGAAAGATGACATAAATTAGCTATTTCCTTCCCTCTCTCAGAAGGCTCCCTTTATTATGAAATCAAGGTTCTACTGTGGGTCTCTCAGATCATTGAATCTAATCTTAGGTCAGACATCAATGCTTAAGAAAAGACAACAATTTAAGAGTTAATTGTTAATGCTAGTCAAATGAATCATTTGATATTCTAAAATCAAAGGGCAAATCAGGTTAGAAGAAACAAAGCAGTCACAACCTTAATTGTGACCTATCTCATACTTCTCTCCTAAATGGCTAATACATCACAAACTGAATGCATGCAGGTGTTTCAGTCTCAAATTTTGTTGATGCCA
Source organism: Malurus cyaneus samueli (assembly GCA_009741485.1). Taxonomy (NCBI): domain Eukaryota; kingdom Metazoa; phylum Chordata; class Aves; order Passeriformes; family Maluridae; genus Malurus; species Malurus cyaneus. Next base: position 15,357,666 of record CM019237.1, read on the forward strand.
CTAAAGTTATAATTACCTTTCATTGATGCTATAAAGATTTATTTATGCTGCATGCTTTCCTGTCTGAAGGAGACAGAGAAGTCTTTGTGAAGGTCTGGAGTCTGTCACTTGGGATATCTGGAAATTACATTGTAGTTAAAACTCAAAGGAACATTTCCCATTTCTTTACTTCACAGAACCACAGATTCACAGAATATACAGAGCTGGAAGGGACACACAGGGATTATGGTGTCCAGCTCTTTACCCTGCACACCACCATCCCCAGGAGTGACTGAGGGTATTGTCCAAATGCTTCTTGAACTCTGTCAGGTTTGGTGCATGTTATCAATTTTATTTCCCTTTGCAGGAAATATTAATTCATTGAATTTCTAGTAATATGTTACCAAAATCACAATAATACCCATGAGATTCATGCTGATAGGCACTGTATAAACACACAATAATTTATAATTTAGAATTTATAAGCAAACCAGGTGCTTATTTACAGGATTATTGTGGTGGTTAAGGTTCAGAAAATATGAGTACCTAAGGGACTGGTCAATAATTATAAGTGTGTAAAAACAATTTTCATAAGTATTACCAGCTAGACTAACAAGAGCACTGTAAATTTTTTGGAGTTTATTTGTGGAGACAAGCACAAATTCTTGGAATTCTGTCTGCCATGTTGAACATAAATATTTGGTTGCTATACTCCAAGGAATGTGAACAATAGATGAGGAGCTATGTTATCAGTCTTGTATTAATTTGCACAGCAAACTGCACTTTCAGTATCCTGTGGAAAGCTAAATTCCTTGTTTATGTTCCAGCTTCAGCCAAGGCATCAATAGATTGGAGCATCTGTGACATTTCAACAAAAAATATTTTAAACTCCTTTCAAAGCCCCGTAGTGACTCTGCAAGAGCGTTTTGCTTTAAGGGATTTCATGGAAATAAAATGTGTTTCTAAAAACTAAAATTTTTCTTGAAGACATTCAAGTGGTGAAATGGTGTAATAGTACCAGCTTGGAGATAGATAATGTTACCCTATGGTGGAGTTCCTTTGAGATGTTGCATTAACCTCATTTCTTCTTCCCGCTAGCTGAAGCAGAGCAGCAAGGTATTTCTCCTTCTTCTGACCCCTGTGTGACAGGCATAATGGTTTGACAGATCACAGCTAAGGCATGCAGTTGTGATTGTCATGTGGGATCACAAAGTATGACAAATTATCAGTTTAGTGCTGTAAAAACATATGGTGCAGAAGTGTCACTGTGAGAAGGTGCAAACCAAACGCCACTTGTCTGAGTCTCGTGCTCATGTTGTGAGACGTGATGGCTCTGTTCATAACACACCAGAAGGTTTTCTAATATCCTGGTTTCTCTGCAGCAATACAGAAGTCAAATACAAGATTACTGGCAAATAAAATTGAATTAAAGTGAGAGCATCATACAAAATACATGCATGCACACACACAATTAATTAACTGTGATGACAACTTGACTGTAAGGCACAGTAGGCACAGACTAAAGCTAACAATAATATCAATTGATATTACAGTGATAGTAAAAAGTGATACCAGAGTTCCAAACATGAACCCCAAAATGCATTAATAAAACCTGAATGTAAAAATGTGATATTCCTCTTGCAGACACTTTTTATGCTAACATTTATGTAAATCCTTGAAATTATTCCAGCTTGTAATGCCACCCTTCATTCAACCATATAATATTATCAAAATGCCACAAATTAACTATTACCTATATATGTGAGATAAAATTATTTCTAGACTGAAATGTCATCTTTCATATGCCAGGTTTTAGTCTTAACATAATTTTTAACATGGAATAAAACCTCTAAAAATAAGCAGATTTAATGAAAATGTTGACATTTTGATTTTTTCTGTGATATTTCACTTTGTACTCAATTTAAGTTTATTTTCTTTCCTTTCTTCTTAGTATATGTACACTGTAAGTTGACTCTAACTAAGACATTTGTGCTTGTGTTAAAACTGTTTCTTATAAGGAATAAAAAAGAGCATAATTTACAAGGCTTTCTTTTAAAAACAAGGGTGGTGGGAAGGGCTGATCATATGGCTCGTGTTTTAGTCAGATGAGAATAGCAGAGAAAAGAATAAATAAAATAGGTGTGCTGAAATCCCCAGGAAGAACTTTTAAATTAATTTCAAGATGACTAATGATGTATTGAAATAATTCCTTTGGTAGACAGAGGCAAGACTAAAAAAAAAAAAAAAAAAAGGACATAATGTCCTTCTTTATGTTCCTATGGAATCATGGTTATAGAAAGAAACAAACAAGTGGTGATGCCATAATCACTGGTGTACGTAATGGCTTTATCTTATGGTAATTTAGAGCTTGAAGAAATTCTGATCATCCATTTCCAAGTGTGCAAAGTATCATTTAGAGTCTGCTCCTCTCACTTATCCTGATTTTTTTCACAGTATCTGAGTCAATGAAAGCGTAACTTCCACAAGGAAAATCTGTTAGATGTGGATCAATTAAACACCAAGTACTACAAAAAGTTACAGCTTTAGTCTAAAGTAAAGGATAGAGCAGAACAATGAGTACCACTTTCACAACAATTAGTCTTTGCTGAGAGAAACCCCATGAGTCACGTTGGTGGACAAAAGGACAGGGCAGAGATTTAGGGGGAAAAGTGTTACTAAATACACTAAATACATTAACAAGGTTTTTCACAGTAGCTCCCTGAGGAAGTTGTGATAAGACATAAATATTATTACAATGTGATGGGGACTCACTCAAGAGAGAGTAAAACATGTTTCCACATGTACTACCATCTAGCCTTTGTCTGTTTCTCACATATGTCTACACAAAACAGGAATATTTAGAGAATATTGCACCTATTTTTTTTCCCTAGGGCCAGAAATGTTCTGTAATGATCCTTGTAGTTTCATGTCATGGGTTGATCTGGGCCGGATGCCAGGCACCCGCCAAAGTCTCTCCCTGACTCCCCTTCACAGATGGACAGAGGAAAGAAAATTTAGTGAAGGGTTCATGGGTTGAGATAAGGTCTGGGAGATTTTGCTCATAAAACATGGTCACAGGCTAAACAGGCTAAACTTAAGAGATATAAAATCAGAACAGGAGAGTGAGAAGTAAAATAAGCTGTTAAAAATACCTTACCCCCACCCCTCCTTCCTTCCCAGCCCTACTGCTGACCCCAGGAGTTCAAAGAAGACAAAAAATGGAGATTAAAGTCAGTTCATCATCCATGGCTTCTCCCACTGCTCAGGGAGAGGAGTCATTTCCCTGGCTGCACAATGGGGTCCCTCCCATCGAAAACTGCAAGGTGAGTTACTCCTAAGGGCAGACTCTCCTCCCAAAACTGCTGCACTGTGGGTCACTCATCCTCCAAGGGGTGCATTCCTCCAAGGCCAGGCTGCTCCATCCTGGAAACAGGGCCCAGGGCCCCTTCTCTCCACTGGGTCCCCCACAGGATCACAGCCCCCTCCAGGCATCCACTCACTCCAGAATGGAACACCTCCCCTGTGGGCTGTGGGTGGATCTCTGCATCCCCCATGGGCTGTGGGTGGATCTCTGCATCCCCCGTGAGCTGTGGGTGGATCTCTGCATCCCCCATGGGCTGTGGGTGGATCTCTGCACCCCTGGCCCCATGGGCTGTGGGGATCTCTGCATCCCCATGGGCTGTGGTGGATCTCTGCACCCCCCATGGGCTGTGGGTGGATCTCTGCATCCCCCATGGTCTGTGGGTGGATCTCTGCATCCCCCTGGGCTGTGGTGGATCTCTGCATCCCCCAGGGCTGTGGGTGGATCTCTGCATCCCCCATGGGCTGTGGGTGGATCTCTGCATCCCCCATGGGCTGTGGGTGGATCTCTGCATCCCCCATGGGCTGTGGGTGGATCTCTGCATCCCCTGTGGGCCCATGGGCTGTGTGGCACAGCTGCTCTGCTCCACCATGGCCTTCACCAGGGCCTGCAGAGGAATCTCCGCTCTGCCGCCTGGAGCAGCTCCTCCCCCTCCTTCTCCACTGCCCTTGGTGTCTGCACAGTACTTCCTCTCACATGTACTCACTTCCTCCTCTTCTCCAGTCACAGTTAAAACTGCGCCACCACCTTTGTTTTGGTTTCTTCTTAAAGATGTGTTATCACAGAGACATCGCCCCCATCTCTAAGTGTCCCAGCCCTGGCCAGAGGCACATCCATCCTCAGAGTTCTGAGGGATTGGCGCTGCTGGACATGGTGGAAGCTTCCAGCAGCTTCTCACAGAAGCCACCTCTGTTGTTCCCTCCCGCTGAGAAAAACCAGGCCACACAAACACAATACATTTTAGGACAAGAGTTGGTGCTTGTCCAGGCACAGTGTAGCCTAAAGAAATATAGCCATTTTTGGACTAAATATAATTTAGAAGTTGAAATGAATGGAACATAAAAGGCACCCTTAGGTGCCCAAGAATGGATTTAAAAGCCTAGAGGTAGGCTTCTATTTTAGAAATATTATAAATTATTTTGTTCAAAAAACAGACTGAAGCCAGATTTTGCTAGTTATTTGTAAGAAAAGCTGTTACAGTGGACTATTCATTATTTAGGAACACCTACAGATAACAGCCTGTATTATCAGTATGCAATCTATATTACTCAGTCTGCAGGGGCAGTAAAGAAAAGCACGCACCTGAAAATCATGAACAAAAGAGCTGCAGAAAACATTATCCTTTTTCAAGGCATGCCAGGATTATCTTTAATTGCTTTATACTGCTAAGGGCTAGTCTAAACTGGAGGGGGATTGCTAACACATCAATCTCAGCAAAAAGCTCTAAAAGGAGATGCAGCTTTTACTGATAAAAATATGTTTTTTTGGATGCAGCAGATACCATGTTCCCACAGAAAATAAGCTATGTGAGAAAGAGAGAATTTTCTTTGTTCAGAATTGCTGTGTCTACTTTAGGCCCTTGAGTGGTATCATAAAAAAAATTCCAAATGTTTATAGCTGACAACGCTGTGCCAGGCAAAGCTTCTGGGGTAGACCCAAGGCATAGCTATCAGAGTGACAAAGCAGCTTGGAGTTATCTTGGTTATGGTGCATATCTCAGCTCAGACTCATGTTCTTTTTGAATGGTCTAACACAGTTTAGAAACATGAAGAAGACAAATGCATTTCTTATGTGAGAGCTCATGTCCTGAGTACAACAGCATTTCTGTCCTATTGACATAGAAGTTTCACAGAGTAAAAAAGACTACTATGTGGAAATAAATGTCTGTGGTGTCCTAAATATTTTATTATTCAAGGGAACAGTGAAAAATAGTGTGTTACCTCTAGGTGTATATGTATGTATATATTCAATTCTTGAAGTGAAATCGCTGTAAATATTTGATGTAAATCAAAATGAAGGCATACATGCAGATTTTTCTGTAAATAAATAAACACTGTGTTAAGGTAAGTGAAACTTGATTGCCCTGTACTGTCCCATGTGCATTGCTACAGAAGTTAAGTTTACCTTATTTATCAATAAAGATGGTATTTGTAATGAAGAATATTCAAAAGAATCCTATATGCATAGATTTAGAATTGTAGAAACTCTCACAATTTCCCCTGATAAAGTCTCTTGCACCCATGACATATCCAAGATTCATAATATTGTCCTGATTAACTTCACCTAAAGAAGAAAAACATTTTCACCACTGCACCAGAACACATGCACACACATTGCTCTATGTTTTTATATATCTTTAAATATGTTTTTCCAGTGTTTGGTGGTTTTCTATACAGCTGTACAAAGTTACTATCCCACACTCTTTATTACCTTACATGAGGGAATAATACCTAAACGATGAATGGAGCTATCTTAAAAAAAAAAAAAAAAAAAAACCTATATAATATCTAAGTAAATTAATTTGTGAAAAGCTGAAGGAACTGACAAGGTAGAACAAAAAAAATCTAATAAGTAATTGCACAGATGAACATGTGTTTTAATAAATAAGAATGACACCAATTCAAAACACTGCCAGATTACTGTACATATTTTCATAAATGATAAAACAGAGTGTTATAATCAAGTCAAAGATAGCGTTCAGATCAAGCAAAATAAAAAGCTTGAGCAACCCAAACCAGACTGCATTAATAAATCATCATAAGCTGTAACTATAGCTGTAACATGATTGTGAAGTAGATCGTTATTTCTCAAAGGGCTTGTTTCCCACTAAATGGTGATATAATTCAGAAACTGCTTTATGTTCTTGTCCAAAACTAACAAATCTTAAACAGGTCTGTAACGCCAATCTCCACTTCAAATCAAAAAGGTTTCTTTAATAATATGGCAATCTAATCAGTTGTTAAATATAATGGAGCATTCCTAGAGCTTAACAGTGTTGACAGTTTGAATAAACACATGAATAATGTCCAAAAATACCTGAAAAAATATGGGCTATATGGATATAATTACATATAGATAAGAGGATATGTCATGACTGCAACGAAATAAAAATTCAGTTGAAAAATAGGCTGGTGTAATCTAAAGATGAAATAAACAACTTTGTAGGGCTTAGGAATTTCATAGCTGCACATAAACCCAGCTTGCTTTCTTCCATGGTAAAAACCTATGGAACCTTCTTGTTCTCTCCATCAGGAGGATTTCTCTTATATTCACATGGAGCATGTAACCTTCTCCAACCTATAGTTGCCTGCATACTGAATCATAGTGCAGTAAAGTTGAAGTATGAACAGAGGAAAAATAAAGACTTCCTTGATCTTCTTCAGAGAACACTAGAACTGCTGAGGAAAGATCAATAAATATGGCATAGATAAATATTGATTCTAAGATTCAAGGAAAATTTTTACAATTCTCAACAGTTCTATTAGTGCCTGGCCAACGTAGCAGTAAAATATCCAGAGAATGGCAAAAATATGCAAAGGTAGAACACAATCAAGAGAAAAATGCCATGAAAATAAAGAAAAATATATTCTGTTACATTTAGGAATATATAGTAGAACAAACAAGTCAAAGCTACTGAAAGCATTTAACATGCAACAACAAATCCAACATCTTTGAAACTTAGGATCATGGAATCAAGGAATCTCAGTGAAAATTTAAAAACACATTTTAAAATATTAACCATTCAGTTCTCATTTAGAATACATTAGAACTCAGCAGTGCTAAATTCTCTATATGAAATGTCTTACAAAAACTGCAATTTAAATTGTTATTAATAATTATGACGATTTTTTCATCCTAAAACTGAAAAAAGAGAACAACTGTTTGATTTATTATCAGTATGTTTACTATACGTTTTTAATTTTACTTTCTAGTCTATACACGTGGAAGCAGCAGCAATATTAAAAAAATGTTTTGACATTGGTCTGGGAAACTGTTTTCGAGGTCATGCAAAGTGTTAATGGAATCCACTCTCCATGTGATTATGCCAGAAAGACAATATCCAGTTCTTCACACTGGCAATTGTGAGACTTCTCATGCATGAACTATCACATTATTATCAATTCAAGTCCATTTCATAAACATTCATTTTCCTAAAGTAAATAATAGACTAAGAGACTCTTATTTCAGTGACTGTTTCTTAACTGTTGAAAAATACTGAAAAATAGATAGGAAAGGTCATAGCCCATATACAACTATTAGCATTTTGCTCTTGAGTTTTTATATATGGTTTAAAAATGAATTACCACTGCATAGAGCTGAAATGCATTTTTGCCTTTCAGGAAATTTTCTACATAGAATTAAATTTTATTATGAAATGCAGAGACAGTAGTACTATTGCTAAAAGAAAAGAAAACTTGATTGTGAGTTCAGATTGTACGTGTGCATGCTTTCCACTTATTCAGTTTTGCAATAGTAATTTTTATTCATGGAATAACAACTGTAACAGCAATCATATCATTGTTTGGTTCTTTGTTTTGTCCTTTGTTAAGATTCCACGGGGATTTTTCAGCAACTGGGATGTTAAACGGCACGGTTGAATTTAATGAGTACTGCACTTGCATGTTATTGCAAGAATTAAGCCTTTAGCTCACTGTTTGGTTGTCCTTGGATCTTAGATTATGAAATCTATGATTTTGAAAACAATATGTGTCAATATGGTCAAATCAAGTTATATAACAAGTGTAACAATCACAACACTTACAAAGCTAAAATATAAGAAACAAGTTTTTTTGCTGTTTTTTTATTTTACTTTTTCGGTTTTGAGTTTTTCTTTCAGGATTTGTGAAAGAAGCAAACAACTTTTTGTGGCTTTCATGTATTTTACAAGGTAAGACTTTATTTAGGTTTATTTAAACAGGAGAGATCACCTCTAGAGAATACGAAAATAATCCAGGTCCCACAGCTAATTCAAGAGAGTTGGAAAGTCTGAGACTCGTGCTGGATATTTTTCACTTCTCAGACTACCACAGAAAGTGCTAGATTTGAAGTTGAGAATGGGAGTATTCATAAAAAAATCACTGTGAGCTGTACTGAAACCATTATGCACAGTGAACAGGTTTTTAAAATTACTTTTAATGAGAAAATTTAAAAGAGGAAGATTGAACAGAGCTATTATCTGAGTCCTGTTTGTACATAGTACCTACAAAATGACCTACCTACTTTATGGTAACAGAAATTTTTCTGAGAAAAGACAAGGTAGGAGAATTTAGTAAAAATTTTAGCTGAAGAAATGAACAATGTTAATTTAGGTTATCTACTGCCAAGTCTGCAGAAAATCATAGCTGCTACTTGGATGACATATGCATAATTTATTTAATGATTTGATGTTTGTGAACTCTCTGAATCTTGCAAAACTCGGCATCTCTTATAGAGCAAAATTCAAACCCTGTGAAATGTTACAGCTGTTAAGCTGCAGTGTATTGCAGTCATAAAGATCATCCACTTCCAACTCCCCTGCTGTGACGGGACACCCTTCATTAGACCAGGTTGCTCAGGGTCCCAACCTGACCTTGAACAGTTCCAGGAATGGGGCATCCACAGCTTCTCTGTGCAGTTATTCCAGTATCTCGCCATCCTCACACCAGAGAATTATCTCCTGTTACTCAATCTCAATCTCCCCTCTTCCAGTTTAAAGCTACTGCCCCTTGTCCTATCACTACACAAACTCATAAAAAAATCCTCCAGCTCTATTGTAGTCCCATTTAGGTACTGGAAAGGTGCAATGAGATCACCCCAAACCTCTTCTCCAGGCTGAGCAGCCCCTACTCCCTCAGGCTGTCTTCATAAGAGGTGTGTTCCAGAGCTCACATCACCTTGGTGGCTTGCTCTGGATGCATTTCAGCAGATCCATGTTTTTCTTATGTTGCAGGCACCAGAGCTAAATTATGGGGCCCACATAACAGCTATTGGTGGCACCTTTTCAATGCACTCAACTTGAAAAATGTTCAGCAAATCTACAAAACATTTTACTCTGAATTTTCAAATTGATTTAAAAAATCAAAACTATATTTTTATTGTTTCTCTCTTAACTCAATGAAACTGTCTCCTGACGTTGTATCCCGAAACCACTTATTTTTAAGCAGATCAAATGCACCATATGCATTATTGAAGAGAACATACTTTTCTCACTTTAGAATGCTGTCATTGGCAAATATCAGGATGTGTTGTCTGACCTAAATATCTTATTTTGTGATGACAAAGAAGTTAAATTGAACTCAATGTTCTGTTTTCTCTTTCATTCCCTTTCACATCTCTTTTCTTCTCTTTTGCTCAGACTATTTTATCTTTGCTGCTTCATTCCTTGTAGAAAAAAGTTTTAATAACAAATACCACTTTGTTTACTGTCTGCAAGGCAATAAACAATTTGACCATGTCAACCCATATCGGTTTAATAATCTATAATCTAGGGACAGTCAGGCATCAAACTGAGAAATTTATTCTTGTAACAGTGTTAAAATGTAATTCATGTTAACCTGATTTCCCATTCCTTCAAATAAAATGTCTTTCCATTAAATCCATTGCTCCTAGACACCATGGTTTGTGAACTACTTCTGACCTAGAAAAACTACCCAGAAGAGAAAGAGTGGAAGTAGAACAAAAATAAAATGAAACATAGAACATATAAATGTGAACTATCTTTGCAGGCATAGATAGTTTATAAGGAAATTATTAACAGATGATATTCATGGTTTTATAGGCTTCATAACACTGCTAAACTTTTCATTTCCTGTTTTTATTTTGTTATGTCATGTCTAGGTATAATTATAAAGTGGATGCAGGTACAGCAACTTTGAAGAACATGAGAGTACAATTTAGGCTATACGAAAATTTTAGATGCACCAGCCAGTAAAACACCCCATATCAAGTCTTCTGCAGCTTCCACTGCATTTGAGGAGGGGAAATATTTAAAACATATTCTGTCTTCCCACCCCTTCAATCCTTAACCTCACAAAAAAATCCGTATCTGTGACATTATTCATTGGGTTGGAGATTTGCTTAGATATGATTCTTGTAGTGCCTTACAAAGGGTTATGATTCCAAGTTAGATACTAATTCTTTCTGTAGCATCATGTCATTCCAACTCGTGCTCTCTTGGAAAGCAGATTAAGAATCCTGAATAAACAAAGAAATCAGAAAAAAGGAAGAGGACTCTGTTAGATTATTTTCTCCTAGATCTCATTTAAAAGATGAGTTGATCCTTAGTATATATTCAGACTTTCCAATTGTCTTTTCCATTATCTACATGAGAAAGTATTTTAATAATTAAATTAAGGGTGAAAAAAATGTCTACCACAGAGGACATATAGTAGAGCAAAAAGGTGTATGTTTATTTGTCATGGTCCAGCAATAAACTCAATAACTCTTTAAATCTCTATTACTTTTATAATTAGGAGATATATTTAATTAAAGCATTTCACATTTCTAAAAACAGTTTCTTGTCCCTGCTGCTGTTGCCAATATCTTGTTTGAGGAGTCTTCCACTGTATGGTGCCTGTAATTGGTGTGTGATGGCCTCCCTTCAGTCGTGCAAATGGAATTATTTACTTCTGAAAAAGCCCTTCGAAAAAAAAGACATCTTGGTGTCCTCTAGGACACTAAGCACTCTTAGGGAAAGGGGGTAAGTGACTGGCTGACAGCAGCAGGGACAGCCAAGTCCAGCCTCACATTGTCTCACACACAGGTAATTGAGAAATTACAACAGCTTCTGACACATCCAGCCAAATCAGCAGAGATTACTGTCCTTTATTATCCAGGGCATCCCTATACAAACTATTTTTCTAAACCTGCTTAGATTGCAGTCTTCACAGGCTTTCACATTTATTTTAAATAAATCAAGGCAGTATTGAAAATTTTGTATTAAATTGGTTTGACAATGTGAAATGTTTTCTCCTAAGAGATAATCCATAAGTTAAAAGGAAAGCAGAAAAAAAAAAATCTGCATTGAAACATCATGTTTTGTCACTCCAGGAAAAAGATTTCAGTGTTTTACTTCTGAATCCTTCTAAATGACTTTGGAAATGAAATTTCTGTCTATATTTTGCCAAAATACATTTAAAAGCTTCAAATGTTTTCATTCTATGACAACAAAACTATTTAAGTGAATTGTGTTTCAGGAATGTTATTTTTCAGAGGAAATTAAAAAAAAATGTTATCAAGAAAGGAAAAAAAAAGACAATTTAATGAAATGTATAAAAACACAGATTATTATGGTGCTTGCATTATTTAAACCTGAAAACTTTCTTTCAGTTTTTAATGACTGGAAGAGTCTAAAAAGAAAGTGCTGATACTAACTGGAATTAATTTAGGTGTAGTTATATAGCTGGAAGAGGAGGAAGGAATCTGTGCTCCAGCTATTTAACTGTACAGAGAACAGTTACTCTGTAGGCTGATATAGAGGAATTTTTAAGTCAGCAACAGTACCATTCGTTTCATGTGATTTAATGTCAATGATAAAAATGTAGAAGGTTTTTTGTGAGTGTGATATTTATGAGGAAAGAAGTAATATATAATCAATTCAATTTAGCATATCTGCAGTCTAGAAAAAGAATAAAAATTAGAGACTGACATTTAAAAGATTTTCATACGTCTGCTACAGGATTTTCAAGATTTTTCTCTTTTTTTGTTTGTTTTAGAAATGAGTTAAAATGTCAGTAAGATAGAACACAACTCTTTTTTGAGATTTCATGCTTTCAGAATATTCACTGTACTGATTTTCCTGACTGCAAGCACTTACTATTAATGTGCAGATGCCTTGTGCATGCCTTTCACAAAACGAAATTATCTGAAACTATGATAATTTGTAATGAATTGATTACGGACTGGTGGCAGAAAAGATTTTTTTTCACTAAACTAGGGTTAGAAGTTGGTACTTTCACTGAATGTCAATGTCAATGTCAGAAGTGTAACTGAAACACCTTCAGAGACGTGGCCTTACTTGCCAGTAATTGAACACGGTATGGTAGATAACTTCAAAAACATTTCAATGCATTTCCTTTTCTTACATAGATTATGTAGTTTGTTTTTTCTTCAGTCAGAACCTGTCATTCTTCATGCACAGATATAAACCTCTCCCTTGCAAATAAGAGGATAATGGAAAGAAATTTGTCTTTTATATAAGCCTTGGAAAGAGGCTAGTGTTTATTATTTTGGGGGTTGTTTCTTTATCCTGAAAATTCATTGAGGGATTGATGTTATTCTGAGGTAGACATTATCTAGGCGATAATGTCCCAGATATTTTCTGTGGTAAACTGGATGTGCTGAGAGTAAGAGAAATAAAGAGTGGACAGGCATGGGAAATGCCATAGAATATACTATATGACATTCTCCTCCTGCTTCAAAGGGTTATGGTTTCCTGTCTGTCATCAATCTCATCTGGCAGTTCCTGTATGGATATCTTTGACATCTTAGGGAAAATTGTGTAGTGCTACATACCTGCTTTTATACAACTCAGTCCTACCCTCAACTTTCATTGACTATGATGGGAGGAAAAAAACATTTACCAAAGAACTATGTATGTGCTGGTAGATACTTACAATTAGAGTCCTTAATCAGTGAAATGAGTTGCATCCTTGTATTCGTACCCTCTATTCTTAGCCACTTCTGAGTCTTGTGGGATTATAATGACACAATCTTATAGGAAAAGGCTGTTAAGGAAATGCAAAGGAGAAGAAACAGGCTTCAAGAGCAAGACAACCGTTCTGAAAGAAAAGATTTTAAGAGTCCAAAACTAATGATATTAATTTATTAAATGCAAGTACATACCCCCTTTTATTCCATTTAGTTAGACCAGATATGTGACATTACTTAAATGTCATCCAAGTCTGGACCAGTGGCCCATGAGCACAGAAGCAAGATTAGGTTAGTATATTGGAGATTTCTGCATCCAAACTTGAATAGAAAAAAAATAGAGAAGGAGGGGATGGAGGAAGCTGGTTACTGGAATGGGACACTGGGAAAGAGAAAATAGAATAAATAGCAACTGGCTAAGAAGCTTCTTGAGGCAGGTGATGAAAGAACAAACTATAATAATCAAGTAACTAAATTAATTAAATCCTCCCCAACAGTGATTCAGACTACAATGTATATTATGTCCATACAATACAGGGTTAGGTAGATCTCCATATACAGTAACTCCCACAGCACTTTTCACACTACATTTGGATTGCTTCCTCTGAGCTTTCCTGTAATTCAAGGGTATCTGAATGTGAAGTCAATTCATTCAAGTTATATCACAATGAGATTCAGCCTCTACAATCTTTGTTTTTCTGGTGGAATGCTATACAGTGTAGCTAATCTACTTCGAACAGTAACACACAAAACAGCCTTGTCACTGATTAAGTGCCACTCAATATTTTTAAAAAATGCATGAAAAATGTTTGCTAGTACAGAATGGATTGGTTCTGAATACAAAGATTAATAATAAATAGGAGATCCATCACCTAACACATTAGCAGACCTCTGCCTGTTTTTTTTTGAGAGGTTTATGATTTTAAAATTACTGTGTTGCATTTACTGTGCATTCAGAATAGATTAAATTAAGCCACAAGCCAGTAACCGAAGAATTAGACAAACAATATGACTGATTCCCATCCTTTCAGCAATTATCCCATGACAGATTGTTTTCCTCTGCTTAAAGTATTTGCTAGTAAAACATTTCTGCTCATAAAAGAAAGATGGGTAATGTTATGGCAATTTTCTTGTTCTTATAAGGATACGTGGAATATTTATTACAATTAAACAAAATTGTTGTTTAAACTGAGGACAAGTGTCATTAGGTTGTACGTATTCAGTTTAGTAAGCTTAAAAGAAAGCAGACTAATGTTTAAGTTTTTAATTGTTCACAATCCCTACAAAGACTTCAGCCTTTATTTCCCTATATAGGAAATAATATAAAAAATGTACATGAGCAAGATAAACTTTCAGTTACATCAGAAGACCAGAATTCCATGCAAATCAACAGAGTTTTTGCGTGCCTCACTAACAGAAAACTCTTAACTGGGGGTTACATTGTGAGCATATCACTTTAACAATACTGCTTTAGTTTTTTGGACTAGCTTCTGTTTGATCTTTTAGTCTGGGTTCCTAAGGGGACAGGAGAATCATGGTCCTGCCTAATAGCTAGCTTATCCAGGAACAGATGATCAATAAAGTCCAGCAAAAACCTTGGGATGCCTAAATGCAGTAAATGACCAATGTCAGTGCTTAAGGAGAGCCAAATTGAATATAAGCTGTGCCACAAGACTTCACAGTCTGGAGACACAGAGAGGTTTTGTCACCATTTTTCCTGTAGGAACTATGAGACAGGTTTTCAGGCAGAGCTGTCAAAAAGAAAAAAAGTTTATTAAAAATATACTGTTGATTATTTTGATGTTCTACATCATAGTAGCTCCACCCACAAAAAAAAAAAAAAAAAAAAAAAAAAGATTTCAAAGAATTAAATGCTCCATGTGAAAAACTCATTCACTTTCTTGTTAGAGCAGAGAAATTACTAACAAGCCCTAGGTTTTTTATCTATACATTACTCTATTAGATTTCAGAAAATATTGCTTTCCATGAAGAGCCAGGATTTTGCAAATGAAAATAGTATAACAATCATTAATTATAAGATTCTACCAATGTGTTATGTATTTGTTTGAAGGGATTTTTAAAAATATTAATTAGAAATGGTAACATTGACCCTGAACTACATTTACATCAAAACTCTTAATTAAAATTTACCAGTATATTATCAAAGAATAAGAAACATAATATCTGTTCAACTATAAAATCAGATTGGATATCTTACAATATCTGGAATAGATTCTTTGAAATGAAATATTATTAATCTAATTCTTCAGGAAGTTCTGTACAAATGCACAAGGAATATAAGCAGAATACTCCCTCCCCATTAACCTCCAAAACATTTTCGTTTGTAAAATTAACTGAAAGAATTTGAATGGATTTGATTTGGATTTCTGAGCTGGTTTTCTGTAAGGATAATTTAATTAAGGAAAAAGAAAATCTACAAAACCCACCTAGTTTCCTTCATTCCCACTTATTAAAGTTTTAATATGAAATTTAAAAAGACAATTAGCATGAAGCTTTGCAATATATTATTTGAGCATTCTTTACTATGTAAATATCTATATAAATATCTGATAGGATGGTGTAAAGACAGTTTTCCCAGTGGTATCCAGTGACAGGACAAGATGCAATAAGCACAGATAAAAATGAAACAAAATTAGTTTAATCATAAGAAAATACATTTCTATGCATGTGAATATGAAGGTCATTGAACAGAGGAAGGGTTGCAGTGAGTTGGGCAGCCTTTTCCTGCAGAGATATTCAAGACCTGACTGGACACGGCTCTGGACAAGCAGCTCTGACTGACTATGCTTTGAGCAGATGAGTTGGATTAGGCAATCCCCAGGGGTCCCTCTCAACCTCAGCTATTTTTTGATTCTATGATGCTTTAGGGATGAAAAAAATGAATAGCTGAAAAACTAAGATATAAGTTCCAGCAGACACAATAAAACTTTTGGTGAAAATGACTGAAAATTAGACAAAAAAAAATGCAGAATGGGGTAACAATATAACTATTTTTACATATTTTACACTTGAAAAAATGGAATGCATGTAAAAATATAGAAAAGCATATGCTTACTTTAATTAGATAACACTAAATACTTGATTCTTCACATTGTCAGTTGCAAGGCTTTTCAAGTTCAGTTAATAGGACCTTGTACATCATCTGATTCAAAACCCTGTGATCTCATAACGTCCAATAAAGCATCTCACTCAGGTCATGAATTCACTGTGTCAAGAGGTTATGTTCAAATCTCCAAAGCCCACCTGGATTGTGTCCAATATTGTCTTTTTAGCAGATATTGAGGTAGTTAAAGTCCCCTACAGATGTGACCTGTTTTCTACAGTTGTCTGAAGAAGATTTTGGTACCCGAGATTTCCTCTTTCTCATCATAGGCAGATATGAAAACACAGTCACACTCATGCAAAATTTCTATCTGTGTCTAAAATTTCTATCACTCCTTAAACCTATTTAATTAACAAGAATGACCACACACCTTTAGTTCTTTGCTATAAAGCCTTTCTTTATTCATTTCAGTCAAAAAATCTATGACTTTTTTGTTCTCTATGAAAATTACTCTTAAGATAAGGAAACATGAAACTTGGCATCTGCCTTGTTAAATTATACGTGACAAATTCTTTATGATTTACAGCTAAATCATCCTAAACAATACAAAACTGAAGAAGAAAAAAAATCAGATTAAGAGATGAATTATGTTTTACAAATTCCTTATTATTTCCAGGTTGTTAGATTGTGGTGTCTGTCCTGTTAGTTGTTTTGACTTGACATAAATACAGGCTGTAGATCTTTTTTTAGCATGGCATTTTGTGGGCAACCACTACATCTTGCTAATTAGGCATTTGTGGCCAAATTCACCGTCTGCAGGAAACCACTGTTTTTAAGGCAATTACAGCAATGTGAATCCAAACAGCCTAGCTCTGAGAAATGACAGGAGGGAAGAAAAAGAAAGAGAACAATAAAAATCAAGCCTTCCTAACTCATGCATTAGGCTGCAAATGTGAAGTTAGATACAGAAGCTCTTAGCAACAAAGCTATTTTAGTATTTTGTATGTTGCAAAGAAATTTAATAATGTTTTCCTATCCTTTCAATTACTCCTTTACTAGCTGGAATAAAATAAGAAATATGAAGTGAGCTGAAAATTAAAAGTCCTTTTAAGACGAAATCTTAACTTTGGATTGGAGAACATAGATAACGATAATTGTGGAGATGTTATACAAAAAATCACATAAGACATCTGGAATTAAGAAACACTCAGCCTTCTCATGCGATGTAGAGTAAAAGTAATTAAAATTATTTCTGCCCTATAGTTTAATTATTTATCACCAACAGTTGTAATTATTATCCTCAGAGACTATTCCATTACTTCATAAATCTGGTAACAACAACAACAAATCTGCCGATAACATTAACAAAAGACCACAATGAAACTAAAGGAATTACCTGTGCCTGTGAGGGAGTGTACTTTGCAGTATACCCAACTTTAAATTATATCAAATCAATATTATCACAGCTTCTGCTAATACACTGCATGGTTCAAAGGAAGAATCAGTGTCAGAGGGTCAGAGGAAAGTAAGCCAGTGCTGAGATACTGAAACAACATGTTAAAATTAGGAAGGGATCAATTCTTCAAGGTGCTGAAGAAATAGTGAGTGGTTTTCAGTGTCTTGAAGCTCCCAAGAAACTGATGAGATTTTGTAAAACTATTTACGTCTGTAAGTATTTCTGAAATGTTCTTGCATGAGTGAACAAATATAGGACAATAACTACTTTGTTTTCAGATAGTAATGTACTATGAGAGAGACAGATGATAGATAAATAGCTAGATAGACAGATAGAACTATCTATATATCTGTGTGTCTTTCTATCTTATCTATCTATCTATCTATCTATCTATCTATCTATCTATCTATCTAATCTATCTATCTATCTATCTATCTATCTATCTCTCTGTCTGTGTAACTTAAAAAAAGAGAGAGATGCAAAGATCAAATGAAAGCTATTACAAAATGTTTACAAGTCTTTGGGCCTACGTTCAGGCTTCCAGAGGCAGTTTACAAAGAAAAAAGAAATATGGAACCACATCTGGACACATCTCATTTTGTTCCAACTTATTATTTCTTTGAGGACTGTGTGCATCTTATGGCATTCATAGCACTCAAACAGACAACACGAGTTAGCACAGAAACAGCTACTGCTGTACTACCACAGATGGATGTGCCACCTACTGCTGCTAGTAGAAAGAGCTATTCATGCAACAGATCTTTGTTTTCCATCTCAGACTTCATCTTAGTGTTTGTATATGTTTTTTTACAGGTCTACCTGCTAATGGTTAAGGTGGCATTGGTGAGAACTGCTTTTTTCCTTCTTTTTCTTTGTTTCCCATAATTGTATTCTTCTAATAACCTGCACTCATAAACATTAGCAAACAGGGTTTAGATTATTTTCTGTCTTATTTCATAGAGTTTAAAAACTATAATAAAAGCAATTATAAATGTCATTTTCTTTAATTTTATGCTTATTTGATATTAATAATTATGTAACATCTAATAATTATAATTGTATATTAATATGACAATATTTTGGTGAAAGAGTCTACTGTAGGCATCCTCACGACATACAAATGATGCAACAAATTTGTGGGTGTTGTTCCTATACCTTAAATGTGTATATGTCTTGAATATTTGCACTATAGCAAAACGTGTTAATGGTATGTATATATTTTGTACTCCTGAGGTAAATGGACTTCAAAATGATTCTGGATAATTTCTCCCAGAACTGTAAAGTAATAATTTCAGTCTAAAAATCCCCAAATGTCCAGTTAGCCATGTTTATATAAGTGACATTTTTCACTTCATTGCTCCTGGTTGCTTTTAAATCTTGTCTGGGTCTTTCATTATTGGTTGCTGTGTGTTAATTTTGAAACTAAAAGGTACTGCCAAAAACTCTTTCATTTTACAACAGCTGCTTATAACAGCTGTGTTTTTATCATCTGTTTGCAAAACTGACCTCTGAGGGCTTTCCTTACAGTCGTGAAGTTCAGCTTTCTCCCAAGAAAGTGACCCGGAGCTTACAACTTTTCTTGCATTATTCTGACCCTCTTGATGAGTAGTTTGGATTGTGATGATTAGCCAGAGAGGTAAATTAGAGTATTGATTTCTGGAATTCAATATAGGCTGTTTGCTATAAGGTTTGGTACTAGAATTCATTTCCTCCCAACCTGTGCTACTCAGGGGAGAGGACACAGGGAAGTTGGGAGCTCAGTTGAACTTGGTGAGGAAGAGAGGAGTAGGGAGAAGATGTTTTAGATTTGTCCCTATTTCTTATTATCCTATTCTGTTTATTTGAAAATAAATTCTACTAATTTTATCAATCTGATCCTGCTTTGCCCATGATGGTAACAGCTGAGTGATCTCCCTGTTATCTTAACACATGACTTTTTTGCCACATTTTCTCCCTTGTCCTGTTACAGAGAGATAGTAATAGGGAGGCTGGGCATCTGGAGATTAAACAAGGTCAACCAACCACAAAATAGTATGGTTTAATTTTCCCACTTGCAATTGATTTGTTTATTTTTTGAAGATTCTTGAATGACAGAATATTGAGGAATGAGAATTATTCCTTACAGCAAGAAGAAATAGCTTTATGACCCATGGAAGGTTTTAAGAGGAGTCTCAAGATAAATCAACCAGTCCATCACTATGGAAAATCACTGTAATTCTGGAGGTTCCAGATGGAGAAATATTCCTGAAAATTGAGTTGCTATATAGCATCACTACAGTCTGTTTACAAAGTACAGATTCCCCAGCATAATGTTATTTTATTTGTTCCTGACTCCTGGCCAAAGTCTAGACAGCCTGAAAATCTCAGATGCCTCTCAGCTGTATATTTGCCCAATTCTCTCAATAGCAGGAGAGTAACAAAATGTGGTGAGTGTTTTTATGAGAGGAAAAATGGAAAGTCTTTTAAAGATTATGTTACATATTTAAAGATAAGATGGCTTGAACTTTAATATAAATGCTTGAACAATGTTGGAGTCAAATATTAAGCCACTTTATTGAAAGGAACACAATTAACAAATCAGACTGGTTAATGCAAAAATGAAGGGTCAATGTTAAACACAACAAAAATAAAACAATCCAAAGCAAAGCAAAATAATGAGCATTTTTATATTAGTTTGACTAAAAATTAAGACTTTACTACCAATGGATGTGACATGATGTCTGACATAACATATATGTCACACAAAACAATAATATTTTTATCTTTTCTGTCATATAGGAATGACTTTGTAAGGACACAGAAAGCAGGATTTCGTAACATAACATGTTAGCATAACTACTGGTCTATGATTTTTGACAGACAAAGCTATTATTTAGATGGATCTAACTTACCTGAGTGAAAGATATTATTGAAATTTGCTTTTTGAGATAGCAGACTCTCATACTGGACTTTNTTTTTTGTATGGCTTGGATGGAACAAATTATATTCTCAGCTACTGATGTTAATTTTATGTATAATTTTCAGATGAGTAATAGGGTAATGATAGAGTTCAAAAGGGTAATACTCATATCACAGTTAAGCCAGGAAATTACAAACTGCTACTCTTTGGGTGCTAATTCTTTACTTATTAGAAAACACTCTGGATAAAAAAGGTCAGTAGTGGCAGCCACTCATAAATAGATTCTGACATGCCCCTGCTACCACACTAAAAACATTAAAAGGGAGAGAGAGACAACATGTACTCCTGTTATCTGCTGGCCCCACAAAGAAGTGCTTGGCAGGAGATGTGAGAGACATCTAACTAAAGGAAATTTTAAACTGACGTTTTGTGCTTTGGATTTTGTAACTACTCTTACATTTATCAGGCATAAAGAAGTTGTTCTAAGAAGCCTTTTAAAGAGGTCAATGCAACTGCTAGAACTATCAGGGTGGTGAAAAGATTTTGTTTTTTCTAATTGCATGTATTGCCTGCATCAGATGGGACTTGTGGAGGCTTAGTCCAAAGCTTTGAGATGGTGAAGAGAGCTTTTTGAGAAAAATCTTTGAGATGATGAAGAGGCTTCTAAGATACAGTTTTTGTCCCCAGAATGTGCTCTGATCCATAGGACTTGAGTCGGTGTGACCCTGAACAAATCAGAGTGACACCGACAGGAACAAAAATGTTTAAAATGTACTAGTCCAGAGATTAACCTTATGGTTCAGTGAAGAAGCACTTCTATTAGCACTCTTTTTGTGACCTGACTTATGGGGGTAGAATGGTGAGGAACTGTGTGTAATGCAGTGTATAGATTCAGTTATACAGCGAGCATTTAGCTGTTATTCCTGATGGTATGGAACATAAAACAACTAATGAAAAGGAAGGTATAAGATTCTGATGAACATTTAAGTGCATTCACAATAGGGGAAAAAAAACCAAAAAAAAACCAAAAAAAAAAAACCAACAAGCCGTAATTTAGACATAGAGACACCTTTTCTGCCACCTCCATACCATTTTTCTGAAATTTTCTATTTGCAGATTCAGGCTGATACTTTATTGTCCTGTATGATTGCAACTGTTATTTAGTGGTGTGTTATTTAGTGATGATATTCCAGGCAGACTGGCTGATATTGATAACTTTTTTTACTGTTCACTACGCTTACAGTGTCAAATCAAAGTAAAGAGGTGTGAGGCATTTCACAGTAATATTTCCTTCAGCACTTGACCTGTGACCTGTGAATGTGACCAGTCAGAAGAGAAAATATGGACACCTCTTAGCAAGTAAACATCTAACAAATGTGACACTTGTCATCATCATGCCTAGTTTGATCTTAAGGTATCACTAAAACCAGCTTAATATTCAAAATGGACCTGTACTGAACCATTCCAAAAATTTGAATTGTATAAGTATCCCACAACTAGCAAAATAATTCTCATTCTAACATACATTGTGAGCTATCTATTAGCCACCTAATCAAGAGAAAGATGAAAAAAGTGTTATTTGAGCCCTCAGAAAATTACAAACTGGGAAATTGAAAAGTAAACAATTATTAATTTCTTCAACATAATCTGATAATTTTAGGGTTTGGGAGATTTTTAATGCTGTTTCTGTTCATAGCTTTTCATCAATGAAGGTTGCTGATTAAAAAGTGAAAATATATGTCATTATATGGAAAATCACTTGCATACTGTCTTTCACGTATATCCATTTTAGTGTAAATCCACAAACCCAGTGACTTCCACTAAAGAGAACATGAGCACACTACTTTTAGACTATGGGCAAATATTTCTAAGCTGTGCATTTAGGATTTTTAGACTAATAACTGAATAACGGTGTTTTAATCAGAAAAATCATGAGATTAGTTTTAATCCTGATTTTTGAAATGAGACAAAGTAAAAAAATAATGGGATCCTCTGAACTGTGTGCTTTGGGTACCACTTTCAAAAGCAAGTGACTTCAGGGACTACTTTTGCAGTGGTTTCTTTTCCCTGGGGGTTTTAGTGAAGCAGAGTTTCAAGAGAGGAACTGTATAGTTAAGCTACTCAAGACAGATTTGAGACATTATGTGTGTAATAATTCTGTGGGGATTTCTTGCAGATATTTTCCAATTGTTCAAATTAAAGGGACCCACAGAATCTTTAGGGTCCTTTCATAAGCCACTGTAGTTCTTTTCTGTGTCATATCAAGGGCAGTATAACCTCTTTAGCAGTCAAAGTAGCCAGAGAATATGGAAGATGTTCTTTATTTTCAAGTTTGGTTTGAAAATTGATCTGACAATAAACTAATAAATCAATCTTAACAATACATGCAATTCCTTTAGAAGTTGCCATGTATAGTTTTCATATTATTTGTCATAATTATTACAGTACATGTGAAAAAAAAAGTGAAAAAGAAAAAAAACAACCACCTCTGAATGCAAAGGCAGGAAAAGGAATCATAATTATATTTCCTTTTGTATATTTGGTTTTAGTTTATACCTTAAATCTCTCAATAAGAAGATAAGCATTAAATGTGTAGGCAAGGTTTTTAAAAGCATTACAAACCAGGATGTTTGTAAAATATAATTCCAAGTCTGAATAATGATAGACAGTATAACAACCTCCATTACTTGGGAAAAGGTGCACCAGGATTGATGGAGAGCATTGGGGAAACATAAAAGACAGTAGGAATATATTTTGCTGCCTTTAACACTGGATCAAAAGTCCTGGGAACAGAAGTTAACGACAGAAAGGCAGATTAGAGCTCAGCCTCATGCCAATACATAGCTGTTTTCTAATAACAGCTACTTTGTTTGTTCTTCAGTTAAAACTCATGGTAATAGGTTATTCACTTTTTAATCCTGCCTTTGCCTCTAGAAAGAAATGAAGCCCTAGAAAATGTCTGAGGACAAACCTTATGCTTGTCAAATCAGAACAGAAGCCTGAAAATTGCTATTTAAAACAGGACCTGTGTCTTTCCTTCTGAATCTATTTTTTTACTTTTTGTATTATAGTAGAAATTATGTGGGTTGTGCATTATTTCTACATATAACAGAGAAACTATCCACTGTTCTCTCTTTTCTCCTGAACTCTTTTTTGAATGAGAAAATTTGGAAGCTGAAAAAGAAGAAAGCTAAGAGACAGAGTGTGGGACTGAGATATTCCATGTAATTCATCCCTAAGAACAGTAACAGGGATGTTAAGGGAGACAAGCAGAGAATGGAGCAGGAGTTAGGAGTATCAGGAGAGGTCACAATGGAAAGGAGTCAGAGAGAAGCTACAGTGCTCACAAGGAAAGAAAAGGGAAACTTGCAGGAAATTATGTGTGAGGAGAGACAAGAATACAGGAGGACAGCTGTGAAAGAAAGCAACAGGAATTGTGAATCTGAATTTGATAGAAATGGACAGAGAGAAGGAAAGAGACACAGAAAGACTGTAGAGCACATCTGGTCTGGGAACGTCAGGATCCAAATCTGAAATGCTGATACAGCCTCTCCACTTTTACAGCCCTAACTTTTACAAGTAAGCAAAGTGAAGATCAAGCTTTGAGC
The DNA here is from genome assembly GCA_009741485.1 of Malurus cyaneus samueli. Taxonomy (NCBI): domain Eukaryota; kingdom Metazoa; phylum Chordata; class Aves; order Passeriformes; family Maluridae; genus Malurus; species Malurus cyaneus. The sequence goes on from CM019237.1 coordinate 15,381,660, forward strand.
TGCTCAGACCTCTCTCTGGTCATTGCTTCATCAGTGGTTTTGCAAATGAACTTAATTCTTGATCTCTGGGCTTACCATGTGTTGAAGATGCTCAAAGTGATTATTCAGGTAGCTTTCTCTATTTTCCCAGAGAACTTTCCAAACCAAACCACAAAGGCTCAGTGAGATGACAGGCACTAATAAAGACTTGCACAAGAGTGAAAATTATTTTTAAAAGAATCTTCCCAGTTTTTTTGTTTTTTGTTTGGTTTTTTTTTGTTTTTTTTTTTTGTTTTTTTTTTTTTGGGGGGGGTGTTTTTTTTTATTTTTTCTTAAAGTATTGTTTTTAAAAGCAATGTCCTGAAATGCAAATTTTGTAATCAGACACTTGCATGCAACCCTTTAGAACTTTTTTTTACCTTTTTGTTATTGTTTTGTTTAGCTGTACTTTCCAATCCTTTTATCTACTTACTCTTAGATATAGATTCGCACCACTTCGATCTTTTTTCATCTAACAGGCAAGGCTTTTCTCTTCTGCACAGTGTATTTTCTTTTCCCTTTTAACTTTAATTCCTTTACTTCTAATTACACTCTCTTGTATCAGGCTAAATTATTCCTCTCCTTTCTTTGTGTTTATTGCCTTCAGATGTTTGTAGTTTATTATGTCCTCCTTTCTTCCCTAACCTAATTACTTCACTAAACTATTTGTATTTATGCTTTTAATCTTTTCTAATAAGTAAGTCTATTCATCCCTTTAATCATTTCCACTACTCTTCTTTCAAAAGCCTTTTTTAGAGCTTTTCATGACTTACAAAATGCTTTATTTCTTTTTCTTGTTAAACATTGATTTAAAATTTATATTTGACATTCTAGCCATGCAAGTAACTGTCCTTTCAAAAATATTTTTATTTATTTTAATAACTCATTTTTTTCTCATATGAATTTTCTCCTTATTTTCATGCTGTTTTTTACAGACTTTTGTCTTGGTGGCTTGAGCATGGATACTTACTTTTTCCTTCAATTTTATTTTACATTTTCTAACCATGTAGGCATCTGCAGGATCTGGACAGCAAGACAGAAAAACAGACACCCAATCCAGCTATGTCATTTAGGATTCAGTGACAGAAATAATTTCTATCATGTACATCCTCTGTAGGCACCTTTTTGCTGTGAGTTCTGTGCTCTCTCCCACTCGCATCACCTGCTTTTGTCTAGTACTGGCTTCAATACCGACATGATTTGTGCAGTTTTGCTTTGTGCATATAGATACTTTATCTCCCATACGGCACGGAGAGTGCATTTCCTTTCTTGCATTTCAACAGGGTGTCAACTAGTTTTACAGGATCTGTTGACTGATATTCCAGTGTGGAACAGTGTGGACAAAAATCAAGGTTGAGTTACAGAGATATTTTTGCAAAAGTCTTAACACATTTGCTGAAATGTAAATTAACTTGTACTTCAATTTCACTGATTGACAAAGCTATAACTAGTTGGTAAGACAGGGTATTGTAAAATTTAAAAAAGACTTTTGACAATTATAAAACTCTGACTGAATGCCATTGTCACTAAATAGCAATTAAAAATGCATCTGCCAGAGTGTCAAGAGACATGAGCTGAAATCTAGGGAGCAAAATAGCTCAGCTAACTGTTGTTGCTAAACAGACTTCTATTTCTGTCTGCTTCTACGTGAGTGCAGTTGAAAAAACTTGTCTGGAATAAAAAGACCTGACAACATTACATTATACAGAAATTAAGGCAGTGGGAGACATGGCTTTGAGCTCAGGAATACATGTCAGTGCAAAGAGGAAGCTTGTGTCTCCACCAAAATGGGAATCGTGCTGTTTCCTTCAATCAGACGACAACTCTTTCCTCTGAGCCTGCTTTGATGTAGGTGCCTTCACCAAACACTTTGCTAATTTTTGACTAACATCATTGTATGTCACTCACCAGCAGCTCAACTGCAGTTCTCTTCCCCTCCCCATTTCATGCATACTTATTAATCTGGGTGGGGATGTAAATCCACAAATTTACTGAAGGTGATAGGTGAAAGTTTCTTCATGATTGTCACAATATGCATAGACTCAACCACATAGAAATGTGTCGTATGTTAATGGTATATTTTGTAAATTAGAATTAGCAAAACATATATATATATATATATATATATATACACATATATATATGTGTATATATAACATTTTCAAAAGAAAAAAAATCTGATTTAAATTAAAATTGTTCTATAATTGGAAAAAAACAAACAAAGCAGCATTTTGGAAAACTTAAAATATTTTTTAAATTCATTGGTCTGTTATTCAAGTGGGAATGATTTCCACTCCAAATTGCCTCTTGTCAACCAACCGAACTAGCAAGCTATTTTAATAAGTTCCATGCTTCTTTTTTACACACTTCCTTCCTTCTTTCCTTCCTTCCTGCCTTCCTCACTCCCTTACTCACTCCCTCCCTCATTCCCTCTTTCTTTCTCTCTCTCTCTCATATTTTTCTTCTTTCTCTTGTCTTGAGTCTATCTTTTTTTTTTTTTACTTATGCAAACTTAGTTTATTGTTCTTATGGCATGTATGTATTTATGTACTCAGGGAAAATTACTCTTTCCACAGCTGGCAAAACTTCATTCTATTTGAAGTGAAAGTAGAAGTTCAATCTCTGCATTCCAAGATATAATATTTAATGCAGTTAGAGATAGAACTGAAATTCAATATTTCTTCATCAACACGAATTCAGAAAATTATATATATTCAGGTCCAGGATGAATGCTGAGGTCTGGCCAAATAAGTCTTCACACAATGATGTCTAAGATCAAATGCTGTATATTTTTTTAATAAAACTGACACCTCATTGTACTTTTGGCTAGCTGACAAGTACCATTCTTGTGTTAACATCTCTTTCCTATATCTACCTAATTGTCTTTAAGTTGCCTGAGCACAAACTTGTTCAAATATATCTCAAGTGTACTTAAGCTAACAAAACCTTATGAAAGAAATTGAATATGAGTTGTTTATGAAGAAAATAGATTCAAATTATGTACAATTCTTACAGCTGAGAGCATTTTTATTCATTGTAGGTGTAGGCCTTGGTGTGAAGGAACATTTGGAAGGGCAGCCTTTAGGGTGTTTGAGCAACTGTCAAACTGTGTCTGTTCTTCAGAATGACTTTTATGTAAATAAAACATAATTGGAAAAAAATATTCTCAAGACTAGCTGTATTTTATTCCTGTGATACTACATGGATTGCAGGCATTCTGCTTGGAGCTGTTCAACTAGTACTTCTGGAGAAACAGAAATCAAACATTGAACCCATATTCTATAAAAACTATGCATTTTTAAAATGTAACCACCTAATACTTTTTAGATTTTGTGGTCACATCAATTTTGCCGGGGTTGAATGGTTTTTGTTTGCTTTTGTTTTAGCCCATAGAGAAACATATGCAAGTAATTCACTTTAGCATTTATTGGTGCATAGGCTGCTGGTTATAATTGCTCACACAATATATAGAAATGCTTTTAGCATTGCTGAACCATACATGACATGAACCACAGAAGGAATGGTGCTGTGAATCCTCTAGACTTCTCTGGCATTAAATTATATTTAACAATTCAAATATTAATTTTATTTTGTGTAATTTGATTTTAGTCCTGTATGTCTCTGCGTATCTATTTTTTTTGAAACTATTTCTTCAAAAGAATGAAAGCACTCTGAAATATCACCTTTCAGAGTGAAAAATGAGCAACTGTGTTGCGTGAAGAAAAAAATCTGATGAAAAGGAATCTGAAATACTGAAATAGGTTTTAAACACACCACATGGTCGGTATTTCTAACACATGAAACCAGTATTCACGATTGTGTGAGTAAAAAAACATATACTTGGTTCCCTGTTTCAAATGTTTGTACAATCCATCAGGCATAAATGTAAGAGAATCAGTCAAAATATTTACATTAATGATATACAGAATTTCTGAAGTCTTTTCACCTAGTCCTTCTAATTTTTGAATAGACTAATTGAAAAAAAATCCTGTTGTTAAATAAGGAAAAAACACATTTTCATGTGACTGGTGAAAAAAACCGAAATCAACAAAGAGCTACAAAGTTGTAAAACTTTTATTTTAGAGGAATTGTTGCTTTAGCAATGGAAATTTCTTTCACCAGATAAACATGGTGCTGGAAGACACTATTTTGTACAGGTTGCCATAATTATATTTAAATGAGTTGTATATTGAGAAGATTTGTAAGAGAGGAGGGAAGCCAACAGTTTTGCAGAGCATTCCTGTAACCAACTTTTTGTACTTCTCTAATAGTAGAGCATTAGTTCAGAGAGAGTGCATTTGCTCAAGGACACACACTTACTCATTTTGTGCAGTTGTGAATTGCTCAGCAGAGTTTGTTTCTTGTGGATGCAAAAAGAATTGATATTGTGTCCTTTCCCTCTCTCACTTGATTTAAATGATATCAGTCAGAGAAATCAGGTGGTCCCACCTATGCGTGATGGTTCACGTGGTCACTTAGCAAAAGGAATTCCATTCATTGGATGAACTTCAGCACTATGAATTCTGTTACAAAATCAAAACTTCAATTTCTAGTCACAAGTATGGCAATAATCTGTTGAAGTGTCAGGATAAACAGTAGCGACCATTGAACATCATCCAATGCAAGAGATAATGTGTGAAACCTTGTCACGGCTGCTGAACAAGAACAAAAATTTCACAAAAGCACATCTAGATGTGTATTAGGCTTATTTGGCAAGGCTTTGGTAGTGGGGGGAGTGGGATACATAGGTGGCTTTGCGAGAAGACATCAGGCACCCCAGGCTCAGACAGAGACTGTTCCAATGAGTTCCAAAACGGACCCACCACTACACTGCTGAGCCCAACTGTGATGCTGGTGGCACTTCTTTGATGACATATTTCAGAAAGGGTGAAGAACATGGCAGTGGCACTGTGAAGAGTGGAGTGAGGAGAATGTGGAACAGTCCAGAGCAGTGAAAGAGTGGGTGGAGGTGCCCCAGGCATCAGAGAAGCCTATGGGAGCAGACCAGGGCTATGCAGGCTGTCTCCCTGCATCCCATGGAGGGCCACCAACAGTGAAAGCAGAAGACAGACTAAGGGATAATCACCTTTCTAAGTATTACAGTCATGGGAAATGCTAAATAGATATATATGTTTCACAGGACAACAAGAAGGCAATTTTACTTTAAGTAAAAACATAAGCAGACCTCTAGATATTCTTTGAACTTCTGGTATATGTCTCCACCACAAAAATCAGTGATCACCAAACATCCTCTCTGTTTCTTTGACAAGACAGATAAATGGCAATGGACTTTCCAGCAGAAAGTGCATTTCAAAAACGTGAGCAAGTGACTGACATCCAATTCTACTCATCTGCAATGACAAAGAGATGTTGCTGGTTATAATTTTTGGTGTTCCAGTCTATGGCATTGGAATAAATTTCCACTAGACATAACACAATGGAAATGAAGCGCTTATCACTTGCTATTCAAGAATGCTGGCATCAACTGATGAAACTATGAACAAGACAAGTGCTTGCAGTTGAAATTCTTAGTGATGTCTATAGTTATAAGATGGAGATTCATGTGGATCACTAGAATACTCTAGAGAAAGTGGAGCTGACATTGCCATCCAATCCCTGGTGACTGCAGAGATGGTCCTTTTGCTTGCACAACTGTTTGCAAACCAGAAAATCAGGCTTGATGAACTGTCTGCTGAGGTAAATGCTGAAGAATTTGCACTTACATCTGAAAAGCTGATAGTGGAATTCTTCCCTGACTAGTTTCTTCGGATCAGAAATTATTGTCAGTGATCCAACAGAGGCACAGTTCAGGCTGAAGAGATGGCAAAAAGACAAACTGTTTGCCAGAGTAATTTCTTTTAATTCTTCTGAATGAGCAGATGGTGACAAAAGATTCTTCTTGTGAGGAACTAATATTATTCTTCCTGACTGAGCAGTCTAGACACACTAGCAATCTTTTTGAAGCGTATCAGAGCTTTGTTTCCATGAAAGCAGTTCCACTTGCAGTGCCGTAGTGCAGGGAATAAGATTTTTTGCCATCCTTAGCAAAAGGCCACAGGTTCTGCCCTGAGCTGAGAGCTCCAATCTCAGAGCTGGCCTGTTTTCACCTTCTGCTTTGGGGGCAAGTGCTTGTTGCCTCCCCTGCCTGAGCCTGAACTGTGCCAATGCCTGCATGGAAGAACCCAACAAACTCAGGGGATAATTGCCCTGGAGGAAAATTTGAGACTGGGAGGCTGGAACTAAAAGCAAGAAAGACACAAAAAAAACCCTGAAACATGTTGAGGAGAAAGGAGCTCAATTACTGTGTTATATTCTTCCCAACAAAACCTTTGAACTGTGGTGGCGACTACTTGCCGCTGCTGACTGAGGATGACTGGCACAGTTGACCATAGGTGCAACAGAGTATTAGAATACAACACTGCTAATAAAATTATTAGAGAAGGAAACCAACTACTTAGAGGCAGAAACTGATGAGAAAGAACTGTGCTGAATGCCAGCATGCCTGCTCACTACAAGGACCAAGAACTGATTTCTGACTGTAAACCAGAAGGTCTGCAACAGTCTTGCAAAAAAAAACAAGAGAAGCAATCTTTGGGATCTTAACCTTGTTCGAGGTTCTATTCAAATCAAGTTTTTGCAACTTAAAAAAAGAAAAACAAAACAAAACAAAAACAAAAACAAACAACAACAACAACAAAAAAAAAAAAAAAAAAAAAAAAAAAAAAAAAAAAAAAAAAAAAAAAACAAAAAAAAAACAAAAAAAAAAACTGTGCAATTGGCCCAGGCCTGATGGGCAGCCTGTCCATCAACATCAGAGCCATGATGGATTGGTCTAAAACACAGGGGGCAGTGGCTCCTTTTGCTGGAGAAGAGGAAAAGCTTCTAGAACTTCCTCACAGGAGCCATCTTTGTGGCTTCTTGGTCCCATCCCCCCCACCACCAAAAATCAGACCAAGTAAAACCATGACATCAAGGTATGCTTTTTTCCTAAGTCTAGTGATAAAATACCCTAAATATTCCATGTCTCGCAGAATTATTCAGGCTTTAATCTTTGATCTTTAGTAAGAACGGAAGAAAAATATCAAGATTAAATAAAATACAGTTTCATTTAAGTCTCAAGTATCAGTTTACAGAATTTTCCTATTTTGTAATATGGCTGTCTGAGATTTTTCTTGAGATGCTAATAATTTATTGACTCCATGAAAGATTTAGGGATGTCACTAAGACATGTGAAATGCAATTAAACTTTGACACTAACCACTTTGATCAAGTAAGGTCAGAGACAATACTTGCACCTATTAATATTTTATGAAGTGAACTTTTTGCCTTGATTTCTGAATAAGAGGGAAAAACTCAAAGGACATGATATGTCAAAAGTGTCAGACAGAATTTTTAAAAGTAATACACAAGTGAATCACTTGATGACATGAGTCATGCAGAAGCCATTCAGGTTCAAGTTGTTGTGACAACTGTGCTAGAAACACTTTTTTTTCTCTAAATACAGCTGGTGCTTTATCAAAAAACTAATTTGAATTACACTTGTTTTTCAGTCCCTCTGCTTTTGTTTTGTAGTGAAATTGATTTATTTACTCTTGCAACAATAAAATAAATACTTATATTTAAGAAACTAATATATGAATACAAAATCACATATGAATAATTAATTAGAAATGAAATAAATTAAAATTCTAAAGCGTTCTATTGAAACATTAAATAGATCTAGAAGAATTAATCTCTCTCTCTTCATATTGTAGGATTCTTCTGAAATTTAGTTAAAAACTAAATAACAAGTACTACACTAGATATCAAGAGTTGGCCAAATATGGTAAATTATTATAATGGAATTAATAGAGTAATTTTTTTTATTTTCTATTCCTTAACAGCCTTTTTCCTTCAACTGAATCCAGAAATGTGTTTTAAAAGTTAAAGTCACAGCAGTACATTGTAATTCAGCATCAGATAATTTATTCCCAGACTACTGTGTCCATCATTTGATACTTAGAGAGTAGATTGGACACAGGGTGTGTGAGTGTGTGGGTGCTCCTTTCTTTTTTATGTTGTTTTCTTGCTATAACAGAAATAATTTTTGACAGTATTCCATACTGAATACCATTTAACCTCTGTGAGAGTAGAGTGGCAGTAGTGGGGCCCCACTTATTTTACAGTAAATCACAATCCATCATAGCAATCTCAAGCACCTAGAGCAGAAAATCTCTTGAGGATATCTCATGAAGTCAGCACTGCTTGGGTTATTAAAGCTAAACCAAAACATAGCCTAAGCAAAATGCTTGGTACAGCTTTTCACAAAAACAGTGGAGGATAACAAAGACTTGCTTCCAATTATGATGACATTCTCTAGCACTTACTGAAAAAACTCTTTGTGATATGTTTTTCAGTATATATATATTTTTTTTGCTTTTCATAATCCCTCTGTACTTCCATCATACATTCCTGCAGCATAGCTTTTCATTATTCATTCATTTATTTATTTTCAGGCAACCATCCTAAGCGATCCCCTATCTCTCTTATATTGTTTTTCTGTTTTTAAGCATTGATATGCTTTGTTCCAGTGAGTTTTCAAAAGAATAGACAGTTGGGAATTTGCTGGAATTCAAAACACTAATTTTGTTCTTTCTAAGACAGCAGTTTTCTGCACAGCTAGCTGTTCACAAGCTTTTCAAATAATAACAACACAACATAATATTTAAAGTCAAATGTGTCACGTCTACCACTTTGTATGGAAAACAGTTTAGTGAATTGTTAGTAAATATGTATAAATCAGACAAAACAGGAAGAGGATACGGGGATAGCTGCTGCTGGTTGGTAGTGCCAGGACAGAAATTTTTTTTGCCACTTATTCTTCTTTGGTCCCATATATGCAGATGATAAATATTAAAACAAACAAACAAAACTGATCAATCTGTGGTCAACTGTCCTATTTGTGATCAATAGTTGAGGCAAATTTTGAGATATACTTTTGGATTAACAAATTCAAACTGGATAATCATCTTTAGCAAATAAACATTTAAAATCACAGGTTAAATACCATACTCCATGATTGTACTTGTCTGATCTTTAATAATCTATTACAATACTTGACATAAAGAGGCAATGCAGATCTAAAAGATAACCTAACCAGCAGTTTGCTTTCTTTCCTAACTGCAAAATTACCATCATGTTGCAGTCTCTCAACATCCAGCATAAATCTTAGTGACTGCACATTAAACACTTCACAGTGTGTAAGGAAACTGTTCCTGTTCATTATAAGCCCATGTGCACATTTTCTATATGAGGAATTATGTGCAATTTTTATCAAGAACATGAAAGGAAAGAAGTGAAGCGTAATAGTTTGTTGTTTGGGTTTTGTTTTTTAATAAATAGTACGTATCAAAGCCTTGTTAATGCCAATCACTGAAGTATTTCTGAGGATCGCTTTCTTTGATACTATTATCCAAGGAAGGAGACAGTATGTTGCTTTTCTTAGTAGAAGCAGCTTAAAGTATGATGTTCAAATTTCTGGCCTTCTATAGAAAAATAGGATAATTCTGATCACGGAATAGTGAACACACCTGCATTTTAGAGTCAAGGTAACACTACCAAATTAAACATATTTTTGAGATAGTTTCAAAACATAAAGTGCACTGAAAGTCATTATTAACAAATGTCCCATCTTCAGCAGAGCCTCATGGACATCCTTATCTCTGTTAATAAAATGTGATTGACAGTTCTTGTAGTTCCATTTAGTCCTTTTGAAGTGAATGGTTATAGAAATACAGAGAGCTAAACCCACAATGGGATTTCAGTGCAGCTGAAGATACCATCTCTAAGGAACACAAAACATCCAGTAGATCAAGTATTGATTGTTAGGTACACAACTGAAAGCTTTATCAAAGAGCAGTCAATCTGCACAGGTTATTCCAGATGGTCCATATGAAAGGCTAAGTCTTGGGCTCTGATACAGAAGCAGTTGGATACTTATGTTTTCTCAAAAATCTTAGAGGATTTTTCTCAGACTTTCATCCTGAACTTACATGCTCAGGTCAGGCTCCTCTTCCTTGTGATGAAGAAATGGGAGATTGTTGTAGCCAGATGAATAAGCATACACTTGTTGCAGCGAAGAATAAACTAGGTGTTTTATCCGTGTTGGCAGTGTTAAATTCACTGCAGGCAATATCCCAATGTTAATGAATCTCCCTAGAAATGAAGCAGATTCTTTCTTTTTAAAGGCTTAAGGAATTTTTGTACAGAAAGCAGAAGTTTTAGTATAAAAGTGTTCAGAGCAGGTAATTACAATAGTAGAAGAAATTATGGTCGGGGGAGAACGCTCAGACCGATACACTTTTTGCTTCCCTGTGCACTTTTCCCAGGATTACTAAGCAGAAGGAAGAAATGAGCCCTTCTGTCAGTCTTGGAGGCTGTTGTGTGTTGGGGAAGGCTTGACTGTTGTTAGCATGTCCCCATTAACACTTTAACTGGGCTGGTTTTTTATGTTCTACTTAAGCTTGGATATGAGTAGACTTCCCTGCCAGTTCAGCTGTCAGATGGATAATGACACACTTCTTGTGCCTGTGAAACTTGTGAAATTACTGAAGTTGAATCAAGGTTCAGAGAGATAACTCTAAATTCCAGGTATGTGTATAATAGGGATAAAGTACACATATTTTAAATGACAAGAGTCTGTCTCCGTCCTATGGTTTATTCAATCATTTGTAGAGCACTTTACATCTGATAACGTTTTTAAAACTAAGCACTATTAGAGAACTTTTTATCTTCAAAATATTTTTCAAATTTTGAATCTGATTATAGTCCTTATATTATGGATTTTGACGATGCAGCCATACAGCAGATAATCATTACTATCCATTAGATACCTCAATTAACATTTTGATGAAAGAATGAAGAATAACTACAGGAATGTCCTTATAAAAGATCTTAGAAAGGGAAAGAAGGGAATGGCTTCACTTTAAGGACTGCCCAGCTTGGTGACCATCTATCCTGATCAAGAATCACACTGGAAAGCATACAAAATACTTTTGGCCAGTATATTCCAGATATATGCTCATTTAACATTTTTTTGGCTTTCAGAAGCCATAAAATTTTAAACATATAAAATCAACAATAGCTATTTTAAGGTTACAATTTTTTAAAAAGTAGGTTTTCCTTCAAAATGATTAAAATTTTTAGAAAATATTAAATATTTTTAAATTATGCCCACTATTCCCTTTGTGATCAGTTTAATTATCAATTAATTACTGATCACTATGCTAAAACAAACTCAAACCTTAATACACCATTTTACTCTGAACGGGGATAATTTTCCCCAGTTCTGCTAGTATGTCATGATTTACCTAACTCCAGTTACCATTATATCAAAATATCAATTATGATCTAAATTCCTCACTTACCTGCTATAGCTGGGGTTACACTGAGGTGTCCCTATACCCAAAATCACCATTTAAACTCATACATAAATTTTAAAACTGGTATCTTCAGATACAGCACTTTGTCTGATAGTCAAGACATATGATTTACTGTACTCAAAGAAAATACTTTATTTCTTTATGGTTTTGTCTTTCTATTTGTCAGTTCAAGGTGTTTAGGGTTTATTTTCACTTTTCATTTCAGCAACATTTCAAAAAATAATCTAAAGAGATAAACCAAATGTACATTGCACAGAAAGGCAGAAGAGGAAAAAAAAACACCAAAAAAAGCATACAAAAACCAACCCCAAACCAAACCCCTTTGCAAACATTACCAGGTTTGGTTCAAATACTTTTGCTCCACTGGGAAAGAGAAAAATAGATTTAATTCAGAGCCCACAGTCATAAATATTCATTATGCTTCCTTTCCTATCTGGAAATGCATCAATTAATTAATTAACTATTCATAGAAGTACTTCTTTTTCCCTTCACTTTCCACTCAAATTCTCTACATATTTGAATTCTTCCTCATGCTACATTTAAAATGCTTTCTGCCTCCACTTTAAATGGGAATAGCATCTACATGAATAAAGAAATGATTAGTAAACAAATACGATCATGGTTATGGTCTGCTTAAGAAGGAAAAAGATGGGGAAGAAAAAGAGGACTTTGAATTAAAACTATATTGCCATAACTAAAATATGCTTAACTGTCATATCTGAATGGTGTGTGGGCCTACAAGAGCTGTGTAAATACTCTGCCTTCTTGAACAGTATTCAATAGATGGTTAAGCAGATGGAATTAATGCACAGAAGAAGAAAGGCTGTAATGTAATTGTCAGTAATAGATTCCTGTGTATAGATTCATCTGGAAGTGATCAATTAAAGGTGTTTTTGGGACATTACAGGATGTACAGTTTTGCATGAAGATTCTGTCAAAAAAACAATTTCATGCAAGTTTTGTTCTGTGATTTTAACAAAAATGAAGTTCTAGTTCATATGAAAAAGCAAACAGGACATGTTTCTTCGATGTTTTACACCTTATTTATCAGTAAGAAGGAAACAGGTGGAAAAGGTTTCAAAATCCTGAGGAGATTGTTTCCTACATGCACAAAAGATTATCAATTTTAAATAATAGTGAGGGCTTGGGACTTCAAAAGTGATCCAAGTGGAAGTATTTTCAGATGAAGAAGTTGTAATTGTTGTTATATCTTTTAATCACATTATTTTCTTCACAAGTAAATGGTAGCATGCCAACTCTGCCAGTACTCAGAAAACAACAAAACCAACCAAAGAAAAGGAACTTATCTTTAGTTTTAATTCCTGAGGACCAAATTATGCAATATGTAAAATATGAAATATTCACACCTGAGGAAAGGAAGAACAATATGCGTGCTTTATTTTTAGCTGAAGTGACTATAATAAAAAAAACAGAAATTATGTTGTCTGTATTCACTAAGCTTGCTTTAGAGGAAGAAGCTTGTTTTAGAGTATGATCAAATATTTGGAAATAGTCTTTTTGCTCTGGAATTATTTGATATTTAAAGAGAGTGACGCAAAGGACAGGATTTGAGCAATATAATTTAGGGCCGTATAAAGGCCTATTAATCAATCAAGATGATTGATTAAGAACTCCTGGGATAAAAGGTCATAGAGGATTAATTTTGTTCCATTTTTTCAAAAATTTTTAAATGAAGTGTCAAACATTCATGTGGGGCAGAAGGGAATTTCAGTATTAATTTATTGGTATGTATAGATAACTGATTTTCCATTCAATAAATAAAAGTGGTTTTGGTTTTCTCATGGATATTTTTTAAAATTCAACGGAATCCATAGCAGCTTATTGCTCATGCTTTTCTATTAAGGTTTTCTCTTTTCCTTTCCTGCATGTGAAGAAAGAATCCATGTTGGCCTAGGTGTTTAATGGAAACAAATTAACTCAGTACAACTCCTAATTGGCATCTTTATCTACCTTAAAAGTTTGTTCTCTTGATTATATGGAGTTGAACTGAATATTAAATATACATATTTTAATATTAACAATATGAACCTAAAAATCTCTTAAGCTGATTTTATTAATTATCTTCCCAGCCTGTTAATACATACATTGATGCTGGGGGGAGGGGAGAAGAGAATACTAATTCAAATTTATTCTGTTTTAGCACTTTTGATGAGTGTCACCAGTATGCACACATACTAACTTGTGGAGCTCATGTTGATGAATACTTGAATAGGTAAGTCTTTTTATTAAGCATAGCCTACAGCAGGGTTTATAAAATTTGCACCCTCATTTGGTTGAGTTCTACACTGCTGAAAGTCTGGGTTTTTATATTTAGCTTATTGATTAAAAAAATTGTTATAGAATTAGCATTTGTCATTGGTCTGTGTTTTGTCTTTTAATTGCAATTTACCATGGCAATCAGTGATGCCATTTAATGAAATGAAGAACTCCTAGCTGGATATTTTCTGGGCATTTGCAGATTACATGTTTCTCAGTGCATTTCAGTAGGAAACTTATGAGGCATAAAGTTTTCTTTACTTTTCCCCATGATTCCCCATCACATCTCAGTAGATAGCACTGTGTGCACAACAGGTGAAATGTTAAGCCCTGAAGTACATGTTTTATTTGCAGTTGGTGACAAAGTAAATTATATTTCTTTTCTACAGTAATGTTTATTTACATTTGCCTTAGTTTTGTGATTTGTTTCTTTTTCTTCTTTTTCCTTTGCTTTTTTATTCTGTCATTGCTCACTTTTTCCAACTATTTGTATGCACTTTGGGTTTTTCAATTACCTCCATATTACCTGTTTGGGGAGCATTGTTTTAAATGCGTGTTTTAACAGCACAATTTGGTTTGACAGAATGATTTGTAGTGCTGCAGCAAACCATTCACCAGAGATCTGAAATCTTGTGCACAAACTCCCTAATCTAGCAAGCTTTAATTCGTACGCTTACTGCTGTTCCTCCATTAAGGTAGTGATGAAATGCAAATCAGAAATTGTTCCAAGCTGCTAAAAAATGCAGAACTGCTGAAATTGTACAGGACTGTGGCATTTAAAACATCATTGTATCAGAGTCATCATTTGCTTTTAATTGGGAGTAGGTAGAGGAGAGTAAGGGGAGTATTTATATGCATGTTATGTTGATGGCAAAAGAATGAGGAAGGTAGCAGTGTCCTCAGAAGCCTCCACATGACTACTAAATCACTTATTTGTCCTCTGCTTTTTCAGGTCTTGTACTCATTTCATAGCGGAGCATTTGCAGTGAGAGGTAGGGAAACAAATGCCATCCCATCCTTACCAAAGGTTTGATGGTTAAAGCACACTGCAAAAATTCAGTGTTCAGGTTGGACAAGTTGCTCTGGTTGCCAATATTTGTAATCCAGCTCTGTCAGAGCCATCATCCCCAAACAGTTGTGTCTAAGAGATTATGGACCTCTTCTGTTACTGGGCAGAGCTACAAGGGTAAACTTTACTTCAGGGCAAGAATTAGGCTTATGGTACTTTTGTTTATTACAAGGGAGGGTCCAAATAACGGCAAAAAAAAAACAAACAAGCAAACAAAAAAAAAAAAAAAAAAATTTTTCACGTTAGTCATGACTAGCAAATTGCTAAATTTTGTGTTTCTCATTCTAAAATTAAATTGGGATTATAAGGAGAAATTAGCTTTTTGAGCAGGCAACAGAAAAATAATAGAAATACAAGTTCTATGGGGACAATGACATGAAGCCTTTATACTTCAGTCTGAGGTCAGAATTTTATCTGAGTTTCTGCAGATGCAGGTGCTACTCTTGATATTTATTGTTATGGCAGTGGACCCACTATGTTACATTGTATTACTGATACAGAATTATATAAATTACTATTGTCTATGTCAGTGAAAATTTTTCAATTAGAATAATTACATTGCCTTTCCAAAATGAGCCTAACAGATGCTTAAAACATATTCCATGTGGCAGATTCATCATTCTCTGAGTGGAGAGGTAAGACAGAGGAGGACATAGGATGAGGTACATGGGTGTTTGTCAGCTTTCCCCTTCTGCAGACATATTCACCCTCCTCTCTTTGGTCCCATTTTGCTCCTTGCAGACAGCTTTCAGTGGCTCCAGTAAGCCCCAATAATGTTTGTCTTGGCATCAGAAGTATCTTATGGGCACATTCAGATTCTCTGATCATTCTTCTTTGTCATGAAAAAATAACATTTTTGCTTGCCTAAAAAACCCAGTTTGTTTCTTTAAACTTTTAAAGAAGTGTAGCCTTTTGATGAGATATAGTATATCTAAATCCAGGTCTTTTTCTTTACTTAGTGAAGAAAAGTAGTGAAGTAGGTAGGAAAATAGTTAGCACACCAATATACTAGACTTCTTTGATAGTTTAATCAGTTAAAAGGTAAGAAACCACCAAAATATTCATAGTGATTATTTTAAATTAACATAAATATTTTAATTAATTGATTTGGCAAATGCTCAATAACTTCTTAAAAAACAAAACTATTAAAGAGAAGTTCTAATACAATGGTGAGAAAAAGTACCATTTCTGATGTCTAAATTTAAATACCTCTGAATAATTTATTTTCATGATTTTAACAGGATTTATTGAATTAAAATAGGTTAGCAACTCTTATCAAGTATAAAAATGTAGCTTCAAACTTTTACTTTACTTGCATTAATGTCTTCTATTCTTTATAGAAACAAAGTAGAAGAAACTCAAACTTTACATTAATCAGGTTTTCTTTTTTTTGCATAGCCATGCACAAATGCAGGTATGTAGGAGAAAAACACCATTTTTACTTTTCTCAAATTAATGCATATGCCAATAAATAAATCAATAAACACAGGATTTAAAAGATGATATTACTTAAAATAATTTTAAGAAGAAAATAATAATTTTAATGACTAACTAGCAAGTCTAGAAAAGGTAGACAATTATTTTGATTAAAAATTTAAAACCTTTCTCAAGTAGCTTAGACAGTTCAATGAGGAACATATTCATCTTGTAAATTTCTTTGCTAATTCTCTGGCAGAAAATTATAACTGCAGTGACTGGAATTGCTTGTTCACCAGTTTTAAAGATTGTGAATTCTATTTTGTAAATCAAGCTTAGTATGAAATAACTGCATCTTGTGTCAACCCAAAAGCCAATTATTAACTGTTTTATTTGACCATTTAGATGTCTGAAAATAGTAATTTATTTGCTCCATCTTCACTGGGACCTCAAATAAAATTATTCTGTCTATAATTAGTTTAATTAATTGTTCTAATATGTTTATTTAGGTGAATATTCGCTTGATTAACCATTTTAATCAAAGTAATAAAATACACAGGAATGGTTTACTCCATCAAGTTGCAAGCTGGGTCATGAAATCTGAGGGTTCAGCACATTAAATAATTTTGGAAGGAATTTGAAATTTTTCCAGAGTAAAAACATGGAACAGATTTAACCTCCCTCCCCCTTTTCTCTGCTTCCTATGTATATAGACCATGATAGACAGAATATAGTATTTTATGTGAAAACCTGTGATCTTGAAAACTTGAAGATCCATCTAATGCTAGCAGCATCTTATATTTTTTTTTAATTACCTTGAAGTTTTCTTCCTGGGTAAGTCCATAGGTGGCTCAGACTTGAGGTTGCTGAGATATGTGTTGTCACGTGGGAGTCTCTGTCTGACTGCAACTCAGAAACCAAGTATTTGTGTGCCAGTCCCCACAGAGGTTTGACCTCATGGCATTTTTCAGAGAATCCCTAACACATCAAACGAGATTGGGCACTCCATACAACATTGGAGTAGCTGCTGCTTTCTTTTCAAATGCTACTACCACCAGTTTGTTTTCATAATAGTGGTTAGTGCACTTTTCCAAGAGGGGAAAGACTTAATTTAATTCTCACTTCAGCGTGCCAGGATTTGAACCCACACCTGCTGGTGTGAAACACAGAGGGCTGTAACCATCAAAGTGAAGACAAGAATGGAGATGAGAAGAGCAGGAAAGGAGTAAAAGATTCACTTTTTTAAAAGCTGCGCTGCTGTGCTGAATAGAAGCAAGTTCCTTGAACCAAGACAGAGAAGAAATATGAGAATCAGCATTTTTTTAAATGTCCAATAGGTAGAAAACTTTCACAGGGGGCAGCTTCCATGTAAAGGACAAGACTTGCAACTCAGTCCCTTATTTATGTAGGTAGCTTCAGACAGATGTTGCATAAAACCCAGAAGTTGCACTGTAGGAAGTGCCACACACCATAATTCCAATTATATGTTGTAGTTTTAATTTCTGTAAAAACACCCATTAGAGTAGACACAAATATATTTCCCCGTTTTTTCTGTGCATTGGACTACAAAATATACTGTGACTGAATAATCACTTCATTTTGCTTGTTTGATTCCATTAAAACAACAAAAAAAGTCACAAAACATCTTTCAGATTATTTTGGGTTGTTAACTCATAGTTTCTCATAGATATTTCAAGAATAGCTGCAGCTCATTAAGCAGTGGCAGCCATATATTGGAACTAAAATTCAAAGTTTAAATTGCTCTCTCACTAGACTGGACTGCTGATTTAAAAGCTTTTATACTGATATAATATTATTCCATACATTTACACCCCAATTACATTAATAATCAAAAAATCTGACAAGGACTTTCCATACATTTTACTGTTTTATAAACTGTCAGTAGGTGATCTGAAATATCTCCACGATATCCATTTCCGAGCAAGGGTTCCCTAATTAATCTCCTGCCTTTATTCCTGTCTACCATTTGTTTCTTTATTAACAAATCTGAGTGAAATTTGAGTCTTTATATAGGTTTTGGTCAATATTACTCACAGAAACAATGTTAGCAGCTTGTGTGTTTCAAAGCAAAATTCATAATTCAACAGTAGGTTGATGGCAGTGTTAGCTGGAGTCATTTTCATCTTTTCACAGATGATATGGAGATGGGGCTTTCAGGTTATAGAATGCAATAAAATACATTATTATCAGATGTAACTGTGAAGCTGCTTGAAAAGGATTGATTCTATGTACAGAAATGACTAGCAGTTCATAACATTTTATTTTTCCCGTGGAATGATTGAGCTATTTAAAAGAAAATAGTATTATTTTTATGTCACAGCACATTCAAAATTTCCAAAATTAAATACTTTCAGGACAAACAAATAAAAGAATATTTTAAAATGCTTTTCATTCAATTTAATCTTTTGGATTTTTTGTTTGTTAGGTTTTTTTTTAATCAGGTCTCTGTATTAAGCCAAATAGAATTTTTTCTCCTAAGCCTCTACTCACCATGATATAATGAATCCTAGAATGTTTTAGGTTGGAAAAAATCTCTAGGGTCATCAAGTCAAACCATTAACCCAGCACTGCCAACTCCACAACTAAAGGCATGTCATAAAGTGCCACATGTAAATGTATTTTAAACGCCTTCAGATGGTGACACAATGACTTCCCTGGTCAGACAGATACAAAACTTGACAATCCTTCTAATGAAGAATTTTTTCCTAATATCCCATTTGACCCTCCCCTGGTGCAACTTAAGGCCATTTCCTCCTGTACTGTCACTTGTTGCTTGGGACAACCGACCAACCCCTGCCTGGCTGCACCTCCTTTCAGGCAGTCGTAAAGATTTACAGTGTCCCCCCTGGGCCTCGCTTTCTCCAGACTGAGTAACGCCAGCTCCCTCAGCTGCTCCTCAGCAGGACTTGTGTTCAGACCTTTCACAAGCTCAGTTGCCCTTCTCTGGACGTGCTCCAGTCTTCTTGTCATGAGGAACCCAAAACTGGACACAGGATTCGAGGTGTGGCCTCACCAGTGCCAAGTACAGGGGGACAATCCCTGTCCAGGTCCTGCTGGCCACACTGTTGCTGATGTGAGCCAGGGTGCCATTCATCTTCCCAGGCAACTGGGCACACTCTGGCTCATGTTCAGCTGGCTCCCAAACAACATTCCCACATCCTTCATCCTCAGGCAGCTTTCCAGCCTCTCTGCCCCCTGCCCCAGCTTCAAGGGTTGTTGTGAACCAAGTGCAGCACCTGGCCCCTGTCCTTTTTAAACATTATACAACATTTTTAAACCTCATTCATTGTTCCTGGCTCATTGACCCAGCCTGTCCAGGTCCCCCTGCAGAGCCCTCGTGCCCTCCAGATCAACACTCCTGCCATTGGTTTTTCCTGCAAACTGACTGAGGCCGAGAAGGGGGAACTGTTTCCTGCTGGATACGTATCAGTGGAATCATGGGCAGCTGGATATCTGGTACTTGTTAAATGTGACATCATGTTTTAGGCAAAATAATATGCAATAACAAATGTAAACGTAGGCTCTGCCCTGTCTCTGGTGTTTAAGATTTATTCAGTATATTGGGGTATGTTAAAGGACTGTGGAAGAGATATTGCCTGAGTGCTTAGGTTATAATTAATGCACTTGTTCCAGATCTTCAAATAAGACAAAAAATATTACAGTTATCATATTGCAGAGCAGGAAAATATTATGAAAGCATCTCAACAATTATAAAAGAAGACGGTAAAAAAATCTTAGCATTATTTATGGATCTTTTCTGTAAACATATAATAACAGATAGATGAAAATATAAGTAATGTTCCTAGAATTAATCTTCTGCTTCAAATCTTACATATGAAAGCATGCCATGAACAAAGAAAAATAAATTAATCTTTATTTTTTACCATAGGATTAATAATTTGTGCACATTTTTAAGCTCTTTTATGAACATATGGAATTACAGTGGAATCCTTCAGAAATTAACCTTTCAGGATGTGTATACAATGCCTTTTACAGGAAATTGTTACACAATAACTCCCCAGGACACCAGCAGTTGAGTTGCCATTGGATATCTACATTTTCTTTTTCTTTTTATGCCAAATATTATGTAAAATTATATGTCTGTCTTACAGGTTTTTTTTTAATCTTGTCATTATACTCAAAAAATGTTGTTCCAGGAGATCAAACATCTTTTCTGAGATCTAATATATATTTTCTAGCAGGCTGAATGAAGTCAATTGTATTCAACACCTCTAATCTTACTAACAAAAAGACAGTGCTCATATATTCATGTATCTGCATGGTAAACCAAAGGAGTAACAGAGTCAAAATTTAACTGGTAAAAAGTCTCAACAGCCTATATTTTCAGAATTACTTTTTAGAAGAGATTCTGTTTTTCTGCTTGATCAAATATATGATGTAAGAATGCTTAAGAAGCAGAAGTACAGGCCATGATATTTGCCAAAGAAGAGTCCATGGTAAGAAACAGTATATGGGTACCAGCTAAGTTTAGAGTATCACAATGCAATAAGATTTTGCTAACAGCACAACATCTTGTTTGATATAACCATCCCAAAATATGCAATTCTTGCCACGCTATTATACCATGTTAAAATTGCACTATACATTACTAGAAATGTTTGCCTTGGTCTCTGTTGGGGACTTAAAATAATAATAATAAAAAAATCAATACAAGAAAATAAACATTTTATATTTCTTCAGCTTGAAGAGAATACATAGGGATAAAACCATCACAACTTAAAGGCTGTCTTTAAATCAATGCATGGATCTCTACAAAGAACTTTTCTTTGATTTTTTTTATACTTTAAAGGAGAAGTTGTGCTCTAAAGGTAGTGTTATTTCAGCTGAACCTTAATTTGTGCATGACTTTGATTGATATACTACATTGCTAAAACACATTGACTGCATTAATTCTTTCAAAATAAAGCCTTAATGTCATTACTATGTGTCAATAAAGGTTTTCTGCTCTGCAAACGAGTGAATCTCTGCTAATGCTAACCATTGCAAGGTAATGAGCATTCTAAAGTACTCCCAGCGTCTCTGAGCAACACCATTAATCAGATCTAAGATACTGGAGACCAGAAATGGAGTACCTGACTTGTTCAACTGTTTTTGCTGTGAATGGATGATGATGAACAATGAATGCACAGTTTAACATGAGGGATAGGTGTGTGAAAAAGACCATCATGACATTATAATTACACTTCCATTTTGATTTCCATTTCAGAAACTTCACTAAGGCCCACAGGCCCACATGGAGAAACAAAGGTGGGTCCTCTCCACAAGGAAAGAGAAACCAAAAGCTGATGGTCATCATAACACAGGCAGGAATCTGGAAATGCCTTTCCCAGTTACATCATAATGAGGCTTACATTTCTGTTTATAAGGAACTATTGCTTAGGAAGTTAAAATGGGACATATCAGGAAAATAAGTATTTAAATCCCTCAAACTAATGCATTGCAATACCCAAGGTTAAAATCCTGTAACCTTGCTTACCTGCCTGCTCTTCTCTTGCCTCCTGGGACAACCAGAATAAAAAACCTCTCCTTTTATTTTTCTCTCCCTCATCATCCTCAGAGCCCCATAATAGTGGTTTCCATTTCCTTGTAGTTTCTTTCCATTTAAATAGAGTTCTCCCTTTCCTTTACGTTCATGGTTTTCCAGCTGTTGTAGGACTTATTTTTTTTCACTATCAGTGGGGATTGAGCAGCAGCTGCTGCTACACTGGAAAGAACCAGCAAAAATGTTTGGGCTTCAGTGATTTGCTATATATTTTATATGAAATAGATAATTCACTAAACTACATAGCAAGGCTTTGAACTGGGGTTTGGGACCTACAATCTTCCATTTATTGAGTGCCCTGCAGTGTAGACTAGAGAATTATTTCATTTTCACTGCTCGGTTGAAGAGCTTCAAATGGAGATACTTTCTTCTTCCTCCCTAGGTCCCTACACAAAAACTACTCAAATCTTTCTGCCTAAAGCATTTTCCCCATGATTTGGATCTTAAGTCCTCCCAGGTGGATGAGAAAGCTGAACTCTCATCTCAGAAATCAGTGCTGGAACAGGTTAAGCACTTAGCATTCTCAATACACAAGGATAACTGTCCCCTCCCTGGGTGTCCTTTTGGATTCGTTTCTGGTTTTGGGAGAGCTTGAGTTGCTTTAGCTGTTTGTGGATGTTTTTGCTTTTCTAAGTTACATTGTTGTCATGGTTTTACTTGGTCCAATTTTTGGTGGTGGGGGGATGGGGACCAAGAAACCACAAAGATGGCTGCTGTGAGGAAGTTCTAGAAATTTTCTCCTTCTTTCCAGCAAAAGGAGCCCTCCCCCTGTGTTTTAGAGCCAATCCATCATGGCTCTGAGGTTGATGGCAGGCTGCCATCAGGCCTGGGCAATTGCACAGGTTGGTTACACCAACTTCTGTGATGATGTATTATCTAGTACTTAAGAAGAATTCAAAACAAGATAGGGGCGGCCGCCATGTAGCTTTAAGGTTGTTAGTATGTAGTTTTAGTATCATGCACTGGGGAAAAACAGAGCAGGAAGGTGAGGAGATGTAAGAAGAAAATGGAGACCTAAAGATCACAGTAAGGAGAAGATGGGATTGGCTTGCTGTGCTTTTTTTTTTGCTCTGGTTCTTGAGCATGGAGAAAATAAGTTGTTCTCAAAAGAACTATTTCATCAATGACAGAACTGTATAGAAAAGGGAGCGACCTTGCTCTGAGGGAAAAAAAAACCTGACCTTTGAGGACTAGACTAAACAGCTAAAAAGGGGGAAGAGGCTTGGCCTCCCCCCATGACGTTTGAAACGAGCTGATGCAAATGAAGCTGGATTCTGTGAGGAGATTTGTGATAGTGGTCTCACGCCACTGAAACAACGCAGTTTGGCCTTGAAGGACATTCTTTCTTTTCTCCTACAAGGTAAAGAAAATATTCCCTTGCCATCAGCAGTTATACACTGACTGTTCTTGGGAAAAAAAACAACAAAAAAACTTCCACAGCTTGAGCTGTAAGAACATTCTCCTATGATGATGGACAACAACTGTAATGATGGTTTGATCTATGTTAGACTTTCATTCTGTCCCCTGTGTGTGGGAAAACATGGGGGGATGGAGAGGGAGGACCTGGGAAAGGGACGAGTCCCGGAAAGGATAACAGGTGTCTTAAAATGTCCGTTTTTTTTATTTTTCTTCTCCTTGTAAATTTCCCTATCTTTGTCGCCCTCCCGTGCGTAGTATTCTTACTAGTTTGTAGTAATAAATCTATTTTGCAACTTAAGTTATTCAGCTGTCTGACCATTCTTTCTGGAGCACATACATATCTTTCTCTCAATTAGTTATGTATCTGAAAGCCATAAATTTTCGTGTTAATTGGGTTTTGCTCTCCCTTCTTCCCTCGGTGGGGGGAGGGAGGGAACATCGTGGGTGCAGTGCTTTTGGCTTTCAGCACAGTCTAAACCATAACATTTTCTGGTGCGTTGGCCAGAAAATTGGGAAAAATCAGGTTTTAAACCCATGACAATTGTGCACTTATTTTAATAAATCGGAGTTGGGAAGGATTTCTAGTAAGGCACCATGTGGGCCACAGAATTTTTCCTGCCATACAGATGATACACTTTTCACAAGAGACATTTTCTAAAGAATAGTGTGAAAATGAACAGTCAAGCAGGTAAAACTACTTGCAGCATCTATTGCTAACCTTACTCACCCAAACATAACAAAATTTAAATATTTTCCAAATTTTAAAATGATAGTAATACTATAATAATAATAATAATATAATAATAATAATAATAATAATAATAATAATATAATAATAATAATATAATAATAATAATAATAATAATAATAATATAGTATCGTTTATACAGATATATCAGTCCACACTTCTGAATTCTGGAAGTATGATATTCAACAAAATATGGTAGATTTAAAGAAATATTGAATAACACCAGACAACAGTGTGGAATTACAGGGACACCAGAAACTGTCCTTATAATTCCACACTCAATTTTTTTTCATAAATGTAATTATAAGATATATGTTTATAAAATATTTCATTCATGTTATCATAAACTATGAGAAATCCTCAGGACTATAGTTACCTCCAACAGCAAATTATTTCAGTTCTTCTGAGCTCTCATACAAAAGCCCACTCCCCATGCAGCACAGTTAACACACAGGACTCTGAAATGTCTTTAAAGAGGCATAGGTTCAATAATATATTTTCTAAATTTGTAACATTGACATCAGGGCTTAAACTCTGCCCATGAGCATTCTTTCAAAGTTCATGTGTCTGCAGACAAAATTTGACCTTTTAGTAAGGTTAAGCTTCTGGTTCTTTGTTCACATTTTGAATTATTCTGTTTATTTAGAGTTATCTCACCCAAATTACAGGGATAATTTATTTGGAAATTTTAAAGTCTTCTTCTCTTTAGAGAAATTCTTATACACCATTTACAGTATCTGAGGAAAGAATAAATGTCTCAAATGGTTTGTGTTATTTTAGATGTATTAGGTATCTCTTTTACTAATATAAATGTATTTTTAACTCACATGGGATTTATGAGCTCCATTTGTATTTTTTAAGCTCTGAAAATGCTTCTGAAAACATAATCTTTATAATGGGTATGTTTTATTACTTTTAGTATTTAAATTACTCTAATCATTATTTTGCAGGTTAATTGTTTTGCTCACATATTAGGATGTCACAACTGCCCAGAGATTGAGTGTTAGAGAAACTAGTATTTCTTTAGTTCATTTGTTTAGTCTGTAGAATTTGGGGCAGAGGCTGGCAGTAAAGTTTTTGGAATATGCATTCAGCTACCATACATTATTGGGCTGCACATCCTCACAATCCAGTCCTTGGTTTCTTTTTAAAGCAAAAACACTGTGTGGTCCCCTTACACAAAGCTTTTTCCAAACCTGCAAATGAGCTCTGGGACAGAAATGCGTCAGGGAAGTTACACATCTCATTTATGGACTATCCACTCTGTTTCTGTACCTGAAAGTGTAATTTCCAAAACACATCACCTGCATTAACTTCCAAAGGTATTTGTTTGTCCAAAACCAGATTCATCAGGAAACATGGAAAATTGATATCAACCATAGAATGCAGAAGATGAGAAATAATAGAATAGCTCTGCAACATAATATTGTTTTCATGCACTGCTTGACAAACCCTTTTGAGACTACTACTGGTCCTGATTCTTAGTGTTGCTCAGGAGTTACAGTCTGTGTTTTAGACAGAGCTTTCTCCTCTGTATACACAATCTGTTTTAAGATCCTAAGGCTGGAATAGAGCTGCACCATTGCTCCCACAGGACATTCCCAACTTGTTTGATTTTTAACACAATCTGAAAAGCCTGCATCTTTTGCTTGAGCACAAAGAATAGAAAAAAAAAAAACAAAAAAACAAAACCCCCCTGTAGTAGCTTTCTGGAACAGAATCTAGAATAAGGTACTTTGGTAAAGTATATGAAAGTTGGATGTTACCAGCTGAAACAGTTTTGTCCATGTTTAGAATACTACAAGGATAAGGGAAAACCATCCTTCTGTTATGATTGCATTGGATCAATGACTTTTTTTCAGAAGTAGGTAAGATAGTATGCTTTTATTCTTCTAAAATCAGAAGTAAATATCTACAGAGAATAATGGGAGATTTTTAAACTGCATAGCCACAAATTAATTTTAAAAATGTCTCTGTTCATTTGAAAACATAAAATCTAGCCTACAGGCATGTGTGACATTGGGTTTTTTATTAAAATCTCATTGACCCTTTTTAGTCACTTGAGAACACATATGACCGTGAAGATTCATCACTATTTTTGTGTTTCTGACTTTGTTCCCAGAATCCTCATGGCAGCCAGAAATTTATTTCAGCCTTGAGATATATTTGTTCTGCTACTATTGGCATCTGAGTTTTCAGGTTTGCAGTTCTGAACAGCTTTCCAATTTACCCCTCTTTTGTGAAATTCTCTATTTTAGAACTCATCAGTGCTTAAAAGGTGTATCCTGACATAAAATGAACTTTAATGATGTGTTGGACTTGGGCTGGCCCTATGTGAAAGGGATTCCACCCTCCTTTATCTTCTTTTTTATTGTGCAAAATTATTTGCTTTACTTTTTCACTTTTAGTAAAATTGTGAGCTTCTTAATTTAAACACTACCAAAGATGACATTGACTGTCCACGCAGATGCCGATTAATTTTGCAATAGAAAAATTATTTTAAAGAAGTAAGAAAGAGGCAGAGAGAAGATTTATCATTCAGCTCTGTGACACCTCATGGCCGTCATCCTAATAAGTTATCAGAGTCGCTGAAATATCAATTTGGCACATGGTTTCACATGATTGCTTGCATTCCTACTTAGGGCCTATTACTTAATTCTTCTGTCATTAGGAAATTAAATCCAATGATTTTGGCCAGAACTGGAGATAGCCTGATATTTATATTTAAATTGACTATTAATTGTTGCATCAGAGAGCTATTCTGAAGCCTGAAGTACCTGAATTGGATAATGAAAAATGTGATCATATTCACAAAGAAAAGCGAAAGAGATGAGCAAAAATAAAAATATACCAGTGAGCAGATTTTCATCATGCAACACTATTGCTTTTCCTGAGACAAAACCAAGAAAATAAAAGAAAACAAACCAAAAACTTGTGCATGGTTAATTAACTGTAAAGAAAATCCTATAGATTTTTTTTTTTTTTCTCATTCCTGTCTTTTCTGGCAGCATCTCTGCTTGGAAAACAATGTCTGATCACTAAATTGTTAAACAGCTATTCAAGTGTATTTCTCTCAGAGGGGATATAATTAACCATGAAAGTACATTTGTTTGGTCATGTAACTTCCTGCTCCATATAGATAATTAGCCAGAAAATAAAAGAAGGAAAATTGCAAAGAAATGTGATCATTTATCTACTAACAGATAATTTTAAGGATACAACAGATCATATTTCAAAACAACTTCAAATAAACTAAGAAACTGTAAAAAAGTAATATCTGGTTATGGTATGAGAGAGGAAGGAGAAGAAACAAGAAATCTAAAAAGTGCTCCAAGTTGGCAAGGTCCTAATCTTAAAGAATTTGTTATTGTGTTTTGGTTGTTTGAGAAAATGACAGTATATAAAAATTTTGGGAAACTTTTTCCCTCAAACGAATTCTCTTACAAGTGAGAATGGAGAGTGTAGAATTCTTAGTATGAAAAAAATAGGCAAAAAAGATTAAGTAAATCATACAAAGAACACCTTTAGTTGTTCAAATATGGGACTCATCAGAGGCACAGAACATTCTGATTTGGAAGGGATCTGCAAGGATCATCAAGTCCAACTCTGAACTGAGCAGCTCATAAAGGCTCAAACCCACAGCCTTGGAGCTATTAGCATCGTGCTTTAACCAACTGAGTCAATATCAGAGTCCTGCACCTGTACACTATGTTGATCTCCCTTTCCACAAAGAAAATTATCTGCATCACTGCAGAGTGTGACAAGAACTGTATTTTCTCTATTGTGTTCAAACACATTAAATTCACAAGTTCTCATTCAAAAGCATGAGATAAATCCTTTTTACTGCACTTGAACTGTACAGATGGCCACTTGTGCAAGATTTCCAGACTTTTGTAGCTCAATAAGATCTAATGAAATCCCAGATGGCTTACTTTTTAATCTCTTTTTACAAATGGTACTGTGATTTTAAGATCTTATTGATTCTGCCAGTTGCAGTGGATAGTTTTAAACTCAAATAAAAACCCACAGTGGGATAATTTCCATTGTCTGACACACTGTTGAAATGGATAGAATTCAGATTTTGAAAATGGGATTTCTCACCCCACCTCCCACCCCACCAGTTGACACTGAAGCAAGTTTTTAAGCAAAGGAAAATGTTTGAGCATGGTCTCATCTAGACATTTTGGAATTAAGAGCACAAATTTGTGAATTGCATTGAAAAAACCACACACACACAAAAATCTGTCTGCTAGACCTGTTTTAATCAGAAGGTACTGGGTGATTTTTACAGCATGGAAATTTGAGAGGCCGCAAAACAATGCACACAAAAATTTAGCAAACCCTTCTTTTTGTTGTAGCATTTTGTCCTTAGTTTAAAGCTAGCATCACTACAGCAAGATGAAACTGTCATCCTGTGTTATCTCTGATAAGCTTTTGTTTCTGTTTTTTATTTAATTTTCTCAATTGTCATTGTTTATAAAATTTCATTAAGTAAATTACACTAGATAAAAGTGAAAGTCTTGGAGCACTGTATCCTGACTTTGTGCAATTGCCATGGTATTCATCATGGCGTATTTATAATAGCATTAGCAATGTGATTCATACCTTACATGCACAGATCTCATTAGTTATCATTTAAATTATTCCATCTTTCCACAGATCTTTCACTTCTGCCCAAGCAACTTTCATTCTCCACCAGCCAAATGTATCAGCTTTCAGATATAATATTAGAGGTGTCACTCCACTCGAGTAATTCAAACATCATCTGTCTTATCATATTTTCAGTTTCACAGCTCCCAAAGACATCTGGCTATCTTGGAGTCAATGGGAGTTAGATCCATAATTTGCTTAGGTGCTTTTGAAAAATCTCTTACATGCCTAATGACATATTTAGGGTTCTTCTGCAAAATAAACTCCTGATTATTCTATAAAATATTATTGCCCTATGCTGTAACCCTTTGATGTGCAGACTTTCTGTGGACAGAATCATGTTAAGTACTGAGCACAAGGAGATGACCATTCTTATCTGCACTATCAGCTGTAATTAGAAGAAAAAAAAACAGAGTGGGAGAAACAGAGGCTTAGAAGAGATGTAGGACTATGTGCTTTCAAAATCAAGCCATGTATTTAAGGAAAGTTTTTTAAAAAGTTTAATTAAAGCACCCTGAGCATGAGTAACAGCACTACTCAATCATATCACTGTACAAAGAATGAGAGTGGTGGGAATGCTTAGCTGGTATCAAACCATTAAAATTGCCATTAAAAAAATTGCTCATATTTTCTTATCAAATTAGAGGATCAACATTTGGCTTTAAATTTGATCACGTTTGAGTGAGTCCTTGCTGAAATTTTGGAGGGGTATTTTTAAGATGCATATTGAGAGAATAGGTAAACAACTACACATTGTTTAAAACAAGATTCCTTTTAATCTCAGGGGACTGTGGGAGTGCAAAGCCTGATTTGTTTGTTATTTTAACATTGACTAGGTTTGTAATAGGTTTTGTGCTTTGGAGAAGTGAATACTGCTCTCAGTCAAGACCAGGAAAGTGCCACAAACCAGCACACTGAAAAAACAAGAAACTGCTTCATTTTTTTCCTCTTCTGGAGCATGAGGACTTATTAGAATATAATTTTCTGACTGAGTCTGCTACCGAGTAGTACAGAAGGTGTGAGGTATACATCAAGGCTTGAACAAAGCTAAGTCTCAGACACCAATTAGAAGTTTTATAGACTTTTATGATAAAGATATATTATTAAGAAGAATTTATGAAAAAGAACACTTAACTATCCATTTCTACAATTACCAGAGAAATGAATGTGACTTTGTTGAGAAGCAAGAATTTGATCTAGAACCCATATAAACATGATATTAGTCATTACAATGAGTTGTGAAGTGTTTGAGTCATCAACACATATTTGAAAGTCTGAAAGTTGTCAATTAATTACTTGATGTTCTTCTGGAATAAAAATATGAATTAAAATATTGATCTTGGCTTTAAAATTTGTTTCTGAATGATATTCCTGATTTGTGGACTTGATATTCCTAGGAAAGACAACAGGCAAACCTTTGACATTAAAAATCTTGTTACAAGCAATAGCAAACACACTCTGTATATGAGCTAAGAGTTTATTGTTGGGCTGATTAAAATTTTATCAGTGAATGAAAACAATTGCTGTCATTAGTCTAATTTACAACACCACTATTACTGCTCTAAAATCTTTGCTCTCTTAAAAGAGAATGAAAATTGCATATACTTCCATCCTGCAACTGAAGAAGGAATTAAGGGTTTTTAAAATGTAAAAAAATACGAGATGTGATGGAGTTAACATACTTTACTGATTTCAAGTCATACAGGCAAATATTTTTCAATTTGATGATGAACCCTAGACAAAGCTAAAAGAAGGATATTGGGGCTTATTGGATGATTTGTTAAAAGATAAAAATACTGAATAAAAAAAGAAAATTTAGTCTGATTTTCTGGGCATAATGAATTTTTGACCTAAGTATGTCTAAGGATAAGAGAAAATGGTATGGGAGAATCTAAGTAACATATTCACTTTCAGGATGAAAAAAGGACCAAAAGAACTAGACATACCCACTGGGTTTATTACAAACCAGTTTCAGCACAATGACAAAAAAAAAAAAAAAAAAACCAAAAAAAAAAACAAAAAAAAAAAAATCACACTGTTCAGTAATTAAAAGTAACTTGATGCCCTCTTTGTCACAAACTACCACAGGACCTCCTCCCCTCAAATCCTCAGCTTCACCAAAACCTTAATATTTTCCAAAATTGTGAATATGGGAAAAAAGGAAACCAAGAAAAATGTGTTCAAAGAGCCTTTGTCACCACTGGGGGAAAAAACTTGTCTCCAGATTTAAAATTATGATTACAGATATCCAACCATACACATACATTTACATATATATATATATGCACACATAAATAGGCATATTTTGAGTTTCTCAGACACTAATCAGAAGAAATACACTGTATATCTATATATATTCAAACATGAGATAGAAAAGCAGTAATCAATCAAAGATAACCCGGTAATTATTTTTTTTTGTTTTGTTTTGTTGGGTTTTTTTTGTTCTGAAGCTATCCATCAGCTTCTCAGGTACCCATTTTCCATTTACAGTCAGAGATCTTATGCACGCTCAACTCAAAAACATTTAAAAAAAAAAAAAAAAAAAGACACCCTCTCTGCATGTTCCTGGTATGTTCCTCTCTCCTCTGAAATAAAAAATAAAAAAAAACAACAACAAACAAAAAAAAACCAAAAAAAAAAAAAAAAAAAAAACAAGGAGACACAAATTTGATTCTAATATGATTGCTTATATGGCTTTAAGAGAATAAGAATTTGGTCACCAATTATGTGATTCAGATATCTGTACGAGGCTCACTCCTAGTGCTGTCCAACTTTTCTTGGCCATACATATCAATATATGTTATTTATTCTATTAAGTATTTGTTAAATAACTTCTCTTTAGCACTTTTTTTCTTCTTTTTGTCTCAGTGAAAAAGAAAAATACGTCAATAGTTACTTTTCTAGCCAGGGATTCCACAAAATGAAATCTATGGAAGACAGTTTTTCATCATATGACTCAGTGTAACATCTAACATTTTTGTTGCTCAGTGTAAATCAAAAATCTCAAAAAGAAGCTTGCTATTCTTTAAAAATATTCTTTTCTCTGAAACCTTTGACAAAAATGCCAAGTAGGACAGTGTCCTTGATGTTTGCTTTCCCATCAGATGGAAAACAGATCACCTGTTATAAAATAGCTCTGACAATTCTATTGCAATGTCAGCTTTTCTTTCAGCAGCTTTATTGTGAGAAAGAGTTTCCCCTGTGTTTTTAAAGGGCTCTAATATCAAGTATGTGAAGAAGTTCCTCTCTCTGCAAGCTATAGGCTCTGACAGTTTCTGAGAAGTATTTGCATATACTAGTTAATGGGCATGAATTACAACTTGCTGTTCCTGCTTCTGCAAGACATTTTTGATCTTTTGCTTAAAAAAAAGGGAATTGAATTTGAAGATTTGAGCAGAAAAATAAAGAACTACCATATGTGATGTTTTCTTCAGAATTTTCTTATCAGAAAACTGAATTACAATTAATTCTTCCATCAATTCTAACAAGAACATGCAATATAATACAACTTTTACAGTGCATAGGATGTATGTTTACTGACTGTATATTTAAAATGAAAAATTAAACCTAATGATAAAAAATTATTTCCTGGAATGCACTGAAAATATGTTTTAATGATCATCAATAAAAGAGCAATAGTAAAATCTGTACAAACACAAAGTCTTTAAAAAAGGACAATTTAGCTAAAAGCCACATTCACAAAAATGTTGCTGACATTGCTAGACACATTTTATGAAATCAATTGTTATCTATTTCAGAAAGAAAATAAAATTATTGTGGTTTTTACCCGGTTATACATATATGCCTTTGGTGATACAACAGATCAAATTATAGCATGTTTCAAAAACATGCAAATAATTTATGACAGCTGCCTTAACATTAACTGTTGCCCTCAAAATAATGCTAAATCTTGCACAGAACATTGACAGATAACTTTTTATTCTGTATTGATAACGTTCAAGCCTTGGTGGAGGATAGGGCCGTGTGTATGATAACACGATCACAATGATTTTTATATGTAATTACTAAAAGATCAGAAAGAACGCATCATAGAATATCATTGAATGAGCAGTGGGACAGCTAAAAGATGAGTCCAGTTTTAAAAATACATTATTATTTTAAAAGGCAGTTCTACTCTATCCACCTACTAAGTAGAACAGATGTGGTGGAAGAAGGAGTTAGACAGTTTGACACATTTCTGACCCTTTCTCATGTATTTCCAGAAATGAAGCCGTAATTATTATGCATGTTGCAGGTTATGCTGATGAGCTGATAGAAGAGGTTGTCAAATTATACAGCCCACAATCACTCAATGACACAGCAGAAGAAAGAGTGGAGCAGGATTTCCAAATCTTTCTACAACACACAAGTTTCCAAGCAAAATGAGCATTCTGGAAAGCCATATGTCACACTTAGGTAAATGAGACATGCATATGTTGTGAACAAGAAAACACCCATTAAAAATAAGGAGGTGAACTGTTTGTAAGTTATTGGATGGGATCCAGATCAATCACTCTGTACAAATGAGAGAAAACCAAGATGCATATTCCTATTTCCAAATGGATACCACCAATCCTACTCAAGAGGCTACCAATTTATACTCTGCGCTTGGTGAAAAGATAAAGTTATATAATATAAAAAGAATATTTTTAAATACAAGGCAGATAGCTCCTTAATAAAAAATATTAGCTGACAAAAGTGAAAAGTAAATATGAAAGTGGATTTTTGTAATTTAAAAAACTATTCTATCAGAAGAGCCACAAGACACTTCATTTCTAAAAGTAAAGCTCACAAAATCTTTTGTTAAATTACTGATGCTGGCAAATCAGTCATGATAATCACTAACCAAGAAATAACTAACTAAATCTTCATTCCACCTGGAAACGTATATTAGTATATTACAAAAGCAACGTATTGAACAGAGCCTTTGGGTGGCAGTATAGCCTACTAGTTTTCAGTGATCCAAATACATTCTGCTTATTCGGGGTGTTTTGAGGCTTGATATTGATCAATTTGATTTGAAACGTTCTTCTCCCCAAACAACATAATGGATGATAACTATCTTTAAATATGCTTGAAAATAGCTGTCTTTAGAGAATTTTTGAGGGAACAGAAAAAGGAGAAGTGAAGAAAGACAATGAGAAGAAATAAAGGAAGAGTGAGTCTTTTATTTGGTGTCATATATTTTGGTTTTTACACAATTTAATCTAAAAAAAATCAAATTTGTATGTCTACTAACTGATCCACATGAACTTTTATACTTTATAATGACCAATAAAACTCATAAATCTTCTCTATTACCTTTCTTTTCTCCCCATAACTACTTCTTATTATTTGATAATTCAGAAGACATATCTGTGTATGACCAGGATACTCATCTTGATGGGAAAGAAGGAAAGAAAATAAGAGGAGAATTCCTTCTCTAGTTTTGTTGTCATGATCATGATCATCAATATATATTTTTCTTTCTGTTTTTACTTTCTCTCAGAATCATTTTAATTTTATAGGGTAAACCTTTGACATATGTCATAAATAAGTCATGATAGAATTTTCCCTACTGTGCCTAATTGTCACCAAGCAGAGCATGTAAGTAGAGAGCACATAAATACACAATTTCAAATTTAGCTAATATGTTAGAGTTAATGCTTTTGCTACAAAGACCTGTTGATCCTTGTTGATTCATGTCTTGTGTTTCTGTTGGCTTTGACAGGCCAATTGAAATTCTTGCTTTCCTGTATTTAAACTGTCATTGGAGGACCCTACAGAGGATTCATATTAACAAAGAAACTAACAAACCCAGCAGTACTTTGATTTTCATCTCCGTTACTGGTCATGTTTAGCTTAGTTAAAGAGTTGCTGCAAAACATCAAGTAAGGTGGCAATGCAGGTTACAAATAACCTTGTAATTATTAGCCTTATCTTAATATACACCCTGATTATGAGCACTTTTTAAAATATGATCTCATAAAAATACCTTATTAATAGCAGTTTCCAAAAGATGAAGTTTAAATCAGTCACTACACCAAATTTCAGGCAGAAAATGAAGATAGTGCCAGAGTTAACTGAAAAGTGGTAGCATTGTCATTGACAATAGATATCACTGCTCACATCCTATTATGAAAATGTTGGACTTCTCTACTCTGAAGATTAAAAAATTTGAGCTGTAATGCAAGTCTTGTTTGACATAACATTTGGTAAGGAAAAGCTCAGTAACCTTTGTATTTAGCAGTAATAGAATAACATGCTACAGTGGTTGCAGTAATTGTCCAACCTTCCTATTGCTCAGCTACATTTGTGTTTTTCCCCTATTTTATCCTCTCCTCTCCCTCATTTCTCACAAGGAGCCGGCTTGCAAAAACATCACATGTTTCAGGGAAAAAAAACAAAACACTCCAAAACTCATAAATAAAGAAAAAAAAAAATAATAATTTAAAAAAAAAAAAACAAAAAAAAAAAAACAAAACAAAAACAAGAGAAACCCCAGTTTTCTCAAATGTTTTGTGAGGGACAGTAATCACAACGATTTGTATAAGTACAACACATTTCTTTGAATACAGCAAAAACTTACCTATTATTGAATAAAAGATGCAGTGAAAGCATTATCTCTTGAATGACTTACACATTTTTACATATTGTAAAGCTATTTTTCTTTAATTTTCATGCATGCGGTCATGGTCATTTTCAAAATAACTTGTTCTGGTCATGTATTGAAGCCTTTAAAAGCCTAAATAAATCATCTTCCCCTCCTCTAATTTTCCTGCTGTCATTTTATTGGACCATGCTTTTGATATATTATAAGTCTTTTTTAGGCTGACAAGGAAGGCTAAAGGAAGCTCAGATAAGGATTTGGAATAAATCACTAACTGGAGTTCTACATTTAATTTTGTGAAGCAAACTAAAGGATATTGTGCAGTCTGAACCATATGAAGTGTGAATGTCTCCTTAATGTAAGATATATATGGCTAATAGACCAAAAAATAAAGGCTACTGAGGCAGGAAGACACATTGAGTTTGATGCAGGAGTTAATGAAATCAAATAAATATGGGTGCATATAAAATCTCAGTCAATATTATGTCCATGTTTAGGAGGAAAAAAAGAAAGGAGGAAAAAAGGAAAGGAAAGGAAAATAAAAAAGTAGCCTTACAATTAACTAGAGAGCATCAAGAGAGCTTGTACTGCTTAAAGGTAGAGATGACAGGAATGTTGCTGGTTAAGTGGAATTTCTCATAGGAATAATGGGTCGTATGTGGTAGAAGATGAGTGGACTAGCCACACAGAAGAAAAAAGAGCATTTTGATTGGATATTTGTTTGCAGCTCTCACTTAACTTGAACAAACTCAAGGATTAGAGGCATAGGGAAAGTAGCCAGATGTAGTAGTGAGAAACTGAATGTGACTTTGGGCTATGATAAGAGACATGAAATTAAAATAAAAATAATAATATATATATATATATATATATATATATGGTAAATTACAAAAGGAAACATATGAGAAGATCAGGATAAAAGAAATCTTCTGTTCGGTTAGAAATAATATTTGAATCTGTGGTCTCAAAAAGAAATTGTGTCTTTGAAGTTTGAAGTAAAAAAAATACGTTTTTCTTCTAATGGCATCAAGGAAACCTTTGAACAGAACAAAGCTGAAAAACTCAAGTGTTTCACAATTTGCTATGCTACTCCTTTTGTCCTAAAGTTGAACCTAATTTACAACATGAAAAGAAGTGACTACCCTTACTTGTTGCTGTAGCCTGGAAAGACGTATAGATGGATTGTAGCTGACTCTTTTCCAAATTTTTAATGGATGTCTGACTTATAAATATAGTGCAACATACAGGTTTAAATTAAGATGTGAGGGTTTTGTTTTTTTTTTTTGGGGGGGGGGGGCTTTTGTGTG
The DNA here is from genome assembly GCA_009741485.1 of Malurus cyaneus samueli. Taxonomy (NCBI): domain Eukaryota; kingdom Metazoa; phylum Chordata; class Aves; order Passeriformes; family Maluridae; genus Malurus; species Malurus cyaneus. The sequence continues at coordinate 15,418,157 of CM019237.1, forward strand.
TATTTTTAAAGAAACGATTTCTAAGATTATCATCTTCTATTCAGTATCTTAGCTGTTTTCACCCTTTGAGAGAGACTACACTAAGGAGAGCCCTAGGCAGGTCCTCCTCAGTGCTTCTTCTGTTTAGGCAGGGCATTTTTACAGCAGGTATCCAGCCTGACTCTCACAACTGTGCAAGGCAAGGCAAGGCTTACTTTATGAATCACTTCATGGTTTCGTTTCCCCTGGCACATGGAAGGAAAAACTATGCCAAATCTTTTCTTACATTTAAGGTGTCAGGACACTGTCAGTCCTAAAGACCAAGAGTCAGATGCATTAAACACAATGCAGCTCAGAGAGGAAGCTCTGAGGCAAGGTGTAAATATCCATGAGGTTTGTGTTTTTTTAATCTACTGATTTATGTTGTGGTTTGCACAATAGTCCAAGAGATTAATTTAAATAGAGAGGAGAAAATTCTTAACAGACCCTGTAATTAGATTCTGAAAAATAATTTCAGAATTCCAAATGATAGGTGCTTCATCACTTAAGCCTTTTAGAAAAGATGTTATGCCTTCTAGAAAAAGCTGTAGTTAAATTGTTGCTGTGAAATACCTCCATTTCAGAAGCTACAAATTCTGTGGTAAAATATGCAATAAGATATACTGAGGTGACCAGAGTCATTTAAGATACAAACTCTAAGAATCTGTGAAATTCAAAGAACATGCAAATGTCATGTATAGATTCCAATCACAAGAAAATCTCTAGTATTTCAGATTATAACAGATCATGACATCATGAAGCACCTGTTTTGAGATATTTGAGTCCCTGTGGATTCAGTTGGACACTCAACAATTAAATGAGAGCATACGTTGCCTGCAATAGTTCAGTAATTTTATGTGATAAAAAAGAATTTCCTAAAGTACAGTTCAACGTGCTTAAGTAAAACTTGTGGAGGTATCACAGATTCTAGTCTGTCATAAGGAAATGTGAATTAGCTCTGAAAATGATTGAATCTTGTGCTCCAGATGTGCTAAAACCTCAGTGAAATGAACTTCTTTGATGTGCTCCATACTACTTTTGTGGTGTATACTTAGCTGTCCTACAAAGGCAGTGAAGGGAGAGTCATCTCTTTTCAGGTATTTACAGTGCAAAATTTAATGGTCTGTTGACTATAAAGGCAATCTAATCTGCTTGGCAGTCAAATTAACCCTACTTATAACATGAGTACTGTTCTAAGTGTGTATCTAGTGCTCACTGAGATATCTCTTTTCATTCCGTTGCTCTAAGGTTATATCTAAAGCAAGAATCACGAGTGAGATCTCTCTACTTTCTCTTATTGACTCATCAAGTAAAATTCTCTATCAAACAACTGTTCTAGCTCATTCTGGTGATGAGAATATTACTCCAATATTAGAATATAAACACCAATTACTTTCTGAAGCTGTAATACCTAACTGCCATTCAAAAATTTAGAATGTATCTCTATGGGAAAAAAAATTAAGTCTCCTAGACCCTCCTGCTTTATCTTTAAATATCTATGCTAATGAAAACAAACAAACAAGTAAAACAACCAACTTTCAACTGTCATTGTGTTACCCGGTTTTGTCAGTTTTTCTTCCCTAGGTAAAACATTCAGAGCTAGGTATCCACAGATATGAAGAGTCTACAAAATTCTCAAACCTTTCATTCTTTACCACCTCTAAAAGAAGAAATCTTATAAATGTGCAGGCATGCTATTGATTTTAAATATTAATTAATTCTGTTCATGTTAAATGAAGTGTTATATTACTTTGTAGTTGAACAAGAAAATGAAGAGTCATTGCACATTTATCTACATATTTGGATCCTCAGGTTCCACATCAAGCCAGATATCTCCAGATCCATTTGACCTAAAGGAAATATGCAGTCAGGCGTGGACTTTGCCATGAGGATTCTTTATAAACAGTTCAGTGTAATCTTGAAAGGACTGAAGGAATCAGACCTTGAATATGTAAAGAGATAAAAAAAAAATATTTTCTGAAAGATTTGCTTTTCAGGAATACCCACACTAGGGAGTAACAGCAACAATCATAATCATAAAAACTGAGTGAAGAGTTGGCAGATATGTCATTGCTCTTAAGAACAAAAATTATATCGGTCAACTTAATCTTATCATACAGCAGCTATTATCATAGTCATAATTAATATTTTTCTTCTTCCTTACTTTCTCCTTTCCAGTTAGTATAACAGACTAAACATATTCTGTTCAGTTCAATTAAAATCTTAAATTTATTTTTTTATCTTGTAAATAATTCTTCATCCACAAATATTTGCATCTTCAATTTATCATGAATGTAAATAATATCAAAAGGTAAAAAGCTTGATGTTGGTAATTTTGAATAGGGGGACTTTCTTTCCAAATTTCAGAGTTGGTTAGGCTGAGTGATATGATTTTCAGACATAATAAGATTTTTAGACACATTTATTAGAAAGAGAGAAGTTGTGTTTACAAAACCAAAGGCTCCTTGTCAATTCAGACAAAAGCCTGTCTCTAATTCTTTTCATGTCAGGAATCCAATACAGTTATTTATTGCATTCTGCCTGATTTATTTTCCATATCTCTCTAAAAAATGGTGAGTTGATGTACTTTTAAAGCATGAATTTCTAGTGTAATTTAAGCTATTCCAGATACTTGAGCTAAACTATTTAGCTGTTTCTATTAAAGAAAGGCATAGGATTTTTCTTTAATCACATTGAATAAGCTAACTTAAGTAATATTTACAATCTCATTTTAGGGTTTGATCCTGTTCCTACTTCCTTTTGTACAAGGAAATTATCTGCTTGTTCCACCTTACTGCTAACCTGCCCCTTTCCTGCAGCTATCAGGTGTATCTCCAGAGGAAATGGGATCACCCCGGGCTGCTTTCTGCTCTGAACATCAGGATTTAGTGAACTTGCATCTGAGCCACTGCCTGTACTCCTGATATTTCTGCCATTAATAAAGCTGATGTGCCACCGAAGGCATTCTGAAATTCAGGTCTTGCTGCTTCCTGCTTCAGGTCCGCACAGGTCTTGCTAATGTTTAAGTGCTATTACTGCTGTTTTAAAGCAACACTGATACATTCAGAATTCTGTGTCTTTTTCTGTCTATTTGTACACTTTTGATAACAGTGTGTAGGCTTGATCCTGAACTTTTTTTTTTCTTTAGTCTGTGAATTAAGATGTGAGCAGAAAAGGAGTAATAATTACATTAATGCCTTAGGATGGGTGTATGATGCATTTCCTTGCTAGGTTTGAAGCACCTTTAATCTGGGGTCATACAGAGCTCCTTGGATGAACCCCTGGGTTAGCAGTTCTTACTAAGACTACAAATAGTCCAGCTGAAAAAGAGCTTTAATGAAAGCTACTGTCATAGCTGTTCTGCTAGAAAAGAAGATCGATGAATTTTGCAGTAATAAGACAAATACTCATAAAGATAGTTGACATGCTAATGCTTGCTACAAGCCAAAACTCCAGAGATTTACAGGAGTTAAACAGCTAACTCATCATTTAGTACATAATTGGTCAAGGATGTATTGCCTTTTATTATACAAAAAATCTTATATCACAGTTATCATTGTCTGGAAATAGGGAGAGAGAGAGAGACAGAGAGCAAAACTCATGGGAAAAATATTACTAATGATACTTTATGCACCACTGAAAGCTGCTCATTATTACAGTTATGAAGGTGATATAAAAATAGAAATAGAATGGAATAGATTTTATGTGTGCTGATGGATATGACACTAAATTAATACTAGTGCTAAAACTGAGAATAACTATTTTTGAAGAAAATGGCTGCATAGCTATGCATGTGTGTAAAATCAGTAACAATTTCATTAATGGTGATTTAATCTAATTACTTAGATATGATTACTTCATCGACTAATGCTTAGTAAGTATAGTAAACAATCAGTATCTCTACATGCTTGAGTAAGGATAAACCATGCTGATCTAACCGTAAAATTATTTCACTGCTAAAATGTTTTTTTTTTACATTTTTTAGATATGAGATGTGCTTGTTAAATTTCTTGTTTGATTCTAAGAAGTCACTTCTTTATGGCATTAGATATAGAAACATATTTATCTATTAAATATTGGAAATTGCAATATTTTCCATTAAAAAATTTATACTCTCTTGCTAAATACATAGATGAGATTAATAAAAACTAGTGAAATCATGCCATTTCTACCTGATTGGACAAAGCATTGTTAAAGAAGAAAACAGTTTAAATGTAACTTTCATTTTTTTTTCTCAAAATGTTTGGTTTTTATTTTGAACTATTCCTTCATTTAGAAACTTTTCTAGAATTATCAACAAGAAAGGAAGACATTACCAAAAAATCTTGCTTTGAGAAAAAAAAATAAATATTTATATACAAACAAAAATATTTTCAGGTTGTAACTTCATTTGAAAAATAAAAATATTCTTCACTTTTGTCTGAAAATATTTGAATTTGAAGACATTCAACAAATTGATATATTCCACTGATACACTTTTTGTTGGCAGAGCTTTCATTTAAGGTAAAATGCCAAGTCATGTTTTTATTTGAGTCCTTTCATCATACAATGAAGCATATACAAGTTTATTCAACTATCCCTCCCCAGTGTCATAAAATAGTAGGGGGAGATAAAAGGTTAAGAGAGGGGCTTTAGGAGAGGAGAACTGGCAAAAAAAAAAAAGTTTACTTTCCTTCATCTCAGTGCAAAGTGCTTCTGGTAGTTTCTTGGACAGTGAAAGAAATAACTGTGCTTAGAAAGCTCTAGATAGCCTCAAGATGAAAAGCAAGGATGAATCAAGCCTCAGGTTCATGTGTATTTTTGTAACTCAATGTCTTGGTTTTGTTTGATCCGATTTTGGTGGCGGGGGGCACAAAGATGGCTCCATTGAGAAGCTTCTGGAATCTTCCACCATGTTCAGCAGTGCCAACCCCAGTTGGCTCTGAAGAGTAATTACTTATGATACAAACATTTTAAAATTCAATTCAACTTCATTTTATTCATCCATAGGGGAAAAATACCCAACAAAACAAAACTAGACAAAACACAAGAAAGTGGTATGAAAACAGGTGCTGTTCATTGTCTACTGGTAAAGAAGAGTGTTTTAACATCGGAAAGTTTTGCAGGTCTACTGCTTAAAGTAATGGTGTCTAGAATTTGAAGCAATGATTTCCATTTCAATGCCTATGAAAATTCAGAGTCAAACCAAGGAGAAGGTCTTATCTCAAGAGCATAGCTCAAATAATGTGTAGGAATGACTATTCTAGCCCCTTCCTCTTGATGTGGGGGACATGCATATGCCACTGACAGGTAGATTATTCAACCAATGTGTGGATCTCCCTGGTTTTTTTTTGTGACAGCAGAGAAACACAAAACATTTTGCTCACTCTTTTTCTGCTCTGAGGCAGAAAAATAGTTTGTTGCATCTAGGTTTCTTACGTAGATCTTATCTTTTCTTGTTAAACAATTTACTATGATACCTTAACAGTAGGAATATTTGCCTGAGGATCTTTAACAGTTCCAGAGATTGTAAAGGATTTTTTCCAGAATTATTAGCATTGACTTCTCTTCAAAGTCCAACCTCTTTCCAAAGAAAATAGTTACCATCCCAGGGTACGTGCACTGGAATTGTTTAAAGAACTACATTTTAAAAACATGAACTATAAAACATTGCTTCATACACTGTGAATATTCTATGTGACTCAGGCATCCAGATGAAAATCTTTAAATGAATTAACTGAGAGTCTAAAATACCCAGTGGTGCCAATGTAAAATTAATTCACAAATATCTTTTAACACACTCTTTTCCTCATGATACTATTTGCTTTTTGCACTTTAATAATAATAGCAATAGCCATGCTTACACATGTAAGGGTTTCAACTCATTATTACTTCAAATAATTAAAACAGCTTAAATATCAATCTGTCCTTTTAGGTGATAAAGCAAAAACGATTAAGTAAAAGTACCTGAAAGCTGAAAATTCCAATTTGCTTTTGACTTGAGGGGTAAAGCCATCTGTCTTTTTCAAACACACTCTTTGTTTTACTCAGAAGAAGATATAGGTATCTGCGATGTTTTACATCCCTTTAATTAAAATATGCTGCACAGAAAATCACTGCTAATTTGTTAAAAAATACTGCATTTTTGAGATCTTGCAATAGGGGAATGCCTATACAAATAATTGATTATTCTGAGCTAAATTCTCAGTCACTGCCTAGATGGTGAAAAAAGTTTTCTTTGCAAGTGTTTTTCCAATGGTTCTTCAGCTGGATCAGGTGAGATTCCACTCAGTTCTCAAGTTCTCAAGTTCTCAGTTCTCCAGCTGGTTTGTGCTACTGCACAAGCATTCCAGCTCAGGCACAGTTTGTCCCATTGTTGCTGTCCTAAACCACACATAAACCAGCCAACTATGGCAATTGCTCACAAAAGCTTGTCTTACTCAGCCTTGTCAACATCTGGAAAAACATTTTCTCTTTATAAAGTTCTTATCTATGTAGAATTTGATCAGTCCTGCTGCAGTAACCTTCTTAGGAGTTGTCAGAAAATCCAGTTTTTTCCGCAAGGTTTAAATCAACATGTTGAAATATATAATTTGGTGTGGGCATTGCAGGTCGTTCCTGAGGGAATCTTCAAGTCGGCACAGAATTCCCACCTGGAGAGCTCCTGCACCAGCTAATCCCATGCTTTGTTGCAAGGGAGCTAACACTTCAGCCTACTCTTAGGGCAGTCCCTAACTCATCAGCCCACTATCTAGTCTGAGCAGATGAGTAATTAACGAATTGTGGACAATCTGGGGAATGAATGGCCTGAGTGCAGCCTTGATTACCAGCCACACCGCTTTAACAACACGACCAACTCAAATTTAACTTTATGTCTCCTAAATCCCATGGTTCTTGGAACAAATGCTATTAGAATTTCAAGTGACAGTGGTAAAATAGATAATCTTACTCTTTTTTTCCTTAAAATAATGAAATCAATGATCTTAGATATCTTTTAAAATTTCAAAGAGGATCTCCAAAGTAAACGGCTTAAACATTACATTAGTATTCCCAAATCTATTCACTGTTTAGGAAAATTCTAAGTTATTTCTAGTTCATGAGTCTCTGAGTGCATTTAATGCTCACAGTATTAGTGTTTCAACCCATTAACCATCTCTAATTTGAAAACCACCTTGGCTGATTAATTTTCTCCTTCAGGCTACCTCAGATATCATGTTCAGTTTCAGCCTTTTCTGGTTACATCACTGTAGACATCTTGAATGTAGGCTAATAACCACCTCTAATTACATTTCTTTTAGCTTCCTTTTTTCCTGAGCAATGCTCATCTGCACAGTCTACTGCATGCTACTCCACTCATTCCACACGTCACACATTCCCATCTAAATGTCAGTTAATTATGGGGGAAGGGAAGGGAAGGGAAGGGAAGGGAAGGGAAGGGAAGGGAAGGGAAGGGAAGGGACCTCATGAATGATATGTCTTGATAATTCTATTGGGAAAATTGCCTTGAAAGGATATTAAAACTAAGCTATATTATGAGTTGTAACAATTAACACTCAAATATTTTATTAATGTTGTTTCCTTTTATAGAAAAATATGTATTTTACTATCAGTAATAAAACTGATGTAAATATTTTGAGTTGATAAGGTGCTACAACAATGGTATATTTATTTTTTTAGATCCCTGACAGTGCTTCTGTTTTAATCTTGTGGTTAGATGTACCATATAGGAATGTAATGTTGTTTGTACATAGAGGTTAATTTTGAAACAATTTGTCATGGCCATGAACATATTCTGCAAGAGTCTATACCTTAAGTTGAACAGGAAATTAATAAATTAGTGGTTGTTATGTCATTTGGACTGATACAGTACTGAATAAATATATTTAACCTTGACAATAAATTAAATTCTGTGGAACACCTTGTGTCACATTTTATTTTTTGATATTTTTGTTGTTCACAATTGGCTTCTTAACAGAATGAATCTTCTCATGATACAGAAATTCATAAAACTAATATTACACAATTTTGACAATTGTGGCTATCGTCTCTGTGGCTTGTGCCCCTCACTCCTACTAATACGTACTTAAGCAAGTACCAAGATAATATTGTACCCCAGAACGAAGTAAACAGATATAATAATTTGCTCTTTGTGAATGTTGTCTTTGGAGGATGGTATGTTATTTTCTTTTTTTAAATTTTATTTAAACTATGACTGGGTTTATGGTCTGCTCTCATGCCATGTGTAAAGCAAGATGGAGACTTTTAAAGAGCTCCTTTACAATTCTTGGGGATTTGCAGCAGTCTTCTGGAAAATCATATAAGAAAAGGGATGCTATTCAGCCAAAATTTCCATTTAAATTGTCACTGATGTTAGTTAGCTTCAATTTTGCCTTGAATACCCATTCATATTTTAATAGATATTTTTTCTGAAGATTTGGTTAAAGGCGTAACACTATCCTTGATCATATTTTTCCCTGACTTCAAATTATAGAGAAATTAAGTCTTCTTGTTTGATGTGCAATTTTCCCTTGCCGCATTACAGAAGCATGTCACCTCTCATGGTGGTGTATGCCTTGTCTTGGTAGCAAGGAGAGATATTCTGATTGAAAAGGAACAAATGTACTCTCATTTCCAAAACAACCAAGTGGCTTCTATATATTTTTTATTAGTTAGTTGGGACTTTATTTTCTTTGTTGCAGAAAAATTTTGCTTCTGTTTCTATGTTTAACTTAGGTATGTCTGGTTTGTTTAGGACATGTTGTTCCTAGAAGGAATTCTGCTTTATTGCCTCCAGTACTGCTTGGTGTCTCGTATAATGCATCTTTCACTTCACCTGGGTTTGCCCTTTGCTACAGCAGCAAACCTTTTGCTCTGTGAATTTCGGTGAAGTCACACTATTTTGTTACAGGTCATGGATCTTCAACCAAGCTTTTAAAGGCTGGGTAAGAGCAAGCTGCTCTGTGATGATAAACTATACCTGAGAGGAGTACTTCATGCGATTCTGCCTTAAACCTCCCCTTCCCTTTCCCTGGAGATATCCTGCTCACAAATTTTTTCTCCGACAACAACATAGAATGGAAGTGGTGCTTGATGTACTGAGGAAAAGCAGGGCAAGTTGTGTCCCTGTATTTGTTGTACTGTGACATCCTGGGCTTTCTGCTCCATGGGAAGGGCATGTTAGGCTACCTCTGGACCGTGTGCAGGTCTGGGATCACCCATGCCTCTAACATTGCCTGCCAGGTCTCTCCCAAGACATCTGAGAGCACGGTGAACAGAAATCGAAAAGGTCCCTTTTCCTTGATTGTTTAATTAAGTGCCAGAATTAGGACATGCTGATAATAAATGATTCTACCTACTTGAATATTGATGGGGGAAAGTCACCAGTCCAATAATTGTATGCAGTGCCTTTGTGATGAGGTTTGTGATACAGAAAATTAAGAGTGCAACAGTAGTGGATTCTTGTTAGGAGAAAAAATATGAAGATGGAAAACTGTATAATGAAAAACGTTTGTAGTTCTTTGAAAGAGAAAGATTGCTCATAATGGCAGGAGTGGAATAACGATTTTTTATCTCTTACTATTTCAGATAAAGAATAAAAGTACTTATTTTGTAAGTGCAACACATAGAGAATGGAGTAGTATTTCAGTAAATTCTACAATGATCTTGTGAGAGTTCAGCCACTTTATGAATCACTTGGTTCAAGTCTGAACTTTCTGCAATTAGTTAAATTTTCTGAATTGACATTATAACCAGTGATAAATGACTAATCCTTTCTTGAGAGACTGGACAAGAGCTTATATAATGTTCTGCTTACTCTCTTCAATCAAAATATTTTGAATTTGGCATTGAAACCAAGGATAATATTCCTGATAGCTGTAGCAACACATATTTATAGATTTTTAACATAATATTGAAAAGCTGCATATTTTCCCATTAACTGTGACATTGAAACAGTCTACAATAGCTTTCTCCTAGCTAGTTTAGACTTTTTTTTTTTTTTTTTTCTATCATTCACTGTGCGACCTGTTCCTTTCCTCACACTAAACAGTTTCATAGCAATTCCACTAAGGATTTTTTAGACAAAGTTTTTACTTTCTGGTGTTGTTTTTAGCCAATTACATTTTCAGATTCAAATTATACTTATTTCTATGTTCACCCTTATTACAGTATCATGTTTTCATGAAATATTTAAGATGCCTGATATAAATAATTTAAGTAATGAGGTAGCACAATTGCCTCATTTTTTTTATGCTCATAAATAATACTTAGATCTTAGAAAAGATACTTAGCTTGTTTGAGTTTTAACTGATTTGTCTCTGCTTTTTTTCAGAGAATCAAGCACCTTCTTCACAAGAGTGGGAGTAAAATGGCTGTGAGGTAGGAACAGGAAACTCCATATTTCATTCCAAAATTGGTTGAGTGTGCAGATGAGAGCGCCAGGTTTTCCAAAGGCAAGTGTCAGCCTCATACTCTTTAATATGGGAAAAGGGTGATATTGGAAGGAGAAGGAAAGATTTGTTTCCAGCTCTTCCTCATGCATTTTATTCCTAGATGGTTTCATGTAAGATGAATAAACCACTTTTAAAGTTCTGACTAGAATGAGTAACATATACAAAAAGTACATTAAGTGTCCTGGATTCACACAGGCTGGAAAGTAATTTGGTACTGAAGTGCTCAATTTTAAAATCTGTTCTTTCTGGGCAAATGATTAAACTAAAGAACTTATTACCTAAAGCATTTACTACATATAAATTGCATATTTAACAGTATTGAAAAGGCTGCAGGGAAACCTTTATTATTAATTCAAGAAGACCTTATGGATTTTATTTTGTTGTATTCATTGAATTCTTTCATTGTAAGAAATACCTTTGTCCTTACAAAATGTATTAACTTTTATGGGATTGTCTTACTCAACTTTCTCATAATTTGTCTCTTTACACTCTTCTCCTCTTTTTTTTTAACAAATATGGCAGCTTTTCTGCTTATATTTTATTTTATTTTGTCTTCAACCTATTTTTAAATATTTGTATAATATTTTCATTGCTACTAGCAATGTTCTTCTTTTACCACAGTCTTTTTTTTATTTAAGCACTACGGAAGACGGGGATTATGCCTAAGAGCTGTTTCAATTTTTACTTGCCTATTCAGATAAAGATTCACTACTTTCACTGAAGTGAATCGGCATATAAATACAGTATCCCCACCACCTTGTTGACTCTAGTATGAGACAGGATTGAAAAAGAGAAACATTCATTTCCATGAAATGAATAAGGGACACTGAAACAGTCACTCACTCCCAGTACTCCTGAAAATGCCATTTCAAAGCTGCATCAGTACAGCTGCTCTATGGGGTTTTTGTTTTTTGTTTGGGTGTTTTTTTTTTTTTTTAAAATCCATAAGTGTATGCATGGACCTCTACACAGCCACAATCTGCTCCTGATTGAGAGGAAAAAAAAAATTATTTATCAGGCACCCTTTGGGTTACATAGCAAAAACATCTGTTTTGTGTCATGAGTGGGAAATTACTGAGGGTGTCAGTAAATGATCAAACCTTCTTTGCATTATTTTATCTCTGCTCTCAGAAAGAATCACTTATTACATTCAGTTTTAATGAATAAAATGATAATTTGGGCAGTGGGTTTGTAGCTAAATAAGACCATCACTGAGAAGACTGTAAGCCACTTTAATAAGCAGCACTGCTTCGTATTGAATGGATATCTAGATAATAGGTAGAACTTATTTCAGGAATGAGAATGTTCACACTAAAAAAATCTTTCTTCAAAAATTTCAGTTTATAAATGAGAAAAACTTGGAGAGATATCTAAACAATGTGCTATATGTGAGTTGCATCCATAAGGAGATCTATTTATACATCCCTTTAAAATAAATATTTTCATTAAAAAGAACAGTATTCACAGGAATTTCTTTTGAAGCATATTATTTTAACTCTTATAAGTTACTGATAAAACTTTTTTTTTTTTGTTTTGTTTTTTTTTTTGTTTTTTTTCAGTGATTTTTTAACCGCTTGTGCCCTGGAAAACCTCAGGCATGTCTGATTTGAAAAGAGCAGCTTACTTTAATCTGATGAATGGCACTGGCTGTGTTCCATGGAAAAGTCCCTAAGTGTGTGTTTAACTTCAAATTTCAGAGCTATTTTAGGTAGTTTGAATGCACAAAGCTTGAGTTATTGTGTCTTCAGAAAGAATTTATAATATAACAGAATAATATATGGAATCCATTATTTATTACATAAAAAGTATATAATACATGGTATCAATCATTAAATAATTATTATTCATCATAGAATCACAGAAGTATTTGGGTTGAAGAGGGACTTTAGAATCATTTAGTTCCACAGCCCCTGCCATAGGGGGGTATTATAGCAATTTATTGATATATCAAATATATTGTAATATAATTCATTAATAATTCAAGTCATTTTCTTGATTTCTATTTATTTTACATTAATATAAAATAATCAGATAATTTGATTAAAAATGTACTGTATAAAAAATATATTACTTTCTCAGTATAACACATTGCACCATTTTTAATCTGCAATAGTAAATATATTTTATAGTAGATCTTTAATATTAAATAATATGTATAAAAGTAATACGCAGGAGAAACTAGAAGCTTAGACCCACTCTTAGATCTATGGCTTTGAAAAAACAGGTGGCGTAAATTCAGTGACTGGTGTGCTGTGAGGGACAGTCACAGGCTCACAGGAGGGACAGGGAAGGCAGACAAACCAGGGAGGTGGTGCTGTTTTTGGGGGTGGATTGGATTGTGTGGGGCTTGCAGTTGGTGATGAGAGCTGAGAGTCTCTGTGTAAGGATAACAGGAAAAGGGAATAAAGTCTACCCAGTCCTTGCCCTTATGGGGGACTTCTGTGTCCCAGATCTCAACTGGGAATATCATACAGCAGGCACAAACAGGTCCAGGAAATTCCTGAATTAGGTTGAAAATAACTTTTCTATGCAGTTACTAAAGGAGCCAGCTGGAAAGGTCTTGTCCTAGATATTTTGTTTGTAAATAGAGAGGGTCTCATGGGCTGGCATCGGTGGATACCTTGGACACAATAATCATGAAGTAGTTGAATTTGAAATCATGGGTGAGGAGAAAAGCTGTCAGCAAAGCTTTGACCCTAGATCAGAGAGATGACTTTGGGCTGCTAAAGGAAATAGTTAGCAAGGCCCCTGGGAATCTACCTTTTAACTTATCGATGTCTATAAATGCTGCTTACTTTTTAAGAGACATCTGTCAGGAGTGCTGGAGAAGACAATACCAAAGTGTCAGAGGTCAATGAAAATGGGGGGAAGCCCAGCCTGGCTGAGCAAGAATCTTCTTCTTGAACTTAGGTGGGAAAGGAAATTTTATGGGTGTTGGAAGCAGGGACAAGCAAGGCAGGAGGGCTACAGAGAGACTGTACACCCCTGTAGGGAGAAAAATCAGTATGGCTATTGCTTGGTTAGATTTCTGTTGCCCTGTGAAAGACAGAAAAGGTTAAAAATATGTTAACAGTGAAAGTTACAAAATAAATTATATATAAAGAAAAACTAACAGCACAAATAAACATTTTAGGATAACCAAATTAAATTCTGTCTCGTTACATCAGATGTAAACGTGTCCCAGTTCCTTTAACAGCTATTTGCTTAATTTTTCTACTGTGTGGCCTGATGTACAAATGGTCCCAGTAGAAAACATGTTGGACAGCAGCTGCATCTCTCAGTGAGTTACAGGGGGAGATGAGTGGACTGTGTCCAAAATGCTATTATGCAGCTGCAACAAAATGGGGTTGGCTATTTAGCAGCATGACATTTGAGTGTTCGTTTTCATATTTTCATCTTGGTATGTTACTCCTCCCATGAGATCACTGAGTTGACTCTCCAGCTATTCCCAACCCTCAAGTAACTCAGTAGCATTTCATTATTTGATGTTAATGATGACAAATAGTAATTTAAATCACTGAAAATAAAAAATGTGAGAGAAATACACTCATTTCAATTACTGTATTGAAATGTTCATCATGAAACTTTAATTCAAAATATAATTTTTTATAGGAGACAATATCTTATTGCAAATTTTACTTTCTACAATTTTCATCTGATTGTTTTATTCATTTCAAGTTATGATTTTATTATTTAATATTCTTTCTGGAAATTGTCAATCAGCATTGTAGTCACTTAAATATTACAGAAATAATCATGTGCTAGTAGGTAAAAGAAGTTCAACTTTTAATGACTTTTCCGATATGATTGGTGGCTTCCATTAAAACCATAGAGAATTGTGGTATATTCTTAAACTGCAATTTTCTCAGCTTCTGTGTTGCAATACTTGACTTAAAGTAAAAAGTCGTCTCTAAATATGTACAATATTTATGCAGTGAGAACACTTCAAATGTCAGTATCTCAGATGTTATTCTGTGTTCACAGCTGCATCAACAGGTAGAACTACTTTTTACTTAATCTTTAATCTCACAGATCATAATTATCTAATATACTTCTCAATGCTGTATCCCTTTGTTATTCTGTGTCACCTCAAAATCTGAATATGTGAATTTGACCCATACCTCTTTTTCATTTCTCAGCTTGCCACCCTTTAACTTTATGTAGTAACTCACCCATGAAACTCAGACTTTCATCAGGAGTCCATTATCAGCAACTCTATAATATTATTTTCCTGCTTTCTAGAGCTTCTTTATCTTCTTATTTCTATGGCTCCAAAATAGAATTGGTTTTGTAACCTATTTCAACTCAGAATTATTTAAGGAAATTCAGAATACTGTGAATATCTTTATTAATAGTAGTAATGTTGGTATTACTGATAATATCAATGTGAATAACAAACCCTGTGCTCATAAACTAGGCAAAATATGAAAAGATATGAGGTATGACATTTTGAAAGGATTTGATGCTGATGTTTATATTGCCAGCAGCTCACTCATTACAATATTGTTGAGGGTTTTAACATGATCCTTCCAAGCTGGGCGCTAAATTCCTTGATTACTTTTTCTAAATCATCAAACACTTGTTTAGAGAAACTTCAACTGCCTCAACATGAGAGATATTAATAATCTGAGAGATGGGGCATACCTGGAACATGACTTGCCCACATAATTATTTTTTGTACTTCTGTTTTTAAAACAGAGGTAATGGATAATATAATAACAATTATCCAACTCTCATAATTAACACACACTTGTGAAGACATTCTGAATAATTGTGCTGGTATGAAACTATGCATGAAGGGAAA
>CM019237.1:15433428-15507277 GCA_009741485.1 Malurus cyaneus samueli
ATACATATACAGCAGTAAAAACTGCTTCTCAGAATATCTCCCAGTTGTAATGACTAAATAGAAAAAAAAAGAGAACATAATCTAATAAATATTGATCTAAATGTTCTGAACATGAAATAGGACTTCTCAGAAAAAAGCTATTTGCTATGTTTCTAGAAGGATTCTGTAATACTGCATGTGATGATCAAAAGCAACTGTTAGGTCCAAAATAGAAAACAAAAGTATCTTCAAATATTTTACTTATAAGAGCAGTTCCTATCATCAAAAGAAAGACAAGCTCTGAAATTATTTCAGAGTCAGGGTTCAAATCATTCAGTAGTCATTGCTTTTCCAAACTGCATTTGCAATTGCAAAATAATTGCATCCTATTGTAGGCAATGAGGTGAAAATTAACATTAATATGCATTGGAACATGTCAGATTCTGAACTCACGGCATTTATCAGGTTTGAGAGAAGACTAATTATGTTAATTACAAGCAGGAAAAATTTTCTATTACAACTGAGATGGACATGAAACAAGTCCTATAATGGTCTAGATAGGTGAAATTTAAAATTAATGGAAGTGTTTAGTTTATTTGTTTTCCTTTTTTTGTATTAAGACGGAAATTGCTATGAATTAATGAGCACATGAGGAAAATAAACATCTGAATATCTGAATACATCAAATATGATGTGTTTCCCTACAGAGCATAGCTTTCAAAACATACTGTGTCCCTTCCCCACCTTGATCATCTTTTCTGGGCACCTTCATTTCATACAGAGATTCCAGAGTTTCTCTAAACACAATTGGAGTATAAAGTAGGAATCAAAGACTAACACACATGATAGATACTTAGATGAAAGGAGTTACTTTGCTAACCAATAATATGTTCACCACTTCCATTGAAGTAGTTGGAAGGTCTTTTCAGACTTCCCAGTTATCAGGCAGGTCAGGCAGGACAGCTCCCATTGCACCTTTGAAGGGACTGATACTCTGTCCTGTTGAGTAGCTGTCTTTGACTCACTATTTTTTTCTTAGGATTTTATATATTTTCCTATCAGTGTTTTTTCTCTCGTACCCTTGAACTGCTAGCTATTCCTGTATCAGCAATCTTAGCTCTCCCATCTTACATAGCTCTATGCTCTGTACTTTTTCACAGTTCTTTTTTACAATTTGTCAATTTTCATGTTTGAGTCAAGGGTCTGCAGCTGAACCATATAAGAATTACATCAAAATACCAAAAACCTTGACTCACACACATCTGGATCTCTAAGTCCTATAAGTTCCTATAAGTTTGATAAGTAATTGTGACTTTGCCATATAATAATATATTCAATTTCTCTTTGAGTTTATATAATTTTTCTAAACATCTAAGACATTCTATGGTAAGGAGCTCTGTAGTTTGAATGTATTTTAAGTACATCAAGCCTTGTCACCAGGATTCTGAATCTTTATGATTCTATAATATCATTTTTGAGGTGAAGCTATTCCAACTATACTTTGTGAAATGATGTTACTCTGTCTTGTGTGCAAGATGATGATACAACAAATTTACTTTTCTGGGAGTAGGTAAATGCTGATGCTTATGTACCTCAGAGGCCTTTTTAAGACTTTTTCTTGGCCTGGAAGAAGGAACATTGAAATCTATAATAGCTAGGTCTATGTAGAAAAGAATAATCAAAATCAAACCCACCAGATAATCATGAATGACCTTGAACATCCAGAACTAATTCACAATGGTTTAAGGTAATCCTTTCCCACATTTCATCTTGAACTCACAGAAAAGTGCTGATCTCTGTTTATCCCGTACAAGGCATGCTCTGTCTTAAACAAGTTATTCCTTCACTGCTGCTCTATTTGCCATTCTTAATACCATCCTTAATCATAAGACAGAATCCAAATCTTGTTCAGCTCAAACTGCAGATCAAATGATAATCTTCCTTTAGAAGTTTAAGTCAGAATTTAAAGATATCTGTTTCAAAATAATAGGACTATATCTCATATAAAACTAGAAGTTTGCCCAGATATCTCTTGTTATTCTAATGTCTTCCTTACTGTTTCCATGCTCCCAGGCTCCCAGATTCACCAATTAGAAATATGAGAAAAATAATTTAAAGTTAAAAATTAATTTAGCCACATCCCAGTAAAAAGAAGGTAGAAGTTAATAAAAGAAATTTTAATGAAAGCAAATCCTCTATAGGAATTGAACCCATAGCCTTTCATAACACTGTCAGTTACCCTATTCACAAAGCAAGAGCAAGTGAGAAGCACAACAAAATCAGGTGTTATATTAGCCAACAGAGGATGCTCTTTGATCCTTATGAATGTAATAAAAATATATTAAGAGAAGCAAAGTAATTAAAATTTTACATGACTATGGAATGTAGATGAAGTGTATTCCCTAGGTCTTTCCAACGACTGTGTGTGTAAATTAATGACAATTCAGAGGAAATACAGCATATATCTGGTTCTCACTGGCAAAAAACACCTGAAAAGAAAGAAGAATTTTTTTCCAGCTTCAGTTCTTCAAATTCTCTTCAGGATAATCATAGTATATGATTAGCAAAGAAGAGCTTCCCAAAATACCAATAATATTCAAATGTTTGGATAATTCATTGCTGAAATGTCTGCATAAGATCTTTAAAACTACACATTGTACCAACCATTGGGAACATTATTTAACTGAGAAAAGGGTATCTAAATCACATAACAAGTCTCCTCCATTATTAATGACTTTTTTTTTTTTTTTGCATATCTTACAGGGTTCATTCCCAAAGTCAGAGCCCTTTTTTACATTATAAAAAAAATTGCCTCATTGCTTAATCCACATTACTTTGAGTAAATGATTTCCACAATGAACAGCCTTTACTTCAGAGCTTTAATGTTAGGACATATAGAGAAAAAAAGTGACAGGTCCAGAGGTGAGTACCTGTACTTATAAACATCCAGTAAACTTCCATGTGGAAGACTGAGTGACAGCATCAAAGTGAAGTATTCCCTCAGCTAATAGTTTCTCTTATGTGAATAAAATTTTTAATTTCAATTCAAGCATCTAACTAAGATACTTATATTATGACACTTTTCATTTTGGACTTGCTGAACATCTTTGAAGAAAAACAAATGCTTCCTATGGCTGATGCAGAACTTACACTAGTCTAACCATTCTAGAGAACCTGTGGAATGATTAGACTCATGCCTAAAGTTAATTGAGATTAATTACTTTATCCAAAATCCCTGTTCCTGAATGTGTAAATAAGCTTTTTGGAATACATTCTTTTAGTTTAAAGTTAGATCTAACTTACCCACGAATCCAATGTGAATCAATACATGTCAATAGTGTCATCAGTTATTGACTCCAGCCAAACACCTAGCTGTTAAAATCAGACTAACTGTACTTCAGCTTTTTCTAAGAAACTACCCAGTGAATGAATAATCCATTGAACAACATTGAAAAATAAGGCTTGAGTTTAGAGAACAGAAACATGTTCCGATTTTACATTTCTGTAGTGAAAGGAGTCTATGTATGGCAAGTAACACGAAAGACCCTCATAGACAGAATTCCACTGACCAGGTTTTTGATGCCTCAGGGTTAATCATGTGGGTGACTGATACTCCCTTTCAGTCACAAACATCTCCTGAGGCTGATTCTCTTGGCATATCTTAGGAAAGCCATGAGAGGACATGAAATGTCCTTTGAAGGTATACAGAGCTAGAAAAGAACTTAAGATGTAAGTTTCAATCAGACCCCATCTTTCCTGTGTCTTCTCATTTTTTATGCTCTTTTACCCATGGCAGCTGCCTTTCCATTACCTGTTCAATGTATAATTCTTTGAAAAACAGGTAAGCAAATATCAGTCCAAGAGACAATGATTAATCAACCATTCTTGTCCGTTAGTCAGATAATTTTGGACAGTAGTCAGTCTGGCAAGAGGATATGTGATTTTAGTGTATGAGAGGGGAAGAAAAACTTGCGGCTAGTAGTAGTAGTAAGATATAAAAACTATCTGGTAATACATTTGATTACATTTTTTGTAAATGCATTCTTTTGGAAATAAACTAATGATACTTTCCACTAAAGTACGAATTTTAAATAGATAGAGCACATGACTGTAACTTGTCTAAACTGAGGGAGCTTCTAATATTTTATAAAATCCTTTTTTTAGAAGTTGTTCATAAATTTAAAATGATAAAAAAAGCCTACCCACAAAACATGATGATGTGAAGAGACTCTGCCTGGTGTGTTTTGAAATGATTCAACATCTCTTTGGGAGACTGTGCATGGCCCAGGCCCAGTGTATCCAGCAGGAGCAATAGTTCAGCAGTATTGTGGTGATCCCACCCCACCTACAGTTGCTGTTGCATTTAACTAAATATGTCAGTGAATAAATTACAGCAAATGGCACATGTGATGCAATGTCAGGATTAATTTTTGCCTGTTTATCACTACCTATAGGGCAACACAAGTTGCTCGGGAAGTATTTCTTTTTTAGCATGTTTAGATTCCCTCAGCAGTATACTTTTATGGAAAGTAATTTCTAAGTATACTGAAACCAATCTGCAGACTGTGGGCAGCTAGCTCTCTATTCAAAAGTGTTAACATGTTGATAACTAAGCTGTAGTCTTTCTTATTTATTTGTTTTTTGTTGATGCTGCATTTTTTCTATTTTTAGACAGAGGGACATATAGTAAGTTTTGGACAAAGGGCGTGAATGGAAAGGACACAAGGCAATATATATTTATTTTTTTTCAGTTGATAGTTGTTTATCATGTTGCAGATGCATGTGTTTTTTTAAATATTTAAACTCAGATGTTGTTTATCTTGAAGAACAATTTTGGAGCCATATCAATTTTGAATTTCTAACCATAGAATAAGCTTTTTCCTTCAACACATATATATTTTCTTCCGCTTCAGTATGAACTAACAGAATAATTTCACATAAATGTCTTTATTCCTCTGTGGTTAGATGATATCTTTTAGATAAATAAAGAAGATGAAATAAATAGTGCAAATGCAAAAGTATAATGGTTAATATTCTAATTTATCTGGCAATTGCAATTGTCACACATTTAATTTGCTGTCTATAAACTGTTGTGTTTATATATTTAAATTTTGTTTTTGATAAAATTTTGTTCACCAATGATTTTACAACATTTTTGTATTTTTTTTAACATTAATGATTTTAACTCAACAAATGGCTAGAAGTTCTAGGACTGGACAAATGAAAAATCAAATAAGATTTTTATGCAAGTGACGTATTGGTCTGCAGTGTGAGATCTGTCATCTGCCCTATGGGAACAAAGTACGCATCCCCTGCTTCTCCTGTAGCCCATTTCCTACTGCTTCAGTTTAGGATTCCCACTTTCGGGGAATCAAATGTCCTATTTCTGTTTTATCTTGTTAATATTCCACCACATCATAGTTGCTGTCCCATGTAAACCTAACAGCTCAGACTTCAGGGGATTCATCTTTGTGTGCTGTGTGTAGGGGTATTATCTCATTGACACAGCAAGGGCTTGAACACTGCTGCTCCCATATAAATGTAAAGTGTACATTTTAGATCTGATTATATTTTGTGGTTCTGATTTACAGAAAAACAGAATAACTGCAATGATAAATCTATCTAATGCAAAAACATGTTTGAAATCACAGTATGTGGTTTGTAATGGAGTAAACCTTACAAAAAAAAGAGCTTTCTAAACATCAGTATTTGTTGAAATACAGTGGAGAAAGTCCTTTGGGAATCACAAATTGTGTTGTATTTTTCAAAAACATGTGGGAATGTGCTCATAAATACTTTTAAAATTATGATGACTGTCAAACTGAAAGCATGCTTGCAGCTCCCTTGAAAAGAAATGTTTGATTTGGATAAAACTCAATGACTTTTATTCACAGAGAGTTTTTTTTTGGTCTCCTGTCATTAGAGTTTCATTAGTGACTGCTTTTCATCCTGCACCATCAGGAGGGATGACAAAAGTCTTCAACAGTGTCTGAACCCTTAATCAGGGTTGTTTGGAGCAATTCGTCAAGGAACTGATTTCTGTGAGGAGCATGATCCAACAAGAATTGTTTGGAAGAGTTAATCAGCCTTGTATCATGGGGTGCGCAAAATTTTTTACTTTGTTTAATTAATTTCTGTTCATGTTTAAGGTTTAATTATCTTTCCTACTAACTTTCACTTTGGGATGTTTTGTGCATGTACATTTTTGGATCCAAAAATTAATTTTTATATCTATATATAACTACATACAAATGTGAACACATGTAAATATATATATTTAATTTATATACATGTGTTTTTTCTAAATATTTTTGGACTCATTTATACATATGTGTGTATGGAAAATTCTTTATATTTTCAGATATGAGCATTTGTTGGTCTGAAGGCAAAAATGTGAACCACCAGAGGCTTCTCAGAGAGCAAATGAGCATGACAGTTTCAACAAATGGAAACTTGTCGACTAAAAAGTCATGAAAACATGCAGAGTGTGATACTGACAAAAGTGGCAGCTGCTGTGTGTGCATTCCTTTTCTGTCATTATTGATAAAGTGGAAATTGTGGCTGGTCAAAATCACACTGTGCTAGTGCAGGGTTGTATGAAAATATTTGGGGTTGTGACTTTGTTAAAAATCGTGGCTCCCTGTCAAATGTTAAGCAACATTAAAAAAAAAAAAAAAAAAAAAATTAGG
Source organism: Malurus cyaneus samueli (assembly GCA_009741485.1). Lineage (NCBI taxonomy): Eukaryota > Metazoa > Chordata > Aves > Passeriformes > Maluridae > Malurus > Malurus cyaneus. The sequence continues at coordinate 15,440,097 of CM019237.1, forward strand.
CTCAAGTGTGTGGCACCCCATATGATACAACCATGGCTGCTGAGGGAGATGGCACTATAAGGCCACACTCAGTTATTTGTTAAAGGTCATGGCAAGTGGAGGAGGCTCTTGACGCTTGCAGGAAAGTAATGATCAGTGTCATCCTCAGGAAGGGTAAGAAGGAGGATCTCATGATCCTCTGGTGAACTGATGAGTCTCACCTCATTCCCCCGGAAGGTGGTGAAGCAAATAATCCTTTGCTGAGAATTTGAAGGAGATGGTGGCTCTTGGGTGCTGTCAGTATGGATTTATGAAGGGGAAAACATGCCTAATCAACCTGATAATCACCTTCTATGATGAAATGGCTGGAAAGGTGGATGAGGGCAGAGTGGTAGATGTACAATTTGACTTTAACCAGGTTTTCTACAATGTCATAATATTTCATTGACAAACTGTTAAATTACACACTGATTAAATGGACAGTGAAATTATTTGAAAGCTGACTGCACTGCCAGGATCAAAAGGTTGCCATAGATGGGCACAAAGTTCAGCTGGAGGGCAGTCACTAATGGTCTGCTCTAGGGTCAAGACTGGACCAATAATTTTTCACTTTAATTAATGATGTGAATGATGGGATGTACAGCACCCACAATGGGTTTCCAGAAGATACAAAAGTGAGAATGTTGATTATATCAGGTCATTGTGCTTCCATTCAAACAGACCCCAACAGGCTGAGAGGAATCTCACAAACATCAACAAAAGGAAATGTCAAGTATAACTCAAGGTAGCAGTATCTGGTGAGGGCTTTGCAGAAAAAGCCCTGGTGATCCTGGTGGGCACCAAGTTAGAAGTCTGGCGTTGTGGCCAAAAGCCTCCTGGGCTGTATAAGAAAAAGTATGGTTTGCAGGCTGAGGAAGGTGACCCTTCATCTCTATTCAGGACTTGTGAAATATTTTTGGAGCACAAAAGTGCTGTCTGTCCTGATTTTCCAGTACAAGACAAGTTTACACTGGAGAGAGTCCAATGAAGGACCACAAAGATAATAATCATTGCTGATCACTGTCAAGAGATTGGAGCACCTGTAGTATGAGGAGAGGCTGAAACAGCTGGATGTGTTTAGCCTGGAGACAAAAAGACTCAAGAGACATCTCACTGATAAAACCTGCTGGGAGAGTCAAAAGCTTTGATGTGAGGAGAATCATTATATGGCTGTGAACAGATACAATAATAATAATTTAAAAAAAAAGAAATATAAATTAATGCAAAATTACCTTGGGGTTGGGAGATATTTGTGGCAAGAAAGAGAAAAGGACTCTCAGAGAGGCTAACTTCTATCAGTATGAAGAGATTCAGAAAAGCAGGCAGGGCAAGTTAATTTTGTTTCTTGTTATTACTGTTTTACTTTCTCTTCTCTGTTTCTTCAAGGTACCTCTCACAACAGAAATGAAGGTCTCCAGCTCTGGGATCAGCTTTGTGTATCACGCACCTCTGCTTCACCAATCACTGGTTTTCTTGCAAAACTTAAAGACACACATTTCATTTCACATGTCTTCTCCCTAGTTGTCCGTACTTGTTGGCTACAAACTCTTTTTTCCTCCTCATGTTCATATCTTTCTCATGCTTCCCACAGCTCTTATTGTTTGTTTGTTTGGGTTTTTTTTTTTTTTTTTTTTATTGCATTACTCCTCCATGAAAAATAAATTTTTATCTGAATAGAAAGCTATGAAAAACACTATTAAAACTGATGTCCTTCCTTGTCTCTCTAATTCCATCTTTTGTTTTACCTTCTCTCATATGATTGTACCTATGTGTAATGAAACTCTTCAGGGGCAAGGATTATAGCTAATTTATCTGCTTGTATAATATCTTAGAGTACTGACAGATTAAACAACAATACCCTAGGGTAGACAATGCAGTTTAGGATAAGAAAATAAATTTTGCAAAACACTGCTGTTTTTATAGAGTGTTTGGTCTGAAAGAGAACTGCTGTTTTGTCACCACAATGTAATGAAGATTTCCTGCTAACTAATACATGAAGGTCACAGAGTAGAATTTATTTTAAAGTTCTTGAGACATGTTCTCCCTAACCCATTCTATAAATATCCACTTTTCCATATTGAAGACCTGAAATAGATTTTAATTTTAGCCACAATAGAAGTATGTTTTTGCAGAGGCTTCAAAGACAGAAGACTTTTTAAAGTCTTGATATAATAACCTAGACTTTACTATGCCCTAAACTTTGTTCTTCCTGTGTTAAAAAAATACTAGGAAAAATATAACTTGCTTATAATAGCCCCTTAAAATTATAATTTTTATCTTCCAATTATTACTATGAACTCAAACATAAAAAAAAGTGGATCATTTTATTACCTTCCAAAAATCAGTGACTCTGCTGACATCAATAGGATTAAAAAAACTTGTGATATTTTAAAATACTTAAAGTAAACTACAGTTCGGACAGAATAAATCAGTAAATTCACAAATCCATCCAGAAACATATGGTTTACAAACAAAAAATAAAATATTTATACTCATATTTATTCATTATCACAAATTAGGATCAAAAATTTGCCAATAAAAGCACATGGAAATGTCATAAGGAACATATAGAATGCAATTTATTTCTGATTAGGTTATGAGAACCACAGAAGGATATCTGTGTTTAAGATGGAAGCTATTCTGTCTTTTACTGTCCTCATTTACACCGTATTAATTGACCACACTCAACCTAACAATTGCATTAAACATTTAAGAACAGATAAATCAGAAAGACTGTACTTCATTTATCACCTAGAGACAGCTCTTTGTTTGCAATTTCCATGGTTAGAGGTGAAGATTCTTAGTGACCTTCTAAAGTAAGAGATTAAAATAACCCACAATAAACCACAGAAAGAAAACCAGAAAAAACAGACTATGAGTTGAGAAACTGTAGGCCTAGAATATGTGTAAGTGTCAAGATGAGTCAGTGAGGATTTTGCTTAAAGTATTTTTGATAAAAGGAAAAAAACACAACGGGAAAATTTCCTCAAATGATGGCAGTACAGTAACATTCAATAAAAAGAATAGTTAGATACACAAACACTCATGCTCATAGATACACAGACATACATAAATGTATATACATAAAAACACAGAACATACTCACTAGTACTCCCTGAGATGATTTATCCTGTCCAAAAATACACCCCCAGAATAAATGCAGGGAAGAATAACTATTAAAAAATAAACAATAAATAAACCAAACCAAACCAAACCAAACCAAACCAAACCAAACCAAACCAAACAAAACAAAACAAAACAAATAAAAAAGGAAGCTGCTTTATAAAACTTATAATTTTGTTTCTCATTTTTTCTTTCTTTACTCCTCTCTATTTTTATTTGGCGGTTTCTACAAAACATTTATCTTTTTCTCATTTTTGAGTCTGTCTTTCACAATTTTTACCCCATGTCATTTGCCTTCTTGTTACTGATTCTTAACTTCCACTATTCCACCTCTGTACCAAACTGAATGTCTTGTGCCAGAATTTCCTCCCCTGATCCAAGGCTCAGCCGTGCTGTATCAGCTTCCAAGAAACACATTGAAAGTTTTCTGTTTTAGAATGCCACAAAACACTGCCAAAAGTAGCATAAAAGCTGCATTGTACTAAGTTAGCCAAACTTTATAATTATTTCAAGGTTTACAGGGCAGCCTCCATTTAAATTAATCTGGTAAAATAAGTCTTGACACAGTGAATTTCAGTGTTGTATAAAACTTGGACTTGTCATATACTCATCTTTGAAACAGGTTGGCTTTTGTTATTCTTGCCTTCAAGCAATTTATCAAATTTAGGAGCAAACTGCTCCTTTCTGTGGCAATGCAAGCCTTAGGAATGTATTTCAGAGTGATGTATGATGCATTTTCAGAATTCTAGGAATATTATAATGTAAAGACATCTGAAAATTAAGTGTCATGTCTAAGATGCTGAAGAGTAATGGGAAAGATTACTTCATTTTATCACAAAAAAATCCCCACCCTATGTCTCTGCTATCAGGTAACTTTAATTACTTAGCTGTAGTATTCCATTTTTGGAATGTACTTACAAAAGTCAAAGATTAATATAAAATATTTAATCAAACCAATGTCTTGCTGTCAGAATTCATGTAAAACTCTAGAGTTTCAAATGTTATAAAAATGACTAGCTTTTGGTAACCTATATTCAATGGACGATTTAAAATTCTATCACCTTTTTTTTCTCTCTCTAATATTCCTCTCCTTTTCTCTTGTGTTTCTTTATGAGTTTGTCATAATTCCTTGTCTTTTGAATTAATCTTCTGAAATTGGTTTAATTTTACTTATAGTCTTTGACTTTTTTTGGTGTCTTATTCATATATCCTGCTATTTCTGGTATGTTCTTACAATATTTTCTTTTCTGGTGGCAATGCACTTTGTGAACCCATGTTTTAGAAGTAGTTTCCTGTTTTACACTAGAGCATTTACCAATGTTTAAATACCTTTTTTGTAACTCAAACAATGCTTCTCTAAGGAGTTAGTCAAAGCCAGTACATTGTAATATTCATGTTGGTCTGATGATAGCCTCTGAAAGTGAGTGGTGAATGTGCTGTTGGTTCCAGTGACAATAAAATCATAATATTTGCTTTCAGAAATAAGTGAAATTGCCCATTTTAAGCTAATTCTATTATAACAAAGAAAAATGTACTTGATATTTCACCTGAGAAATAATTTATTATTACTGCCTGCCAAGTCCCGTCTTATCAGTAAATGTCAAATTATAAACTCATACCCAAAATAAGTAAGATGTTGAAACATTTGTCTGTTATTGAACAAATAAATTTTGCTTTTATATGTCACTATTTTTTCTATTGTTCTCTCATGCCCTGTAAGTTTATTTTTATTTCTTCTTGCAATCTTTAATTTTGTGTAATCCATACTAAAGCCACAGTAATTGTGCTTCAGGCATTTTAATAAAACATGCTTCAAATGTTTCCTAAAGAACTGATGTTTTAATTTGAATTAATGGCTTTTCTCAGCTACAAATTTTCACGAATATTCCAGGATTTTCTTTGCCTGAATTTGATCAAACGGTGGCATCCAGTGGGAAAAGTAGACGTATATTCCCAAGACATGTAGCTATCTATATATGTATCAGTTATGCTCATTTTAGAAAGGGAAGAATATTAATACACTCTGAGAAATCCAAAATATTTCTTTAATTTATAAGTAAGAGTATCACAGGCTTATTAAGCTATTCAATCTTTGCAGCTCCAGTAAGAGCACGACTTTAGCCAGTCTTTGATTCCCTTAGTTTTTTCTGGATCCTTTTCATTTCATGAAAGCACGATTTGAACCATTATCAGTTCCTGACAATTGCTTCTGCTGCTGTTATCTTCCCTGAACAAAAGGTACAGGATTCAATACAACCTACCAATGCGTTGCTGAGAAATACAGATGATTAATGCCCTTGAAATCTATTTTTTCTGGCTTTATGTACATGCATACATCATGACTCACTTAAGCTATATTCATGTTGGCTGTCTAGAAATTATTGAGTTCACATTTCAATGTAAAATAAAAACAAGATCTTGAGAAATTCTACAGCAGAAGTAAGATAATGAAATCATCAAATGCCTGGGAACCATTAATGTCTCCAAGTTCAGGTCCATCAAACTCACTTTATACACACAGACTTCCCTCGTGCTGCCCTCCACCTCTACTTCACATTTCTACTTGTTGGAAACTTTCTGGTCAATATTTACTTTTTGGTAAATGTTGATATGGTCAGCCTATGGCACTTTATATGTATTAGGTAAGAAAATAAGATATTTGAAAGAAATAATGCAACTGATTTTCATAGTTTGATACACAGAGTTTTGCCAGCTTCCATTTGAAATCTGCCCAGCACCAGTGTCCTGTACAAATTTCTGAGGTGTACAGTTGTTGCATTTATATAAACTAAGTTTATTAGCTTTGGGTCCCGTCATAAGCAGCCAATTACTGTTTGCTTGTTCAGAATAGCATATTGGTGCTCCATTTCCCTAGATGAAGGTCTACATGGCAGTAAAATAAATAAGACAAACCATTGCCACCATAGTTATGGATGGCAACAGGATTTTAAACCAGGGAGGAGCCAAATTTACTGCCAAGAGGAGAGAGCCAGTAACAGCAGATGTGGCTAGGAAGGTAAATACTTTTGTGGTATTGCAGTCTTCATTAGTTGGAGCAGATTCTTATTACCCAGCACAGTTCCACTCAGGAGACAGGAACTGGAGAAAGTGAAAAACTCATAGAATTCACATAGGCACTCACAGACACGCATAAGTCACTGAAAGGAAAATCATGTGAGGATTTAATTTTAAATGGATAATTTTAAGATTCTGACTCCTAGGTCAGTCACACTGTGGTAAGTAAGGAAGGAGTTCATACTTTCTCAGAGGCCACATAAGCAGCACTCCCACATACTGCCCTGTCTCTGGGCCAATACTGACCTCCCATCACATTTCCACTGTTTGTCTTCCCAGAGACCTTGATATTTCCTTATATACCTGCTCTTATGTATGTCTCTGCACCTCCATTCTGAGTGAGCGGTCATGACGGCTATTCTGTAACAAAATTCAGACTAAGATGAAGGTGGAGACAGGCTAAGAGAGGAAAACGATTGGACAGACAGAAAGAAAAGCTGAATTGAGGAAATTATGAGTTTACACTAGCCATTTGTGCTTTTTTGTTCTGTCTCTTCATTTTAATTTTGCCGTGGAAACATTGCAATCTCTATTTCCTCTTTGAAAGTTTACAGCAATTCTCTACTTTGGGAGGAGGTTTCCTCTAATTAAATATCTACAGTTCCTGCATGATTTATTTGTCTTATTCATTATAATCTAATTGCTTTCCAGCAAGAGCTAGTTGACAGAATTGTCAATTTCTTTATGTCCTTCTGTTAGCCTGACTCCCTGATTCATCATCTGCCTCCTTCAGATACGCTCAGCACCATTTTTGATGGGCTGGACAGCAGGAAGATCTGTCACATTGCCAGCATATTTTTCATTCTTCAGATCTATCCTTTCCAGCTCCATGACTGAACAGGGTTTATAGATGTTTAGCTGACTGTCCATGATCAGCAAAAACAGCTGATAGACATAAGACATGAATTTACAATGTGTTCTCCCTCAGCTTTCTCAGCACTTTCTCTTTGAAGCAGTAGCCAGTGAAAAAATGGGCATTTATACAACAATTACCCTCTCAAGGCTTGTCAAGACAGCAACTATGTCTTCCTGTAAGGCAAGCTGTTCACCTGACTTTTCTAGAGAGGAATTTCAAAAAGCACCATGAACAATAATTCTCATTTTCTGTAGAGAAGAAGAAATAGTGTTAACCTTCCTCAATAGAGAGGTCCTTGGGAATACAAAATTTAAGTTCTAATAGTAAAATTTTTAAGGACCTTTTCCTTTCCCCTTCCCTTCCCTTCCCTTCCCTTCCCTTCCCTCCCTCCCTTCCCTTCCTTCCCTTCCCTTCCCTTCCTTCCCTTCCCTTCCCTTCCCTTCCCTTCCCTTCCTCCTTAAATTAAATGACATTTACTAATATAAACTTTTCCCAGAGTATTACAAGCAGTAGCCACAGAGCTGGGTTTAGAGAAAACGTTTAAGCAACATCCTGAATGACTGCACTGTGTAAGTTTTTGGAGAGGGCTCACAAACACAGAACAGCAACCTTCCAAAACCTGAACACATTTGTGAACTGAGCCAGTAAACAAGTTTTGAAACAATGCAATTATACAGCTTGATGGAGAAGAGTAACCCACATAGATTTATTCTATGCTTCTTCACAAACATGTTTGATTAATTTTTCTTTACTTCTATTCCCCTTAGTTGTGTGTTCCCATAAACTCCAGTTCTCGATCATTTTTACCTCTTGTGCTTGTACTGCTGCTTGCATTGTAAGGAAGTCTTGTGTTATTTATTATTCAGATGTAACAGAGATCAGACTCTAGTCATTTTTATATACTATGCAATATATCTCCTTAGACTTGAGAGCAATAATATAAAATATGCAAATAGATGAAAGTTAAAACCAAAAACATGCAAAAGTTGTTTATTTCTTTCTTGAAGCAGATCTAGGGAGAAATAAAGACAAAATGACAGTGCTGTTAATAAAATTTACTATGAAAAATATTTAGCATATACAATCTAATGAGCTGTTTTTTTTTCTTTCTTTTTTTTTTTCTGTAATTATTTGGAATCTAAGTATGCATATCTTACCTATCTGCTTACAGATACTTAAGACTAGGCAAAGCATCCTGTAGGCATTCAGCCACCCCAGGTTTCAGATGTACAATTCCCAGCAGTCACTGATGCTAAATAGGCCAATCAGGAGGACCCTTTTCTCAAATTTTTTTCCCATATCTAAGTACTAAATTTGGGACTCCAACTAGGTACTTTGGAGAACTTAGTGCCTAGAATCTCCTCTGGGACCTATGCAATTACATCTTAAAATAAAGGATATGTTTTTATGCATGTTCTTGCTAGATATTTTTTCTCTAAAAATCCTTGTGTTTGGCATTTCTCAGCTAATAACAGTGGTCAGTAAAAGTGTTTTTTTCAGATAGCTTAGCCATGCATTATCACAGTTAATATAGTTTAGCAGTTCAAAACAGGCTTTTGGAATTTTCATAAATATAATTGACTAAGAAAAATGTCCCATCAAATTTTAAATGGATACTGCAGATACCCAGAAGATGTTACTGACATTTCTTTAGGAAAAAAAAAAAAAAAAAAAAAAAAAAAAAAAGAGCTTAATTCAGGAAACATCACAGTTTATTTGATTGATGTCCTCTAATATAATTGTGATCCAAATTTTTGTATGAGTATTTTTTTTTCTCTGTAAGAATGACGTCTCAGCAAGAAAGAAATAGAAAGAGAAGCAGAGGTAAGAATACAATTATTCACCAAGTGGCTGATCAATTATGCAGATTTCAAGAAGGCAGATTTCAACGATTTTCTGAAATTTTCTGTAATTCTGAAATTAATTTCCCTACTCAGCATCTGAGATCATTCAAAGCTATCTCAGATCTGCATCTGAGGCAGCAGATCTCAGTTTATATTCAGAATTAGGTCTCATTTCTGTTTATTATTTCAATGCAAAAAAATCAAAAGAAAATGGAAATAAATCACATGTCTACCACTGTCTGTGGATAGGTTAAAATTCAACATTTAAAACATTATTTTAAAAACCATGATAAATGATGGAGATAAGACTGAAACACAGAGTCCTTATAGAAAGAAGGCTCTGGTTGGCCATTGTTCATTTAGAGAAATATTCATCTACTCAACATATTAAAACATTCATAAATTATTGAGACTGAAAATGTGGAACATTAGTCACACTAAAAATGTTAAAGAAATTAACTTCCCCTTACTTCAAAGTTTCTCATGTTTATCATCATGTATTTTTAGTAGTGAGTTATTTCTGATCATGTGTTTGTGAATGAAATTAAGTGATGATATTTAGCCCACTCTAGTTACTAAAAATGTGTATTTAAAATTGTATTTTTATTAATTTATTTTTAAATTATGCTCTTATACTCTAAAATGAAGTAAAATGAATTATCTAAATAGCAGAATATGTCTTCCTTAGTTCAATTCACTACTTAGTTTTCACTTATGCAAATAATAATGAGCTTTTACAATATTTAATGATCTGCTTATTTCCAATAAAACCAGAAACCAAAACCTGCAGTTAATTGCAAATTTCATGCAAGTGAAAAAAAAGAATTCTTGCACTCTAAAAACACAAACTGTTCAAAATAAGATAATAACACTATTTATTTTATTTTATAATGGCAGAAATATGTGTGTCATTCTAAGTACATATGACATAGTAATAAATCTCTCTGTGAATATTGACAGAACTTGTCAGTTCTGGACCATAACTTAAGCTGAAGGTTTTCAAGTAAAATCCAATTACACTTTCTTCCATCTCTGTTGCTCTGACAGACTTGCTTCATTAGCAAAAAGTGTGTGCCCCATTGCAAAAAATCTCCATACTGATATGCATTTTACTGCTCCTGAACAGCTGGGGAATAGGAAAATGAGACGGTGTGTTGTTAGTTGCAGAAACAAGCATCTCTTGAGTATTGCTTTAAATCGATTTCTAGTACATGGGGTCCTTGTCCTGAAAAGAAGTATTTTTTCATTTGTTTATCTTTAACTCTTACATTATGGTGGAAACTCTGTGGGTATAATATGACTTGTGACTTCCACAGATTCCAGTGGATAAAATTGGGAATAATTGTGATTAAACACTTTTGAGCATTTCATATTACTGTTCCCATTATTCTGAGTACTTTTGTTTAATGCAGTTTTCTTCCAGGCAATTAACTATAATTAACTATGTTTCTATAGGACTGAAAAAAACAAAATCAGAGTTAAGATCCAACCTAACAGCTACTGAGTTTGTGTGGCCAGGGTTTGGAAGATGGAGCTTTATAGGGGTGACTTCTGTGAGAAGCTGCAGGAGCATTTCTCCATGACCAACAGAGCCAATGCCACCCCTGGCCAGGGCCATGCCAATCAGGAATCACAGTAATGGCTCTGGGATGGACTCACGTGTGAGAGCTTTGTGGAGAACTGTCTGCTCTGGAAGGCACCCCATCTTCTTACTATCCTGCTCTGACTTTGTTAGTAATAAATTCAGTTACTGTCCCCAGGTTCAGTCTGTTTTTCCTGTGGTGGTATTTGGTGAGTGATCTCTCTCTGTCCTTACACCAGCTCATGAACCTTGCACTATATTTTCTCTCCCCAGTCCAGTTGCAAAGGGGAGTGATAGAGCAAATTTGGGGGTGTCTGGTATCCAGCCAGGGTCAAACCACAACAATTTTCCTTTTTATAAAAACCAAACTAAATTTTATAGAGAGGCTTTGGTTTCACGAGTCTATTAAAAAAAAAAAAAAAAAAAACAAACTTTTTTTTTTTGTTGTTTTTTTCTTCTCATGGAAGGAGCAACCTAAGAAACACATAAAAAGCTTTTAATAGCTTATCTTTCAAGCTTAATTAACAAAAATATTTTACAATATTTTCAATATGCTGTAAATTTTTTCACCACTCTTTTGCTTTTCACTCTCTTAGGATTCACAAAACCCTAAGAAGAATTCTGAAGTTTTCTCACTATCTTTGTATCCCCATCCCAGAATTTTTTAATTTGTACCTGACAAATGAGCTCTCTGGAGAACCAAGTCCCACAAAAGGAAAAGATAAAGGAAAATGTTAAGGCACTGTTAAAACACTGAAATTAATTCTAGTTATCAGTATCTGTTGTGCAATCCTGCCTTAGCTTCAGCAAACATATGAAGGTGCATACAGAAAAGATTATTTTTATGGTAATAATCCTTGCTTGAGCACCAACACTACCTGAAGTTAATGTGCCTGAGAGTCAGACTGCCCCCAGTTCATGCATCGAGGCATCTGTGTGTGTGCATGACATATCTGAGCACAAGGTGTCTTCATTCTTGGAGATATTCGAAAAGGGCATCAATGCAGTCAGATAGAGCTATTGGATCACCTCAAAGCAGCCTAGAGTTTTATTTGCCTAAGCACAGAGGTAATGACATTTTACAAATCTGAGATGCCCAGAAAAGCAGAAGTCCAATGGTTTCCTTACTGTAAATTCATTATTACCAGTTCCCTATCAATTCTTAGATACCAGTGGGTTTTTGAGTGACATTAAATGCTTCTCTGTGTGTGCTTCTGTTTGACATTAGTTTTGGTGCCTCTTTTTAGGTTGAATTGCATTGCTTCTTCCAGAACTGCATCATCATCTGTGGAATGATGATGGAAAAATCGTCTGTGGAAAAATACGTCCTTGATGGGTAATAGCTAAAGAAAGATTAACTGTGAGATATATTATATGAAATATGATGTCAACAACAACCTTTTAGTGTATCTGCATTATTCCTCATAGTCCTGGCATATTTGCACTTATTGATAATCTGTATTTGAAGTGTTTAAATATAGTTACCCTGTGTTGGCAAAAGGGAGAAGGAATGGTTTAGGAAAGAAATTATAAACTGACTTACTGAAGTATAGTTAGAAAATAATTTATGGAGATGTGAAGACATTTTAACAATTATTTTAAGTTAAGTTCTCTAATATTTGACTAAAATGAGACAAGAACTTAAGTTTAGAGATATTAAAACCCAACATTTGTTGCCCTTGGGAAGTGCATAGAAATAGACATGATTTATTTCACTCACTTATCTAAACACTTGGCATTTTGAAGTATAGAGTAAACATGATTTTATCATGGTTCTTTTTTTTTTTTTTTTTCCAGTAAATTTTTCTGAAATAAGTGTGACTGCTTGCTCAGGTCACACATAATAAAACACATGACCCAGGGAAACAAAAAAGGAAAAATGGACATAAAACCTGGAGACAAATCTAAATATGTGACTGACAATTAATAAAATTCTATAAATAAAAATATCTTTATATCAGTGTAGAAAGACATTGAGTGAAATATTTTATCAAACTTGTAGTTGCTTTGTTTATTATGTTAGGTCACATGTCACTGAGCTTCCAATGACAAAATATTGAATACTGAAATTTAAAGTAGTAAATGTCTATAAAAAACACCCATTATGCATTTATTTGCAGTTAGAAGAAAAGCAATCAATTCAAAAAATGGTATTCACAGCTGAAATTAAATGGTAAACTGGAAAGGTGCTATTGGGTAAGTGTCACAGTTATTCATGGTCTTGCAGCTGGGTATGAGAGTTTGTCTGCATTTTAATTAGTAGAAGCAGTTGACTTCTTACCTACAAAATATAGAGCATTTCTGTCCATATGTCATGATGCTTTTGTAAATACAACAAGTGGGCATTCCTATTTCTCAATTTCTAACAGACAGACCAAGTATTTATTTTCCTTCCAGACACAAGTTTTCACTTACAGTAGTGCTGAAGATTACTTTCAGCATTACAATCAATGTTTTGATTTCACTGAGTTCAAATTTTGTAGTTTTGACTGCATTTGCCAATATAATTGAAATATTAACCAAACAGATTTTAAGGAAACTTCCCAGTCAGACATTCATGAGACTCTCTGGCAGTTAATCTTCTAAACTTCAGAGGTTTTTATATGAATCATGTTGTTTGTTAGTAAATTTACTTAAGTTATGAATTCTGACTTAGATTAAAAAGTGTTGTGGGTTAAAATTCTTCTCCTTTTGTTCCCTCTTCTTTGGGAATTTTTTCTTCCCCATTTGTTGCCGCGATACGTAATTGCCAATCATCCTTTTAATTGCTGGGTGATTAAAAAGACAATGATACCTATGCCACACCCTAATGGTCGGGCTAAGCGCTCGGAGAGAGCTTTTGTGTGGTGGGGGGGATTTTGGTCTTTGGTTTTCGCGGCTTCGCGGAGAGGGGGTTCCTGCTTGCTGCACTGTGGTTTTTCTCTCCTGTGCCTGGCCGGGGATTCCAGCTTGAGGGGGTGAACTCTGCTCAATCCCGTTTTGCAGCCGCGGGATTCCTGCTCATCTCTTTTGCTGTCCTGGACTTCTTGCTGTCCAGAAGAGCACTGGCGTTTTCAGCTGTGAGTTTTGCAGAGAAACTTTTCTCCATCCACCTCTGCCATTTTGTATCGATCATCGCAGCCGCTGAAGAATCGCTGCACCCTCCCTGCCCGGCCGGGAGCCAACAGCGTCTCTGCCAACAGGACTGTAACTTCACCAAGGGGAAGACTGTGGCTCTGTAAGGCTGTCACTGGGCTTGGGACTGGGCTGTGTGTTGTTACTGTTACTTGTTTCACCTTGTTTTTATATATATATATATATATATATTAGACTGCATTCCCTTTTCCCATATTCTTGCCTGAAAGCCGTGATTTTTTTTTCAAAACTTAATAATTCGGAGGGAAGGGGGGATCATATCCACCACTCCAAGGGGGGTCCCTGCCTTCATTAGCAAACACCTGTCTTTCAAACCGAGACAGAAAGCTAAGTAAACTAAAACAGTATTAAAGCATTTTACTAATTATTTTTTCACTCTTTTGACCGATAATAAACAAATTAATCAATACTTTTATTGGAAAATTTTACCTAATTAAAATGTACTTTTACTTTTTTTTTTTTTTGTTAGTGGAACCTTCTCTGTAGTCTAGAAGCAAATATGATTAAAGAAACTTTTCCTTTTCCAAACAGACCTAATATTATGACATACTTTATCATTGAGTAGCATAAAAGAGCTTAAATATATGTTCATCTGGTATTGGGTATGCATCATATGATAGCATTATTTATTTATACAGGATAAAAATAATTCTTTTTCAGAATTATTTATTTATTTATAGATGGAAGTAATTTCACAAAAATAGTGTTAAATAAAAGGTAAAAAACTGGTTTAGATCTGGTGTGTTTAATTTTCTCATTTTAATGAGAAAGTGACCCTTTGCACTCTCCTCCACTGTGGGATAATTACTATCTGCTGTTACTAACACTTCCAGAAATAAATGATCTAGTCAGGATTAGAATTAACAAGCATGGCTGATCAAGCCCCCATGAAGATGCTTTCCTCAGAGTCAGTTTCAGCTGATGTTGTTCTCAGTCTCAATTAGGCGCTATCTGAGAACATTTACTTGCTGAATATTTGCTTGCAGATCAGCAATTGCTGTAACAGTTTCACAGGCTGTGGAAAAACTCTCAACTGGAATAAGGAAATGTACCTGTCACACTCAGTAGAGACCCTGGTGATATATAAAGTGGTAACTTAATAAATTGATGACACTGTACTGAACTGGAATAATACAATTTAGCAATTTTTTCAAAGGAAAAATAGCTTGACTTTTTACCTTCATATTTTGATTTTAAAATGTAAAAAATTGAAAATTAATGCAAATCATCATTTCTATTGCATTCAGTGACATTTGCTGTAAGGATAATCTAGTAACTAAATACCTCAATTTCATAAATGATCTCTTAAAATTGTTCTTCCATATGATTCATTAATTTCAGATTGATCAGTTGATGAATATTTATTGTTTTGATGAGAGTGACACCATAATACACTATTAAAAACTTGTTTGGGGAAAAAGAACAAAAAATAAGTGCTTGTTTATGACTTCATATTTTATATCTTTGTACCATGATTTAAATTTTTTCATCAGAGTAACAAAAAAAACAAGCAGAGCATGAGGCTTAAGGACCAGAGCAGCAGAATCACAAAATCATGCCAAACCAGCTGATAAGGTTGCCTCGGTTGTTTTGAAATCACTCTGCACTATTCACATATAATCTAATGATGAAAATAGTTTGTTAAAATTTTGAAGACATATATGTGGAAGCACATCTGAAATAGAAACTGTCTGATTTTACAAACACACTGGTTTATCGTCTGATATTGTAATTTCATGAGGCTTAAAGCACTATTGGTAGTTGCTGTAAGAAGTCTTCATCTATTTCTTTCAGTGACAAAGACAATTTTTCTAAAAAGTAATAGAGCTAGAAACTTCAGATCATTCAAATAATATTACATTTTTCAAATACTAGGTACTTTTATTAAAATAAAACCTTATGATACCAGTCTCAAAAAGAAACAGAAAAAAATATGACAAGAAATAAAAATTTCAGAGAGTTGCAAGGTTGATATTCAAAAGCAGGAAAAATGAGCTGTTCAGTGTTATGTGTTTCAAATTCAGTTAAAAAACAGAAGAAATCTCTGGAAGACATGACATATGGCTTTCATGTATTTTTTTAAGGAATTACAGTAATCTCTGTACATTTTTTTCTTGCCTTTTCTCTTTAACATTGAGTACATTTCTTCAGCATTCATTAAGATTCCTTTAGCTGGAATTGCCTAAAATGCAAGGCATCCTATCTAAATTAGTTCCGTAGCTTCTCTCCACAGACAATAGAGAGAGGCACATAACTTCTCTGTATAGTGTGAAGAAAAAATATTTTTTTCTGTTCTGTGCAAAGCTTTCTGGTAATTTCTTGCTGTCAAGTGTTTGGTTAGCCTGTGACAGAGTTATTGCAGCCCTACTCCTCAACTTCTATTATTACAGTCCTTTCATCAAGATGGCAACTATCATTGCATTGATGATTAAACCTGTCTCTTCCTTGAATCTTGTTACCGACCTCCAGTTGCCTCTACATAAGGTCTGATAATCATTTTTACAGGGGAGTTGTATATTTCAGAGCACTGCCTGGAAATTGGACTATGGGTAGAGATGGTGTTTTTCAGCCATGGCTGCTCTACTGGTTTTTACCGAATGGGAGACCTTCCTCTCGTTCTCACACATGAGCCATGTGCTTCCGTGCGCAGAGCAAGAGGGAAAGAGCTGATGGAGTTGTCACTGAAGTGGGTCTTAGTAAAGCTCTAAAGAGTCTGGAGGTCACTGCTTCCCATGTACAAGAACCTTAGTTAAAGACTTAGCCTGTACTCAAGTAGCCCCTGAAATCATCAGGCCAGTGCATTAAAAACCATTTGAAAAAGTTAACAATCTCTTAGGTATTCATAAGGCTTCACATTTATTATGGGAAAGAACTCTGATAATGAGACAGAAAATTATTTGAAACTGACACATAATGAAGTGGATTGAATACATTTTTATCAGTATATCTTATGGCAAATTAATTAAGTAATAATATAGCAATAGAGAACTGTCTGTTACATATTAAGAGTTGGCTTAAAATAATTAGCACATTATAGGAACTACTTATAGTCCCACTAATGATTATGACAAAACTGCCATTAACTTACCAAGAGCAAAAAATTGTCCAGGAGCACTAAAAGTAGAGCAGAACAATATTTTAAAAGTGTAAATAAAATAACTTATTATAGAAATTAATATGCACATAGGGAAAGACAACAGAACAAGTAAATTCCTGAATAGTTATGAGTCTTCCATTTCAAGCTAAATTGAAGGCTAAGGTGATGATAATCAACCTTTCACATCTGCTTCACTAATTGGAACATGACAAGCAGCCAGACTCCACACTAGGTTACAGAGCTGTCATGTTGGCTTCAAGAGGGAATTGAAAGGCATCTGAAATCTCAACTTTGCCATGGTTTTCAGAATCATCCACTGCCAGCCTGAGGAAAAAAAAAAAGAAAAAGAGACAAATGTGACCAAGCCAACATTAATATAGCGTATTTTTCAGGCAATCAGCCTCACTGAAGTGCCTTCTTTTGGCAGATTAGCCAGATGGAACAATGATATTTTGCTTGCGTGCCTTGGAAGGGGAAGATGACTGCCCCCAAACTGCAGAATTTTGAATGCTGATGTTTGCACCTTGCAGTGTATTTCTTGGTAGCAGCTGTCATAAAATGTCAAAAGAATTTTTGTTTCTTTAATGTTTTTTGTTTGTTTTTTTTTTTTAAATTGTTCTTTTTATCTGGTATGTAATATAAGTCGGATGCTAGTTGCTGACAAGATAAAATACGCACAAATAAAACCAGTTTAAAAATAATTTTTCTTATGCTTTTATTCCATATATTCTCTATATGTTCTTCTGTATATTCTTTGTGGATTTTTCACATTTATTTTCATGCCTGTGCTATCATTTTTCTTACCATGGAAGTTTACCTAAATTTTATTTACTTTTTTATTAAATTAAAATTATTGTTCTGATATTAATATATAAAAATCAAACTTACAACAATGTAAGCTTGTGCACTTTCATATTGATTAAAGTCTATATACTTTACCTTGCAAGCAAGAGTGCTTTATATTTCTATAACAGAAGAAGTTACCAACAGAATTATTATGACTTAAAAATCTACAATAGTCCTCTTTTAATGCAAAGAGAAAGATTAATTCCTAATAGTAAAAAAAAAAATACAGGAAGTACTCCAGAGAATAGAATGATAGAAATATGAACATCATCTTGATTGTTGCGCTAAATCAGAACTATTGACTTCCACAGAAATGCTTTTTTATCAGCTCTACCAGGCACTGCATATGTAAATCTAATTATTTCTTGTGTTGAACTTTCATGCAAAAACACATAAAAAAATTAACATGACAATGGTGCTAAGAACTTTGTTGAAATTTCTGAAGATAGAAAAATTAATGTCGAGACTGAAACTTATGTTACATTTTTGCATTATTTTATATATCTATTAATGCACGAGGAGAAGTTCAGGTTGGACATTAGGAGGAATTCCTTCTTAAAAGGTGATTAAACATTGTAATGGACTGACCAGGGAGGCTGTGGAGTCACAGTCCTTAGAGGTGTTTAAGAAAAGACTGAATGTGTCACTCAGACTCACTGTCATGGTGTCACTCAACCATGTTGACAAGGTGATGTTCAATATAGGCTGGACCTGATGATCTCAGATGTTTTTTCCAACCTAATCGATTCTGTGTTTCGATCCTTCCCTCATCCTACTGTGATAACTTTTTGGTTACCCAAATCTGCTCATTGCTTTGGGACGTTAACTTTTGCACTATCCAGAATTAGTAAAATAAATGTGCTGCATAGAACAATGATGACTTTGGTATTAACAGAGATTTAAACTGTCATCAGTGACCCAGATTACCCTTAAAGTAAAAGGACGTCAGGAAGGTGGATAATCTCTTACGCAAATTTTATGAAATGAAATAGATGCCAGTAAATGAATCTGACATATTTATTATTCTATACAATTATATAAGGCCCCCTTTTCTAACATTAGAATACTTTCTGCAAGTGTGTGCCTCCAAAATGTTTATGATAGAATGCATAAGGTTAGTGGCAGATGATTTTTTTTATGGCCCAACAGACCTTTAGAAGAGACCAGAAACTTAAAAAAATTCCCTAACATATGTATTAGATAGTATTCTGTGTTAAAGCACTACTTTTGTGTTATGGATGCTATTTTAAATAATCAGCACAGAGCAGCTTAATTCTCCATCAGAAAAGACAAAGTTGGTTGAACAAAATGGCTGTAACTTCCCAGTTCTTGTTCTCTTACAGCAGAAAGACAAGTCCTTCTTAAGGACTCTTGAAATATTAGAGAACTTGCTGTTGTTCTACCAGTATATGATAATATCAATTCAGCCGTTGTACTTCAAACTTACAACACACTTAAAGAAGCACATAATGGTTGAATAAACTTAGCAGAATTGTCGAAGGGGAAAAAATGTTATGGTTTATAAAGATGTAGCCTTTATTTAAGAAATACCTACAATGCAATGTATGAATTCAGCTACCCAGTGAAATAATGTAGATGGGAAAATTTACACATGGATTGCTAAAATAAATCACTGTACTAAAATAGATCAGTCTTCTTTTCCAGACCAGAATCTTGAATTTTTATTTTTGTGGGATTCAACTTGCATTTAAAATTGTTCATACATTTGCTGGATTATTTGTCTCTTCATTTACATTATGCTTATATCCAGCAGAATATAAACATATTTTAAGGCACAAATAGCTACCTGTTCAAAACCTATTATTTCATTTATATAATTTAAAGTCCCACCCGGGCTTTTACCTCTCTGCTGTCACTGTTTCTTTAACTACTGATTAAAATCTATAGCAATTAATTGGGTGTTTGATGACTGCTACAAAATAGCCTCACATGACACTCAATATCAACTGCATTTGGCTTTAGTTAGAGCACTCACTACAGCTCTCTGCATACAGAATGTATGCAAAGATTGAGCCATGTGCCACTGCATTAAGCTTTTCACTTTGAGGGCCTAAGTTTGGTATTACACAGCAAAAAAACCTCCAGTTTTTTGAAGCATCCTATGATGCTACATCAGTTTATTTTCCAATAATAGTCATTCTTCAACAAAAAACAATTGGTTTCTTCTATGTATTTTAAAATCCTGCAAGACTCTTTGGTCCAGCTATTTGAAGGATATTTTAAGAATAGCTGATGATTTAACCTGTAGTTTTCTGACAGCACCGGGAACATAAATTTTGAATCTGCAGTAAGTGTAGGTATGATTTTAAGGAGTCAGCCACTAATTTGTATCTAAGTTGAGTGTCACAATGGGAGAATTATAACCATATATTTTATTGTTAACATAATGGAAACATCTATATCAGTATGGTAGGAGTGGGTCAAAATAGATGAGCCTAAAGTTAATAGTACAATAATTATGAAGCTTAAAGGAACAAAAAAAACCCACTCTTATTCTGGCTATATAAATTATGAAAATAACCCAAATGTAAATATTAATGATAACACTTATGTAGAGTTGCAGTTCATTATGATGGCTAAAGAAGTTGGCTTATTTTTTATTTATTTTCGAATCTATGTGTTATTGCAGGCAAAAATAATAGGGGAACATAGGAGACTGAACTGTAACGTCTTACATTAATGCATGTCTTGAACAATAATTTTTGCTGTCAAAGAAAAGGATGAGTTTGTGTCTGCAATAAGTTACTGAAAGCATTATCATCTGAGCTTTAATTCAGTCTATAATGCTATAATAGTGATATGTATTTCTGAAAGCTAATTTGGACCTCCTTCAGAGCAATTGCCCATCGATCTCTCCCAGTCACAAGTGTTCCTGTACTTACCAGGTATGCTTTAATTAATTCTACACCTTCCATCTAGTTGTGACAGGAAATACAATCATCTGCCCTAAGTTTTATAGGACATGGTTTGTTTCTCCATGAACATGTGGGTGACATCTGTCTCACATCTGACTAGATTAGATTATCTTTGGTTCCATTAGAAGAGCAACACTGAAGTTCATACAGCTCTATTTATTTATTCCTTTTGGAGGACTGATCTCATGTTTCCAACCAAGCACTATCTAAAAGAAATATATTTTGTTGTGTTGAAGAATAAAATTCTTCAATAATGAAAAAATCCTTTAAAAATTCTTTCATGAGTAAAAAAATGAAAGTTTTTGTTTAAATTTTGAAAATGTAAATTATGAAGCTAGCAGCAGCTCTGGGCAGAAATGACTCCCCACTGGCTTAATTTGCATTTAGTGATTCTGGAGAAATCAAACTAAATTTGCAAAAGCTGCAGCCATCCTGGATTCCATTTGATCATCCTTTATTTATTAGCATTGCGAGTGTGGCGAGAAGCAGGCATTGCTGAACAAAGATAAGTGCAGACAGTTTACTTAACTGCACACAATTATGTGTGTCTCAGCATAGCTGCAATGTAACACAAACCTGAGACATGCCTCAAACTGAGCTGTGCATGCACATTGCAGATCACTGGGATGATCCCTGCTGATGCCCTGTGTTCCATCGTGTTGCAGCAAATTATTGTCTTGTCTCTCGGCTGTGTCGCAGAAGGCACTGAATCGCTGCTGGACTTAGACACATGCCTGCACAGAAAAATGGTAGGCTACAAGCTGAGAGCCTTCTTGAAAACACAGCATTATATCAGTGAAAAGGAGTGGTTTTGCCTGAGATTTTGGGCTTTCCTTCACTTTGCCACTGTGGCTTTGATTTTTATGAGAAAATACTATGTAAATGAGAAAAGTGGAACAGTATCAGCTATGTGAATGTCACAAATTTCACAACAAAAAGTTCCACACCTACCCAATAACTAATCACTTTTAAAAAGATGACCAAAATAACTTTCAAGCAATGAATTATTTTACTATGATAATGTAGAACAAAGTATTTTGACTTCACTTTCTGTTTGACATGTTGAGAGAAATATTTTATTTGTATGTTATCATTACAGACCTCCCTTAAAAGCTGCAATGCAAAGGAAATAGCATATTCTAAAAAAAAAAAAAAAAAAAAAAAAAAAAAAAAAAAAAGCAGGTTTTAAAAAGTATTTAATTTGCAGTTTTCATAGTCTGATTTACCCAGCTACAGTTTTTCTTCTTTTGAATGATAATACTGATTTAAAAGAATAAAAATACTTGTGAGTCAACAGAATTTAATTCTCTGTTCAGAATTTTATTTTACTATTTATTTTACTTAAACAATATTTATACATGATTAGTTTAAAAGAGCACAGAGAATAGAGGATTTGATTTTTTACCAGTTTCTAGAAAATTTCTACCTTTCTTCTCAGTACCTCACCTCCATGTTTTACAATGTCATCCTGATGTAGTTAATTAAATTAATGTTAAATTTCATTCTGTTTAATATTTCTATGGTAAATACCTGCAAGCAACTTCTGCAGTATTAACAGAGTTTAAAAATTGGCATTCCTATGGATGCCGCAGCATATTCTTTCAGAGATGTGCTTTCTTGCTTCATTATATTAAACTGCATACATTGACTGTATAGAGAGGGAAAAGGTTGAAAGGAATTGTTTCTACTCAAGCAACTGAAAACTGTGTGTAATATCTATCAGCCATGAACAGTTTAAGGAAACAAATATTTCTTCCATAAATAATCAGAAAGAGGAAAGTAATTTCAGTGTGTGAAGTAACTGCTCTCTGAACCATGTTCAGATATTTTTGGCCTCTCATTAAAATTATCCCCTACAGAAATGTTTCTCAAATCCTTAACAACTTCAGAAGTCTATACTTTCAAAGTATTAATCATTTTAAGGACTTCTGATGACTTTCCTATTTCTACAACTAAAAACCAGATAGTATAAACCACAGATGTAAAAAGCAGCACAGATTGCCAGGTTGACAATGGCATTGTTAATCCAAATTTGTATAAAATAGAATAGAAATTTGCTTTCAACAGTTTGATTGCAGTGCAACACATATCTGAAAGCATACAGACTGCATCATCCCAGGGCTCATCCAGATAAAGAATAAAAGGGAAAAGGATATTTGTGAAAGAGCAGAAAGCATTATGAGTGCATGCAAGGCTGAGACTTTGGAAGCGCATGTAGAATATGGGACTGGAAGCATGCATTTGAATCTGATAGTCCAGCAAATGTTTTTGGTTGTTTTGGTTTTTTTTTTTTTGGTTTCTTTTTTTTTTTGTTTGTTTGGTTTTTTTTTTTTTGTTTTTTTTTTTTTGTTTGTTTTTGCTTTCAATTACTATGTATTTAGTTCCTATGGTAAATCAGACAAAAAGATCAGTAATGCCTTTTTGGCCTCTGTATATATTTCAAGATGAAACTTTTCATTCTCTTTTTGTTGTACTGCTAGCAGGAGAGAGCACAGTATGAAAGTGTAAAAAGAGCAAAAGTGATGAAAACTATCAGCTTCAGATTCAGATTGTCCTTTAGTCTTAAGTCATAAGACATTCCTATGAAGTGGAATTTAATGTTCTGTACTTTTGTGGATTTGATAGGTTTGAGAGTCCGAGAAATTAGTAATTTATCAGGTGCATGAAGTTGTATTAAGGAAGAGTTCTCTCAGACGTGACTGAATCTGAATACATCAGTGAAACTGTAAAACCTCCTTTAGTTACAGTAAATGCTCATTTAGTCACAGTGGTAAATCTTGGAGTCAATATGATAAACACTGTAAAAGTAATAGAGTAAATCAAAGTATAATAAACACAGTGATAATCTACCTACACTAAAAAAACAGCCGGAGCTGTTGTGTCTGTAAAATTATTGTCCATTTGAAGTTGGCAAATACCTTAGCCAATGCTAGAAAAAAATTACATTTAGCCCAGGCAAATTTTAGTTAAAGTATAGATGGTAAATTAAGGTGCTCACACTGAAAAACAAGGAAAAACCCTCTTATCAGAGAAAGCTCCACACTGGGACATCAACAGCATCTTTCCCTGTATTCTTGAAAGATCTGACATGTCCCTGAACACTCATCATAAGTGTGGAAAACAAAAATTTAAAAAAAAGTTGTGACAGGAGCTGCTGTTTTCTTGAATTTAGTCTTTTCCTTAGCTGTTCACAGCAAAAGAAAAAAGATAAGAGCTCCTCAGAATCACAATAAAAATTTCATCTCAAGAGCTGAAAAAAACAACTGGGCAGGGAAAAACACCTTCAACACTAGTTATAGTAAGAGGACCACTTTCTCCCATAACTGAATCCAATTCTTGTGGCTTGACGTTTTACCAGCTACTTATGACCAAAAGCAATAACAGACTCTTTCTGTGACACTGCACTGCTGAAAAACGTGAAGCAGCAACCAAACTATAACACCAGTAAACTGAGCACATCGTGCTGTTATGCTGGAACACTAAAAATGTATGAATCCATTATGTTTGCTTGAGATTGTCAAGTCATGAAATTAGATCTTGAGGATAAATCTGTTGCCAAAAGTGGGAGATGACCAGGTGCTAAAACACAATGCAAATGCCTTGAAGGTCATGTGGCTGTCAGATAGTCGTATTCACCTGAGCATCGGAATTAAAGCAGTGTTCACCAATTAAAAAAACAAACCTCTGATATATTCTGTGGACATACAGTAATGACTCCTCAGCTACATGATGTTTCAGATACAACTGTAATTCTTTGAAAGTGGTCTGGAGTTAGTGTGTATGAACATCCAAGGCAGAATTATTCTGAGTTCTGAAAATATCTGCTCATTTGGAAAAGGATATATGACTATATTCATGTCAAAGAGTGTAATGAGAAAAGAAAATAGTATAAAATTAATTCATCTTGTGACAAAGATTATAATGGAAGTGGAGATTAACTCTGTGGAATAAAATAGTCTGGTATTTAATTCTCTACTTACATATCTTAAAATAGACACGTGCAATCCAGAACTTCAGTTTTAATGTTTGTATTTCAGCTTCCTTGATTTTTTATGTGATTCTGCCTTCAGGAAAAATAGGAAGTCAAGCAATAAGATACCATAAAACTTCTTCTTCAAGCTATATAATTTCACAAAGATTGTGACCCAAATGTTCTTAAAAATATGTTTAAGCTATTATTGTCCTATCATGCTATGGCCCTTACTAGTTCACTCCTGCAGTTTCAAAACAAGAACAAGCATCAAACTTACATTGACACTGACAAAGAAAAAACAAGATGCCTGTGATTTTCTTAATTGATCTACTAAAATCTACCTATTTTACACTGGTTAGAAATTCTGATCATAAAGCTAAAGTCATCTCATCAAGACTTGTGTATTAATGCTTTGCATGTTAGAACAAGACCATTTTATACATTAAAAGGCTTTTCTGAATTATAATGTGATAAGTTACTGTTAACCTTTTTTCAAGACTCATCTGAAATACAAGTTACAGGCTTTTAAAAAAAAATTTAGACATATTTCTGTAGGTTCCAGCAAAATTTGAAATGGTGAAAGGTCAAGTTCACAGGGAGAAAACAACCTAACCAATAGAACCCACTAAGATATTGCTACCATCTTCTACCTTCACAGTATATTTCTCTAAAGATATGTTTACAGACAGCAAAAGTAGACCAAGAAAATAGACCAAAAAAAATAAAAAAAAACTAATCATAACATTTCTCTTTAGTTATACAGTTTTGCTCCCAAATATCTGTTTCATATTGCTTGCAATGCTGTTGTGGCTGTGACTTTTGGGGTTTAATGGAAAAGCTCTAGTCAGCTGTGTGTATATTATATTTTGTGACATGCTTGCTTTTCATACACACATCCTGCAAGTTGTGCCAATTACAGTCCAACAACTGCCATAGCAGCCGTCTAGTAAATCACCAGAAGAAGCATCTGTCTCCAGAGAATGTCTTCCAGCTGTTCACATAAAACATTTTTGGGTTTGGTATTGACAGAAAATCTGAGCTTGAGGGAACACCGTGGATCTGTCAAAAATGTTAAGCATGTAGATACATCACTGATTTTATAATGATTAGATATTGCAGCTATTAAAGAAATGTTTTAGATATCACAGGAAAAAAAATAGATAGAAAAAATATTTCAGTTTTTAAAGTAAAAGCATGGCCAGATAGTTTAATATTAGCAATTGAGAAATTGAAAAAAAACAAAAAAAAATTGGGTTTTCCTAATCTCTGAAAGTCAGATCTTTATGATTGTGGTCTCCATGTGTGTATTACCTCTTAGGAAATAAATATTTCAAATCACATGGAAGTATGGGAAAGCTTAAGGAAAGACAAATAGTAAGTCTGACCTTGTCCTTTGGTCCAAAGAAGTTCTATAATTCCGACTAAATGAAAAGTCAAAAAATTATATTTTTTCGGTATTAGATATGCTTGATATAAAATAAGCAACAAATATTATTAATGATCATTAATATTTATTATTAATGATCATTAATAAACAATATAATGAAGATATAAAACAGATTAACTTTGGGCCATAGGACCAGCTTTTCAAGTCAAGAAATCACGTTTAATCACAAAGATTCATGTTTTAATAAAACCAGTCACATGTGTCTAATCCCATGTAGTGAAGCACTGTATCAACTACAAGTTGCTATTGTTAACTCCTATATTAAGTACTAATTTCTGGAAATTAGATTCTTTCTTTACATTGTGCCAAGTTTTGCAGTTACCAGCTTATTTCATAGTATTTTGCATATTGTTGCTAAATTGTACCAGGATTTTCAACAAGTTCTTCCTGAAACAAACAAAGGAAGATGGAGGAAAAAGGCAAATGAAATACACCTTTGATATCAAAAGTATTTTATTTGTATTTCCTGATAAATATATATTCCACCAATATATTTATTTGCTGCAATTGTAATGACTACCTGAATGTTTTTTTACTCCTCTGGGTCATGCCAGTGACTGCATGATTTTATGTTTGTATTCTGCTCTACAAAAGTCAAAAAGTTTCAGGAAAAACATTGAAAGCTTGTTGACACTATGTGCTGCACTTGGGTTGGCCACAGATCCCAGAGTTACAAAAGAAGTCAGACTACAAAGCAACTGCTGCTAGTGTAAGCAGGAAAAGGAGATCATCCATCTCATAGGACATCTCATTTCCACAGCCTCATTTTAAGAAAAGTTATCAGGAAGGGACTGACTACAGCAACCGAATGAAAAGCAATAGACTTCACTTTCCTAAGCCGCAGTTAACAGCAAAAATAATATTTCAAATATCCATTTTGCAGATCTGACTGGGTGGGAGTTTGTAAAAGCCAGAAAATGAGACAGTAACTGAAATTTAATCCTCAGAAATGCTGGATTCTGTTTGTTTTAAGGGCAACTCCAAGTAAAATTTTACCCCATCCCATCTACCTGGGCTAGTCATAATTTGGACATCAAAACTGAGGAAAAAAATTAATAGTTGCTGAGGAATGTAAACAATATTGATAACTCCAGAGAATATTCTTTCTGCTTAAAAAAAAAGGAGTTTTCTCTCCACTCCCTTCCTGCAAAATGTATACACACATGCATAAATCCTGATGCTAGGCTTAACAACTGAAGTGTCTCTTGTTTATTTTCCAACGTGTAACATGCCAAGCAAGCATTTTGCTTTACCTTAGAAAGCATATGTACTTCCAGAAGCACACTTTACAGTGCTGCCAAATGGTGCATGCAGTAATGTAGTTGAGAATGATTTTATTCAGATGACATTTTGAGAAACTCGAGAGTTTGCTCAGCTAGAGGAATCAGGGAGAACTTTAGCTAGCTCTTTGTGTCCTGTAGTCTCAGTGAAGAAGTCCTTTTCTGCTTACCATAGCACCTTTTTTTTTTTTTTTTTTTTTTTTTTTTTTTTAAGGGATGCTATACTGGGAAAAAGGATTCAAAGAGCCTACTACAAGCATGTTAGAAAAGCAGAATAAGGTATATGCAGAACATAAACAGGATAAGAAAAAGCATCCTAAATTAAATATCCTGCTCTTCAGAAGATACACGTAAAATACTTTAAAATAATACCAAATTCAGTGGTAGAAAGCAGGAACTAAAAAGCTGCCAGCTACAGTCTGTAAAACTGAAAGCAGAAGTGCTGCTACAAAACAAAAAGAGCAGAGCCTCAGGCACTTTGCTGGCTCTGTGGAGACAGCACCCTCAGGCTCAAGAAGGCAAGTTTGGTGTATACCAGACACCGTGAGAGGCACAGGACATTTCTCCTACCTAGAGATGAGTTTTATCATGGAGAAGAAAGGAAGTCAGATATAAGCACAAAGTCAGTGCTTAACTGTTTAGAGAGCAGAAAAAGTCACTGGAGGGAAGTCAGGAAGCCTTGAATTGCTCTGGCAGGCAGGGCAGGAGAAAAGGAGACCTTCTGTTGGACCCTATGCCCTTCTTCTCTGTAGAAACTTCCTGAGAGCCTTGTGCTCAAGGTTTTGAAGCCACAGTCCAAGGAATCAGGCATACAAAATAAGGACGGCAAATGAAGGCAAAAGAGGCTTTCTTTAATTGCTTCTCTCTTTTCATCAGAAAGTAGTAAATATCTTCTATTTCAAAAGATATGCTCATTAAAAACCTCACTGACACAGGCCTGAAATTTCACCTTACCTTTTTTTGTAATGTTGTCTGAATCCCTTGGAGGCAGATGCTCTTTCTTTGGAAGAAAGTAATTCAGGTAGAACATGCTAGGCAGAAACTTTTCTTTGAGAGTGAGAGTTGCTTTAGGGACAAGACTGTTTCTTTATTCTAATATATTCCTTTTTTTGGTGCCAGTGACTCTTTGGATTCTTTATCAAAATCAGAGACAGCACATCCTTATAACTGACTGTTATTTAATCCCCTAAAGGAGAGGCCCTTATATTTAATCAATTAATGTACCTCTTTTTTTTTTTTTTTTTTTTTTTTTTTTAACCATCTTATTAGCCAATAGTTATTCTCAATTGAAACTGGAGATTATGGGGTTTGTTTTTATTATAAGGGTACTGTAATGTAATATTCTATTTTTAACTGCTCAGGGGAAAAAAAAAAAACACAAAAAACCTTAACACTAAAGCAATTTCTATTTATAAGTATCTATATGAATCTAAAGAAAGATATTCTAATAATGTTCCTTTTGCAGTGTGTTTTGTTCTTTCTATCATTCCAGCAACATATATTTAAAAAACAAACAAAAATAAAAAGGCATATGTCACCATCTGAGGGTCATTGACAAACATCTACTGGACAAAGGTTAAAGACAGCTTGCCAGGTTATCTGAAAAGGTTTTTCAGGCTTATAATGTTATTTGATACCAAATGAGTATTTATAACACATTTGGTAGCATATGGTGTGCTAGAAAAGCTACTTGGGACTCCCCATGTACATCAAGAAATGCATATTTTTACTGAGAAATTCTGGGATGTGGGTATTGAGGTTGTCAGTTTTCTATATGTTGTTATCTCAAATGGGAAGGCCAAAATGCAGCCTGGGAGAGCTATTGCCATTTTCATGTGTCTGTGCTCACATGATGCAAATACAACCCCTTTTCCACCATAAAGCTCCTCATGATTATTTTCTATAAAGTTTTTGCTAAGGTACTGTTATGTCCAATAAAATATCTCGATTCTTAGCTGTGGGGGGGACAAGTGTCTTTTAAGTGCTTGAATTGTATACTGGAATAAAAGTCCCCACTTGCCTATTTATTTATTTATTTATTATTTATTTATTTATTTTTTATTTTTATTTTTTTTTTTAAATTCTTTAAACTATTGGAGTGTATCAGTGTTTACATTCATTGGTTGTAACTTTATCTGTTGTGTTAGGACTGTCTCTGTTTGCTGCAATACCAATGTGAATTTTGCATTTGTGTCTTTCTTAAAGTCTTTCTTTCTAATTTTAATTTCATCTGCAGCTGTGCGTTGTGTTTTCTCTTCATGCATTATGATCCTAAATCTTTATTTTTTCAGTTCTCCGACCTAAGAATCATCTCTACCATTATTCTAAACTAACCTCCAATTTGCATTTCCCACCCATGTTCTTCAAGGCAGGCCAGTTTTCTCCTTGATTGTACTTGGGCATCTATTGACTTGATCTCTATTGACCAGACCCTTTCCTAAGGTTCAAATTCTTCTTATTTCTTCTGTCTTCCTTGGATTGAAATCGACCACCAACAGCTTCCCCTGCTATTCCCTGATCTGTTCTTTGCTCCTCAAGAAGCACTTAGTCATGAACTATTTGAGTACTTTTTTCTCAGTGTCAGCTCTGAATCCATCTGTAACTCCAGTGACACTTCTTTGTCAGCAATATCAATTACAGAAGCATCTTTAATTTGTTCTTCTTTATCTGTCCCAAAGTTGCAAGACTCAGCCAGTTTTGACAAGGGCTTAACAAATGCTTGGTATTATAAATTGAAGTGAATAAAAACACTAACTGCATCTAAGGATTCCCTGGCAGAGAATCTTCGAGCAACAACTCTCAAATAGGAAGTGTTTTAAAATGCTCCTTCATTGGGATGATTTATATGATTATTTTTATTTGGAAAATAGTACATTAATTTGACAAGGAAAGTCAGAATGGTACACATAAGAACAAAATTTCCATCTTGCAATGCAAAAAAGTATTAATGAATCAGTTTGTATATGCTCTGGATAAGATGCAACTGCCTCAGAGCTGACTAATAGGAAGCACAGCAGATCGACAAAACCTCTGCACTCAGATTGGAAACATATTATAGGAGGACTTGAAATAAAGAGATTTTTCTTTTTAATTTTCAGTTACATTATTACCCTATAGTTATCTTAGATTAAATGTAATTCTATATTGTATTATAGGTTTGTATTCATTTTTTCATGATTTTGTGTATCATAGGTGGTATTAACATCTAGGCAGGAAGTAATCATCATTGCTTCTTTTATGTCTTCAATATGATTACTGAATATGATTATATCCTTTGATTTGCAATGATTTACACTTAATTAAAATTTTGTGAATAATTTGCAAATAATTTTGTGAATATTTGCTACGTAAGCCAGATAGCATGCAATGTGGGAAAACATGGGAGGAAACATCTGTTTTATTTTTCTGTCTCTACAATGATACATTGTTACATAAAAAACAATTTATAGAAGTGTCATATATTTTTTCACCTGTTAATAAATTCTTCACAACTCAGGTAAATTAATTAAAAAAAAAATAAAAAAATAAACTAAAATAAAGCAGGGGACACTATTATTTGAGACCACCTTTTAAAAGTCCTAAGAGCCTTTAGGTTTTGAATTTGATTCCTTTCTCGTATGAACCTTTGCATTTCAGAATTACAGACCAGTTACATTCCTTCTTTAAATGTGGAAGCATCACACATTATAATTACACATTTTCAATAAACACAAGTGAAAAGAAGGAACAACCAAAAGTACTCCAAACCCAAAATCCCCAACTTCAATGTCACTGTATGACACAAAACAACAGTTTCATCGTTAAATGAAAGATTGTATGTCAATTACAATGACTTATGATGTTGGAAAGAACTAGAATTGATAATTAAAAAGCTGATCTTTCAGTAATGTGGGTATTGATAATCATTCCAAAAGAACCACAAGACAAGACAACAAAAGACATTTCCTTTGCCCTCTGTCATATATATATTTTAAAAAAAAAACATTTTTCTACAGATACGTTTTCTGCTTCTCAAAAAAAGATTTCTAAACTAATTTTAGATGCTGGGATGAATCAGCATTTTTAAAAATAAAAAAAAATTAACCTGTGAGCTAATAATTGAACATTAATTTCAATGAGTGTAAAAGGAATTGGGTCTCTGGTTTTATTTATGTCACATATGAGGGTTAGTAGACAATGATGACCCTCAAAGCTATAGGCAAGATTGTCAGAAGGGCAATTGGTGGGAAAGAAAGCAGCCAGGATAAGTCTGTATGCATCTATTTATCTGTCTCTCTATCTTTACAGACACAAATAAACACGTGTAATTATTATACATCAATATGTAATAGAATATGACTGAACAAATGTGTAAGGTATACAATAGTACAGAGTGTTCATTTAAGTTCTGCAAACCAGTGCCATTATTTTCTCAGCAATTACACTGACACAGCTCCAGTACATCAGTTCTCTGTACAGCTCAGCACCAAACATCTCTGTGATTCTGCAAAGACCCATCCACAGATTCAAGTTAAAAACATCAGAAGAAAAATACTTGCAAAACCAGGGTTGAATTCTGTAGTGAGTACCTGGGCCTGAATATTTCAATGTCCACTCATCTCCCTCTGTTAATCTTCAGTAAAGTAGACAAACAGCTGTACCAGGAAACTGGTTAAAGGTTATCAGACTCTCTATCATTAAATCAGCTACATGGAGAATAAAGTTTGCAATAATTTTATGGCTGATAGTTCATATCACACATGAGGTGAATTAATAATATGGATATGAAGAAAAACAATTTATTAATGTTAATAACTCTTCCAATAAAATTTCCAGGAGGACCTATAGTGATAAATTGAATAATTATGAGTATAATTATGACTAACTAGAACCATAATTTCATGCTAATGCAATAATAATGACACAAAAGTGTAGATCATGAATTTTAACTGCAAAATTATTCATTTCTTAAACAGACATCACTTTGATTATTTTTAGTGGACTGCAGGAAAAAGAGTCCTCTCATTTAATTAGAAATCTAGTAGTGTCTTGAAAGCAGGAAATGGATAGTCTATGTAGCACACTATGAATCATCTATCAGTCCTCTGGTGACTCTGAGGGGAAAAAAAGAGCACAGAAGAACTATGGTTAAATATATTTTTAAACACTGAATTGTCATACATGCATTTTATCTCTGGGGAAGTATAGATGGAGGATAATCACCCCAGAAAACAGTGTGCAAGTGTTCCGTAATCATATAAAGTATAACCTACAACACAGAAGGTGAAGGTCAGATTAATTTTTTGCCAAATAATTTTGGGATGGAAGATAGTGAGGTAAGCAAAAAAAAGTGGAGTTGGTGAATGGTTTCTCTAAAACCAACCTGTTTCATTCCTGGTGATTTATTACAAAACCTAATTAATCTCTCTGGCTTTGGGATGACTCAGAACAATGAAATGCAGAGTCCAAGACAATTGCTGTAGCTTTGGTTTAATGTGTCCCACTGAAGGTGTAAAGCGTTGTTTGTTCATTAAAACTTCAGGGAATTAAAAGTAGTGGAGCAAAACTAATATATATTTAGAGCATATGTATCTTCTCTATTTCATTATGGTACAAAAAAAGCATACAAAAACATTTTTTGTGATTTTTCTTCACCACATGGAGAAAAATCTTAAAGCAAAACATGATATATAACATTGCATATTGCAGGCAGTGACTAGTTACTTGTTTTCTCTATCCAGGCACTCGGGAATGTGAGGACAAATTTATAAGAGAAGTACAAATGTGGTTCAATTGTGTTTCTCTGATGAATAACTGATTAACCCAAAGTGTCTGAAGGAAAAATATTGCCCACTTTTTTTTTTCTAACCACTAATCCCTGAGGGCTATTTGAAAAAGCAGAAGTTAGTGAGGGCCAAATTTAAGCCAGGGAACATGCTGACACTGTATTTCAAGGATTTTCCTTTTCACTGTTCCAGCCCATCTCCTGGTCCTGCTTGGTCAGAATAGGAAGATGTGCTCTATCCTCCCTTTCACCCCTCCCCTTCACTCCTCCCCTGGAAATTTCGAGGAGCACTTAAAGTGCATTCTGGTTTGGAAAGAAGCAGAATTGGAAGAGAAAGGAAGAGAATATTTTTTTAATGGAAGATACGTAAAAAAAAAAATTACAGTTAGAAAACTGATCGTATCAATAATATTATCAAAGAATGTCCAGCATTTTATTTTGGTCCTGTGGGGAGAGAGAGCAGTAAATTGCATTGTTTGGGTTTTTGGTTTTTTTATCTTTCCTCTATACAGACATTTTTGGGCTATCATTGGTGTTTTAACAAGGATGTGGTAGTACTAGAAGTTTTTTTAAGAATCACTAGGGGAATGCTTAGAAAAATACAAAGAGAAATGGGAATAGATAGTTATATAAAAGCAATGAATTGCACAGTGCTTCAAGAAAGAGTTTCTAAATAACAGTGTAGGAAGTATCAAAGAAATAAAGTGGCATAGAAAGCAAGACACACTAGGATAAATGAAGAGGATGGAAACCAGCCTGAGGCATGAACAAGAGGTTGCTCCAAATTCTGACGGGGATTTAACTCTCATCTGAACAGCCTAATTTAATCTCAAAGCTGGAAGAGGATATAGCTGCACTCAGCCTCCTGGTTCCCTTGAAATTAGGAACACTTTAAAGCATTGATCCCACACTTTCCTCATCAGTTTTCAGCAGCCAACAATATTAAGCTTTAATTTGTACCACACAATGTCAGTATGGTTTCAGCTACAGTGGAGACAGATAACATTTCCTCTTACACAGACAGATAAAATAAAAAGATGAACCTGACCAAAGGTTAATAATTAATACAATTCCCATGAATACTTTTTTTTCTTGAGAACAGACTACTTAAATAAAAATAATAAATTTCTATTTCAAAGACTTTTGTGCTAAGATTAATAACTCCAGTATATTGAAATGAAGGCAAAGTAGATAATACATGTCTTCTGCACTTTTTTTATTTTTCTCTCTTTCTTTTAACCTTGCTTTTGGGACACAGAAGTGAATGAAATCTTTATAATGAAATCTTTGAAATTTGACTTAACCTGATTATATCTTCAGAAGGGAGAAAAGCTATAAAAGTCATCTCATGGGGTGTTTGATGCATTAGTATTAAATTTTTTATGTTTCATATACTCAGATGTTTTAAACAAAGATTTTAGTATTGTTTTCACTATACTATATTTTACAGTTTCAAACATAAATTACATTTTTTCAGCTTCATATTTCTCAGTTGAATCTGTGGAGCAAACACAAAAATATAAATGATGAAAAGGTAGTCAATCACTGCCTCCCACAAGTAGATAAATATCCAGAGAGTCTCCACCCAAACCCCACCTTCTCTTTCTTAGCCCTGAGCATGATGGCCCATGCCATGAAATATCTCTTTGGACAGCTGGGGTAAACTTTCATGGCTGTCTTTCCTCCCAACTTTTGGGTGCAGAGTGAGAAACAGAGAAACGAGCTGACCTACAAAAGCTACAGCTCTGAAATGTTATCAACACTGCTTTGGTCACAAATCTAAATTAAAACATGGCATCATACAGATTGCTACGAAGAAAAAAACCACCATTCCACTCAGATCCAGTACAACCCCTTTCTCAGAATATCAGAAAAATGCAACAGTGTATACAAAAAAAACCACAACCCCCCAAAAAAACCAAAAAAAAACCAACCAACCAAACAAAACCAAACAATATCCATATTTAATTATATTTATAATATATCTTATATGCTTCCATTATCAAATCTGCCCTGTTTGAATAACATTATTCTAAATACTTTTTATGTGAGAACTTTTAATAAACAGATAGGCAGTAAGAAATTTGAAAGAATAATTGGTCTAACACTGTTCTTTTGTGACCAATTTCTTTCTGATTGCTAATCAGATGTTCTAATCATCTAAGCTCAGATTACAAAAAGTATTACTTAAGAATAATACATGCTTATTAAAGATTAAATCTGTCTTCTAAAAATATTGCAATGTAATAGGCGTCCATTGTGAGCCAGGAGTATTTAATTCTATGTAAGTCTAGTATGGTTCTCAAAAGAGATATACAAGGGCACGAATAAAACAGAGATAATCAATCAAAGTTTACAAGCAATATACAAGGGGTTTAACACTCTGTTTATAGTAATACATCCAATTACTGCTGGTGTGTGTAGTACATGTATTATGCAGATTTGGTGCCTTAGAGCCATACTTGAATCTTTTGGGGTTTTTTTTAAGAGACAGTGCAAATAGAATAGCCATACCTTAATTGCTGTTGTCAAGTGCTGATATCAGATTTATCGTTTGTGTGTTTTGGGGTGTTCATTAACAAATGGAAAAATGCTCTGGCAATCCAGCTTTAGCAAGAAAGATTAGGAGTACAGCAAATGCTTTCATAAGCATGCCTCTTGGCCTTCCCTCACATCTCCGGAATAAAGAGGGAACTGACCTACTTAAATGTGCTAAACACTTCGAAAGCTGGATAGTTAATAAATTAATAGTTAAATACATTGAATTGTACAGATTGCTTCGTAAGTCTATTGCTGAGCACAAGTATATAGATGGCTCTTCTTTTCTAACACAATTTCAATATGCTCCCTTAACTTTGTCCAGAAGTTGACTAAACACATCAAAATATCAGTTACTACAGGATGTTTTTGAAGAGTTTTTGTACTAGTAATTTCAGTTTCTCATTTTTTAATTATTATTGAAATTAGGGTTTCTATACTTTGGTAACATTCTGCCTTCTTTTTTGAGAGATGCCTTTAAAAAATTTAACATTTTGTTGTAAACCTTCAGAATGTTCTAATAGATGTTTTTAGTTTTATGAACATTTAGAAATTCTGTATGGTGTTGAAGCTGAATGCTTCATATATAAATAAGACTAAACTTATTTTTAAAAGCTAGTAGGGAAAAGCTGAAAATTAATTTTATTTTAATATACCGTTTGCTGGAATATCAACTATTTTATAATACCATTTCCATAAAAGCTTTGTATTTAAGAGTAGTAAGTTTGTACAAGGAAAAGATTAGGAATTGACCTCATAGCTTAGTAACCATTTGACTTCCATCTTTGGAGAACAGAGTAAAAAGAATTTTGATCTATTTTTTATGCTATCAACAAATAGTGAATCATCCCTTTTCTGTTGAGATACACTAAATTATAGATATTGCTTTAATGCAATCAGTGACAAGCATAATGGAAATTAATTGCATATTGTATTAATCAAATATCATTTAATCAATCATCACATAGTCAGAAAAAATAAAAATAATATTTGCTCTCTGTTGAAAAAAGAAAAAAAAACAGAAATTGAACTGTCATGAAAAGCATAGGATTTAAATCAGTAAGGAATATGACTGTATTCACTGTTCTGTTCTTCATTTAACTATGCATGTTCAAAAGAAATCTGTGAAATGCTCTGTTAGAAACTGAACCCAGTGCCTATTAAAACTGGGAATAAATTTTTCCATGGTTCACTGAATTGCTCTGAGCATGCATCTTCCTAAATTGATTCTAACAGTTGCCATTGAAACAAAAGGCGGTCAGCATTTTGCATATTTAGCTGGAGACTAAAATGCAGACTTTGACGGCTTTAAGGTTTCACTATTTTAAACATAGCTCGTAGATTTTTTTTTTCTCAGTTATGTATGGTCACTATGAATTAATTCATGAACAGTGAGAGCCAAAGAGTGGTTTTCCCAATGTATGCAAATGTAGAATTGAGATTCTGACCTCTGAATCTTGGGAAACTGTTATAATTTAAATCAATTTTTCAAGACATAATTGTAACTTCATTGGCATAAATGAAAACAGTGTAAAACCCTCACTTCCAGAAAACAGCAATGATTCATGTCCTTCATACTCTCAAAATAAATTGCTTACAACACATTTAAGTATAAATGACCATCAAACTGTGATCAAGGAGCTAGAAATTGATTTTCATTTTAATTTATTCACTTCCCTTCTCGAACGGCCAAACAAGGAAAGGCCATTTGCATGATGGAATAATTTTCACAATTGCGATGAACCCATTTTCTTCAATATCCATTATGTTATTCCAGTGATAATATTATGTAAATAAAATTAATACATTTGATTCCTTCATTATTTTTGGTCAATTTTTATTAAGTTATGGTACAGTATTATTCACCTGATTGAAGCAGCCACGTAATTGTAAAATCATGTCAATTAATCAGTTGTCCAAATACTGGTGTTACAGATTTACATTATTCAAGGAGACAGTCACTTTATTTAATCAATTGCTTTAAGCCAGACACCCTGTTCGAGAAATCATTTCATATTTTTTGAGTACCATTTAAGAGAATTAATTTTAATATTTGGGAATGATGGGTAGAGACAGCCAGACTTGTTATTATGTGAATAGCTGTTTAAGAAACAATTACTTGTATGGTTTGATTTCTCACCGAAAGGACATTCATCATATATGCATTTTTTTCAGTCCTGACTGCTTATTTCTTAGGGAAAAAATGTTTATGTGATATTATCTTTCAAGACCTGATAGCAATCTGAAAAAGTAAGTTAAATTCTAGTGAGGCTTTATCAATAGAACAACTCAATAAATTTTAATTTCAACAATAAATTGTGCACTCATTTTCACTTTAAAATTAGATATAAACAGATATAAATTAACTCCCAAATTCCAGGATAACTTTGCAAGGATATTAACTGGAAGAATTTTCTTTCAGCTGAAACTGAGCAAATGTTGCCTCAGCTAGCTTCAATGGTAATATAAATATGGTATCAACATAATATAACTTGCAGAGAAACATAATTTAGAATGGAAAAACACCATAAGCATTGTATTAAGTTGTATTTTACTTGCAGAAACTCTCTGATATTGACAAGAGTGACAGAGAGCTAAAATAAGGGTCCTTTCCTGAGACACAAATATGATGTTCATGTGGGGGTCACCTACTCTTCAGTATTGGGACCTGCTTGGTTTTATTTGGATATGTTACCTCACCATGTGCTGCTGCTTTCTGACTGCTCCAAGCTGAATATGTGGCCATTCAGCCTCCTGAGGATCAGCCCTCCAGGACTTTATTTTGTTGGGCAGAGATCCCTTGTGTTTGCCAGAACCTTCCCCCAGCTTTTTATTGGGAATGGCAAAAATGACATTTAATGGGTTATGCATTGTATTCATATTTACATGTAAAATGTATAACCACCAAAACCACGACGTTTTATAAATTCAATATAATAAAGAGTGCTCTTTTTTCCCTTTTTATTTCTTGCATGTTGTTTAATAAAATATTTTGCAGAAAAAAAATTATGTACATACATCATTACTAAGAAATATTTTGTAAAGGAAATAATCATTCATCAGAACAAATTCTAAGACATTTATAAACTTTCATTTTTTTTAAAATTAAAAGCTAATTCATCATAAAAATCTTATTCTGACACCAAATACTTATTTTTTTTAAAAGTGTTTTAATATTTGTATGACAACCGCAAAAATTGGTATATTTTTTGACAATCATTTTGGCACATCCCGAAAGTTCAGTATAAGTATAGGTTATCATATATTTATTTTAAGTTCACATACCATGGCAGAGAAGAAATGCTTGATGATAGAGGTCCATTAAATTCCATTTAAAATGAACAGTTGCAGAACTTTGTAGTGATTAATTTTTAATTCCCCAGTCATGGTGGCTTAACATACAATTCTTGATGTAAAAATCTTTTTTGATAAGAAAAGTGAAACGATAGAGAGAAGGCAATACATTTTCTCTGACTAGGTTTTTTTTGTTTATATGAAGACAATTCGTGCTGAGACTTTTAAAGCTGGGCTGTCAAGGCATGTAAACACAAAATTAAGAAGGAATAAAATGTTTCCGTGATTATAACTGTAATCCTGTTGTGATTAAAGATGCTGTTAGATCTAGGGCAAGAAAAAAACAATTGTAATAGATATTAATGGTACTGTATTATCTTGTTTCTGAAAATCTTAAATAACTAGCTGTCATGTAGAACTAAGTTTTTAACTTTTTTAAGCATTTTAAAACAAATAATAATGGACTTAAGGAAGTTTTTTTGATTTTTATTGTCACACAGTTTATCATTATCCAAACAGATTTGAAGAAGAGATGATTAAGAGGAGTCCTTGCCAAAGACCATAAATAGTGGAGTTGTCTTTTGTGATTCACAATAATTCACCTACAATGCCTGTTAAACAGCAGCTTTTCTACTGATCTGTCTGTAACAAAAAATAATACAGGATGACCTAGGAAGAAAAAAAGAAAAAAAAACAACAAACTGTTAAATGGGTAATATCATATGAACAAAACCTTCTTTTTGTACACGTATTCTTGTGACAATGAGTATGAGTCAAACAACTAAAAAGAAGTGGGCAGAAGTGCATGAGAAGAGCAAAAAGATTCCTGCCTGCCAACTGAAGGTTTATGGTATACACCTGCTGGTGTATCCTTCCCACTCATGTCTGCAAAGAAGCACACACTGCTCTCATCACTTTAGTTATTAAATCTGAAAAACTTGCCCAAAAAATAGTTAAGGCAATTAGAAAACCTCTGAAAAAGAAAATCCTACTATCATCTATAGTGGCCATTTCTACTCAAGTTATATGCCTTTTGCAGATCACACTATACTTTACAAATGCTGAGTAAGATTTTTATGTTCTGATTTGAGTACTAGAAGCATGTTAAGCATTGCAGCAATGACTGGTTGGGTAAACTAAGCCACACAAAGCTCTTTGTCTATGTGGTTTGATGGACTAAAATGCTTTCCTTACATGAGTTAGTTTCAGATGTTTGGGCAACACACTGATATCTTGTTGCAGTTTGGAATGCTGGCCAAAAGCCAGGCACCCACAACACCTGCTCATTCGCTCTCCCCCACCACCACACCGGGTAGAGAAGAGCGAAGGGGGGAAAAAAAACTAACAAAAAGGTTCATGAGTTGAGATAAGGAATAAGGAGGGAAACACTTGATGGACAAAACAGGCACAACTTAAATAATCAAGTAAATTTATTACTAACCAAGCCAGAGGAGGAGAATGAGAAATAAATTACAACCCTCAAAGACACCGATCTTCTCCCCACTCCCTCCCGCCTTCCCACATACAACAAAGCAGCAGGAATGAAACAGGGTGTGGGGTTGGTCAGTTCATCACTGGATCCTCTGTGACAGCTAAGGGAGAAGATTCCTTCCCTTGCGATGCCGTGGGGTCCCTCCCACGGGCGACAGTTCTCTGTGAAACCTCTCCGGCATGGCTTTACCCTCACGAACAGCAGGCCACACACATCTGCTGCTGCGTGAGTCCCCCCATGGACAGACAGTCATCCCAAAACTGCTGCACCGTGGGCTCTCTTGTCCACCGGGTACAGTCAGAAGGCCAGGCTGTTCCATATCGGGAGCAAGGCCTCTCTCTCCATGGGTCTCCTGCTGGACACAGCCCCCTTCCCGTGTCCGCCCGCTCCGGCGTGGGGACATCCCTCCTCCATGGGCTGTGGGTGGATCTCTGCACCCTCTGTGGACCCCATGGGCTGCAGGGGGACAGCCTGCTCCACCATGCTCGTCACCACGGTCTGCAAAGGAATCTCAGCTCCGGCGCCTGGAGCAGCTCCTCCCCCTCCTGCACTGACCTTGGTGTCTGCATCCTTCACATATTTCTCTGCCTCCTCCACTGGCAAAACTACTCTGAGTGCCCCTTGTTTGATTTCTTCTTAAATATGTTTTCACAGAGGCGTAACCACTATCTTTAATTGGCCCAGGTTTGGTCAGTGGCATGTCCATCATCCTCAGAGCCAACAGCAATTGGCTCTGCTGGACATGGTGGAAGCCTCCAGAAGCTTCTCACAGGCGCCATCTTTTTGGCCCCCCCACCTCCAAAAACTGGGCCAAGTAAAACCACCACATATCTGCAGCATAGATGTTCCCCTCAAGGCAATCTCTCTTTAATCAAGACCATACTGCAATATGGGAGATGTTTAGTTAATTTTAACTCCTGTAATTAGCAAAATGACATCTAAGTTTTGTTTATAATTCATAAAAATTAGAACTAGTTATATAAGCTTAAAAGTATTTCCTTCTTTACTTAAAAAAGGTATCTATTTGGAAACGTCAACCATATATGTGTTCAGTACTGTAATTTTCTGGAGTCATCAGTGATCCTGATAGAGTTCTCATGAAACAAATGGAAAGTCTCACTTATTTTCAAAGATATATTCCTGAAAGTAAAGGGGGTTTTTTTGAGTTGTAGACAGTATTGTCATTGTGAGAAGAACTTGGAAGGGGATCATATATGCCAAAAATGTTTTTTTTGCAGTCTATCCAACTCAACAGATGGCCTCTTTGGGTATCATGAATTTAGTCTTGGTAGTAATAATGAGCACTGTCCCACAGAGTTTTCTGAATACAAGAAAGTGCATATTATACACCAAAGTCCCCCAGTAACCTTAATCTATTAGTATGTCTCTTTCTGTTTACATTTATGGGCATCACAAGTTCTTCACTACAGTTTTATAAATGCATCTTTCAGAGTCATTATTACCTCATTACGATGGAGTAATAAGAAGTAATATGAATTACTTCATACCCCGAGTCTTGCTCAAGATGCTATGAATATTTAGGGCACCTTCTGTGGTTGCTCTCTTCATGCACAGCATGGTGGGAGCTGCCTGCTGTTGTCAGGACACTTTTATGACTGCAGAGTGAAAGAACTGCAGGAGCTGTGCTTGGAAGTCAGTTCCTCATACCACCATTAACTGAAAACCATCTGGAGCATCTACAGATGCTTGGATCTGACTTACCCTGTTGTTGCCAAAGTGTTGTAACCCTATCTAAAGGGATGTCAAAAGGTGGTGACTCCCTATCAGAAAGATTCATTATCAAGATGTTTTCTGATGTGCTACCTCAGTTCTGAAAGTAAATAAACTTTAAAAAGAAACAAAGCACCCCAGTTTTCACTGATATCAACAGAAATATGCGTGACTGTCATGTGTTCAATAAGTATTGTATTGCGTATTCTAGATTTTGGAATTTTCTAATTTCTTTATGGTCTACTAAGGTTCTTCTGTTTCTACTTTATTGCTCTTATGTATTCTGCTTCTAAATTTAGACACTGC
Organism: Malurus cyaneus samueli; assembly: GCA_009741485.1. Taxonomy (NCBI): domain Eukaryota; kingdom Metazoa; phylum Chordata; class Aves; order Passeriformes; family Maluridae; genus Malurus; species Malurus cyaneus. Next base: position 15,482,434 of record CM019237.1, read on the forward strand.
AGATCTGATCTACCATTTTTGAGAATTTGTAAACTATGTTTTCTTTGGGGATTTTTTGAATTCTGAAACAAATTCTAACAAATGTATGGCTACAGAGTAAAACTTAATGCTGAAGTGTTAAGGAGAATGCTTATTTCTTGTCATTAGTTTGCTTTGCTCTTAACTAGGAATGTAGATGGAATTGTTTCCTTCTAGCAATGTTAATTCATATAACTAGTTATGCAATTGAATGCTTTGATTCTTCTTAGCTCTTCATGAGACCTTTCTAAACAAATTGCAAAGTTCCATTTTCAATGACTTAATAGAGAATATCAAAGTAGCAACCTGCCCAGGCACTCAGGAGTTCAGTCCAGCTGATTGATGATGTCTGTGATGTCATTTTTGCAAATCTGAGGGACTAAGCTCGGTTTTCTCTAGCAAAGATGAGGGCTGACTTATAGATTCTGCACATTAATAGATCTAACTTGTACTGCACATTAACACACATTTGAAATAAAAAAAAAAAAAAAAAAAAAAGTTTTAAATCCTTTTGCATTTAGTCTCTCTGCTTGCACCATGTTTGTGTCCTGTACAAGTTCATGACAAAACAGGCGAATTTCATGTAGGGAATTCCTCCCTTATTTTTTTCTTTAGCAGTCATTGTTTAGCACCTATTTTTTCTGAGTTTTTGAATTTGGAGGTCACCCAAATGAACCATTTATATCTGGTGTGTCATCTTTGGTCCACTACAATAAGAAGATGACACATTTGAGGCTATAGTCAAGGATGGTACTGGAAAGATGAGTAAACTTTTGGAACTTTTAGGAATGAAGAAAGAGCAATGGAGCAGATCGTGCTAGAAAATATTCACGACCAACTTAAACCAGATTCAAACATGAGTGGGAAGAAGCACTCTGCTATGAGCATAGTAATCGTCCTAGGGGGAGAAGTAAGGATGATTTGTCATAACTCACCCACATTCTTTGTGAAGAAGTCTTTTTGAGGAAGACCAGCTAGCACCATCAAACCTAGGACTAGAGGAACATCGTGAGAGTGAGAACAATACCCAAGAAACAGTAGGAAAGTTCTTAATATTATTGGAAAATAACAATTTAAACTTTATTATCAAGGAAAATTCTCTCTACTGGTTAGGTAATGTTGGCTATCAGTGGTAAAATTAATTTAACTGGACTAATAAGAACTGTTTGCTGTATTTTAGTAACATTATTAAAACTAATTGTATTAACAAGAAATTCTTCACTCTGCACACAGTCTGTGCTCCCCCGTGCTCATAACAAGATTTTGAGAGTGACAGTAACCATCTGCAAAGCGTTGACCATATGGCAGGTATGGCAAGTGACCTCCTTGTAATACTGTTGGGAATCCTCCCGACAGCAAAATTTTGAGACAACACAAGGTCCCTACAGGTAGTCGATCCTTAACAGCTTTTATGTGCTGATGCCTGAGACAGAAAAAATGACTAATGAGAAAGCTTCTGCAACTCTCTAGATTGTTTTCTTAGTGTCCTGAAACTCTGACAGGTGTATTCTGGGAAGTGGCGTGAAAGTACGCAATGTGCTGTTGCGAAGGATGGTCCGGAGTGGAGAAAAGTATTGGAAAACTCTTTCAAGCTGGAGAAACAAAATTACCTAGACTGTTTGTTGGGTGCAGATATTAGTGCAAGAAGCTGGTCAGCTTCTCTATAAGGTAAACATAAATTCCACCCTGAACAGAGCTTGGGAACACACATCCCTGCAGGTTTGACAAGGAGAATAAAGCAGTGAAACAACTTCATAATACAGATGCAGTCCGTGATTCTTTCATAAAATGCTGACAGTTACTTAAACACAGGCTAATATTATATCAAAACTCATAGCAAGAGAAATGTTGTCTAAAATTTTCTGAAATTCTGAATTACTAATTTTCTCAATCAAAATTAATTATTCTAAAAAATATCACTATGACTAGTTTTTTTTTCATATAGGATGGGACATTTATGAGATTAAAAAATAGCAAACAAGCCAAACAAAACAGCCAAACAACACCTTTTCTGATAAACAAAGCTCTATGCTTCCTTTGCTGTTAATGAATAAGACCTGAAGCCCTGAAATGTAACTTTATTATCATCTTAGGAAAATGTTAGGAAAATTATCACTAGATTTCACTTAGTTCTTCTTCTGCCCTCTGTAGATTAATTTAAAAAACCCCTATATTTCACCTCTCAATAGCACATCATCTGCAGGGTCTGACGACTAATAACTTGCAGGATGCTTCAACATCTGTGAGTCCTTGCCTCACAGATGTTCTTTTAGCTACATGAAAGAAATCCCTTGTCACCTCTCTCTATGCAATTCCAATTCTCAACTAATTATGAGTTTGTGTATAGTGATGATCACTCCCATGTGTCATTGAAGGAATTATGAATAAAAATTTTATGCAAATGAAACCCTGCTTGTGCATCTCCACCAGGAGATGGAAGCAGAGAGTATTCTTTTTTTTTTTTTTTTTCCCATTGGGATGCATGTGCTTTATGGGTTGTCAATGAATCTTTTCTGTAGCAGTATGCTCATATGAATATTCTTTGTGTTCATATAAGACTCCTCAGAATAGAGACCTTAGTTTAGAATGCTAACTTTAAAAATATCTATTTTTTCAACTAATTCAGTATTATAGCAGAAGAAGGGATTCCTGTGAGTTTAAATATCTTGACAAGAGGTTATTTCTTTTCTTAGTTATATGTTCTCAAATTCTTAAGGGTATAAAGTCTTAATATTTCAGACTACATTTATTTTTATTTCCTTGAAGAAACAGCTATTGTACCAATATTTGTATTACCTGAACCATTTCTGAGTTGCAAAAAGAGAAGAATACCATTTTTCCCATGCCTACTTCTCTGTGAGTTGTTGATATCCTTATTAAATACATAATTGAGAATATTTCAATTTATTCATTTTATTATAACATGAAAAAATAGTGAGATAAAATTCACCCAGAAAGATTAATCAAATAATGTTGGAATTTCACTTGCTTTGTTACCACCTCCTGAAAACATACAGTATAACTGTAACACATTTTAATAAAAATGTATAACTCCTAAATTAATGAAACTCCTGTTTCCATTTCCTAAGGTCTGAATTTTTCAGCTTGAGTATCTAATGTGTCATTCTGTAGAGACCTTCACAGAAAAAATACAAAGCCTGGGCAGTGAAGCAAAAAGCTGATGCCCAAATATAATGCAGAGTTGCCCGTAAAGACAACTTGTATACTCAACTAGAAAGATTAAAGAGACACACAAAGAAGACAATAATGAGAATTGTCAGAAACACAAGCTGGTAAGAGTAGATGGAGCACTGAAATGTTTCTTTCCATAAGAGTATCATTCATTGTCAAATGGAATACTAAGGAAAAGAGTGGAGCCATAGACAAAATATAAAAACACAAAAATGACAGCCAGGCACTAAGGAACTGACCTGGTCAGTAGCATTAATGAATGGGCCTTCACCAAGCAGCAGGAAAAGGAAGACTTTGTAAACTTGAGGGACTGTTTGATGGCGCCAGTGGCACTGTGTGAGTAAAGAAAATCAGGGAGCAGAGAAGGAAACATAGAAAAGGCTGCAAAAGGGTCCTGTTGTGTGTAAAATGGAATTGGTCAGTAGAGTTGCCTGACCAAGTCCTGTGTCTGATCACTACAGTCTGTCCTACCTTCTTGTAATTTCTCATAAACCTTTTCTTTACTCTCTCTATGCATAATGTCACTCTCTGTCCAATGTCTGTGTATTCTGCAAGGACTAAGTGTCAGCTGTTGGTGAGAACTCTGTGTGAGCAAAAACTGCGCATCCAGAGTTTTATGAGTGTGCCTGTATCAGTGAAATTCAGCTTTTGCCAGCCCAAGAGCAGGGGGTAATGTTGGCTGGCATTTTATTCTGGTGAGTCCTGTGTGCAGGTGCTGTTGAAGGCAGTGCCTTGTCCGTGACAGCCCGTGTGCTGGCCATGTCAGTGCCCTGCACGGGTGTCTGTATTGGGTCTGAGTGAGGTAAAGCTCAAGCCCTTCCAGTGCTGTGCTTTGCATGAGTGGCTGGACAGGAGCTGATAACAGAGCAGTGTTTTGGCTATTGCCAAGCAGCGCTGTCCCTCTGACATTCCTTCCCCCTCAAAGGGATGGGAGTGTGGAAGATCCTGGGAGGGGACAGGACTAGGCCAGCTGACCCAAAACAACCAAAGGGATATTCCATACCATATGACGTCAGCTCAGATATGTAAGCGAGGAAAGAGAGAGGAAAAGTGGGGGCATTCATGAGTTTTCAATGTTTGCCTTCCGGAGCAACCACTATGCGTGCTGAAGCCCTGCTTCCCGGGAAGTGCCTGAACAATACTCCTAATGGGAAGTAGAGATTGATTTCTTTCTTTACCTTTAGCTTTTGCGTGCAAGTCTTTGCTTATATTTTGTATCTTAGCTATAATAAAACTACTTTATCTCACCCCGCTGGCTGTTCGCCATCTTACTTCCCCCCGTCCCAGAGGGAAGGGGAGTGATAGGGTCAACCCACAACAGTGTCTTTGTGTGTCTCTGCCGTGTGTACTGAACTTCACTTCTGGTTCTGCCCTCAAATGGGAGCGTGGCAATTGTGTCCTCAGCCTGGGCAAAGACCCAGGAAATGGGTCTCTGAGGAAATGGGCTCCAGTGGCTGTCAGGACAGAGTCCTGAAATGGTGCTGTTGGAGTCAGCCTTCTGCCTAACATCCTTTAACATAAAGTATTAGAGCTACTATAAATTGATGTTATAATATTTTCTCTGTTTATATGAACACATTCATCTGAATGGGAAAAAACACTTTAGACATGTTAGCAAACTCCTTCATCCCATCTCTTGTTGTTTCTAGAGGAATCTAAGTCACCATAATGCTTTGATACTCTGTATGAGACCTGAATATATCATCAACTTTGCCAATTTATTTGCATGGATTTTTCAATGACCATAAACTTCAAAAGACATTTAGGAAAAGATAAAATGGTCTCAGTTGTATTGGCCAGGCATAAAGAGGCATCATGAATCAAGATTAGTGGGAGGATTGTTCTCAGGAATGCTCTTATGTATCTACAATTTGTTTGGAGATAAGGGTAAGTTATTTCAGATATAATAATTTATTTAATAAATATGTATCTATCTTTGTAATTCTACATACAAAAAAAAAAGGTGACAAAGATAACCACTTTAAAAATTACTCACAAAACCAAATTTTGAAGTATGTCTGTTAATTTGGGACTTCTTTATTTATCATTTACTGCTACTGTTGCTGTCCAAGTAATTACTAAAATCATCTGGTATTAATTTAATTTTCTTAAAATCTCCAAATATGTTACTCATAAGAAATTCATAAATTGTTGTATCATCATATTGTGCAAAAGAAAAAAAAAAAAGTACTTCTGGGAAGCTAAATAATCACCTTTTCCAAGTCATACATGAAAACAACTCCACTGTAAAATTGCTTTCAAATACTTGCACTGATACTCAATAAAGTTAATTTTCCAGAATCTTTCCTACAAATTACAACCAGAGCATTGAAATATTTTACAATAAAGAAACTAGAAGCATTATGAATCTTCAAAATACAAAGCGATCTTCTTCCTGCCATTTCCTAGAAAAGCAGGCAGCAGAATTTTTACTCTGACAGCTTCCCAATGAGTCATACAGCATTTGGGTAGCCGATTCAGTCACATAAATTTCACTCATTCATTTAAAAACTGTTTGTTATACCCAGCAGAGAAAAATTGGTTTCATATGGGCTTGCATAATGATTTTAAGATTTATTGTCATATTTTCACCCATGCTTTGTTACATTATCATCACAATGGATAACCGTAGATGCAGAGGTTTTCAGGAAGAGGTTTGTAGCAGCTGTTATTTGAATACAAAAAATGAAATTGAAATACAGACCACATCTGGGAAATTATTTACACATTTTTGTAAGGCACACTTCATTTGTTTCTGAAGTTTTACCAAATTCATTTTAGAGAAGTGAATATCACACTGTGTATTTATCAGATAGACACATACATAATTCTTTGATACTGTTATTCTTAGGTTTTGCTGTCGTTCCACTGTAAGAGTAAAATTCAGGATGAATCACAATATTGATTTTCCAGGGGAGGATCAGTCCCATATAACAAAGGGTGAAATGGAGCAGTGCTGATGGCCACAAAAATGCCCCATTAAATTGTGAGGAGAGTGAAGGTAAAACTACGTCTAACAACCTTTCTAAAACAGGAAATCTAATCCTAGGAGGTTGTTGGATCAAAGTGACTTTTACACTCTGATTCTCCCTTGAAAACACCTCTGTCTGATGGTGCAGAAGAGAAGCTATAACAAAGAACATAAGAGAGAAGGCTTAAGGAAAATCTTTGGCAATAGGAACCTGTAGATACATAATCTCCCTGATATTTTAAGGGGGCCTTCACTCGCTACCTGTGGACGAGAATAAGAAAATACTTTAATTTACAGCTCAAAATAGACAATGATGTCAATATTGCTTTTGATCAATACCATATACTGAGATATCATGTTCTGATAATAAGCCTTTCCTCTGTGATCATAGATAAACTGGATGCTGTTGCAAAGAGTTGTAATTAGACTTTTTTACTTAGTAGGTACACAGTTCAAAACTTGCTAAATACAAAAAGGAATATTATTATGCTAGTATATTGCTGGTATTGGAGCTCTTTCTCCCTGATGACAAAATGAATGAACTTCTATTTTCTGTCCATAAATTTGCTTTTCATATGTCATATACAAATTGAAAACTACTTTTCTGATTATGTACCAATCTATTTAGATGAGCATTTTTATAATGATTTTTTTCCTGTATTATATCTTTGACTGAGCTAGGAATTGCTCTCAAATTACATCTACAAATTTTCTCTAATTTTCTCAAATGCTCTCAAATTTTCCTAGATGTTTTCAAATTTAGTTGAATTTTTTTTAAATGTGAAGTCAATGTAAAAAATATTATTTTTATATTAGTAAAATTTAATGCATTTTACATATAATGTTCTATAATTTGTTGTGAACCATCAAGTCTGAAAGAAGGTAGTATTCTACTACCAGAAATTTTTGTCATTCTTGTAGCACTGTAGAAGTTACATCTGATAGACCATTGCATCTTTTGTCCCTGTGTTCAATCAACCAAAAGGTGCAGTAGAGAAATTGTATCTCTAGGATTTACTGTACTGGAAACCCATTTTACTCCAAATTTGGTGACTTTCTGAACAGTGCTATTGAGGCAGGAGGGTTTGGGAATAGACCCTGGCAGGAAAGTGCAAAAACCTTGTTCTCTGATGATTTTACATCTTCTTATCTGGTGAGCAAGAGCACTTCATGAGCTCAGAAGTGATGTAGCACTTCCTTTCTGTGAAAGGGATAATAATTTCACCTCTTAGAGCAGATATGTCCTATGTTTATGCAATTTAAAGTGTTGTTTTGACTGATTTTTTATCATGTAGCAAGTGGATTTTTTTTCTGTTTGGGTGGTTTCCCTAGAGGAATTATGCATAGATTGATTCTGGTACTCATAGTTAAGGAGTTCTTTACAGCTGATGATGAAATTAATGAAAAATATATTAAAATATAAATATTAACATTATGTACTTGTAGTCTGAATTTTTTTGTAGTCTGAATATTTTTGCCACTGAGTATGAATTAGGATTTAAACTGATATCTTAAAAATATTTCATCTGGTACTTCAATGAAGTCAGCCTCATATTTACTATGCTTTTCTTCATCCCAGCTCTAAAAGCCATTTTACCTTCTTTTTCTTTATTGTCCTCCTAGCCTGAGATTAAGCATAATGTGAGAATTTTCATTTATTTTGAAAATGGCTGTAATTTTACTTTACTGATTTGACAGATACAAGTAACATAATGTCTGTATTTTCTGATAAAACACTTGCATATTTTGGATTTCCTTGTAGGTCTGGTGTTTCTGCTGTTTTTGTAGATAACGCTTGCACTAGTTGGAAGATCAAAGTGTGTTCTTAATTTGTAAATATAGTTATGAATTTTAATGAGTTGTTAAGTCTAACTACGTAAAGTAATGTATAAGAGACAATGTTGATACTTGTTCTGTGTAAATCCCAAGCACAATATGTTCTTCATTACTGCATGAGTTCATGCCAAAAAATTATGAACATTTTTATTATCTCATACTTGTTTGCTCAGCTGTAAGCCTTTTTTAAGGTTCCACTTTAGGATGGACTGTTTCCCTCAAATACTGATTTCTTAATTTTTTTTAAATGATAGTTCTGACTAAAATTAGAACTATTTATAAATTAACAATACTGTACTTGCAACTGTAGTAATAATGTTAACTAATACAAATCCCAAGCAAAATTTCTCTATAAATCACAGCCTACCTTGATCATTTTTGGAAGTTATAATTTCATACTGAGTCTGACTGGGATAGAGTCAAATCATTTCTTAGCAGCTCATTGTGTTTTGTGCTTTCAATTCCTGTCTAAAACACTGTGGATAGTACACCAGTGTTTTTTGACTGTTACTGAACTGTACCTGCACAGTGTCAAGTTTTTCTCTCTCCCTTTCTTCATCTTCATTTCCTCTGCCCAATGCCCCAGGCTGAAGACGGGCAGGAGGCTGCGGGCATCCCAGCCAGGACAGATGTTCCAAATTGACCAATGGAATATTCCATACCATGTGATGCTGTGCTCAGGGATAAATGCTCAGGAAACGAGAGAGGAAAGGAACATGTTACTAATGATGGCATTTATCCTCCCAAACAAATGTAATATGTGGCCCTACTTTTCAGGATATAGATGGACATCTGCTTGCTGATAGGAAATTGTGAATTAATTCCTTTTTTGAATTAATTCATTTTTTTATATTTTGTTTTCACACACAACCTTTGCTTTTTCTATTAAACTGTCCTTATGTTGATCCATTAGTCTTTCATCTTCTTTTTATTTTCTCTCTGTCATGTGAAGAAGGGAGTGAGAAAAAGGCTGGATTAGTGTTGCCTGGGGCCATCACACTACAAATTTGAAAAATAATATCTTCTACTGTACAGCTTTTTAAGAAGTTTTTATTCTCTGTCACATTGCAGTGTATACTGTCAAAGTTACTGCATTTCACCTTTGAACTGGGAGATTTCCATATAGACAACTTAATCTTACCTTTGCTTCCCATCTAATTTAAAGTGCATGTCCCTTGATCCAGGACTGAGAAAAAATATGAACAGTTGTGAACTAGTGTTTGAAATGTGACTCTGTGTTTTGCAATATAATTAATAGAGTGTGTTGATACTGTTCCACAAATAAAATAATAATTAAAAAAAATCATCCAAAAGGGCTTTTTTTTTTTTTTTTTTTGTTCTCTTGTATCTCTAAACACAGGTGTTCCCTAGCCCAGACAGAACTTTAGATAAATTTAACAAGAAAAAGCTGCACTTCTAGGGAGAATTTAGATGCACGGGGAAAGTCTGTTCATCTCATGTAACATTAGCCTAATATGAGTGAAGTATTTCTAGAATGAATGTCTCCTGTAATAGAATATTTCTAATATCTTTATAAGCTGAGCACTTAGCTCACAATGCACAACCTAAATGCTGACATTGTAACATCATAATATAACAAGTGGTATATCATGGGGTTTTTTCAGAACTCTGGTTGGTTGTAAAGACTCAGGCTCTTCCAGAGTCAGCTAAACTATATTCCAGATTGGTAAGAAACGTGAATACCACTTTTTGGCCTGCAATCCCAAACATCACTACTGCAGTAAGAAAGAAAACCCATGTTCTATAAGGTGTTCTAAACTCACAGTATATGTGATCTAATCCAACAGGATTGTATAATAAAGCTGAAGAGTAGACCTGAATAAATACCTAAATGTAATGTCTTGTGACATTTGTTTATGCCTGGATGGTTAAGCATGACTACCATATAACTGAACTGATAATTTCCTTTTAACAGCATCTTGTTTCACTATCTATGTCCTGAACATAGTTTGTCCCTACAGAATATTTATGAAAAAGATACCCTGTTCAAGAAGATCAATCTAAGTCATAAAAGGTTTATTGGGAACAGAGGACTATGTTCAGAATATTAAAGAATAAATATTCAAGTCCTCAATATTTATTAAATACTGAAATAAGATTTTTTTTTTTTTAGTATGAGTTTGTGTCTACTGCTACCTTGGTAATTTATGTAAGAAAGATAAATATATTATGCATTAGATGAAAATTTGTGTGAACTTTCAATAATGAATCAGAAAGAATGGTTATGAAGATGCAAAACTTTTGCCAGCAAAATACTTCTAACCAATAGATTAGAACTTCCTCCTTCTCTGTCCCTGCAGCTGCTAGATTCTTGCCTGCAGCTACAAGTTATTAAATTTTTACGGTCCCTAGACTACTGAGTATTGCAACTTGTCTATATTTAATGCTTTCAGCATGTCGTAACTAAATAATCTGATATACCCTTTGCAATATTTTTCTGTCTTCTAACAATTTACGAATTTCACCAAATCAGTGTTAATTTTAGAACATGATGAAAAATAAGCAGTTTGATGAACCAATTGATCTAAATGTATTGGGGAGCCACCAAGACTCATTCATTACAGTGAAAGGTGATAAAATTAATAGTGTCCCATATATAAATGCTCCCTGTTATCCAAGCGGAGGTTAGTGGCCAAGAAAGTATTTTAACTCTGGTTTTGGTACATAAACATTATATTGTACTATGAAATTTCTGATATAAAAGGTCATCAGCCACAACTTTCTGTTTTTGTAGTTATCGAATCTACTTTGCCTATCTGACCCTTCTAGCCCTGAGTTATCTCTGATCTGATGATAAAGAAAGATGCAGAGCTCAATTCTGAATTCTGTAATTCAGAAGTGAATTATATAATGTACAAGTAAATTCTGAATCTTACCAGGGCAGCAGGATGTACCAAAAGGAACACAGATTTCTCCCCAGAGCTATTTATTTTGGATCCACTTTTCTCTTTGAAACAAGTGCATGTCCTGCTTTGACATTTCATACTTTATAGATATTGAACTATTCAAATGTATTCACATGCAGAGGAGGAATTGATGAACATAGGTTCCAAAGTGCTGTAATGCTTTATTCTTTTTTTTTTTTTCTCTTGGGATTGTGGCCCAACAGGGTTTAGTCTCTCAGATTATCAGGGTTTTTTCCCTAACATAGATAATCTGCTGAAAAAAAATACTAGTTGCTCTACTAATTTCCTTCTTGGAATATATTTTTAAACCTCTCTACCTTTTATCCTATTACAGGACCAGACAATTTTTTTTTATTCATTGTTTAGCTTTTTCTTCTTCAAATACAGGACGTCAAAAACAATAACCGAAGGAATGTAAGTTTTTGCAGGTGGAATGTTACTAAAATGACCAGATAAAACAAAATTGCTTTCCCTTGTTCTTTCTCTACCTAATTCATGACAAGACCTTATTTTGTAAAGCAATGAAAATTGTATAAAGTTGCTATTTTCTGTCTGCAGGAACTACTGTTAGTCAAAAGGCCTACAACATCATTACTCAAGTGAAGTATGATTGTAAGGAAGATTTAACCAGTTTCCCATATTTTGCCTTTGGCAATAAATACGGCATTATATTTAACAGATCTGTGACTTCTCCTCAGCTTTCTACCCAAAAGCTTTGAAGCTATTGTAATACATACAGGAGAAACATGACTTCAATAACATTAGTTTTACTGTGTGGGAAAAGATTCATTATACTTACATCAGAAAAAAAAATAAAACACTTGTTAATTTCTTTAAAACCTGCTTTGCAAGGGAAAATGAAATTGTTAAATGCATTTAACCAGGACAAAGTGATTTACTCAAACATTATTTATTTTAATTTGTCCTTCAATCTCATTTAGTACATGTATTGCCTATGGCTGCAATCAGAGCTGCTTAGCATCCCTTGAACCAGATTAAAGATCAAAATCCTTCTTAGTGCCAGCTTATTGCATAGCAAATACAAACTCAATGCAATCAGGAAGCTTAAAACAAGACTCGGATGTCAGCAAAGCCAGTGGAGATCAAGAAGGAAATGCACAAAACAAGGTGACCCAAAACAGAATATCAAACGCTCTTTTGTATTTTTCAGTTCTGGTTAAAGCCATTAAGTCATTTCTGTATACACAGAATATCCCAAAAAGAGACAGTTGTTTGGAAATTTAAACCTACTTCTATTTTACAATTTCAACAGTTGGATCTGTTTTTACCACTGTTTATACATTACTTTTGCATGCTTTGCACATATATATCAAAACATGCTCAATTCATTTTTACTTTGTGTTTTTGTAATGAAATAGAGGAGCAAGACAATTAGAAATGGCTCAGAATTATGGCATCTTTGACATTCTCTAATGACCAGAAAGTTTCCTGTTCAGCGCTGTGCTACTACTGGTAGTGTCACATTATTTTGTTAGGACTTCATAAGATTAGTTCAAAAATTGTTTTTCTAGATGGCTTTGAGGTTCCCTTGCACAGTTTGTATTGCAGTGTGCTCTTTACTTATTTATTATTTATTAAAACAAACAAAATTAAACAAAACTCCCCCAAATAATCAAAAAACAAACAAAACAAAAAACCCATTAAACCAACAAACAAAAAAAAACCTAGCCAAGCCCAGCCCAAACACCACAAGCTTCTTAAAAATCACAAATGAAGTCTTATCCTGCCATTTGTGAAACTAATAGAAAAAAGAATTCAGCTTTTTCCCCCCATTAATTCATAAGTTCTCAGCCACATTTTTTCCTCAAAACTGAGAATAATCCTGTCCAGAACTTATTCTTTATTCTTTTCTTAAGACAGAGATCACTTTTTTTTTTTTCCCCTTTGGAGAAGAAACCTACTGAGCATACACTTAACTTGCTAGCACTTTATGAGGAAGGAGTTTCTGTCATTACTCAGCATAGTAAGAGCTTCTCTATTGGATGATGTGAACTGAGACAATTTGTGTCATCCATCAAGCAAAGGGATGTGTGCCTATCAAATGAAAAGGAATGTGTTTGGCCAGGTGATTAATGCACATCCTGTCATGCAGGTGTGCAAACAGCTTTGGTTACATGACTTACATACCCAAAGAGTGCCAACACCTGATGAGAGACAGTGGATTTTTAAACAGCTCAAGCACGTCTGAAAACAAAATGAGCGATTTGACTTGTTTAAAAAATGTAAGCATATATCCTTGCTCATTTGGTTTTCTTTAAATGAAATTGAAAAAGGAATGAGCTAGTTCAAGAACAAAGTTATCTCTTGCAAATTAAGCCCTTCCTAAGAATTATATGGTTAAATGCTTGTGTAGCACAAAATTAATGTATTTGAAGCTGAAAGGACATTACCATTCAGTAGTCACTGAAAAATGTTGGCAACTTTTATAAACTTCAGCTTAATGATGGTCTACCTTTGTGTGGATCCAGGTACTGATGTTCAGAACTACAGTCATAAAAAGAAGAGCATTTGTTAGCTACATAGCAGCAAACAGTCTGCATAGCAATGCCATAGCAATAAATCAAATCTCTATAACATGTCTTGATTTCTAAAAATAATTTCTGTCCTTTTGCTATTCCTGTAGAATACTTGAGTTAATAATCTTAGATTGTAGATACTTTTTTTTTTATTTGTTCCTCATCAAAGAATGAGAAAATTTTATTTTTTCCCGTTATCACATAATTGAATTTTCCTCAAAAAACTTTAGGAAGTGGACCTCAATATTTTAATATTAATCCACTGTATTGTAGTGCCTTTTTAACTCAGAGGAGAGTGACTTACAGGAGGCATAAGTCTCAGGTTATAGTGCAGGGCAAACTAAGAGCATAAAGATTATATAGTCTGGATTTTTGAATAATTACTTTTTTTTTTTAATTTGAGATTATGTATAAGGCTGCAATAAAAGTACAGTAACTGTAAATACATATGCATGTGCATACAAACATATATTTACCATGAACAGGAACAAAACCAAACCCAAACCCACTATCAAAAAAATCCCCTCTCAAATACCTAAATTTCACTAATAGAGAAGTTTCAGTTATGTCTATTCTGGCAGGTAAGTCTTCTCTTCTATAACAATCTCTCTCTTGGCAACATTGGTGAAATCCCTTTACATTATCAAAATCCAACTATGTACTGTATACAATGCAGTGCTGTCAAAAATCTTGGTTTAGGAAGAAGGATTCCCAGTCCTGGTGAATAAGTCACAATGAAGAGTAAGATCTCGTTTCTAACTCTGACATTCAAAGCAGTTGACACCCAAAATATTTGCAAGATATGCACTAAAATAGATTTTGTCGCTAACACAAGAATGAAGGAAAACATTTCTAGGAAATAAGATCCAAAGGCTGTGGTAATTTTTGTTCATGTGGAGACTTAAGTCACACATTTGGCTCCATTTGGTTAATTCTCCATGTTTTCTTCTTTTACAGCCACAGAAGGAGGACATGCTTGTGTCAAAGCTTTCCATTAGAGGTTAAAAATTGGCATGGGCTATGTGAGTGGCCAGTCCAGCTTGGCCTTCAGGCTCTGAATCCATATTTTCCCAATAAAGACTGTTTTCTGGCTTTAGATTTTTTCCATTTTCTTTGTAGTATTAAAGAGATTGTTGCTTTTCCAGAGTCCAGAAAATACCCTATCATAAAAATGTTAAAATACATGTTTTCTAAAATAATAACACTGTTTTAAACATAAACTTGAAAAAACACAGGGATGAAATCTTTGCCACCTAAATATCATCAGCAGTGAGTGTCTGGTACTTAGGTCTGAGGCAGAAGCCCTCCTCGAGTGCTTATATGGTTTTCTGGACCATTGGATAAGAGAGTTAAGCCTAAAATATTCATGGATGACAGATTTTATGCTCATGTAGATATCTGCCTCTGAGGACTCTGTTCTGACTCTTGCTTAGGTATTTAGATTGTCTTCTTCACTCAAATATTTCAAGAATTAAGAGGAGCAACACAAGAGGTAAGAGGAAGAATGGTATTAAAAGTAGTGACAACGTTATCATAAGGGTTTGATTACTGGGATAAGAGGGGCTTTCATACAGCAGTTTTATTATATTCTTGTACTACTGTCATTCAAACAATCTGAAATATTTTTTTAAAAAAGTAGTTTTATTCAGTTTTAATCCTGAAAAAGGTGCTTCTGAGGGGGGCTTGTGTTCAGCCACCCACAGGAAAGCAGGGCCCCATCACATTTAATGGTGACTTGGGAAGGCAAACACCATCATTACAAATGTCCCTCCTCCTTCCTTCTTCACCCCACGTTATATACTGAGCATGGTGTCATATGGTATGGAATATCCCTTGGGTGTCCTGTCCTGGATGTGTCCTCTCCCAAACTCCCACAGCCCCAGCCTCCTCACCAGAGGAGCAGTATGAAAAGCAGAAAAGGCCTTGGCTCTGTGCAAGCCCTGCTCAGCAAAAAAAAACATCTCCATGTTATCAAGCCTGTATTCAGTACAAATCCAAAATGCAGCCCCATAACAGCCACTGTGAATAAATTTAACTCTACCCTGGTCAAAACCAGCACACTAATGAAAATGGGATTTTTAATTCATGTTCCTTAAGTAGCAACCATAGTATTGTGGATTTTTTTTTACAAAATATTTTGTTTTTGTAGACCCCTTGAATTAATCCTGTGACGAGGTAACAGCAATGCACATAAATTACTGGAGCAGTCCATACAAAGTAGGAAATAAATCTCTAGTTCATTAAAAGTTTAAGACAAATCACAGATGCATTCCTTATATAGTTCATCAAGAGTTACTGGAGATATATACTCAGTTCTAACTGTGTAAAATACAATGTTTCTGTAGTAGGTCTTAACTGTGTCAAAAGGAAGTTTGACGGCAATAGAACTGAATTTATAAACTGTTTAGCTATGCATTTTTATATACTTTAATCTGTAAGATGAATTTTTTCTTTCATGAAGACACTATTTTAGGTTTCTGAGCTTCCTTTAGGCTTTTCTCTGCTGCTCAGCATCTTACAGAAGATTTATAACAACTTATAGAAGCAAGAATTGTACTAGGAAAGGGAATACAATGTCTTTAAATTTGTAGAAGACAAAAGGTTTTCGTCCTAAAAGAGAAGTTAAAGGAATGGGACTGTTTCATTGTTCTTCTAGGGTTCCTTTATTCGGCATTTGTAGGAAGTGATTTTTTATTTTTAGTTATAGAAATTTTCTGCATTCCTATAATTAGATGATTCACTGTGTAAAATTTAAGGAATATAGATATTATAATAAATGTTTCTTTTTCTTTCTACCAGAACACAAAGAATTTTTAGCATTTTTTAGACTGTCTTTTAAATTTTTGTATGTTCTAAAAGTTCTAGTCACAATGCTTCTCTATACTTTATGAAATTGTTTCTATTACCTGATTTATACTATCCTTCAATATGAAATCATTAACGTTTCTAAAATGTTCAACGTGACAGGCTTTTTTCTTGTCTAGAGCATAGCAGAAATACAGATGGCAAGATTTTCCATGGACTCAAACACACACAGAAATTCTTTCAGCAAAACTCGGATGTCTGAACAAGGTCAGTGCTGTTGCTTTCTTAGAAAGGTTGTCTGTTTAACTTTTACATCAAATGCAAATTACCCATCCTTTTATTCGTTCAGAATGCAATGACTTTACCATTATAATTGCTTCAAGCTAACAGATTTTGCAATCAGTGTGAATGTCTTTACCTAAGAGCCTATAAGTGGCTTACTGAGTAAAAGCTAATTTAAAGACTTTGTAAGTGTCCAATGAACGCAAAGTTTCAAAGCAAAAGACAAAGTTAGTTGGATAAGAACAGTGGGATTTTTGCATCCCACTGACCTATTTTTGCCGTGAAGCAATTTGAATAAGTTCATAAATCTAGTCCTATTTTTTGCCACCATTGTGAAAGAATTTTGATTAAAGAGCTTTACTAAGAATGGTTTTGGATTAAAGTATGATTGCCCTTATTAAGATTCTTTTTAATACTTGATTTTCACAAGTGATGTGGAGAAAATTTTAATTTTAATGCCATTACTTGGAAAAGATTTTCAGAATGGAGAAATAAGTTATTATAACAGAAACTTACCAGTCCCACAGGGTACTATAACAGTATAGAGTTGGGACTTTATTGGAAAAAGTCATTAATTGCTAGGGAAGGATATTAAAACCTCAGTTATGAACATGAGACCAGCTGTGATCACACAAGGTAAAAAGGAGATGGTAGACTAGCCTGTGGCAGAAAGTCCTTTGTTCTTATATTTAAACTCTCTTAAAACATAGCCCATTACTTCAGTAAATTGAATAAATCTTGTCAGAGGATGTGAACTGTCTTTAGAAATAACTTCACTGAACTGGGCTTCATTGTACAGACTACCGTCATCTAGTAATCATAGCTTATCAGACTAACAGGCAGCTGTTGTGTATGCAGATGAGGTTCTGTTGTTTAAATTAAACAGAACTACGGATTTCAAGCTCCAGTGAAGAAAGATGGATGTGGTTTGTAAAGAAATGTCATGAAGCAAGCGTTCTTTTTCTTAATTCAAAAAGTTGAAACAGTGTCCTTCAAACTCTAACCAAGATTTCTAAAGACCTCGAGATCTCTGTTTACAATTTTATGATTTATCTGGGAAGAGGTAGACAGTGGAATCTCTTGAACTAGAGATACAGCTTTTTAAATGCTGATTTTGCTGCTACTTCACCTCTTACCTTGTAGCCATGACAAAGATTTTGAGTTTAAAAATCCTGAGAAGTAGACATGTAGACATAAGAAAATCCTGCATTTAAATTAAAATATGTGTTCTCAAAGGTATTTAGTCTCTATAAGAAGTCAAAGAAAAAAGAATCTACACCTTCCTTGAGTATATTATTCCAATGATTAATCACCTTCACAGCATGAGAAGGCCATACATAAAATCCTGTTTCCAGCTTTGGGCCCCTCACATCAAGGGATTGTGGGGCTGGAGCAAGTCCAGAGAAGAGCAATGGAGCTGGGGAAGGGTCTGGAGCACAGGTTTGGTGGGGAGCAGCTGAGGGAGCTGGGGGTGTTTAACCAGGACAAAAGGTGGCTCAGGGGAGACTTTATTGGTCTCTGCAGCTGCCTGAAAGGAGCTTGTAGCGAGGTGGGGCTGGTCCCTTCTCCCAGGTGACAAGTGACAGGACAAGAGGAAATGGTGCCAAGATATGCTGTGGGAGGTTCAGATTGGGCATCAAGAATGCATTAGATTACAGAATGTTCAGGGAGGTGCTGGTGGTCTTTTTCAACCTTAATGTTTCCATGATTATCCTCTGTTATTTATAGACAACATATTTTCAGTACTTTGAGTTTTATGTATTTTTAAAGCGTGAAAATAAACTTTACATATAAATAACGTATGATATGATACAGATGTGAAAAACCTACAAAATAGAAAATGCAATAATCAAGAAAACAGGTTAAGAAGACTATCATTTTCCTGTTTCTCATTTGAATATATAGATATTTTGAAGTCCTTACCCAAGCAAAAATTCCGATGCACATTTTATCTGATAAAAGCCCAAAGTAGAAAGAGAAGCATTAATATTGTGGTGAAAAGCATGCCAATGGGATATCTCAGATAAGTTCAATATAGTCTGTATCACCTTGGTTGTGGATAACAGGAGAAAGCTCATTACAGGGTAGATTTTTTGTGATGATAAGGGAAAATGCTTACTTAGCAGATGCATCAAAACGAAAAGACTGCTTAACCCTGTACTACAGAAACAATGAAAGATGTTTTTGCACTCTTTGTTACTCTAGAATTTATGATAAACTATGCTGAGGACTGAAAACCAGGAATTTTTTTTTAGTGTTGTGTGCTACAACTGGATTTTAGAAATTATTAGTAAAATGTATGCCTATGCATTTCTATATAAAGCCTCAAAATGGTAAGAAAATTTAACCCTGAGTCATTACACAATAATTTTAGAATAATTTCCTTATATTAAAATGAATAATCAAAGGTGTAATCAAGACATTCAGTATTTTTAATTTTAGAGTAATCACCTTCTCCTAGTACCACGAGAAAAATAGAATTCTCCCAAAATATTCCCCAATACAAATTCTTAATTATATGTCCAGGAGAACCCTGATGTATCTTTCTAGAGGACTTTTTCCTAGAACATATTTAATTTTCTTGAAGCTCTTCTGCAAGCTTTTGGTTTTTATTTAGCTAGATTAGAAACCAAAGTAAGTTCACTTCAATTTCTCCAACATTTTTTAATTACCAAGTTTAAAATAAAAATGCATGTAAACATTTAAATTTAAATGGAACATTTTCAATCTAAGCAGAAATTAAATCCTTGCATAATCTTTATTCGCCTATCTTAGAAAAATCCTAAACAGTATCTAAAAATGGCTTCACGACTGAAATGAAACAACCGGTTAATACCAAGAGGTTAAGTAATTTTGTTGCCCACTTAATGATTTCTTTTTGAATTATGAAAAAAGTCTCAAAACTATGCTTGGTCAATTTAGTGCAAAGCTTAATTTCACAATCACATGGAGAATGGTGCTTAGCTTCCTTACAAAATTAAGATACTTTAAAATACATTAATGTGTTATACATTTGTGTGTTTTATGCAAGGCTATATACATGTGTATGTTGGCATCGGCACACTGCCTGCACACAGAATGACTTCCTAACCTACTGGAGATTTGTGGTTCTCAGTTTTAAAAAAAAAGCAAAGTGAAATTAGAAGGCCAGGCTACCACTCTCTTCCTCATTGTTTGAAGGTGGCTTAGTGACCTTTTTTCCAGTTGAACACAATTTCCTTGATCTTTGCCATGGCTGTTGCATTAATGACCTCTGATTGGTACACTGGCAAGGTATTTTTGCAACATGGTCTTCAACTCCTTGTCAGCTTATTTACTGTGGCAGTAAAGGAAGTTTTTGTTCCCCTGAATGAGGAACCAGAAATGATCTTCACAGCTGTCCTGTGACGCAAGTCACAGCTGGACTACTAGTAAGTACAATTTATGAAAATTGTCAATATAAAGTGTACTGCTAATTTTAACCTTGGTAATACTGGTCTTTTCATTACTTAAAAGAGAAGAATGTTGGAAGAATTCAGAACTATAAATACAAAGATGTCAACTGGTTTATTATACCTTATGTGCTTGTTACATTTGTCACAAGGTAAGAAAGAATATTTAGCACAGTTTTGTTTGAATCCCTGTTTCTCATTACTTTAGCTAACATCTAGTAAGAAAAAAGCCAAATCTTAACGATCCAACAGTGCTCTCTGGTGGTGTGAAAACAAAGGCATTTTATTCTCTGCAAAAAAAATTACATGCGTCCAGTACACAAGTCCTTGAAGACAGATAAGTGACAGGAAGTCTCAACATGTTCCCTTGTGATAAGAAAAATAGAGCAATAAACAACTTTAAAACCACCAAGGCATGAAATGTGAAACCTGGCTTAGTAAAGTAATATAAATAAAAATATTAAAAATAATATTTCTTGTCCAGCAGATGTTTTAGACCCTTAATGTTCACAAGAAACATATTCCTTCAACATGCAATGCTTATCCAAACAGTAAGAGAAATATGCTGCATATTAGTATATTTTATCATTAAATAATTTTGAATGTTAAGAAACACTTTTTGGTTTAAATTTTATTCTCTTTAATGGGGAAAGGGAGAAAAAAAAAAGAAAAATATGTAAGTAAAGAAAATAGATGGAGAGGTGGAAGAACAAGTATAAACCAGAGTTATTAGGCTCTCAAGTTCAAAACAGTTTCCTTTGCTGTTTAAACACAAAGATTCTGTCTTGGATCTTCATTATATTTTTACAAACATAAGTAGATTTTATTCATGCCAACTAAAAATTTTTAGGTCTTTCTATATTGCATTCCTTCAATTTTCATTTGCTATTTTGTTTGGGGGTTTTTTTGTGTTATTTTTTTTTTTTTTTTTTTAGCCTTGAAGACTGGGGACTTAACTTAATGTAGCAAGATATTAAGAAGTAAAGGAAAAGACTGCAAAAGTAGTTTTATGGAATGTAGCCAAAACCCCTGATCAAAAAAATATTTACAGTACAGAAAAATTTATGATAAGTTTTGCTGAGATTTAAGTTCAAAACATACTTCCAGTGTTTTCTGAGATCACCATTATTCTGAAATTATTCCATATTGTTTGAAACAAATATGCTTACTCCCGTACTGTACAGTGGAGACATTAATGTTCATATTACTGAAGTGTTAAAATACAAGGAGAAGCTGTTGGCCAGATAAAGAGAACAGAACTGGTTATGTTGTTTATAAGATTAATGCCTTCTGCATGTATCAAAATAGAGCTTGAGAGTTTCTAAAGCTACAGGAGGAAGAGAAGTGAGTGCAAAGAACTTTCTCTGCAAGGAACAGAGAAGAATGAATCCATATTGGGCTAAGGATCTCAAGCAAAGCACCAATGTACTAATATGGAATAGATAAACACTTATCGTGAATCTGGTTTTAATGTACAGAAAAAAAAAGTGTATTTCTAAAAGCAAGCACAAATTAATAAATTGAACATTTTTCCTACAGTATTTGCTATCAAAAAAGAATTCAAGGCACTTTTTTGTTTCCATGAACTAAAGACTGTGCCATAGAACCCCCCAAAAAACCAAACCCAACTTTTGAAAAGTGCTAGAAAATGGATAAGAATTATTGAAATTAAGTTTTTTTGAAATACGTATTTAAGTTGATTAGTCAGACACTAGTAATGTCTCCTCATACCAAAATTTTTCATTTATTTCAGAGTACTAACTTCTGAGTTTGGTGGGAAGTAGATGAATGAAATCTTGGAAAAGAAGAGTAGGATTGCACTGTCATAGACCCAAAAATTATTTTGACTACATGCATAGTTCTTCATTCATTTTTGCTGTGAAAATATGATTTCCATAAAAGGCATAGGATGAATTCCACATTTATATTTCTATTTCAATGCGAGGTGACAAGGTGGGGACCTGACTATATATAGTTTTCTACTGCCATATGGGCTTGTCCAAAGATAACTTGTCTGTTTTGTTCTTTCTTGCCATCCAGAGAAGTGAAAATCCCATTTTTGTCAGCCCTGATCAGGAGCTTTTGGGTATCTTCAAGCACATCATTTTCTCTGGTACTTTTTTTTAGCCAACTGACTCAAGTCTTATTATTATACAGATAGTGACTTTAAGATGTTATTGTGGGTTGTAGGGAAAAAAGAAAAAACCCTAGGGAAGTTTTTTTGAAAGTTGAATTCATCTTACATTTTGTGGCACAACATAACCTACTGCGTCTCTGAAAAGGTAGAGGGAGGAAGAGCTATCCAAAACATTTCATGAGGATGATGAAATAGTATTGTTGTGTTTAGTTATATGGAATATTACCTGATCAGAATCAAATTCAACTTAATGACTAAATTAAGTACCAAAGTTTCCGGTAAAAAACATGCAAGCGCCTTTTGTCAGAACTACCTATATATCTGCAAAAAGGCATTCATTAGTCGTTAATGTGATGGTTGAGTGGGGTTGATGACAGTCACAGTCATGAACTAGTCTGTGAAAAGCAAAGGATTTAGAAAAGGGAACTGTTGGAATACTTAGGACTGTCTTACTCATGTGTGCCTCTTATTTAGAGTTGTATTTTCAGTGTTTTAAGGTAATATCCCTCCTAAAATTCTGCTATATCAGTGAGGAAATAATGTGAAGAGGTAAATTCTGCCTCAGAAAAACATCAGGGAATATTTAATTTTGATTTTTTTTTTTCTTTTTGTTTTTTTCATTTGATAGTATTTTTGGTGGGAGGTAGTAGAAAATCCGGTGATATATAGAAAAAGAACCTAAAAGGGAGCAGAAATGGGGGGGACAACTTAGGAATGAGTGTTCTGAAACTAGTATTTTTCATACATGTTAATAATAGAGAGTATAAAGTGCCAGTGGAAAAGTAAAGGTGCTGTGGAGATTCTGAATTGCACAGGATCAATGTAAAGGAAATACTTATGATACAAGATTTATAAAATACTGTAATAATCTTGAAAATAATGTATCATTCCTCCCTCATCCCCTGATGAAATAAAATTATTAATTTACAATCAATCAGCCTAAGGCCAAGTAAGGAATGTTTCATTTACATTAGAAGGTTTAGGAAAAAGATCAACACAAGAGATAAAGAAAATACAGGAGAGGGGAGGTAAAAACAAGGAAGTGAATCATTATTTGTGATATGTATATCACTGAAACTTAGTTCCTACTGCAGAGAAAAAACTGGGAAACAAAGATATAAATAAATAAAAACAAGAGATTGTCAATGTTGAAGAAATAGTGTGAAGCTCAAAGCTTTTTTTCCTTAAAGGTAATTTCCCTAAAGAAGGGAAATTTATAGATTGCCAATATTCTGTTTATAATTTTCTACTTTTCCAAGTTTGTTTTGTGCTATATAACCAATAACTGAATTTCTGATATTAAAAAAAAAAAAAAAAAATCTAGATTTTCAGCTGAGTCACATTAAAATTCAAAACAAGATAAACCTACAGGTTTTGGGCCATCATCTTTTCCTTAAGTATTAAATAGAATTAAACCAGTTTATGAAGGTTACCTTTTCAGGCAGCCTGTGTCTTATGACAAATCTATGTGATTCAGTTTCTGTATTTGGGAGCTGATGTAACAATGTGGATCCCCAGATAGACTTTTATCAGGTGTGAGATTAGGAGGCACACAAACTGCAGGTGTTAATACTTTCCAAGGTAACAAAAGGCTGCAAAAGATTTGATTTGTATTTGAAAACTATTGACAGATTGAGCATTTTCTCTTTGGAAAACCGACAATGGTTGCCAGTACATAAAAAAAAAAAAAAAAAAAAAAATTTCCTAATGTACTGTTGTATGATTGTATAGCATGATAGGAAAGAAATATTTCAACAGATCCCAAATTACTATACAGACATTGTTAATTTGACTATATTTGACCTTTAGGTGATGGTGAAAATACCTGTAGTAATGTGCATGTAATGAACAGTAAGTTCTTTTAAAAATCATTATTTTATTTTTATTAATATCAATGGTCAAGGTTTATTCAGGGGTCACTTCTTCCAAACTCAGGAGCAATACATCCCAAAAAGGAGGCAGTCAGTGAAATCACCAGGAGGATTTCATGGATGAGCAAGGAGCTCATCTGTCCAGATTGTATCCTTCTCTTCCCAATTTGACACCATCCACAAATTTGGTGTGTATTCAGTCTCAACATTAAGATTGGTCATGAAGGTATTTAATGGTGTTGGAGACATTGCTGACCCCAGGGATCCACTTGTCTGATCCTGAGTCACTAACAACCACCCACTTTGAGTTCAGCAGTTTAGTCACTTTTCACCAATTTTGCTATTCCTCTGTCCAGTTCATATCTTAGCAGCTCATTAGAAGGGAAATGATGTGAGAGACCAGAACAAATGTCTTACTAAAATCAAGGCAGATCATTTCCCCAGCTCTCCCCTCATCCACACAGACAGTTGTTCTACCATGCAATTATGTAGAGATCAAAAAATATTTATTTTAATCAGGTATTAGTATCATGAATTTTAATCATTCAATGATGATCTGAATTATCTGACTTAATTACCTGATTATGCTATGTTTAAGTATTTCTATGACCTTTTCATATCCAATTTTCCTATCTAAAATTAATTAAATACTTCTGTCATGAGTAACCTTTCACAATGTGAGATCACTTTCTTTATACAATTTGTCTAGTTAATTTAAAACTGAGATTTTAAATTTAGATTGCAGAATACTTGTTAATAAAGCTGCATTGTTTGGTGGGTTTTTTTTGTTTTGTTTTTTTTTTTTTTTTTTTTTTTTTTTTTAACTAGCACATCCTA
>CM019237.1:15508264-15588630 GCA_009741485.1 Malurus cyaneus samueli
ACAAAC
This sequence comes from Malurus cyaneus samueli, assembly GCA_009741485.1. Taxonomy (NCBI): domain Eukaryota; kingdom Metazoa; phylum Chordata; class Aves; order Passeriformes; family Maluridae; genus Malurus; species Malurus cyaneus. Next base: position 15,508,271 of record CM019237.1, read on the forward strand.
ATGTGATTCAGTTTCTTATTGGGAGCTATGAACAATGTGGACCCAATAGACTTTTATCAGGTGTGAGATTGGAGACACAAACTGCAGTGTTAATACTTTCCAAGTATACAAAAGGCTGCAAAAGATTTGATTTGTATTTGAAAACTATTGACAGATTGAGCATTTTCTCTTTGGAAACCGACAATGGTTCCAGTACATAAAAAAAAAAAAAAAAAAAAATTTCCTAATGTACTGTTGTATGATTGTATAGCATGATAGGAAAGAAAATATTTCAACAGATCCCAAATTACTATACAGACATTGTTAATTTGACTATATTTGACCTTTAGGTGATGGTGAAAATACCTGTAGTAATGTGCATGTAATGAACAGTAAGTTTCTTTTTAAAAATCATTATTTTATTTTTATTAATATCAATGGTCAAGGTTTATTCAGGGGTCACTTCTTCCAAACTCAGGAGCAATACATCCCAAAAAGGAGGCAGTCAGTGAAATCACCAGGAGGATTTCATGGATGAGCAAGGAGCTCATCTGTCCAGATTGTATCCTTCTCTTCCCAATTTGACACCATCCACAAATTTGGTGTGTATTCAGTCTCAACATTAAGATTGGTCATGAAGGTATTTAATGGTGTTGGAGACATTGCTGACCCCAGGAACTCCACTTGTCTGATCCTGAGTCACTAACAACCACCACACTTTGAGTTCAGCAGTTTAGTCACTTTTCCACCAATTTTGCTATTCCTCTGTCCAGTTCATATCTTAGCAGCTCATTAGAAGGGAAATGATGTGAGAGACCAGAACAAATGTCTTACTAAAATCAAGGCAGATCATTTCCCCAGCTCTCCCCTCATCCACACAGACAGTTGTTCTACCATGCAATTATGTAGAGATCAAAAAATATTTATTTTAATCAGGTATTAGTATCATGAATTTTAATCATTCAATGATGATCTGATATACTGACTAATTACCTGATTATGCTATGTTTAAGTATTTCTATGACTTTCATATCCAATTTTCATATCTAAAATTAATTAAATACTTCTGTCATGAGGTAACCTTTCACAATGTGAGATCACTTTCTTTATACAATTTGTCTAGTAATTTAAAATGAGATTTTAAATTTATTGCAGAATACTTGTTAATAAAATGCATTGTTTGGTGGGTTTTTTGTTTGGTTTTTTTTTTTTTTTTTTTTTTTTTAACTAGCATCCTAAATGCTGAATATAAAGTTAAGGTTTATCATACATTGAAACTTATATACCTTTTTATGTCAGATACATTTGTTCTGATGTTTCCATTCATGAAGGATGGATTGACTATTTAGTTAAAATATTTTATTTAAACAGTAATTTTTTTTCAAAACTTGCATAGATGTGCACTAGGAATTACACATATAAGAGCTAGCCTTGCATGTTGAACTTCACATATTGAGTTTAATTTGCAACTACCAATTCTTTTCACATCAGTATTTTTCCCTTTGTTTCTGTTGAATATTTTCTTGCTGAAAGATCTTGTTTCAGTTACAGAGGAAACAGTGAAATAATTTGTAGTGAAAATAAAATTCTATTGAAATTTTAGTGAAAATGACAGAGTTAGGAATAGCATGAACTAAGAAGCATCACTAAAATTCCTCATGGCTTCTCTTTTAGTCTTTAAGCTAACATGTTACTTAGGCAAGTGTTTAACTTTCACTCAATGCTTAAGTAAAAATACACAAAATGTTAAAGATATCAAGGATCTTCTCTCTTTCAAAATCCTGTCCTGAATTTGTAGTCATTTTGTTATGGTTGGTAAAATACAAAGTGGATGGAAGTGTGTATTTTGTCACAGGCACATATTTACTTTTCCAGTTGAGCAGGATTAAGAAGCTTGTCACAAAATTTTCTCTCCCAAATGATCTCTTCAGAAAGGTGTGTTAAGCGATGTGTTAAGGATATCCTAATACTCTATATTATTTCATCTCAACTAAATATGATCTACAAATTTGCAAGGAATTTTTATATACTTCTACAGGAATTAAATATTAAATTGTAATTTAAAAATATCTTTTTTATAATAATTTGCCAAAGACTTTCCTGAAGTCTGAATCTGGTAGGGTTAGGTTTGTTAGGCCTATATCATAAATATAATTGTTTACTGCGATCTCTGGGAAATGATAGTAACCTCTGGGTTGAATTCTGAAAGCAAGTTTCGTATTTTGATTAATATTATGAGGCTGGGATGTTTTAGTCCTTATAAGCTATATGCTCCCCATATCTTGGTTTCTACAGCTCTATTTCTTTCAATGGTAAAGAAAAACTGCTTTGAGCAAACCTTTTATTTATCTAGTCATTACTATGTTATATTTCTTCAAGGAATTCTGCTTATGTGTGTGAGACACCTCTTTCTTATGGAATCACTTCATTTTTTTCCGAACTCTTGGAGAATGTTAAATTTAATTTTAAATGCTAAGTTTGTATTATGGTGTGCTTTTAGTCATAAAGCTCAACATTTAAAGTCAAAATGTACATCATTAATTGAAAAGTTTACTGAAAAGTAAACTAGTACTGAATTTAAAGAACCTTTTTGTTCAATTGAAATGATCATATGGTATCTTAAAAAAGATCCAACATATTACCTCTCATCTGTCAGTGGACAGCAAGATTCATCAATCAATAAAAATCAGGGAAAGTATATGGTGTTTTTTTCCAAGAAATCTCCTCTAACATTCATTCAGCTCTGATTCAGAGATTTCTTATTATATTCTTCTGATTTAACATGTCATGTCTAACGAAAATAAAAAGATTCTTATGCATTATATTGTAAATAATGGAAGAATTCTTTCATTTCTTGTGTTGAGATTCACAAATATTTCAAACAATGTAGTGTTTCTGAGGCACTCCAAAAATTTCTGAGGGCTGCTTGCCAGCATTTATTCTTAGAAGTAGTTTGAATGGATTCCAGATTTCTCATTCTCCTAAAGAGTACTACAGACTCTGTGTGGACATCAAAGACATCTGTGAAAAACTGATAATAAACACCCATCTTTTATGTAGTGTAATTACTGAAAAGGATCATTATATTTTCAGGCTGTCTTCTGATGACAGGCACATATTTTTGTTTCACCCTGTGAACTTGAATTGAAACAAAAAAAAAAACCAAAAACAACCAAAAAAAAAAAAAAAAAAAAAAAAAAACCCAAAAAACCACCAAAACAAACAAACAAAAAAAAACCCATAAATGATTGAAATAGATCATTACTTCAAGGCAGTTTAAATTCTCTCATTAGCTTAGACATACATAGTTCATAGAGGGCTGGCTTTGAGGATATTTCCATTCCTTTATGATGCCTTTTAGGAATCAGCAGTGTAAGGCAGCATTTAGCATCAGCCAATTATTCAAAAGTAGATTTTAAACTGATTGTTGATGGGAAGACTCTGCTGGCCATTCTGGAGAAATTGTTGCCTTGTCTGAAGTTTTGCCTCAAATGAAGAGAACTCTCTGGGAATTCTGGGAACTCCTTATCTTGTCTTTCCTTTCCTCATCTGAGAAAGGGACATGTCATACCTTAAAGACAAGGGCAGAATGAAGGCTGTATTAGCACAATTTTCTATCGTAAATAACAGATAGATGTAAGAAAACAAAACTCTTTAAATGAAGCTCTTGAATCAGTAGAAGGAAGGGAAAATAAATGCATAAATCACTGCATGGCATGCTTCTTCTCGTTCTTTCTGGTTTTGATTGGTTGGTTGGTTTTGCTGGGTTTTTTTGTTTGTTTGTGGGGTCTTTGTTTTGTTTTTTTTTTTTTTTTTGGTTTTTGTTTGTTTTTTTATATTAATATGAAGAGCCATAAAGAAGGCCTGGTTATGAAGGAAAAATACTAAAAAAAAAGTTTGCTGAAATACTGATAGTGAAGATGCCTGCCAGACTGGAACTGTTAGCCTGGGAACTAGACTTAGGAACCAGAAGCATCCTTTATATGCACAGCTGGTACCTCTCAAGTACAGTTGACTACTCAGAAACATCCTAGATACAGACTGAGAAACCACCAATAAGCCAAAAACCAGAGAATTGTGACAGTGGCTTATAATCTGAACAGGTGAGAAATAGTTGGTGAAAAGGGGAAAACATCATGAGAAAGCAAGAACCAGTAACTCCCATTGGCTGTCCTAACAGCAAGAACAGAACAGTCTGGAAAAACTAAAAGTTGATCACATGGAACAGAAAATACCATCATCTATTGGGCTCTAAGTGAAAAAATACAAATTGTCAGCATCTATCGGGTGCTTGAGGTGGTAGTGTCTTATGACCTCTTATGTCTCCACAATGAAATAATGGTTTCTTTCTCATCAAAAGTAGAGCTTCTTCTTCTGAGAACTCCCTGTGCTGCATACACATTCCCCTTCCATTAAAAGTTTGTGTGAACATGTGGTGAGATCTTGAGCCCTCAGTGGGGGCACCTAGCTGACCCCAAACTTATGATGTGGATTGGCTCCTTCTGGGACTTCCCCTGGTTGGTTCAATTAGTTCTCCCACTTCTGGGACTGTGTTCCTGGGTTTGGCCCCCTTCTGAAATATGTTTAATGCACTTTGCTATTGCATATATTCATATATTCATGTAAGCAAACTATCATATTTGCTGTTATATTATTGGCAAGTCTCTTTACTGCTGGTAAGTTTGTAGCAACCTGTAATTTTGTAAATTGTTGCTGCAATTATCTGTTCCTATTATTAATTGCTGCAATACTGTTGATTGTTGCTATTATTGATTACTGCCACACTATATATTGCTGATAGTAAAATAGCTGAATATATGCATACATATTTGCTTTATAAATAATAATTTTCCAGTTTTTTTTTAGTTTGTTTGTTTTTTTGGTTTTTGGTTTTGGTTTTTGGTTTTTTTTTTTGTTTTTTTTGTTTTTTTTTTGTTTTTTGTTTTTTTTTTTTTTTTCTGATAATGTTAATCAAGTAGTAAATAGGAGAATAAAACATCTGTGTGTTTGGGTGTTCTGGATTCCTATGAACACATAGTTGTAACCCTTATCACTAGCAGGCTGGGTAACCCTTTAGGTTATGCCACATGTAAATAAACTATTTCTAAATCTAGAAAATAGAAGAACAAGAAACAAAGTTTATTATTGATTTTTGCCTGGCTTGAATTCTGTCAGAAAAAGAAATACAGCTTTAGAGACATATGTGGATTCTCATGGATATATCCTTGAGTGGAGATTTATTTTTTTATTGAGATTCATTAACACCTTGTGCTGGTTTGGTTGAGGTAGAGTTAATTTTATTCACAATGGCTGGTATGAGGCTTTGTTTTGATTTTGTACTGAATACAAGATTGATAATACAGTGATGCTTTTGCCATTGCTGAACAGGGCTTACACAGAGACAAGACCTTTTCTGCTTTTTGTGCTGCCACACCCAAGTAATAGTTTGGAATGATGATGTTTGTCTTCTCGATCATCATTACCATGATGGTGCCCTGTTCTCCTGCAGATGGCTGAATACCTGCCTGCCTATAGGAAACAGTGAATTAATACTTTTGTTTTGCCTTGCTTTGTGCACACCTTTTGTTTTCCCTATTAAACTATCTTTATTTAGACCCATGAATTTCCCAGCTTTTCTCTGTTTCTCCTACAGGTCCCACTGTTGGGAGAGGGAACAAGTTGCTGCATGGAGCTTGGTTGCTAGCTGAGGTTAAACCATGAAGATCTTTTTGGCATCCAGTTTGGGACTCAAAGCGTTTGAGATAAAGACAGATCTTACTGGGATGCACTAGTTTGAATTTGGATGTACTAGATCTGAATATTTGTTAGTGCTGCTCAGCTAGTTATCAGCAGACTTCTTTGCTTGCCATGGGGCTCACTTTCCTGGCTGTGTATTAGAGTCTGCTGCTTGTTAGTGGCTGCTTTTTGCTTCCATTTCTTGTTGGAGTGCTGTAGAGCTTATCACCTTACTGATTTGTGCCCGAGAACATTTTGATAACAGCCACTGGCCATGTGCCTGGGCTGGCAGGGGGCCAGGGGATTGCTGCTCTTTTTGTGCTGCTGCACGGGACAAGCACAAACTTCAGAACTGGAGTGAAAGGGAAGGAACTTCAGAGCTGGAGTCGAGGGACTGTGACATATGAAGGATTCCCATGCAGGAGCAGGTGGGTGCCTGAAGAGGGATGTGACCCTGTGAGATTCCTGTGGCAGAGGAGGTTTGCTGGCAAGATTTGTGACCTCACAGGGCACCCACACTGGAGAGGTTTGTGAAGAGCTGAAGCCCATGAGAAGGACCCATTTTGGACAAGTTCAAGGGGGAATATCTTCCATGGGAAAACCCCACACTGGAGCAGAGAAAGCAAAGATTGGCTTGCAGCCTGTGATGCAAACCAGGGTGATGCAGCTTGGCTCCTGCAGCTCAAGGAGGACTCTGATATGGTCTGTATTAATGGTGGACTGTACCAGGAACCCCTTGTAGCAGGGGAGGAATTCACTGCAACATTAAACCCTAAAACCGGGACCAAAAGGACCAACAGTCCAAGGAGACTTCAAAGGATTTGAACAGGAACTACCTGTTCAAAATTCGGAGAAGCCCTACAAGAAGCAGTTTGAGTGCAGCAGCAACCTGACCTGAGGTGGCTTCAGTGCTCAGTCACTCCACATCACCCATCACCTCTCCTGCCCCAAGCATCCACCATAAGAGATGGAGCCCAAAATTGTGGACTAAACTAATACTCAACAATGTCTGGGTATTATATTAAAGAAGAGGAGTGGTGGGTAATGATGTACTGAATATTGTGGGACATGAGCATGATGTAAATGGTATGGAAAAAGTGGTGGAATGTGCTGGTTTTGGCTGGGGTAGAGTTAACTTTCTTCTCAGTGACTAGTATGAGGCTGTGTTTTGGATTTGCACTGAACACAGGGTTGATAATTGAGAGATGTTTTTGTTCTTACTGAGCAGGACTTACACAGAGCCAAGGTCTTTTCTGCCTTTTGTACCACACTGGAGAGGGAGTTGGGAATGCATGGGAGGCTGGGAGTAGACACAACTGGGACAGATGATCCCAACTGACCAAAGGGATATTTCAGACCATATGGCATCATGCTCAGGACATAAAGGGGGAGGAAGAACTCCACTGAACAAACATGTATAATTGTACATGGCATTGAAATATGAGAGCAGTACAGGTCTCTTAGTCAATTTAACTAACAATATTAAATAATCCTAATAAATCTAAATTTTAATAGAAATTAGTTCTAGTGATCACTCACTAAACTGAGTCAAAATATGTTTAGTAGGCTTAGAACATAGCACTAAAGTGAATTAATATCAAAAGCTGAAGCAAGGAAGAAGTGTATTTCTCACACCTGAAGATATTTGACAGACAAGACTGTGAATGATCCCAGTGCAAAGCTTGTGGTTATGGCAGAAAAACTGCTCAATAAAATAAGGAACCAAATAAAATTCCTGTCCTCACATTGTCTCATTCTTTAGAGGTTATGTGCATGAATTGCACCGAGAAGAGTGCAGAAGCTCTGGGAACACATTTGTGCTGAGATGGATGCTGTCAGTCAAGTGTATGCCACTGATAATGAAAAAGAGAAATTACTGTTTGGGAATGATTTGTTATTGAAGTTCTGTCCACTTCTCAGCTTAATCCATAAAACCATTTGACTCTAGTGAAGGAACAATATCCCATGTAGTAGGCTGATAAGAGAGAGAAAGTAGAAAATACTGTTATTTGCTGTCATGGGAAGATCAGCAGCCCCTGCTCTCTTTTTTTGCACTGTAACTGCTGAGAGAGGCCCTATCTCTGGCTATCATGTCTGTCATTTAACATGGAACTATCATTTCCTAACTCACCACTTACATCCCTACTTAGGAGCTCAACTCTCTGTAGAAAAGAAATTCATTAACAATGTGTATTGACTGGGTTTATGTGGCAAGGTTTTGGTAGTGAGGGGTATATGTGTGTGTGTGAAGGGGGAACATGCAGAGATGGCTGCTATGAGAAGACACCAGACATGTCCTTGTGTCACACACAGCCAGGTCCAACACCAGACATGTCCTTGTGTCACACACAGCCAGGTCCAACACCAGACATGTCCTTGTGTCACACACAGCCAGCTCCAGGCAGCTCCAAATGGACCTGCCCCTCACAAAATGCAGTCCATTAGTGATGTTTGTAGTGCCTCTGCGATGATTTCATTTAAGGAAAAAAGCCAAAAAAACTGCAATAGCAATAGCAATAACAATTGTGAGGGAGGCCTGTTAATGTGAGAAAAACAGCCTTGCAGACACCAAGGGCAGTGGAGAAGGAGGGAAAGGAGGGAATCCACATGTCAGAGCAGAAATTCCCCCCCCAAGTCTACATGGAATACCGTGGTGACACAGGTTGACCCTTGCAGCCCATGGGGGACCACACTGGAACAGATACTCACCTCCGCATGCTGAACTTTCTGAAGAAATCATGTTCTTATCAACAGAAAATGTTTATTTAACCTACAGCAATTAACTAATTAACAAGATCAAAAGTTTCTCAATAATGTGCTGTTGACACTGCAACACATTACAGACACTACCAGGACAGTAATTCTGACTGTTTGAACAGTCATTTTCTTTTGTGGCAGATCTATGAAATTTCAGGATGAATAAACTCTGTGCATGGTCTAAATGAAATAACTGTTCATATATATGTTAAAATCATTGCAGACGTGTAGTGTAAAGCCATTACAAATATTTCAGGAGTGTAGGATTTGCTCTATTTATGTAAATTCATTGGATTGCACAGAGGCACTAGGGCTAAACTCTAATTATTTTCCTTTTAAATATCATCTCTGCCGGTGCAGTATGTCTGGAGCTGTTGGTACATCTCTGGTCTGCCAGCCTTTTTGTGTTACCAAACAAATTAATTGAGTATAAAAGGTACAGAAGATAAGCACACAAATCCTGCTGGTTATGACTAACACGATTTGTCTGATTTCCTCCTAACATCCACCTGAAAATTTTACTTCTAAGATTCTTTCTTTCTATCTGTGGTCACACTGATTGACATTAATATTTAAAATATCTTTAAGTATTATTGTAATGCAGAAAACATGCAGATTTATTGCTACTTTAGAGTGCTAATTCCTTGACAAATCCCGTTTCTGCATTTTGACAGTGTTTGATGGTGATTCAGCAGCGTATATATTCCAGCAAGCTGTCTCTTTACATCTTGTAGACTAAGTTATTATAATATTTCCACCTGCTTCTAAAAACTGCATGGTGACTTCTGTCTTTGCCTAAAATTTTAATAATTGCCATATAACATCAATTCTTGCGAGCACTGTGGTTTAGCTCCTGAATCCATTTTAGGAAAGTATCAGCTGTCCAGAACTATTGTGCCAAAAACTCTCTAACAAAAGGTCACAGGCTTCAGAACTAAAGTGTTACAAGCAGGTTTATTTTGTCTCTTTTACAAAGAGTCCATATAGCGAATATGAATAGCAAAGATAACCTTTCTATTCTTAGAGATGTATTTCAAAATTGTAAATGCTCTTACTCTGTAAGATTAAATATAACTTTGTGTCTGTATTTCATCTCCATTCTTTCCCTCAATTATTTTGTTGTTAATATGGACTTCACCTGATGGCAGCTCATAATTTTTCCTTAATATTTTTAAAACAAAGTAGAATGAGAAATATACATTAAATTGTTGAAGACAAGAATACAAAGTTTCAAAAGTAGCAATAATTTGTGGTTATAAGTAACTCTTGTTTTATGAGAGCAATTTAATTGACATTTGAAGGCAATTCACAGACTATGAATAATATTACAGACAATTCTTCCCTAACCAAGGGGCATAGCAGTAGAGGAAGATAGATCTTTCAATTTGAGAGGGAAGGTTCCTCTCATTTTGTAAAGTGGTCAGTTAGTTTAAGCTTAATCCAGAAATACTTTCAATCAGGATTATTTAGTGAGACAGCACTTCAGTCAAATGCCCAGACTTGTTTTAGGAACTGTTTTGAGCTAATTCAAATATGACATTTGCTTAATTGGGATTAGAAGGGATCTGACCATAACACAGAGGGAAATTTAAAAGAACATTAGACACGATGACAATATCCCATATTGTCTAGGTGGGATTGTAATCCTTTCACCTGATCAAAACAAAGTTGATAGCAGAAGTAAAGACTGTGTTATCTTTGCCATTTAATCAAGATATATTAAAACAGAAGTGACAAATTGCATTTTGAGAGAATAACAAATGTCCCTTTTTTATTAGATAATATACTTTGATATATCTAAAAATGAATGGCAATGTAATGTCTTCAATATCTTGAAAGCTAAAAGAAAAGCTTTCTCAAAAATAAATTAATCAATGAACACTGGTTTTAAATAGCACCACAAACTCTAAAGGAAATGATGCAATTAAAAAATTTGCTGAAGGTAAAGGCTGGTGAAAATTTAGTGTGACTTATCTGGGATTTTTGTGGGGGTCTAGATTTCTATTTGCAATTTTAAAATATACTGATTTCTAATAATTTTAACAAAACGTAATATATATATATAACATATAAATGTAAGGATTTTAATAAATTTAATACATTAGTAAAATATATTGATTGAACAAAAATTTAGATATACTATATATTCATGAGGAAACCTATATACCTACAAAACCACACAATAAATGCAAATATTGACTCCTAGTCTTCACAGAGCTGTTTCAAAAACCTTCAAGAATAAAAAAAATAAGCTTTGTCTGAGGAATACTTCTATTATACTTTAATCAAATATATTCTTATAATGTTACTTAATTATTTGATGGTTATAAAAGGTGAGATACATTAGGTTTGTCTAGAAAATTATGTTTGCATGCTTACTGTACAGTGATTATATGACTGATATGCCACCAACCATTCTAGCAAGAATTCAAGAACAGTGTTGAAATCATAAACTTTTTATTTCCTTGATCAGGAAAAAATAAAAGGTTTTATTCCATTGTGTTACAACAAATATATGTAAAACTGAAGTGTTAAAAAAAGTTAAAACCATCATTTGAACTTTCTTCTCCTCTTAATAAATATTTGTAAGTTATATGCTCTATCATTACTTAGTGTTCCAAGATATATATATAAATATATAATAATATATATATATAATACTTCTTAACATCCTTAGCTATATCTTACCAGGGAGAAGTGTAAAGTGAGACAGACCTTGAATTTAACTGCAATATTTTTACAGATCTATTTTCCTGTAGGATCAATAGGCTGATCTGATAGACATTCACACTCAGAATATTCTACCAGGGGCTGCACTCTACATTGGATGCTCCAGGAGATGCTCCTGTTTTAAACAGGGGCCAAACAGAGAACTGAGTTGTCTTGTCAAAGCCAGTAGTTACTGCAGGTTTTATAGTTTAGCAGATTTTCCAAATGAAAGATTCAGAAAGAGACTCCTAGAGATAAGAAGCTGCTCCTCCAAGGTCCTGGAGCAAAGTGCTCATGTGGGTGTCCCAAAGGAAAAGATATCTTGCCTCCAGATGTTTTACAAAGCCACAATACTCCTTACTTCTGTGCAAAATATGATATTACATATTTATGTTCATTTGAAACTCTGGTTTGCACACACATAAATGAATTAGGATTTTTTAACAAACTAATTGCCAATAAATCTAATTGGCAATTTCTATATAGTTGATTTTTTCACTGATTAAAAAATACATTTAACTTTTTTTTTTTTTTTTTTTTTAGTGTTTTATCAATAAACTTCAAAGCCATAAAAACTCTGATGGAAAAGTGTCACATTCCTCTTTACAGATGGTTTCTAATGCATTTCTGAAGACTTTTTAGAAGTGTGCACTTTGAAAGATCTATAAAAGTTAATTGTCTTGTTTCTGGCTACCGATCTGTGGAAAGATGCTTGAGGGTAAAACTAGAGGTAACTGAGAGGTTATATTCACATCCTAACCCAAGAATGGAGATTATAGGGTAAAGTACAGCAGTTGTTCCTTCACTGGAATATATGGGTGGCATGCTTGAGACATATTCCATGATGATCCCCCACATCCCCAATCTGCAAATGTCAGAGCGTGGGGTGGAGTGGAGACACCGTGGCCAAGTTCTGCTGCAATCCTTGCAGGAAATGGAACTCAATGGTTCTTTGCAGCTGATAAACTGCAGCACCAGTCATCCAGGGGAGACAGGAGAAGATATTCAGCTGCTGAGCCAACAACTGCTGTGAAATCATTCTCCTTGGATGAACTTGGTTCATTATAACCTAATTGTAATATTAACACACACCTCCATCTCAAAGTTACCTGTCTTCAAGGTACAACCACACCTCACTAAGTGTGCACTGGTTTGTTTTTTGTTTTTTGGTTTTTTTCTCTTTTTCATGCATTGTCACTGTCTTCAAATTAGTTACATATTTTAAAATTTGTATTATTGTATTTACAGAATTCATACATCTTAAATAATAAAGACAAATATGAACTCTACACTATAAATTTTGTTGATAGTGTGGATTATAAGACTAAGAAATGTCACAGGAAATCTACTAGCAGTGAAACATAGCCTCCACTGGGCTAAAACTGAGACAGATATACTATCTGGAGAGTAACACAGCTATTAAGGATCTTAGAACAGCACAGCTTTACAAATATATAGGGTTCAAAATACTATTTGATTTATTATTACAATTTTCTGTCTTTTACCTGAAAATACTCCATGTCTTTAAATTACCATGTTTATATTTACACAAACTGGTATTTATCAGCAGTTTGCTAGTGAATTCTGTGCAACTGCTTCAAAATAAGCTTAATTAAGATTAGGTGTTGATCAGCATGGCTAATGTCAATGCAAAAGATGTAGCTTGCAAAAACCTGAAACTGTAATTATTTAGTTTCTGAAGGGCACAGAAAATTATCAGAAAATCACAGTGAATAATCAGAAAAAAAACCCAAAACAGTTCTTTAAAGGAAAAAATACTATAGTTGTTTCAAGTTTTACATTTTGATACAGCACTGTCTTCTCTTTTCTGGGTTTTTCCAGATTAGTGTCATAGCTTTCTTTGTTTTTTCTTTTATTTAAAACATTAATACAATAAAATGTATTTCAAAATTGTATAAAAACAGACTCCTGTGTTTACATATATTAGTTTTTACTTTGAAGCATTATATTTTATAAGCCTGAAAGAACATTTATTGCTAAAAAAAAAAAAAAAAGTGCAGTCCTAGGGCTGTACTTAATAACTCTGAAAATCTTCCTGTCAGCCATTCTGCATGCCTAAAACACTCTGTATGCAAATGATACCTAAACCCCTCATATATCTACCTCTGATGAAATCTGTTTTGAGCACTGTCTAAAGGAGTGGTGAAAATCATTGCTTAATGTAACACCAGAAAGGATGTCAGAAATAGAACTATAAACAGCTAGAAAACAACTGGCTCCCTTTAAGTGTAGCACTTACCTGATGGACCCATCTCTGGCACTGGTTTGTCTTTCAAACCTCAGCGATACTGGGAGAAATATTTTTCACTGATGTCTTTAGATACATACAGTGCCTCAAATTTGCATTGAAAATTCTAAAACCTATGCTATTGAAARTTATGCCCTATGCCAAAAAAGTCTATCAGCCTCCATTAATGCATGGTGCTCCTTAAAAGATCAGCATTTAGAAGATTCAAGTGCTTAAAAAAATACTTACTTGTGTATTCTATACCCAGCTCAATGAAGTTGCTTCTCATATTTCTTAAAATCTTTGTAAAATAACCATCCTATTTGGAGATAACATTATTGACCCTTAGGGTTAATGTTTCCAAGCTGTTATTAGTTCAGGTATTTGCATTTGTAGTGCTTTCTCAGGATCTGTAGTTGCTGAGCTATCAGTCACTTTAAATTTTACTAAGCACTAAACTTGGGAAGAAAACATCCAGTAGAAACTGCTCCTCAGTTCTGAAAGATATTAAAATTTAATACAGTCTTGGTATGAAGTTTGCTTAATCAAATGTCAGTAACATCTTAAATCTATCAATAAAGACTTTAATTCACCCAGGGGGTAAAATCAACAAGGAAGGTGAAAATTCCAAACAAGAAAAGGGCCTTAAGAATTGTATTTGTAATGCCATCTGCTTTGAGTTAATTGTTCTCAACAGGCTACTCAGCTGCCATTTAGTCTCTGTATTACTTATTAAAAAAGTAGCAGATACATAGAAATATGTCATTAACATTAGCAAAATCCTGATGTAGTGATAACACAGCCTGATTGATAGACTTATGCTCCATTTAAACTTTCTTATCTTCTTTATGGGTGGAAAAGCAATTACAGCTACTAATTAGTAATCCTGATGTTTGTGCAATCTTGATAGGCAGACATATACAAAAAAAAACAAAAAAAAAAACAAAACCATTGCAACACTTTAGGAAACTCACAAGTGATGTTGTGTTGGTCTTTAAAGCAGCTTTCCTTCATAGACTGAAGTGCTGATCAAAATTTCCTATGAAATAGAACTATACACTATACAGGAAGGAGACACTTAAAATGTTGGGAAATAACAGCTTGCCCTTGTATGTAACAGTTTGATCTGTAGTGAAATGAATGGAATGGGAATGGCGATGGCGACCATTCGTATCAGCAGGATATTGCAAAGTGTCTGTCCTCAGAACTGCAGTTTGAGTGCAGCAATCACTGAAATAGGGATAATGGAGGCCAGCAGTGGAAGGATCAGAGAAATCTGAAGTGAAAAGAAGGCAGTTTTGGACCTCTATATGTTCATAGMTGTTTGTCYTTTAGAAYCACTTCATTGGTYTGATCTTAAGAAACAAAGAGTARYTGAAAATGTTTTTATTTATTCTCAAGTTTAAAAAATATTAATATAAAAATAATTAAAGCCCCCAACCAAGAAACTAAAATTCTCTGAAAACCCACAGTTACCTGTGGTTTTTGTGATTGTGATTATTGTGAATCATAATAATCAGAATCTGATAATAGACCCATTTTGCATTGCATCTTTTGTCTTTAAAAAGTCTCTGCATGTCAGCCTCACTTAATGAAGTTCTGAGCTCTGATATTATTTCATCTATTTGTGCAACACTCCATGTGTGTTTCTATTTAGTGTTATTACAGTTAGTAATAAGTTTTTTAAGCATCAGCTGCCAAGTCTGACTTTTTAGAGAGAAAAGCCCCTGGTGTTTTCAGCAACAAAGGTAAACCTGAAATTCCAGCATATTTAGTCAAGCTTAAATAAAAAAAAGAGTTAATACAGTGAGAGAAGAGTTTCCCTCAGAAAGGTAACAAAAATGAGATTATGAATTCTGGTTTGATCCCTATAGTATGAGGAAATGCACATGGAACCTCAGAGCATTGATTCTATTTATTTCAGTGGGGTTCTTCATCTTCTTGAAGTCAACCATATTTAGTTTTTAACTTGATCAAGTTTTGCAATAAATACCCAGTAAGAATGCTATAGATGATGTCTCTGGAGAGTTGGCATTCATCCCTTCATCTATCTACCTACCTCAAGATTACTGTAGCTTCCACTCAAACTGTCTACACACTTGTTCCTAAAGCAGTATGTTATAACAGACCATATTCATCAATTCTTACCACTGCCACCTCTCATCATCTATTTTTAGGTTTTCTTCATTTTTCCCAAGACACCTTCATTCTAAAGGAAGGCTTCAATGAAATTTATTTGAAACATACGCTTCAGAATAGCAGCAGAAGACACTGAAGATAAGTCTGACTTTAGGTTTGCAGTGTTTTTTTCATTTTCTTGTTTATCTTTGTATGTAGATTTGGAACCCTGCCACTTCCTATATACTATGTAAAAGATTAAAGTCTATTATTTTTTTTTTCTAAGCATTTAATACACAGAAAGTGTCTATGGAACCACATCAATCTATTGATTTAATCTGACCTTTTAGATAGATGCAAAAACTTATTAATTTTTTAAATACCTTATAGTGGTTTCAAAGTGAATACTACGATTAAACACAAATTAAGTTCTTCTACAGTGCCAAGTTCTGCTGCAATCCTTGCAGGAAATGGAACTCAATGGTTCTTTGCAGCTGATAAACTGCAGCACCAGTCATCCAGGGGAGACAGGAGAAGATATTCAGCTGCTGAGCCAACAACTGCTGTGAAATCATTCTCCTTGGATGAACTTGGTTCATTATAACCTAATTGTAATATTAACACACACCTCCATCTCAAAGTTACCTGTCTTCAAGGTACAACCAGACCTCACTAAGTGTGCACTGGTTTGTTTTTTGTTTTTTTGGGTTTTTTTCTCTTTTTCATGCATTGTCACTGTCTTCAATAGTTACAAAATTGTATAGTATTACAAATTCATACATCTTAAATAATAAAGACAAAATGAACTCTACACTATAAATTTTGTTGATAGTGTGGATTATAAGACTAAGAAATGTCACAGGAAATCTACTAGCAGTGAAACATAGCCTCCACTGGGCTAAAACTGAGACAGATATACTATCTGGAGAGTAACACAGCTATTAAGGATCTTAGAACAGCACAGCTTTACAAATATATAGGGTTCAAAATACTATTTGATTTATTATTACAATTTTCTGTCTTTTACCTGAAAATACTCCATGTCTTTAAATTACCATGTTTATATTTACACAAACTGGTATTTATCAGCAGTTTGCTAGTGAATTCTGTGCAACTGCTTCAAAATAAGCTTAATTAAGATTAGGTGTTGATCAGCATGGCTAATGTCAATGCAAAAGATGTAGCTTGCAAAAACCTGAAACTGTAATTATTTAGTTTCTGAAGGGCACAGAAAATTATCAGAAAATCACAGTGAAATAATTAGAAAAAAACCCCAAAACAGTTCTTTAAAGGAAAAAATACTATAGTTGTTTCAAGTTTTACATTTTGATACAGCACTGTCTTCTCTTTTCTGGGTTTTTCCAGATTAGTGTCATGAGCTTTCTTTGTTTTTTCTTTTATTTAAAACATTAATACAATAAAATGTATTTCAAAATTGTATAAAAACAGACTCCTGTGTTTACATATATTAGTTTTTACTTTGAAGCATTATATTTTATAAGCCTGAAAGAACATTTATTGCTAAAAAAAAAAAAAAAGGCAGTCCTAGGGCTGTACTTAATAACTCTGAAAATCTTCCTGTCAGCCATTCTGCATGCCTAAAACACTCTGTATGCAAATGATACTAAACCCCTCATATATCTACCTCTGATGAAATCTGTTTTGAGCACTGTCTAAAGGAGTGGTGAAAATCATTGCTTAATTTAACACCAGAAAGGATGTCAGAAATAGAACTATAAACAGCTAGAGAACAACTGGCTCCCTTTAAGTGTAGCACTTACCTGATGGACCTATCTCTGGCACTGGTTTGTCTTTCAAACCTCAGCGATACTGGAGAAATATTTTTCACTGATGTCTTTAGATACATATAGTGCCTCAAATTTGCATTGAAAATTCTAAAACCTATGCTATTGAAATTTATGCCCTATGCCAAAAAAGTCTATCAGCCTCCATTAATGCATGGTGCTCCTTAAAAGATCAGCATTTAGAAGATTCAAGTGCTTAAAAAAATACTTACTTGTGTATTCTATACCCAGCTCAATGAAGTTGCTTCTCATATTTCTTAAAATCTTTGTAAAATAACCATCCTATTTGGAGATAACATTATTGACCCTTAGGGTTAATGTTTCCAAGCTGTTATTAGTTCAGGTATTTGCATTTGTACTGCTTTCTCAGGATTTGTAGTTGCTGAGCTATCAGTCACTTTAAATTTACTAAGCACTAAACTTGGGAAGAAAACATCCAGTAGAAACTGCTCCTCAGTTCTGAAAGATATTAAAATTTAATACAGTCTCGGTATGAAGTTTGCTTAATCAAATGTCAGTAACATCTTAAATCTATCAATAAAGACTTTAATTCGCCCAGGGGGTAAAATCAACAAGGAAGGTGAAAATTCCAAACAAGAAAAGGGCCTTAAGAATTGTATTTGTAATGCCATCTGCTTTGAGTTAATTGTTCTCAACAGGCTACTCAGCTGCCATTTAGTCTCTGTATTACTTATTAAAAAAGTAGCAGATACATAGAAATATGTCATTAACATTAGCAAAATCCTGATGTAGTGATAACACAGCCTGATTGATAGACTTATGCTCCATTTAAACTTTCTAATCTTCTTTATGGGTGGAAAAGCAATTACAGCTACTAATTAGTAATCTTGATGTTTGTGCAATCTTGATAGGCAGACATATACTAAAAAAAAAAAAAAAAAAAAAAAAACAAAACATTGCAACTTTAGGAAACTCACAAGTGATGTTGTGTTGGTCTTTAAAGCAGCTTTCCTTCATAGACTGAAGTGCTGATCAAAATTTCCTATGAAATAGAACTATACACTATACAGGAAGGAGACACTTAAAATGTTGGGAAATAACAGCTTGCCCTTGTATGTAACAGTTTGATCTGTAGTGAAATGAATGGAATGGGAATGGCGATGGCGACCATTCGTATCAGTAGGATATTGCAAAGTGTCTGTCCTCAGAACTGCAGTTTGAGTGCAGCAATCACTGAAATGGGGATAATGGAGGCCAGCAGAGGAAGGATCAGAGAAATCTGAAGTGAAAAGAAGGCAATTTTGGACCTCTATATGTTCATAGTTGTTTGTCGTTTAGAAGCACTTCATTGGTATGATCTTAAGAAACAAAGAGTATGTGAAAATGTTTTTATTTATTCTCAAGTTTAAAAAATATTTAAAAAAAATTAAAGCCCCCAACCAAGAAACTAAAATTCTCTGAAAACCCACAGTTACCTGTGATTTTTGTGATTGTGATTATTGTGAATCATAATAATCAGAATCTGATAATAGACCCATTTTTCATTGCATCTTTTGTCTTAAAAAGTCTCTGCATGTCAGCCTCACTTAATGAAGTTCTGAGCTCTGATGTTATTTCATCTATTTGTGCAACACTCCATGTATGTTTCTATTTAGTGTTATTACAATTAGTAATAAGTTTTTTAAGCATCAGCTGCCAAGTCTGACTTTTTAGAGAGAAAAGCCCCTGGTGTTTTCAGCAACAAAGGTAAACCTGAAATTCCAGCATATTTAGTCAAGCTTAAATAAAAAAAAAAGAGTTAATACAGTGAGAGAAGAGTTTCCCTCAGAAAGGTAACAAAAATGAGATTATGAATTACTGGTTTGATCCCTATAGTATGAGGAAATGCACATGGAACCTCAGAGCATTGATTCTATTTATTTCAGTGGGGTTCTTCATCTTCTTGAAGTCAACCATAGTTTAGTTTTTAACTTGATCAAGTTTGTGCAATAAATACCCAGTAAGAATGCTATAGATGATGTCTCTGGAGAGTTGGCATTCATCCCTTCATCTATCTACCTACCTCAAGAGTTACTGTAGCTTCCACTCAAACTGTCTACACACCTTGTTCCTAAAGCAGTATGTTATGAACAGACCATATTCATCAATTCTTACCACTGCACCACCTCTCATCATCTATTTTTAGGTTTTCTTCATTTTTCCCAAGACACCTTCATTCTAAAGGAAGGCTTCAATGAAATTTATTTGAAACACACGCTTCAGAATAGCAGCAGAAGACACTGAAGAGTAAGTCTGACTTTAGGTTTGCAGTGTTTTTTTCATTTTCATTTGTTTATCTTTGTATGTAGATTTGGAACCCTGCCACTTCCTATATCACTAATGTAAAAGATTAAAGTCTATTATTTTTTTTTTCTAAGCATTTAATACTGACAGAAAGTGTCTATGGAACCACATCAATCTATTGATTTAATCTGACCTTTTAGATAGATGCAAAAACTTATGATTTTTTTAAATACCTTATAGTGGTTTCAAAGTGAATACTACGATTAAACACAAATTAAGTTCTTCTAATTCTACTTCTACAATTGTCATAGTGGAATATAATTCACCATGCTGGATCCACCATATAATCTTTTTTTTTACTTTTCTCTTTGTACTGAATGCTTTTTATTCACAATATCTATAATTCAGAATGTCACCAATGTCTCTCTAAATAATTATCTGGCAGTGTGACCTGCAATTTTCACACAATGTATTTTGAATGAAAATAAGAAGGGCTTACAGAAAGCAAAGGTTTATGGAAAACTTACTGTTATAACTTGGAAACTTTAATATGTTCCCAAGCCAAAAGAAAAACTGTTGCTGTAAGAGAATATCCAGCTGTGTTATCTCTTGTAACTTTTTATTCTGAGGGAGAGTAAACTTCTTTAAATAACATAAAGGATGTTCTGATCAGTATTATAATGAAATTTAATATTTGATGTTAGATTATTAACTTATAATGAATTTTTCCTTTTATTATTGATGCATAATCAGTATTTTATTCAGGTTCATCAATGATATTGTATCTAGAATTCAGCACAGCAGGAAAATTAATTGTTGGATTGATAACAAACATGCTTTATTATGATTTCTATTTTTATACTCTTCAGTAAGTGATTTTATAGGTAAGTCATTTTGTAACTAGAGTGAGCATTTAATGCCTTACTTATGTAAGTGAATCCACATTAGTGCATAATTTTATATTAGGCAAAAGGATCTATAGAATCAATCTTTTAATGTAGAAATAGACTTATTCTGAGAATTTTAAAATATGATTCATCATACTGAGTGCCATGAATTTTAAGATCGCATCTTTTACCAGAACGTCCCCTGTTCTTTGCTGGTCTATATTTAAGTCACAGTATGAGGATTATTTTGAAATAGAAAATCATTATTTTATTTTAAACTTTCTTTCTTTGTGGTAGGAGATGCCATGGAAAACAACGAGATAAACAGTGATGTAGATGTACTCAGAAATACTTTGATTAACATGTCATCATGCACATATTCTTTTACAGCAGAGAGATAAAGCTACCTATTTTGAGTGCATTATAAAATTCACACCTAATTTGTATAAATTAAACACTAATAAAGTAGTCTTAAATTCTATGATTATTAATCTCAATTCATTTGAAAAGATAAATCTTTACCAAGCATACTATTTATGTTTCCTGCCATCAGTGCTTGGACATCTGGACCAGGGACACTGGTATAAACTAACAGACTGATTCCCAGGTAGACTATAAATAATCAGTGCTTAGGCATCCTGGAATTTTCTCTGTACTAAGCTAGTGCTTTCTCAGCTTTCCTAGAGATAAAAGTGAGAGAATGTAACTTATTCTTTTCATCAAAAGTAACTCTTTACCAGAAGAAATATAGTAATGCTCAGACTTTTTTCTTTTTCCTTTTTGCTGTCTAATTGTTTGCAAATTTATGAGCTTGTTCTCTTGCTAACAATCTGGACACAGCTATCAAGATTCACTCTCTCTGGTTTTTACATAACACAACCCTTCTAGGATCATCATTGGATGCAATCTATCTCAGTTGATTAGAATTACCAGCTGCCTCTTCTATTTTGCTTTCATCTACAAATTGTACCCTAAGTGTGGGGTAGGTCTTATTCTGGTACTATTAAGCATTTACATCTTGGAGTATTGCTCCATTTCTCCATTTTTTCTCTGAACTGAGAGAGATTTGATTATTAAAAGCAAAATTTGGAAGATTAGTACCAAAAAAATATTATTTTTTTTCTTAAAATGTAAGTTAAATGGACCATTTTTAAAAGTAGAGAACAAGCATCCACTGTTTGCCTTTCTTAAAGGGTAACTTTCAAGCCAATTTTCCCATAGTTTTTCAGATTTTTGTACAAATTCTTTTTGCAGAAATATCTGCATATTTTTCCCCCCATTTTTTTTCCTTTATTTACTTCAGTGCCTTCATGAAAGAAAGCAACTACAAATATTCCTCACTGAAGCCATATTGCTGTATTTGATCAGGTTACAAACTCCAAATGATAAAGTGGGATTTTCCCTTTTTCACTGACTACATCTTTCCAGTGGAAAAAAAAAAAATCTTTCTGTGTTTTTTTTAAGATCCCAAAACTGTTTATGATTTATGAAAAATACTATTTTTTAAAATGAAAATGTTCTAAACCCACTCAACTCTCTTATATCATATGTTGTCTGATGAGAAAAAAAAGTGTGACGGCTGAAAATTTCCTCAAAGTGATTGTTTTAACAAAAGGTACATTCAGAATAGTTGTTAATAGTTTAGGAAAAAAGTAGGAAGAATACAGTGTTGTGATATATACAGTCAGTAAAGGAGTAACTGATACTTAATCGTGGTCAACATGCTTTGCATTTATTTATGCACAAAAACTTATATGCTTATACATGACTTTTAGTACAGATCTGCTTGAAGACAGAAAACTACTCTGTTTTTTATTCTTTGCAGGAATCAAACTAATCAGTTTTAATTGCAGTTGCCAGCTTCTAGGTTGTCCTTCACATTTCACTGGTCAGCTAACAATAATCAGCGCACATTACTTACATACGGCTCAATCCTAATTACTCTTCTCAGCCTACAATACAAACAATCAGAGACGCATGATCTGAATGCTGACTCACTTTTTAAGCTTTAGAAGTTTTCTCAGCTTCTCTGCAGATTTTTCTCCAAATATACTAAGTAGAACCAGAGTGGATCTGCAGACTGCCTATGAAACAAGTATAGGGGATCCAGGGCTTTTATTTTGAGTAGAGAACGTATTCTCTCCAGAATGGTAGATGAATTATTAATTGAAATATGGTGTCCATTTTCTTGCTTTGATGTAGAAGAATTCAACAGTAAAGTAGAAAGTTGTCAAAGCTATCACCTTATCTTGGAAAACATAAAAAGAGTGCTTCATTCAGCACCTGCAGAGGAACAACCCCATGTAGCAGTACATGCTGGGGACACCCAGTTGAAAGCACTTTGGCAGAGAAGAGTGGTGGTGGTCCCCAAGAGAAACAGAAACCAGTGAAATACCCTGTGGGAGAGGAAATCTGGGGCTGCCAGCTGGGGGAGATGAACCCTGCCTCCTACTCAGCTGTGCAGAGGCCATATCTGGGTATTGTTCCCAGTTCTGTGCTCCCCGGGGTAAGAAAGACATGAGCACACTGGAGAGATTACAGTGAACAGGCACAAAGGGGATGAAGGGACTGCAGCACCTCTGCTATGGGGAAAGACAGTCAGGAGTGGGACTGTTTTACCTCGAGATCAGTAGGTTCAGGGGGAATCTTATTGTTGTATATAAATACCTGCAGGGAGAGTGAAAAGCAGATGGAACTAGATTCTTCTCAGTGGTACCCAGTGGCAGGACAAGAAGTAGAGAACAAACTGAAACACATGAAGGTCTACCTGAAAATATGAGAAAAATATTTTATTCTGAGGGTGACTTAGCACCGACACAGATTTCCCCAGAATATGAAATCTCCCTTCTTGGCAAGTGGCTCTAACTAGCCCTGCTTAAGCAGAGGATTGAGTCAGATAACCTCTGGGGGATCCTTCCAACATGAACCATTCTGTGGTTTTATGATGTCTGATGAAGGGAAGCTGGGTCCCAGTTTTTAAAGAGATTTATAATTTAGATTCCTAAGAATCATCAAATGGCATGGCAAGCTAGACAAAGAATTGTCTGATAGAATTTTTGTCCTATGAGAAGATTCAATTGCAGCTTTACTGTTTATGCACAGTAAATTAATATTAAAGTCATCTTTTGACAGTGGTACCAACAATTCTCAACTGTAAGCTTAGGGGACTAGTACGGAACTGTATGTCTGTAAGGTTTACTTTAACACATGATCATTTGAAAAAATCGACATGCATTTAATTGAACTGTGCCTTATTTTAGCTTCAAAAATTCATTTTCAAAGTTGTCTAAATGGCTTAGAAATATGGTGTGAGTATTGGCCCTGCTGATATCTAATCTTCTGAAAGAAAATCTTGAATCTGGCTACTAATGATTTGAGGACAGCTCTCCTTTCTTATCTTGTACTTGTCAACACGCTGGGGACAATTTCCACTTGTTCTAAAGCCTGTCAAATGTATAATTAGATTTGAATCCCACTGCTTTAGGTGATATTTTGGCAAGCTGTTTGAAACTGCTAAAAGCTGTCCTCCTTTTTATCTTTAAAGAATGAGTACAATGTCCAAAAATTTTTATATGCTACAGGTAATGTATTTTGACTGTGATAACAGTACTGTAGAAAGTGGCTGAAGAAGATGCTTAAGTATAGCCTGAAGCAGATTATATACATAGAGATATATCTGTCAGCTGTATTACTGATTAAATGTATAGATTACACAGTTTGTCCTTCCAGTAATGTAGTGGCTCAGTCTTTCAAAAAAGTGTGACAGCTGCTATTAGTCCATGACAGGGACAATGACAAACTGATCCAGCGCATGCAATTACACATGACCTTTCTGGTGGACTTGGTACTATTCTGAAAATGAATGACTTCTAAATAGCAAATCTTCACTGCTACAGTGTATCAGAAATACATTTCTGCAATCTGGGAATAAAGCCTGCACAGCAGTTGTATGATCACTCTAAAAACTGAGACCCCAGGTTATACTCAAGTTCAGCAGTCCTGTGAAAAAAATCATATCAAAGGCAGTGAAGATTCCACTTCCTTATATTTCTTTTTACCTCCAGGTTATACGGGCTGACTCAGCTGGGGAGGTGATATGTGCAGAGAAATTTGATTGCTCTCTTATAGCTGTAAAAGACATGGAATTTGCAACATAGTCCAATTTCTTTCTGTTTGTGGCTTCCATTCTCCATTACCGTTCCACTGGAGGAGGATCTAATTTAAGATATTTAGCTCCCCATCCTTTGCCAGATTTTATGACACCCTCAGGTGTGCTGATTCAGCTGTGTAGCCTTCTCTAAACCTGACGAGTGTGACAAGCTGTTTTAACAGTAAAACACACTATATCTTTTTATTTATTTCAGTGGATCATTTCAGGAAATGTAGGTTATAGTAAGGTGACACAGCAAAGGAATTGAAAAGGGATTGTAACCTTTCCTGGGGAACAAGCAACTGTGGAAACCAAAAAGGCAGAACCCTGAAAAATTATAACTGCTGCTGTTGGATTGCTAATATAAAGCCATTGTTTCATCAAGAAGTGAGGCTTTTTCACATAAAATTCATTCTTAACACTTGTTATGCTGCTTACACACCAGATATACTTGCAGAGTGTTCTATACTAGAAGATGTTGTTTTTTTTTTTTGTTTCAAATATCTAAGAAGTGAAATAAGTTCAGTCCTTTCAAATCTGAATGTTCTTCTTGTCTGACTGACAAAAAATAACAATCAAACTCTTCCTCTAATTAAAAGGAAAACATATAATTCATATAGAAATTCTCTTTCTGGCATTGCTTTTTCAGAACTGGCTCATCAAAATCATTGGTACCATGTTAGCTCATCTTAGCTGACAATATGCTGCATTTTTATAGTGAACTCTTTTTCTTATACTACTCAGGTCTGTGTTTCCTGAAATGTTTTCTCCATCTCTGTTGCACAGTTTTGCTAAAGACTTAATACCTCGAAAAATTCGTGTGCTGAGAGTCTGTACTTTACTCTCTCTGAGACTTTTAGACATTGCTTTCTGTGACTTTTTTTTTACATATTCCTATCATACAGAAGGATTGTCTTTTGATCCCATATCCCCTTCTTCCCTTTGTGAAATTGAAGACTGCAATGAGGTCTCCCCAGAGCTTTCTTTTCTCCAGAACGAAGAATCCCAGCTCTCTCACCCTGTCTTTGTAAGAGAGCATCCTTGTCCCTCTGATCATCTTTGGGGTCTCTTCTGGACCCACTTCAACATGTCCATGTCTTTTTTGTGCTGAGGATTCCACAGCTGAGCAGGTGGGGTCTCATGACAGAAGAGTAGGTGGACAGATTAATGTCATGATAGAAATTTGCCTTTGAAGAGTCTGAGCTTCCAGGAGTGATCTTACTTAAACACAATAGACAATTTTATGAGAATGTCATTAAGCAATAACTGGCAAAGTTATGCTAGAAGATTGGACAAGAACATCTGTATTGCACAGGGCATAAAACATTTCCTGGAGAGAGCACCACACACCTATCATTCCTGTTTCATACTACTTGAGAGTTGCCGAATGGTTAAGGCAAGTGAATCGTGTCAAAAAGGCGGAATAATATACATATTGCCACAGAAATAATTCTGAATATTCATATGTAATGAGACCTGAACCTGGGAAGACATCTAAAGTAATCTTCTCTGTGGTGCCCAGGTTTTGGGTTTTGTAGTGTATATTCCCATTTTAAAATGTAAATTTCAAGATGTGCTGAAAGATAACCATTCTTAAGCATGAACCCAGTGACACCAGGCATTATAGAAAACCAGTCTATTACAAAATAAAAAAATTATGACACAATCAACCCATTTATGTCTCAGGTTACTAAACATTTTTTGAAAAATGCAGGATTTGAGATTTGTGATTTGACTTCATAGAATTATGAGGTTAGTACCCCAAAGAATTCTGCTTCTTCAGGATGGATAAAAATAATTCAAAAAACTGTGAGAGAATACATCAGTAGATGATCAAACATCTGGTATCACGTGTCAGTGTAAATTCCAGGTCTCATGATATTGGAAACTATTGACTAATTCACAACATACTCTAGGAAGGGTTTTGTTTAATATTTCTTTTTAATGCTTTAAAATTCTATACACAAAATTGGATTACATTTCTAGTTTTATTAAATAGTATTTGGTGTAAATAACAATGCAAAGGATTAAAAATTCTAACCATGTAGGACAACAGTATGGGCGATGGATTATGTAGTTTTATGGAAAAAGAGATCTAGTTATTTATTCTTATGGATCACCTGTGTTACTTACTTCATACAATGAGACTTCTAATTCAGAATAAATGCAATGAATGATACTGAAATGCTGATATTTTCAAAAGTGAGTTGCGTCTTTCTGCCATGAGCTAGCACACACTGCAATTTCTTATGCTCCTCACTACCATTCAGGGGCTTTCAAACCTTTGAAAACAAGGGTGATGTTTTTTTTGCTGCCGATGATGCAAATTGGTGTTTATAAATAGGTATTGTAGGATCAATTAATATGTACTCAGGAAGCAAGAAATAGAGGTGTATAACGCAAGGTCAATGTCTCTTGTTCCCTATTGATTTTTCTTTCTATCGATTCATACCATTGATAGTGCTTCCCTTGTGACCTGCTCTCAAGGTAGCCCACAGTGTCAAGATAAAAGTGCTTTTCTCTGTCCTTTTGAAAATATACTAGCTAGATCATCACCCTTTCACAAGAACTACTTTTCCACAGCAAGTTTGCACCATGTGTGATTGCTTCCAGGGCCATAAAGATTTGATCAAAAACTGATGATGCTTGACATTGTTAACATTGCATCAACATTCTACATTCTGCACAATATCATAATTCCCTTTTAATTTTTGAAGAATATCCTCCTCAACTTGCTCTAACTCTGCCTTTTATGTGTATTTGGAAGAGATAATAGGGATTTGAGGTCGGCTGAAGAAAAATGGTGGAATTAACATTTTATGAGATTTTTCTATCTGTTTATTTTTGTAATTTTTCAAACAATTATCAACATTGTAGAGCTGAATAAAACTCTCTGCACAGAATCAGAGAATGAGTTGAGTCAGAAGGCATCTGAAAGGCCATCTGCTTCCTGCCATGAATAGGGACACTTTCCACTAGACCAGGTTGCTCAAAGCCCCATCCAGCCTGGCTTTAAAAGATTCCAGGGGGCATTCACAGCTTCTCTGGGTAACCTGTTCCAGTCTCTCGCCACCCTCACAGCACAGAGTTTCTTTCTAGTAGCTATACCGAGATAGATACAATTATTTCAAGTTGAAGCCATTCCCCCTTGTCCTATCATCACTATCTGCTTTATATGGAAGGATTTTATGCCTGGTGACTCAAATATCTTGTTTTCTGATAGTCATCTGGGATAAGTTTTAGGATGTCCTCATCAGACCAAAACATAATGCAAGTGTAAACCCAAGGCAGTATGTTCTTATGTTCTACTGCCATGGAAAGTATTGTGTTCCCAGCTTTAGGAGAAGCATAAGGCTTTTAAATACAATTAGAACTGATCTACCAAATCATAGAAAAGAGTGAGGTACAGGCCAATGACCTTCATATTTGGAAAATGTAAACATTTTGCATTACAAAAATAGAAAGGTCTTTGAGAGATTTCTGATGTCTTTGATTTATCATTTTGCTGTGACACACAGATATGACAGTTGTTGGAGGCAGGTAAACAGCCCCAGTCTTTTGAGGTGTCAGTAAAACTGACAGAATTTATAAGGAGTTGCTTCCTTTTCTTGCATTCTGACTTTGATTAAAAATTCAAGGATATTTTTCAAGGCTTCTAAACAAATCTCTGAGGAGAAAAATTACAAAATAGTTTTAATTTTACATTACTGATTTTTCATTACTTTCTGTTTTCAGTAAAGCCCCTAGGACAGAAGTCAGATGACATAATTTTAACCATCTACAAATTAGGTTTTTAAATTGACTATATTTTCCCTCACACTCATGATCACCTGGAAAGGCAATACGCCCCAACTAAAATAAGTGTCAAAATACATTGTAGATAACTATTCTACTTTTCATTTTTAATCTCCCATATCTATTTTACATTCCATATTACTGAATTTCAGGTTGATGTTTTTCCTGCATCTTCCTGAAAAGTCCCTGAAATAAGTGTTTTTAAACTAGTAATATTCATGGTGTGTCAATCCATTTCCATCAAATTATCAAACTTGTGTTGGCTTTCAAGTTTTTTTCTTTCTTAACTTTGTTTTTGTTAATTTTGTGCTTTACAACATGAGAGTTTGAATCATGAGTTAAGAAATTGAACTCTGACACCATGACCTGTGATAGCGAAGCTACCGGGGAGCATAGCAGCTGCCTTCTGGAAGAGCAATGCAAAAACTCCACACAAACATCTCAGAGATGCTCCAACCATCAGTGTCCAACATAAACACATAGACACAGACTCAGTTCTCATGTTAATTGGAAGTTCCTACAAAGTCACATATTTGAGAAACCCTAGTTAGTTATTACAAGAGTGTATTTTTTTTGAGGAAGAGTTGATCATGACAAACACACTTTCTTGACTGCTGAGAAGCAGTTGAAACAGCTCTTATTCTGCACTGTTAGTAGGTCTAGAAGTTTTTGAATTTAAAAGCTATGCTAACCTCTGTCAAATATAGAATTCATTTACCGTTAAAAAAAAACCAAAAAACAAAACAAAAAAAAAAAACACCAAAAAAAAAACCCCAGCTTTACAAGTTTTATACTGTGCATGTTCATTTTTTTTTTAATGTTACCAATGTCAGGTCCAAAAGCAATTATCGTTCTAAATAGGCAGAGTGTAAATGTTAAACATTGCTTGCATCAATGGTTGCAGAACAATACAAATATTGTCTTGTGTATTTTTCCAAGCTCTCATTCTTTGAAGAATTTTCATCTTGGTCTGGTTTATATTTTCCAGTTGGATGAAAAAGACTCGCAGGTAAGAGTCTTTCATTAGAGGCATGTCTGATTTAATTAATCTTTAATTATTGTGCAAAACAAATGAAAGGATAGCTTCGATCAGCAAATTCATTTGCCACATTTATCAACTAGCTGATCTTTATCACCTACCCAGATGACAGTAAATCAAATGCACACCCCTTTTCAATTCATGAAGCAAATGATTAAAGTGTCCGTAAGAGTCTCTGTCCTAACTAAATCTAATTGTGTGTGAATAATCAGTTAAGTTGTGTGATGAATGTGCCATCATGGAATCTAGTTCATAACCAAATCAAATTTTGAATCATACTTGCTTTAAAAGGAACACTTAAACTGTTGTCTTCAGGTGTTTCCTCTTCATTTACTTGTAGATAAATAAATAAATACTGATTGCATCATTTTTCCTTGCTTTCTCCTTGACCTTTTATATCAACTTCAGGGTTACTTTCACTTGAGTTTTTAATTGTAGCACATTCAAAACTATATATATATATATATATATATATATATATATATATATATTTGTTTCAGGATAAGCACAAATAGTATTACTATATTTCACTAAAAACACTTTATTAACCCAAACTAAATTTAAATCTTTTCCATTGCACATCTTTGATTCTTAAGACCATTTTTACTTGACTAAATATCTCCTCAACTCAAAATGAAGAAAAAGTTATCATAACTGTATTTGTTTATTAAAGAATATAAATTCTACACGTTCTCCTTCAGAACACATTTCTTGACATCTGCTGTTCTTAAATATTTATGAACCCACACATCTTTCACCTGGACTTCTCTGATACCATATTTAAGGTTTCATGAGATTTTTGTTCATGGACAAAATTTCATTTAGTGGACTTAAATAAACATTTCAAACCTTTAAGTATTTGTTCACAAGTATGTAATTCAATAATGGGGAACAAACATGACAGATAAGTATCTAGCCTTAATTGATACCATGGCATATTTAATTTTTTTCAAGTACACATGTACAAAATTAGATCTTTTTCCCTAATTCTCATCTTAAAAATTGTGTAAGAGAGATCTCTGTTGACTTAATGCATCAAAGAGAGAACAAAAATTTTGTATTTAGTTATATTTGGTTGGTTATCTAAAACCAAGTAACTGTAAGGGCTTTGAAAACAAGTAAAAAACTTGAAGACAAAAAAAAAAGTATTTCGTACATTGATTCTTTCTATATACAGAGGTGGAAGAGAGAAAATAGGATTCACACACACCCTTTGAAAATGCAAAATCCTGATGTACAATAGTATCCTGGTTTTGTTTTGTTGTTATTGTTGTTGTTATTATTCTCAATCACCACCATCATCATCATCCAATAGGGGTCATCTATTTGGAAGATGGCCTTGGTGACAAAGCAATTTAATTAACTACCACTTGCAACCATGGTAATGATATGTTTGGGTGAAACGTGTACTTATCTGAAACAGATTCTGTGAAAATGCACCACAGAAAGCAAATACCATGGAAATAGAGAACCCCTTCAGTCAGCTGGTTCCAAGAGCTACACTGATTTAAATCTCCTCTATATCTGGGTTCGAGCATGTTTCAGGTGACTGGATGCCATCCACAGCACCCTGCTGGGTAACAGGGACAGGTCTCATGTACACATGTCCCAATGTAGACAATGAAATATCGGGTCTTACTGTGTCCATAGGGCAAATACACTAACAAATTAATATTTAAATATGTATACAACTGAATTAAAAAGATGCTTCATTAACTCAGATTAAGGAATTGTTTTTTTTTCCCTGCAATCTGGAATCATTGTAATGCAGTCTTTGATTTGTGTGTGAGTGTGAATGAAAATACTTATTTCAAACTAAAGACTTACAGATTTTCAGTACTGAAGTATTTAATGGGACAGTTTGCCAGGCTTTTTTAAACAACATATGAAGTGATCTCGTTGAATTATTAAGCAAGTGTTTAATTATGCCAACTTTCACATCTAACTGAAAAGCAGATGTTTTATTGGAAAACATATTGCTTTGGGAGAGCACTATCTAGCCACATAGTCACAGATTGAGGCCTAATGACAGTTTAAAAGCTAAAGGCATTTAGATATAAAAAAACATTAGTCACAGGTTTATGCAGTTTTACAAATTATACAATTCCCTGGTTTGTGGGAGAGCAATAGCAGGAGTCAGTGGGGTCTGTGTAGTCCTGGACAGGTCATGGGGTCTCCTGGTCTTTCCTGCTCCCCGGGTGCTCTCGAGGCAGTGGAGAAGTCTTGGCTCCTGGTTCCTGGGCTCCTGGCTGCCTGCCTCCAGAGTCTGTCAGATACTCTGAGTATACCTGATGCTCTGAATTTTCATGAATTATAGCTTTGAATAGAGAAAACCTTGTTAGTGCGCAGATCATTCAAATTATGCTTTCTTTTTCTTATTTGCTGTTGCCATTTTTGGCATGCACAATATGTTCCAAACACATTTGGTCACATTTGCACTTGTTAAAGATGAAAATTTGTTTGTATAATTTCTTTATGTATTTTATTGAACGCACCAGAACTATTCTTTTGCTTGAGGCATCTGGCTGATCATATTTTATCTACTGCTTTGAAAGCAAAGGTTTTTTGCAACCTGTACTAACAATTCCTGACTTGCTAATTGCTACAAGTATTGGTGTGCCTTCTCTGTGCAGGAAGGTAGCAGATAAACAGGAAATGTACTTCCACCTGCCAAGATACTGCTCAGAATATATAAATGGATGAGTCACTTTTGTTTTCAAGCTTAATGAAACATATATATATGTCTGTTCTCAACAGAGGGTGAAAATGGAATTTGTTTGTTAGCTGCTCAAAAATAAAATGAGACCTTCACAGAAGATGGATGGATTTCATACAAAAAGACAGGAAAAACCAAATAATTCTTATAAAGAGCCTTTACAAGTCTTTTGAGAAAAATCTCTTTAAAATGGTACACAACTTCTTTGCAATAACATGAACACCCTCTGCATGCAGCAGACACTCCCAACAGTGTACAAAAGACTCCCTTATTTCAAATATATTCTTTCCCTTAAATCAGAGTATTTTGGGGTGGGGATGTGTGTCTGGGTCACTGAGATAAAAATCTTTCTTACTCTGAAGAGGAAGATTGTATTTGCCTTCCCCACAAAAGAAAAAAGGTTCAAACTTTCCTAATAGCAAAAGTAGTTATTCAGCAAAGACCTGGGTGCTTGCATAAGCTGCAATAAGGTTTCTAGTGAGGAAATCCCCTACAGAAAACCAGGAAATGGGTCTCCCCTATGGCCCTTTCCTCAGTGCTGTGTTCATGGAAAGGAGACCACTCCCTTGCTCTTTAAACCATGTCTGACTAAAACAGATAACCTGAGTTCAAAAGGAGAAACATCTCATTCAGATACAGTCCTGACCTGGGCTGTGTCGATTACAAAACCTGAAGTAGGGCTCTGCTTATGTGTGTACTAAGGCATGTGTATGAAGAAGAAATTCTAAAAATATGGAAATAATGAATTCTGTGACAAAATAAAAAAAAAAATGCAAAAAAAAAGTATGTTTCTGGAAACAAGATTCCACTCGTGTCTCTTGGCATGTAAAAGAAATAAGAGTTACAGGCTTATGATAGGTACTCAAAGGTTTTGATCTACCATGACATGTCCACACAGACATTTTGCAAATGTTGGCACTATAATTTCTGATTAGCAATCAGACATCAGTCTCTGGAACTGCAGTTTGCCAGAAGATCATTGTCCTGTGTTGGTAATATTACCACTGTGTTGGTAATAACAGTGAGCTAAAAACGACACTGCGAGTCAAACTCTGCCAACAATATTCACTCATCCTGTTGCATATTTCAAGGAGCTGGAAAGGAACTGGAGGGTTTGATGAGTTAAATACCCTGATATGACAATTTATGCTGTCTTCGAATTGGGAGATGGTTCTTCTCTAACTCAGCTGGATCATGGACAGAGAGGGGCCTCAATCTAACCCACAGGAAGAGTAAGTCAACCTGTAAAATGTTATGGAAGCATATTCAAATATCAAAACTTTTGAAATGTTTTGCAGAGAATAAAATTTTAGTTTTATATAATCATGTATATAACCTATGTGATTGAAGCTAAAAAATCATCAGAGTTGTAACCAGCAGAGTAACTTTGATTTATTTTAGTAGAGAAGTATGTTCAAATCCTGTTAAAGAATATGTTTGATACCTCTGTACCCACAGCTACTGAAAAAAAAATTGTGGTTTTCATAGGCAGCTGGTCTTAAGCACAAAATAAGTTTTTATTTTGATGAAAACTGCTTAGAAAAAAGCAAATTTTTCAAAGTAATTGGTGAGCTATAGATGTTGAAAAGGATTGTGTGAAACTTTACATAGGGACATCCCTTTACTTGCAAATTAGTGTGCTGTTGCAATCAGAAAAAATATAAGCCATATATGAAAGATGGTTTCTATATCAACCCTCTTCTTTAGTTTCGCACAAATGTTACAATCACGCAAGGAGAAGCACAGAAAAAATTATGCTAATTGTATACCAAACTTCCAGAAACTTCATTATTTTCTTCAGAGGAATCCTTCATATTGGCATTCTCAGCTTGACTGCTGCCTCACTTCCACCCTCATCCTCATCAGGATGGAGGAAGAAAATAGAAAGAGCAAAAGCAAGAATACCCCTGACCCAAGATGAGAAAGATTTAAGAAGTTAAGGCCTGAGGGGGAATAAAACTGAACAAACATGCAATGACAATTGCTCACCACTTCTGCTGCAGCTCAAGGTCCAGCCAAACTGAGCTGTCCTGAAGATGGTTATTATGATTGAGTAGGAGATCATACAGCATGGAATATGCTTTTGGTAGATTCAGGTTTAGCTATCTCAGCTCTATCCCCTCCCACAATCTTTCCCACAACTCCCCTAATTGCTAAAGGAGCAGAGTAGAATTGAGTAGAATGAGAAAAAAGACTTGTCTTGAAGCACTTTACAGCAATAGCCAAAACGTTGAGTTATCAACACTGGTTTACTCACAAATCCAAAGTTAAGAAGTTAACTGCATTCTGCTCAGAACCACTACAATCAACATATGTTGAAATGCATTCTGTAAAAAAACCAGCTTTTGTGTATTTCTATCAGCAATTAAACCACTTAAAAGTTTTTGCAGGCTCTTTTGTGGGTATGAGGTTGTAGATTTTTTGTTTTGCTTTGGTCTATGAAAGACAAGAAACATGTGGTACCTTCTACTAACCAATATTAAGGATCGTTCTATTCAAATTGCCAGGATTGTGTATTCATCATAATAGTTCTGTCAGATTGTATCAACAAAAATTGCTCTTGAAGTCAGGTACAGTAATGAAGTGATGCTGATGAATAAATTATCCACTCTAGAAATAAATAACCCAATATGAAATGCTTCGTGACGTGTTCCTTGGCAGTAAAGAAAATATTATGTGATGATTACACTCCAATTCAATAGAGGCAGAAAAACTGATCTATAAAATATTTAACAAACCAATCTGAGAGAAACATGCCCAGTCTCACTGGTCTGTGTGAAAAACTGAATTACCGCCTCTTCAAATTAATCACAAGTACTTTTGTAAGCCCTTTTAATCACAAAGTCATTTTAAAGATGACAGGCAAGGGTTCTTTCTATTTGGGCAAATATTTGAACTTACTACCTTGTTGTATTTATATAAAACCTTGTGCATTGTCCTTGTGCGAGTACTTTTCTCTCTGACCTTTTCAAGCATATAACAAATAAATCTTTCCTTAGCTTTAAAGTGGCTGTCATAACAACACCACAGGGCTCTAGGCATGCTGACTAACAATTTCAAAACAGTCTAATCAATTTGAAAACTTTATTTTTTTATTTTTTTTTTTTAATAAATTGATAGGTGCTGATCTGAAATGACTTATCAATTCTAATAGTTACAGTTTGGGAATTTTACTATCTTTCCCGGTTACATTTCCATATAGTTTTATAAATAAGAAAGTTATATCAGCTTTTATTAAGATGGGGTTAAAGTGAACTATGTGGTAAAGAAGGGACTTATGTGTTGATATTGTAACATTTTCAGCAAGATTTGTTGCTTTGTTTTTTTTCTCTTAAACGGATTAAGAATTAACTCATAGTTAATTAAAGCAGATTTCTCATCAAAAGAGTGCCTAGGTAGGAATGCAGTCTCAGTTTGAAAGTTATTATCTTTAAGGGAAGGGGTTCACATGATTTTTATTCCAGCCAGGATTTCCAGCTCAACCCAGAATCTTAAATTGGGGCTGCATACTTTCTCTACTCTGTCCCAAATGAGGTTTATGCTCAGGTTCAGGGATCACTGAGGTGTGTTGTCCAGAACAGGGACAGAATCAGGTTTGAAGTTCTTAGGCAAGCAGAGAGAGAGAGGCTGAATAGAGGGAAAAAAATATTTCATAATGGTAATTTCTCTAAGCAAATTTGAATCTTAAAGACAAAATAGTTTCTTCTGTGTCTTTGTAGAACATTCACATCTGAGTCATGCTGCAGGACCGTGCCTTCTACATATGACTATAAGAAATTTAACCCAAAATGTGAGTCCTCCTCCTGACATAATTTTGGTAAGAAAAGTCTGGGGTAATAATTGAAAATTCGATACATCTATACTATGACATGCCTGGTGGGATAAATTGATACTGTCTTCATGTAGATGTTTGTGCATGTGTGACCAAGTCACTAACCCTAAAGTAAGTATTTGAAATTAATATCTTGTTCTGAAAGAAGAAAAAAGAAAAAAGGAAGTCAAGAAAATCAGCTTCATTGAATCCAATAATACTGATTGTCAACAGTGGGCATGAGTTATTCATGGTGTGATTTTTGGGGTTGTCATGTGCAGATCCAGGAGTTGGAGTTGATGATCCTTGTGAATCCCTTTCAATTCAGGGTATTATATGACTGCAATCCTGATCTAATTCACGGTGCAGCATGGCTAACCCATGAAAAATACCACATGTCTAAGAAGTGAGAATACAGAACCAACCAACTCTGTCAATATTCCTTGGTACCAGCCTTATATCCCTTGAAAAACCTGTGTGAAGAATTCTGCCTAGCACACGCTGGGCACAACCCAGTCAAAGGAACCACAATTAGACACTAGATTAGTTTAGCTTTATACTGAAAGCTGTCGAAAAAATGCTGTACATGGAAAAGGTATGCATTGCCAGCACTTATTTACATCACAACACAAACTCTGTGATGCACCTTTAGTCACTGAATAGAATATGCATTAAGAACTCAACTATTAGTCCCCTCTGGTGAGAACATTACTGGGTAAAAGCTAAAGCTTGTTGTCATATTATCAGGGCAATGTGAGGGCTGGTGCTTCTCATGGGCCAAGTGCCTGGGGCCAAGGGACGTCCCCATGGAGTGTCAGGACAGGAGTCCATGGCTGATCCCACTGCCAAAAGCCAAAGTCAGTGGGATGGACCCTGGCTGGGAGTCTCTGATGTGCCTGTTCTGAGCCAGGGCACAGAGTAGACCAGGAGCCAGCTGGGGAAATTGGGCATCTCCATGGGGATGGAGATGGAGATGGAGATGGGCCAAGGACTGGTCCAGAACTGCTCCAGGATTGTGTTGCCATCACTGGGAGAGGGACTGAGAATTCCAGAGGGGAGGAAAAGACGTCCTGGACCAGGGGCAGGGGACAATGCAGGAGGCTCCTAAGTGTCATTTTCTTTGGTGGTGATGAACACAAATCTCAGTCTTGATCCCACTCACAACATCAATTCCAAGCTTGCAAACATGGTGAGTCTTTCATGTAAAACAAGTATGTTAGTGAAAACTAGGAAAGCAGCTAGGATAAGGAAATATATCAGAGGCAGTTTAGCTGGAGTTGGGACACCTATGTTTTGTATTGGAAAATATGTTAGAGGAGGTCTGGAAAAGCATCTTGTGCTCTTAAGAATTCAGAATACCAGAATTTCACAAATGCACTATTGGAAATTCTTATGTAGTTTTCAAGCTTCTAGCTGTATCACTCAATATAAAACCAAGCATAAGGCTATACCATTTTAAAATTCAAGAGAGTTGCTCTAAATTGATTATGGTAATGACAGGGATTTAACTTACCAGGGAGAGATTCAACTGAAATAGCCAAATTACTATGACTGCTTCTAATGATGTCCTAAATGGTCAGCAACCTGCCAAAGAATGAAGATAAGTTCTATATGTAAGATGTTTTATCACAAATAACGTATTTTAGTTGTTTTAAATGGAGGAAAAAGTACTTAGGAGTTTGTAAAACAGTTCTTCTTTCCTTGATGGAATTCTGTAATGTTGAGCATTAACTGAAGATCCCTTCTGTGGACAGTAGGTCTGATTCTCTATTACATTGCTCCTTCTGCAGCTAGCACATTTGCATTTAATTTAAAAAAGCAAAATGTTCCTAATTGCTTTTACAGTTGTGATTAAGGAAGTAGAATGGCAGAGGGTCTTTTTTGTGATTTCTTCACAAATGTAACAGCATGATTCTGGATTTACTCCGTGGAAATGTAATGTGGACCAGACTTTCTATCAAAACAATTTTCATATCCTTGCAATGGAACTAGTCCTGGAAAAAAAAAACCTGGAACAAATGAAGCCTATGATGCATAACTTATATTTTGACCTATGTTTACTACATTGAGGTTTTTTAACATGGGGAAAAAAAAGTGGTTTTTTTTGATTAGTGTTAGTTCAAATGTATGCATTCAAATTACTTTATTCCTTATGCTGTTAAGTGTCACAAGTGAAAATGAGGCTGTTAGGAATACATTTGAAGCAGGCTGCCTATTATTCTGCTAAAAATGGTTCAAAGCAAGCAACTCATCTTTCCATAATTTCAGGCACCTGGTAGTGATCTGACTTTGGCCCTCATCATTTATTTTTCCATGTCATTAACCATAACTAGAACTCACAGTTCCACAGTAATTGAACCAATGCTCAGAAACAGTGTGACAGACATTTGTTTAAAAAAAAAATTACTTTGAAATACCTTTGCAATATTTAATGCCTTCTGTTTTTAAAAGAATTCAATAAACCTCTCTACAGATTACTGTGGAGGGGAAGAAACACTAGAGCATCACTTCCTGTTTGAATAGATCAAGTATATTCTGCAAATGAACTTTACAATACGAAGATTTGAAATGTGTGATGGTAATGTTCAAACTCAGTAATCTTAGGATATAAAGCTGTGTGATATCATCCATAAATTTTACAGTCCAGGTGACAAAAAATTCAGTACAGTGATAAGAAGGAAACAAAATTTCAGTGTCCAAACCAGCCTAGCAGAAACAAAAAATACCTCCCTGAGATGAAAAGGACTAACCCCACATATTAGGTTAGTCATAATGCCTATGAACCGAAGACTTTGGAAGAAACATTTTTCTATGTGCTGTAGAAATTTGTTGTCTGCTTCTCAGCTTCCAGAACCTAAAAATCATTCCTTCCTAAACTTCATCTTAAGGAAGATCCTTATCTAAAGTGGTAAAGGAATACGGAAATAATGAGATTTTCTATACCAAACTTTAACATCTCCCCATCTGTAAAGTAAATGATCCTTCAATGTAAAAAAATAGTTAAGAATTTCTATTATAATCACTATTTGGTAAAACAGTTAAAAATTTGTATTATAATCACAATTGGTAGAACAGATAAACAAGAAACCATAACCAAATTTCATTGAAACTATTTGAATGCATTAAAATATCTTGAAAGTCTTAGTGAGACAGATGGACTTCTGGCTAAAAGATGACAAATCAGTTGGATAACTGTGACTCCTATATACATTCTGTTTCTCAACTCTCATATCTGCAAAGCAAGTCAAAGTGCAATCCTTCAAAACTGCTCAAAAATCCCCACCTTTCTGATTTTTTTTTCTCTTTTGTGTGTAAAGCTAGTTATTATTTTTATAATGTTTTTGTAGCCTCCAGTCTCGGTACCTGCCGAAACAGAAAAGGCTGTACACTATTAATCTGAGCCAAATATAGGAAAATCTTTAGACCATATTCTGCTAAATATTCTGTTGTCTCCAAAGGCCAAGGATTGAAAGTCTCACAGCATTTAAACTGTTTTTCACTGTAAAAAAAAGAAGACTAAAAAAAAAAAAAAAAAACTGTTAGAGGTACTAACAAACTAATGTTGAGGGAATTAACAGGCTCCGCAGCCTCTTCCCCCAACTCCTAGGAGCTTGTCTGTGTTCAGGGTCAACTCAGATTTGGTTCACCTTTGTCACATGGTATCAAACTGCTGGGAAAATAAAAGCTATAGGAATTTAAAGAGGGAACCTCTCCTAGGGTGTCTCTCCTCTTTTCTTGAAAACCACAATAAGCTCAATCCCTTGAACTACGCCCATGTGAGAGTTTGGTGGCAGCTCTGCCTATACCTGGCATTGCCCCCCGCTGTCCCTGTCCTAGCCTCACTGACTTGGCTTCCTGGCCATTTGTCAGACCTGAATTGTCACTAAGGATGTACCTGGTGATCACAGGGCTGTTGGCTGACCCTGGTCACTGCCACCAATCATCTTTTCTCCTTGCATGTGTGCCCTGTAATGGTGTCACAGTGGTAGAGATGCTGCCCTGCCTGCCTGCTGCATTTCCAGTCCCTGGCTCCCTTTTTCTTGCACAGCAGTATAGGCTTGCTGTTACCTGTCAGTAAAAAAAAAAACTCATCCGGTGGATTATCTTTTTGTAGAACATTGCATTTATTTAAATAATGGGTATAAAATTATATTTTGCTTTTCTTTTTGATGCTGGGACTGACACAAAGATGACCTGTACTGCACACCGAATGTTCCTATATGTCAAAATAGCTGAATTTTCCCAGATACATGTCTTGGTGTAGTCCTCCTTTTCCATTCTGTTCATTTGGAAGTAAAAGAAATATTGCTTCATATATACCATGCTTGTCTATTTTGAGTGCATATATATCTGATTTTGCTGAGACAGCAAATATAGGAGGACTTTGGGAGTCAGAATTAGATTTAAATCAGTATTTTAATGCTTTAACACATGTTTATTCCTATCCCTATTAACAGGTCATGAGAAAATTGCTAAACCCTCAATTTTTCTCCATCTAAAAAAAAAAAAAAACAAAAAAACAAAAACATTTAAAACCCTTAGTAAAGCCCTAGGTGTAGACTGGATTTTCTTCAACATATATTATTTCAGACATAGAAGAGGTTCATTTAAAATTGAAGAGCATAAGAAAAGAATTACACAGGAGTGTCATGGCTACAGACCCATCTGATGACCCCAGGATATCTCCCACACAGGTTCTCTTTTACATTCCAGCTTTGCGTCTAATTTACCAGTAATCACTTTTTTTCAATATTTCCTCTTGTTGTATTTTTTTTTTTTTGTGCTTGTACAGCTAAATATGTATTTGGTCATTATAAGACTGAACCCAGAATCAAATAACTTTTCCTCATCTGCATAAAAAATGGCTAATCCAGTTTCTATTATTTTATTCACATATAGAAGCACAGCTCTCAAGAAGAGACTAAATGAAATCACTATATTTGCCAAACTGTTATCTATCAGTTTAGGGAAATGAAACTTTTTCTTTCTTCACATGAAATTACCAGAGATCCCATGGCCTATTCCTTATTTCTGACACTTTATTTTGCCTTTTGTCTTATTGCTTTTGAAGGTTTTAATTACTTTTTTTAATGTTTTAAATTTTTTTGGGGGTGGGAAGAAGTGTTTGGTTTTGGTTAAAGGATTTTATTTTTCAGTAAAGAACACGATGTCTTAAAATGTGTGTGTCAGGTTAAGTGTTTAGAACAAAACAACCAACACCATAATTTATAGTAGCAATCAAATTAGCTGAACTTTAGCATAACAAAGATTTTTAGTGACCTAAATGTTCTCCCAAAAGTCAAGTCATTCGCTGGTTTTTTTCTTTGACTTCAGAATTGTTACAGGAATGTAGGTTGAAAATGGAGAAAATTTCACTTATTTACTGAGATCAGGAAGATGAAGCAAATCTAACCTTTAGTTCTGAACCTAAAGATCGGGAATATTCATCTAGGCCTGCCTGACAGGAATCCTCTTTTGTTGAACTTGATGTAATTCTATGGAATTCAGCTCACACACAAACCTCCCAGTGTCCTGGCCTTTAGAGACATCACAACATTTCAACCAGTGTATTAAACCAGGCAATAATATTTGCAGCTATGGTTTGTTTGCTTGGGTTTCTTTTGCTTCTTTCATCTATTATTCCTCTGATTTCTGTGACTTTTGGGTTGTATGTTCATTCTTTTGTGGTGTTTTTTTGACAAAGTTTCCATATCCTGGGAATATATCCCATGAAAAATTTTCATGATGTTATGCAAGAAATGGCCAGAGTTTTGTATCATTTGAATGGTAAATTTATTAATATTAGAAATAAAAGTTGACTCGAATAAATGTGTAAGTTTTTATATATACTGTATCTGATTCCTCTTGTAATGAAACAGGAAAGTTTGTTTTTCTTTTATAGGAAAGAAAGAGAGAGAAATGAACATTACATAAAGTACATGTTCACGTCTATCTCCTTTTGTTGCCAGGGCAGAAGGCTGGGAGGCCTCTTAATTAGACTTGTACAAACTTGGATATATTTAATATTTATTTTTCATCAAAATATAAAAAATATTCATTTCCTTAAAAATATGTACTTAACATAATGGTATGAGCACAGTTGTGACCAAATACCTTCCATGACTGCACACATCAGTGCTAACCGTGCATCAATTCTGTAAGTCCATGAATGCCATGCATTTTGTGTTACTAAACATTAATACAAATGGCTAATTAATTGATGTAATAATTTTAAATGGTCTGATTCTTTTGTCTTAACACTCCCCTCACAACAGGCTCAAATGTGACAATGTATATATATCTCATATGTAATAAACAAATCTCTTTCCAAGGTCATCCTAAAGACTCTTTTCAAGCTGTGATCCATGAATACTCCTGAATTTTTTACAATACTATATATTCTAGCTTTTGAGGTTTATGATCTTTCCACAAAATTCTTGCACATGCCTAAAATTTCTTTGAGGACGAGCAAGTGTCTGGAACACATAGTTTCCAGCTTCAGAATGACCATAGAAAGAGATTTTTAATTATATTCATTTGAATTGCACAGGAAGCAAAGAATGAACCTGTTCTTCATTTCTTAGTTTGCTTTTGGATGTAGTTTATTAAATCTTGAAAACACATTCTGAACAGAGCTTTAATCCAGTTAAAATTTTGAGGAGAGATGGAGACCAGACTATCTGACAGTTATTTTATAAAAATGTTTATAACAAGTAGCTAGCAATAATTAAATAAAATTATATTCTCAGTTGATGTGAGATGTGAGGATTTTTCCTTTTTTTTAATGGCATGCTATTAAAATCCTTTAAAAATTCTGAATGCTGAAAACTGTTAATGTCTTATTGTTATTCTGCCTGTAGCAGTGTTTTCAGCATAGTTTGAACTATATTCATTTGCAATGTGCTGTTGAGTATTGTAAGATAGGTGACATTAAGTGTAAGACTATTTATTAAATAACACTATTTATATTGAATTTTTAGAATAGTATTTTACTCACTCTGTTGTAAAATATGCATGGCAATTTCTTGGAAAAAGAAATGTATGAAAGTTGCATTTCAGTTTATTTTGCTTTGGTTGGGATTTGTATACATTTATGATCTTTAATGAGATATAGACAGTATAAAGGCCAAGTTTATCCTATGCTAAAACAGTAAAATTTGTGATTAACAGATAATTTAATTTCATTTAAATTATGCATACAAATATTAATGGGGAACAAACTGCAAACAATTCCAGTTTTCTGAAAAAAAGTGTAAGATGTTCTCTAAGCTACTTAGATGGTTTGGGTTTTTTGGGTGATTGTATTATGTTTGGTAAATTATTTTAAATTTTTTTAATATTTTTAAATTCTGCCCTAGTGAACATTGTTGCTACAAAATTTCAGGAGGCCTAGTGAGTTTTTGGTTA
The DNA here is from genome assembly GCA_009741485.1 of Malurus cyaneus samueli. Taxonomy (NCBI): domain Eukaryota; kingdom Metazoa; phylum Chordata; class Aves; order Passeriformes; family Maluridae; genus Malurus; species Malurus cyaneus. The sequence goes on from CM019237.1 coordinate 15,551,672, forward strand.
TTGGAGTATTTTCAAGAAAGCAAATAAATTTTTCTTTAATTAGTTTTCTCATTTACTATTTTAGAAGAGCTAAATACACCAAAATAATACTAATTGATTATTTAGGACATGTCTGTTCCACATAAATGCTACCAAGTTTAATTAACAAGCTCCACCAGGGTAATCCCTTATCACTTACCTGTAAGGAGATAATTTATTTAAATATTATTGTTTTCTATTCAATTTCTGTTCTGTGTGCCATAGGGAAAAGTCAACTTGTTGTAAGTAAAGAGTTTTTTTAGGTTTTTGATTCATCAGTGGTTGTCATAGCTATCATACTGGAAATTTGAGTTGTAATAATTTAGACATGAATGGAATATTTATAATTAAACAATCAATGAAAAGGAATAAATAATTAGATACTTTAAACATGACAATGGAGCAAGACATATTCTACAACCCAAAGAAAAAAAAATCTTTACTGATTACAGTTTTAGATATTTCCACCAACACATATTGAATGAAATACTTGGTTAATCATTTTCTGAATATAAAGTGGGAAAATTGTTGTAAGTTCAAATATCTTCATATTACACTTTTTTCTCTTTTATTTTGCTTTGTACTAAATGCATAAATATGGGTTGACTGCAAATTAAATTATTTTACCAGAACAAGTAACATGTTCTTGTTAGGTAAAACAGAGCACCAGATTTATTGCATTAGTAAATACAATAAGTAAAAGGCACTCTTGAAAAAGAGAATTTTTTTCTCCCTCTTTTATTAAAGTCATTATTATTTTTTATTTTTAATTTTAAGTATCTGATGTTTCTAAATTAACTTTTAAAGGAAAGTGAAGGCTGAAAAATAGGACTCATAACTCATTTTGTCAAGCTGATAAAAAATATATTTCTAAATGAAAAGAAACAGCAATAAATTATTAGTTTTTTGATTGATGGATTACATTATGTTGTTCAGATACAGTAAGGGTATAAAATAAATCTTACTCTAATAACTGCTCTGTTGGATATTATTATAAATTTCCTAATTAGAAATATATACATGGCTTATACTACCAGAAATGCAATTAACTCTTAACATACCAAGAAAATGTTATCGATGTACCCTTTGAGATCTTCTGAAATGTAAATCATGATTAACCTTTTGACAAGTAAAGATTCTTGTTTATGCTGTAACTTTTACAGCAATCAAAGTGGAGTGTTAAAATGCAATCACCTGCTATTTTGCATATAGTTATCTACAAAATGACAATGTCAAAACCCAGTTGAAATCTTCATTGAAATGTCATCTTACATATTGCTGTTCTCTGGCTCAGTAAGGGGCAGCATTTGATTTCTTGTTTAATGGTTCCCAAGTTTAAAATTCATCACTCAGAGAAACTTTAAAATAAATACTTGAAATTGTGACCCTTATTTTATTTAACAAATCCATAAAATTTACGGATGCTGCACACTTTTGGTCAAAGAGGAAGATTTACAGAGTTTTACAACTGGACATGACATAATAGGTCTTATTGAGCATAATCAAGTCCACTGGGAATAGTCTTTTTCATAAAACTTAAGACAAACATAAGATTCTAACTCCAGAATTATTTAACACAGAATTAACATGATTAACTATTCACTTCGGTGTCATTACCAACTTAGAACGCTCATTTGAGAATTAAGTTCAGCTCAATTTGGAATCAGAACTGGGAAGGTTGTTTTTTTTTTTCATTATGAGTATAATATTTTTTAGAAATTACTCTTATTAAAACCTTGTTATAATAATAGTAAATTAAATTAATAATGATTAATGTAGATGATAAATAGAATTATCACCTTATTAAATTAATTTTTATTTAAAAGAAAAACTCAGTAAATAATTTTTATTAAATAACTTAGAAAAATGTGGTTTTTTGCTTACAAAACTAGTTTGTCCATTTCTTTGCTGATGGTTTCTTTCAGTATTTTGCAATTGTCTGAAAAAAATAATTGGTTTGAGTTTTGGTTCATAGCATAAACGTTATGATTTCTGTGACTCAGAAAGATAACTGCTCTGAGACACTTGGAAAAGAAATAGAACTAAAAAATTTTAACAAACATGAAAAAAAGTGGGACTACTTGCAAATAGAGGCTCAAAAAGAAATGTTAAAAAAAATGTTTTAAAACTTCCTTATTTTTCTCTTCCATGGTCTCTATTTTTTTAGAAAACATTAATTATCTTTAGATTCTACTTTGTGGCAGAGTGGTAAAATAGAATTGTCACAGTACGTAGTGTTTCCATACTTGTGCATGATCTTGAATGCTAATTCTGGGTTATGGATCTTGAATGCTAATTCTGGTTTTTGGAGACCAAGAGATAGATATATCTGACACTTAAATTTCATCTCTCCTTAAACAAAAAAAAGCAAGCAAACAAACAAACAAACAAAAAAAATAAAAAAAGAAACCTTCTAAGCCTGAAAAGCATTTTGATAAATTTGAAATTCTTGACGTCTCTTTCCAATGGCCTGAACCTTACAAAATTGATGACCCAACAGTGATGTGATCTCAGACCAGTGTCCCACTTGTCTCCCAGAGATGCCAGGGGTTTAAGGTAAACACAGGTGAGAGCTGCAATGGCTGCTGTACAGGCACATGCCCTTTTCTGCATATTCTTCTGGTTGACAAGTGTAAAACAACCTGTACAGCCCCTGATAGAAAGTATATAGTTTCAAGACAAAAAGTGTTATGACAATGATACTGTTGACAGTTTTTGTTGTCCTTTTTGCTATTTCTTGAAGACAGTTTGTGTATTGATATATAAAGTTTACTAGGTTCCATTAAGAAGCAAAATATTTAAAAGAGAAGACCATAGAGCTACAATGAGATCAAGACAGGTAACAGAAGTGACAGAGGAGAACAATGGCAAAGAGGAAGATTTGATAGAAGGTTTTGAGAAAGTGTGAAACAGGAAAAGGCCATAAAGAGGCAAGCAGAAAAGGCAATAGGAAAAGACACTGTGCATGAAGATGATGGATGAGAGAAAAAAAATTTAGTAGAGAGCTTGGTTAGAGACGAAATAAAAGAAAACATGCCCTTCTGTCAGAACAACAGCATGCAGCACTGCATGCTTGGGGAAGAGTGAGGCCTCACCTCAAAACCTGCGTTCAGTCTTTGACTCCTCAATGTAGAAGACATTGAAGTGCTGGAGAGTGTCCAGAAGCTGGTGAAGGACAGAAGCACAAGTCTGATGAGGAGTGGCTGAGGGAGCTGTGATTGTTTTCTGGAGAAAAAGAAGCTCAAGGGAGACCTTATCACTCTTTGCAATCACTCCTTTACCTGAAAGGAGGTTGTAGCCAGGTTGGCCCCTTCTCCCAGGCAATTGTCAACAAGAGGACATAGGCTCAAAGTATGTCAGGTGAGGTTTAGGTTGGACAGCAAGAAAAGTTTTTTTCACTGAAAAGGCCGTTAAGCATTAGAATGGACTGTCCAGGGAGGTGGTGGAGTCCCCATCCCTGGAGGAGTTCAAGAAACAACTGGACATGAGGCTTAGTGCCATGGTCGAGTTGATGAGGTGGTAATCAGTCAAAGGTTGGACTCGATGATCTTGGAGGTCTTTTCCAACCTTAATGGTTCTGGGACTGGGATATTCTGTGATTCTCTTTCTTTATTCACTACTCGTCATTTCCTAGGAAAGGTTCTCTTTTTCTCTCTAAAATTTTTCACGTCATTAATACAGCAGGAAGCTAAAGCATGATTACACAGCATGTGTTAGTTCTTTTCTAGTGCAACAAGAAATAAATTTAATAGAATTGCTAACAGCATTTTCTACAGCTTGCTTTTTCTCCTTCACTCCTCCATCTATCCCCCACCTTTTTTTTTTTTTTTTTAAACTTTTTTTTTTTTTTGTTTTTTTTTTTTTTTTTTTGTTACAGTAATTTGCTGTCTGTGCCTCAAAGGCTAAAAATCGTTTTTCATCTCATGCATGAAGAATTTTAGTCTGATTGATGACAGCTATGGAACCTTTCCTTAGTCACTAAGCTGCACTAATTTGCAAGCTAAAACAATATTAGCAAATTGTTAATGATCCATGAAACTGCAGCAGCAGCCTTAAATGTTATGCTCAGAACTTTCTTACAACTAAAGCAGCTTACCTAAATTCCCACAATGGACACAAAATGAGATGGCATTTACAAAACAACAACAGTAGCAACCAAAATAATAACTATGAAAGTGACAGGCTTGGCTAATGCAGTACATTAGTGTGAATAATTTGTATTGAGGGCATGTGAACAATTAACATTAAAACCCAGACCTAGTTTGTAGCAGTTTGGATCTAATTTTCACATTGAGCTAAAGCTGCTGCACACATTTCCTGTCTGCCCTTAATGGCTGCAATTTTCCTGTATTTGTGTCACTGTGTGGCTGGCTTTTAAAATGAACTGGAAATATTAAAAAGGAAAACAGAGTTAATTTTGAAAATAACCTGAGTATCACATTGCACATTGAAAGATGAGGATTTTTTTTTCCCTGAATGGAGCCCAAAATGCTGTTTGATGATTTATTTTTTTAAGTGCATTGAGAAATTCTGTTGAATGAGCAATATTCAATCTGTTTCATGTTATGAGAGCATGTGGCAGGTTAGTTCCCAGTCAACATGTCAGTGTACAAGAAAACATACATTACTTTCAGCTGTGTATTTTCCATCAAAAAAGGAGACTGATAAAGCAATATAGTTTTGTTTATCACCTGTATGACACACTACAGATAGAGGAAGGGTTTAAACAAAAGTATTGCTCCTTTCCAGGTCCTATGAAGTTTGTGTGCACGTGTGCATGTGCGTAAAGTAATTTATAAAGCATGTTATTAGTGTGCCTCATGTGAAAATTTAAGTATTATCTCAAAAATCAAAGTGATGCAATATTAAGCCATTCTGAAACACAGGAAAAGAAATGTATGTAATACGTAAAAACAGAAAAAAACTATTATAGAGAGAGAAGAACATGGATATCTGTGGATATCTTAAAATAATTAAGAACTCAATTCAGCAGGAAGATATCTTACAATAATAAAGAACTCAGTTCAGCAGGAAGACTATCATAATTGTAACTTCATAATCTCTTAACCAGAGCCAATTTGTGTAATTTAATCTTATTCTTTCTACAATAGTGGAGTAAGGATTTTAACAATACTTCTCAGGCATGATGCATTATTTTGTGTCAACTAGGTTGTATTTTACTGTGGGTAGTAACAATATTCTTATTTATTACATTCTCTTTCAGGAAATGAAAAAAGTACCTCCTAAACTGATGTCTTCTGAACAAATATGTACAGAGATTGTACAGTTCCAGAAGATATTGAAACCTAAACAGAAGCAAGATGAAGCTGAGTAGAGGACAGTAAGAGCTGATGAAATGCTACATGTTCATCCAGATCCCTTGGAACTGCAACAGTTTTTAACTGGTGTAACAAATATTTACAAGCAGCACTCGACTTTTTTGGTTAATTTTCAGTTTCAGAGTTTCAAGGTCATAATGAATGGTTTTAGACTCCTAACACTATATATTACATTTATTATTCTTGTGTTATTGTCAAGTTCTATAGCCAATATAATGTGGTACCAAAATCAAAAAGTACATTAACAGGATGTATGAATTCTATATTTTTTTTTGTTGTTGTTGTTGTTTTAGTTTCTGCTAATTCATCATCTTACGTTACAACACTGTAGGCTGAAACAATGATCTCATTCATTTATTTTCATGGAAAGCAATCTCGTATTTTATTGTACTCTTTCCTTTGTGATCATCATCTGCAGCAATTTCTTTCCATCTGAAGTAAAGCTGAGTGTCGGATAACACACCACCAATATCTTTGGTTTGCTGAAGAGCTCCATTTACACATCATAAATTTAACTCTCTATGACTGCATTTTTTTATTTTTTCATTTTTTCATTAGAGCAGGAGAAATAACTGTACTTATCTGTTTAATGCGATTATTTCGATAGTAAAAGAAGGGAATTTGGAATCACAAGATTTTTGGAATCCTGTTTATGTTAATTAAAATTCACATTTTAAAGGTAAGGAGGTGTTATTAGAATGCCTTGTCTTTCACTTTGGTGAATAAAAATACTCTAAATAGTTATATATTTCAAAAGAGAAATCAATCATTTCCTATTTCATCCAAATCTCTGTACCTGTCAATGGACTATTTGATTACAAAATATACTGGAATTTTTTGAAGATATAAACTAAAAGAAATAATGTTCAAGTTTTCTCTAGGAGGAGAAGTAAAAGGTCAATCTATGTTTTGCAAAATGTTTCTAAAAAAGCCAGCTATAAGAGACATTTTACCACACTAAAGTTGATGAGACTTTAACCATGAAGGTTAATAAGACTGATATTTCAGGTATTTGTACTCATACCTTTACTGTAAATTGATATAGAGTACTAGAAAAAGCAGAGAAGCGATAAAGCAACAGTCTGTGAAAGGACATGCATAAAAGGATGCCTTTAAAAGATATGATGTTGAATCACCAGGGCAGTCATGAAGCCTTTCTGTCCTGTTGAGGAAAAGATGAGCTAAAAATCTTTCAGGGTGAAATAATTTACTGTTTTATTACAAAACAAGAATTGAAAGGCTAGTGGTAAGTAATATTGAAACATTTCCTTCAATATATCATTTGAAGTCATGTGAAGTCTTTGGATTTTTCAATGCAGGATTATCTGTCACAGGCTCTGACATGGACCTTGAAAAGGAGTTGTGAATAAGCACCGAGACAGTTCTTATTTATTTATAAAATATCCTATGAGCAGGGACAGATGCCAGAAGGAAACATTGCAGCACATTTTTTTTTTTGTTTTAAATGTTGGGTTTGTTGATTTAATATATTAAAATTGATTTAATATTATGACATCAGAAACACATTCTGATTTACAAGTTACAAGATGTCTTGTGGGCCCAGTGACTCATCAAAAATGTGTTCATAATTTTTTCTCCTAAATAAAAATGGCATTATGTTAATACAAAAGGATAATAAAATTGTAACAATAGAATAATTAAGGAATTGCAAGAATTATACAACTGTGAGAAACTTTAAAAATTCTCTAAGTAATTTTTTATTTCCCACTTTTTGCTTTGACTTAAAAGAGAGGAGAAAGAGAAAAACTACAGTTTTCAAGTAAAATTCTCTTTCCTACATACTTTGAGATGACAAGAATATTATAAGCCAGTTTTACTTAAATAATTATAAGAATTTTTAGGATACACTGTGACCTCTGCATGTCATTTACTCAGGGAGTGCTTTCCATAAGTAAACTGAAGATTTTATTCTCAAATTTTACAACATACAAACATACTGTAAAACCAGAAATGCAGTGCTGCTAATAAATATCCTTCAGTAAGTTTAAAAGTGCATTTGGCAGCAAATAACATTTGGAACCTAATCTCCAGGTCCTTTTTAAAAACCAGTTTCTTTATGGTTGAATAAATGTTTCTCTCAGCATTTGAAAACAGTTTCAAGAGAAGCTCCTCCAAAAGGCCACATTCCCCTAAAAATCTTGAACTCGCTTTTATATAAGGTTATGTCTTGATTCATCTGTTTTCTAGATGCATATTTTTTTCTAAGCAAAGTATAATAAAATCTTTATAATATATCTTTAAAACCTTACAGTCGATGTGATGTTTGATAGACCCTGGCACCTTTTATGAAACTTTGAGAAAATATTCTTTTTATTTTCAAGGTCAGAAGGTTTAGTTAAATGTCTGTCCTGGCTCCTAGACTGGTTTGAACAAAGTCCAGGAGAACATTTATAAAGGTTCATCCATCAATTGTTCAAAACCTTGAAATTTAAAAGCAACTGGGCAAAAAAAAAAAAAAAAAAAAAACAAAAACAAAAAACAAAAAAAAAAAAAAACAAAACAAACAAACAAAACCAAAAACATTAGGAGAATGTTTCTCTTTTTTATCAGGTATGTATGAAAGTTTCTGCACTGCTCCACTAGGGCTGTAATTCCCTGATTTAGCAATGTACTATTTGTGATAGTGATCTTTCATTGTGACTAATATGCTGCTTACCAAAGTGCTGCAATGCCATCAGTCACTTTGTAGTTTCCAAAGACAAAAGAAATTAGAGAACTTTCTTTAAACCATAACTCTGTGGAAGTATGAAGTTGGTGAGCCTGCTTTATAAGGACTTTTGAAAGCATTTTTAATTGTTACTCTATACCACTGGGGATGAATGCTTCTTGAGTTTTGTTCTGTGTTTTACATTTAGGAAAAATAAGTAAGTCAAGTCAGAGTTAAGTGAAAAATTTTATTTGTTGTAAGAGCACAAAAAAATTAGAATGAGTTCCTTAATCAAGTTTAGCCCAAATCCAACCACTTCAAGATTCCTTTCAAGTGTGCTATTCAAATTATCCATGGTGCATCAGTTTCATGAGGATCAAACACTCCTGAGATTCATTCAGAAACAAGATGACGTTATCTGATCCACTGAGGTAAACTGTTCTGGCTAAATTATTCCTCTATGCTCAACTCAGTCCTAGAACACATTTTAGAAATATCACTGAGATTCATCCTGGAATGGCATAAATTTCTTTCTAGACATCTCCAGATGCATTTGATTTAGTTGGGAAAGATTTGGTAATGGGGATGCTGCAGGGGCTGCTCCATGCTGGACACAGATGGTTCCAGGCAGTTCAAAGGGACCCACTGCAGGGCACAGCTGAGCCCACCAGCCAGGCTGGGGCAGCCTCTGAGATAACATATTGGAGGAAAAAAAAAAAAATGCTAGGCAGCAGCTGTGAGAGAGGAGTGAGAAAAATGTGAGAGAAACAACACTGCAGACTCCTAGATCGTGAGGAAGGAGGGAGGGAGGTGCTCCGGGTGCTGGATCTGAGGTTCATCTCCGGCCAGGGGAGGATGGTGAATGTTGTTCCACTGCTGTTCATGGGAGAACAGGAGAGATATCCATGTCTGTCAAGGACCTTCTTGAAGAAAGCTGCAACCCATGGAGCATTCCTGCTGGAGCAGATTCCTGCCAGAAACTGTGGCCCATGGGGGAGTCATGCTGGAGCAGTCAATTTTTGAAGGACTGAACTCCATGGATGGAGCTCTGGAGCTTTGGGAAGGACTGATGTTGAAGATATCTGTGGAGGGTTGCGTCTCATGGGGGGAAACCCCTGCCAAAACATGAGAAAACTGTGACAAGGAAGGAGTGGCAAAGGGGAAGTGTTATGAACTGACTGCAACACGCATTCCTCATCCCACTATGCTACTTGGAGCGGAAAGATGCAGAAAAGCCACAAATGAAGTTAAATCTGGGAAGAAGGAGAAGGGGGAGAAGAGGTATTTTTATTTTTTTTCTGTGTTTCTTATCATCCTATTCTACTTTTAATTGGCAAAAAGTTGAATTACTCTTCCCAAGGTGAGCCTTTTTTGACTCCTATGGTAAGTGGGAAGAAATTATTCTGGTTTTAAGTCTTTAAGAGGTGAGATTCTGCCTCTGCTCTGGTGAGACTCCACCTTGTGAACTGCATTCAGTTTTTGATTCCCCAGCACAGGAAACACATCAAACTTTTGGAGCCCAGAGGAGGGTCAGCAGAATGATTAGAGGGATGGAGAACCTCTCTTGCAAGGAAATCCTAAGAGAACTGGGAATCAGCCTGGTAAAAAGGCAGCTTCAGGGTTACCTGATTGAGGCCTTCCAGTACCTGAAGGGAACCTGTAAGAAAAAGGTACTCTTTTCAAGGGCATGAAGTGATAAGACAAAGGGGAATGGCTTCAAACTGAAAGAGGTAGGTTTAGATTAGAAATTAGGAAAAAAATTCTTCACTGTGAGGATGGTCTGGCACTGGAATAGGTTGCCCAGGGATTGTTCCTGGAGATGTTCATGGCCAGGCTGGATGGGTCTCTGAGCAACCTGGTCCAGTGGCAGGTGTCTCTGCCCATGGCATGGGAGAGGGAACTAAATTATTTTTAAGGTCGCTCCAACTTAAACCATTCTATTATTCTATGAATGTTGAAATGCTACTCACAAGCCTGAAAACTTTATCTTTTATTGTATTCCAGCAGAGAAAGGACAACAAACGATCATAATCTTTGCCTGATGTGTTTTCATAAATTTTTCTATAAATAAAAGTTAACATATCCTACTTGTAGTAAATCATTGTAAATCTAATGGAAGGAAATGTGTGAGAAATTTATTTAAAAAATGAGGACTAAAATATAATAGTTAAAGACATGAGCAATTAATGAAAAAATCCTTCATAAAATGTAGCTGAGGGGAACCAGAATTTTTACTGGAAGGTTTTGTGCTAAGATCTGAACACTCAAGGTCAAAATCTATTTTCAGTTGGTTTATATCTCCATGCAACCTGCAAGAATTCTCTGTGAAAATATGGAGAGAGAACACTTAAAAAAGTTACAGAGAAAGTAGCATACAACATTTAGACCGATATTCTTAAAATGGGGAAAAACTTCAAGGTAATTTTTTCCCCCAAATAGGAAAGTAATACCTAGGATTTAAAACTGATCTCAAACAGTGACTTACATTCTAAGGTGTTAACATGGCACATTTTTCCATGTGCTGTTACAGTTGATTCTCTTTTTTTAAAACTTGGACAGAGGTATTTTGAGAGAAAGCCTAATGGCAAAAAATGTGATCTATTGGAAAAGTATAACTCTTATTCTGTGTAAAGGATAATGACTTCAACAGTTGTATGTTATTCCATCACTCTAATCTCAAAAGTTAAATCCACTTGTGACCCTCTTATGCACTTACAGGTGACAGAATAAATCTATCAATCTGTTGTAATTTCACTACTTTGATTTGAACAAGATAATTGTTAAGAACTTGCCTTGTAAGTTCACCCTTGATGGTTATGAAATTTTGTCTTTTACAATATTTTGCTGTCACTGTCATATTCACAGTTATTATATCTCAGAAATCAGAATATTTGAAATCAGCCATTATTTTGCATTTATTATACAATGTATATATGCCTTTCTTTAAATTGTTGACAAACCTAACACAACTAAAAATAGTCTAGGTCACTTTTCATGGAAAGCGAATTGATTATATTCCATAACCAAAATTAGATTAAAAACATGCTAATAGTGGCAGCAGGAAAATCTTGCAAGAAAATCTGTCACTTTGTAGGATATCAACTTTTAACAAACTATATGAATAACCATGTAGAATAAAATATCTGAGACAGTGGGTTTAAATTGCTAAAAGAGACTAAAGAAAGCAAATCACTGTTAGATCCCACTGTTCTTTTATAAAACCAGAACTAAAACACTATTCTTCTTTAATATATAAAATAAGAATTAAATCCTTTGCCTGTGAGATTTAGAAATATAAAGAATGTGGAAAGTAGATACTTTTATTAGCATCTTTTCAAGATGTAATATTTATGATTTAGAATATTTTATTCTTCCACATATACTCCTTCATAATGAAAAAATATTTTTTTCTTTTAAAATATCATTAAAATATGTTAAAATCATGTAAACTGAAAATTGACAAATTTTGAGAGCAACCATTTTCTAATCACTTAATGATTTTGCATAGTGCTTATTAGAAAGTTCACTTATCTCTCCTTCTCTTTCATAGAAATTTCATTTTGTTCAGACATCCTTGGAGTTTGTCATGTCATTTTTTTGAGACATCAACAACATTTTGCATCAGTAAAGAACACATGTGGACAGTGTCCACTCTGCACTGCAATATTGTGATCTTTTATGTCATATTCTCTCCCCTGAACACTCCTCTTTGTTGGTGACTGAATTGCAGAATTTTCCCTCCTTGAAAATGTTCTCTTTTTCTTTGTTCTATTCCAGAGGTATATGACACTGTAGAGTAGCAAATTGAAGAAAAGATAGTTGACAAAGTCACTATAAAATCACATTTTTCCCCGTGGCTTTACCAAGAGGCAAATCTAAATGACAAAACTGTTCCCTGACTGCATTCCCACTGTTAAGTCAAAGTCACCTTAACCTGCACACACTTATCAAGGAAACAATAAATAATTTTTATGTGCAGGTCCTTTTTTTTTACAGTACCATGGTCAAGAGAGTGGACAATTTCATTTATAGAGTCCTTATCTCCCCCAGATTTTTGGACCCTTTCTGTTAACAAAGAGGGAGCAAACTTCTAATTTCATACAGGCTATTGTATTTATTGAGATACTTTGTATCCATTACAAATATGCTTTTGTCACAGAAAATGCTAGCAATGAGTTGTATTTCCTTTTTTCATGACTTATCATTTATTGAACTTCAGTACTGGTTTTCATTTATATCTGTAAGAGCATAACAAAGCATTAGAAGTGGCAGTATTGTTTTCCCTCTACCATTATTTGACCAAGATTATGATGGGTTACACGAGTTAAATAAATGTATAGACAAATCATACAAAAGATGCTCTGGTGAAACCCCTCTTGGAGTGCTGCATTCAGCTTTGGGATCCCCAACACAGGTAGGACACAAACTTCTTCGATCAGGTTCAGAGGAGAGTCAGAGATGACTAGAGAGATAGAGAACCTCTCCTACGAGGAAACCTTGGGAGAATTGGGATTGCTCAACCTGGTAAAAAGAGCAGTTTCAGGGTGACCTAATTGTGACCTTTCTGTACCAGAAGGGAACCTAAAAGAAAAATAGAGAGGAACATTGCACAAGAGCTTGTAGTGACAGGACAAGAGGGAATGGCTTCAAAATGAAAGAGGGCAGTTTTATATTAAATACTAGAACAAAATTCATCTCTGTGAGGGGGTAACGCACTGGAGCAGCTTGCTCAGAGGAGCTGTGTATGCCCCATCCCTCAAAGTGTTAAAGGACAGATTGTATGGAGCTCTGAGCAACCTGATCGAGTGGAAGATGACTCTGCCCTTGGCAAGGGAGTAGGAACCAGGTGATATTTAAAATCCCTTCCAACTCAGGCTGTTCTGTGATTCTTTGACACGAAGATGCCAAAGATGATTAAATAATATGAAATATCTCATGCAAACAAGAGTTACACATAAATGAATAAGCTGGTGGATTAAATACATAATTTTGTGGCTTTATAAAAAGTTGACTGCTGAAAGCAGATGGTAGGCTAAACTAGCAACAGTGAAGCTGATGCACTCTCTGAACTGAGTATGTATTAATTTGTCATTTTAATGGAGATAGTGTTTAAATTGAATGAGACAGAAAGTTAAAAGTATTTCTGTTGTGTGAGCAGACTATGTGGTTTAAAGACCTGGATGACATGAGAAAACTTGTGAGGTGGATGTAAGTAAATTGAGAAATTGATTTTTTTCTGACTCTAGGTAGCTGCTGGAGTCAGGCTGGGACACAATAAATGAAAAGGCTGGGAAGGCAACATATAGAGAGGCAAAGAGATCAGGCAGGGGGCTGTATAAAGTAAAGTTTAGATATTGCAATTAGAAAAAGAAAATATGCAGTCAATGTAAGTAATTCTTTAAGCTGATGTGATAATGTACTTGATTCTTGTATCACTATGTAGTGTTCAAGGCTTTCCATCATAAAGCCTATTTTGCAGTATTATCCATTGCTGTCAGAATTCATAATTCTTCAAAGTGATCCAAGCCAGGCATATTTAACAACTATTTTGGTTCCTAAATATTATATCTTAATTTGTTCAACATGGAGGCTTACCCTGAAAGAATTAAAATTAGGAAACAAGAATAGACACCCCAAAGAGAACAACTCACTCTGTGAAAGCTGTCTACAGGTTGTCTGATGAATGAAACACTAGAGATATTCCCTCTGTCACACGGAGTTCTTAAAGGCTGGATAAATCTAGGCCTCTCAGTTTTAGGCTGTGAATATATATCAAACAGAAGCAACCCTAAATGTCCAATTTACTGTATAGAACCTTTGAAGCTTGCAGAACCAATTAAGCATTTTCATTTATTTCAGTGAATTTATACTCACTCTCTACACAAGTAAACTGATGTATAAGTATGCAGCGTGAATAAGATTCACTCATTTTTAATGAAAAATAGATTAAGAATCATAGAGTCGTAGCATAGCCCAGATAGGAAGGGAACTCAAAAGATCATCTTTTCCAACTTTTTGTAGTGGAGGAAACCTAGATGAGATTATCTAGCACCATATCTAATTGCATTTTAAAAATATCCAGTGCAGGGGACTCCCATGTTCTTGTGAATGATTGCTCTCACAGTCCTAAGAACAGACATCAGAGATCACCTTAAGAAAGACTTCTTGCTTTGTTTAGCTGTCTCTTTAGCTATTCTGTTATTCTTTTTATCAAACAACATTGCCTGCTCTTGAATTGTGTCACCTGAATGAACCATATAAATTACTTCACTGAATCCTTGACAAAGTGCATTTCTTCTGTCTAGAAAGTCAGTTATTTTATCAGAGTAATATCAAACCTCTCTTACTGATCTGGAGTAAGGAATAAACACTAAGTTTATGAAAAGAATAGTTAAATAAAAAATTAATCACATGAGTGCAATAAGGCAAAATTACAAACATCTGGAACAGGGATTTGTAAATTCTGTGTTTAGAAGAGGGGAGAAACAAGACAAGCCTGAGATGAAGGTGATGGAAAATTAAAGACAGTATTTCAATGGGGCATGAAGGTGAGACGTGATGATGAATCGTAATGAATAAGATGTTAATTCTGAATTTTCTGTAAACAGACACACCTGAACTTTTGGAAAGATATGGACAAATTGAAGAGACCAAACAGGAGAATTATTAAGATGGAGGAACTAGAAGACTGGACTGAGAAATAAAATAAAGATAATTGAAATAATAAAATGTCAATCACTATAAGGTACCCATGCCAAGCCATCAGAAGAATCACATGAAAAAGAGTAGTATAATGGAAGCAGGCCAAATATTTTTGAGGTCACAGAAAACTTTACAAGAATAAAGTCTTTCTAACAGACATTTTCTCACAATGAAGTGAGAAAATGACTTATATCTGACTACTAATATAAGATTCTAGAAAACTGAAGAAAATATTAGTTCTTTATTATATGAATGGTGAAAAAGAAAATCGGATGTTTTAAATCAATTCCAACTCTTTTCCATTGTCTTGACATCTTAATAAGTAGCATGTAAGAGGTAAGTAATGAAATTTTTACTAGATTCACTTGTAGTGTGAGGAGCCTCCTGAATTTGTTCCTATATAATTTACAAGGGAATTTGTGATTCTGTTTTTGGGATTCAGTGAAAGATTCCCTCTGCCTGAGGCTCCAAGTTCTTGTCATGTTCTAATTAAGCCTGACTTCCTTAGATTGCAGAGTATAAAGTCTCCTAATTCCATACAATACTTGCTATGTACATTTCCTCTAGAGTTGGGAGCTTCAGTTTTTAATCCTCTTCTGCCTAAATGTGTCTCAAAGTCAACATCTGCATGCTGTCAGTCTTCCCTGGAAGCTTGACTAAGAATGATTTGGGAAAGACATGTCATTCAGTTGTTGCTAACCCAAATCCCAAACTGACCATGTCAATTCAGATTAATTACCACACTCTACATTATTACACATATCTTCTTTTTATGAAGGTTCCTGGGTTCATGCGAGAGGAAGAATTTAAGTCAAACTCCTTTACAGCCATTTTATTTGCTGTCTCAAGAATCTAGTCAAATAATTGTGAGCACTGATATCACTCTACCTATGAATTTACACTCTATGTGTGTAGAATTAATTGTTTCATCTTATTTTTTTAACTAACATTACACTAACTATACCTAAGTGTTTCTGGTAAATGTCTGTACTCTTGCACATTGAACAAAATAGAAAATAATAAAATAATAATTAAAAAATTTGTCTATGTGATTCACATAATTGGTAGGACATTCAGAAAAGAACAAAATTTAACCTCTGTGGGTCTAAAATAAAATTATCATATATATGTTAATTAAATACTGTTACTATAGTGTCATTAAGGCTCTGGACATCTGAAATAATTTATAAGCAGCCTTAATGAACTCAACAAAATAGCATTGTCTTGTCAGTCAACAAAGAGGCAGGAATGCCTTTTGGCTACTATTAGGATCAATGTTTGACTTGTACTTCATTTTAATTATTAAAAAAATGATACAATATTACCAGAGATTATGTAATTAACATTTTTCTGATTGATTTTACACGAAGAAAAGACTGTGATTGTGTTGTTAATAATCAGTTGCCTATTATTTGGATGGTTTTAATTTTTTTCATTAAAACATGAAGAGATAGTGCAGTGATTTATACTTGGGTGTCTTCCAGGTGACAACCAAGGCACTCTCTTACTTCCCTTGTCAACAGGACAGCAGATAAAATAAGATTTAAAAGCTTTTGGATTGAGATAAAGACAAGGATTTTTTTACTAATTACCATCAGAGGCAAAACAGGCTGACCTGGGGAAATTAATTTAATATATTGCCTTCTAAAAATAGAGTGCCATGATGAGAAAGAAAGACAGAATTAAATACACGTAGTCACCAATTCTCCCTCGTTCCTTGGCTGAGCTTCACTCTTGACTCCTTTCCCTTTTTCATCCAAACAGTGCAGGAATATGGGGAGCAGGGGCTGCAGTCAATTCATAACAGTTCAACTCTTCCACTCCCTTCTCCTGCTCCAGCGTAGATCCCCTCACACAAGGTTTAGTCCTTCATAAAGTGCTCCAATGTGCTCACTCCCATGGGCTGCAGTTATTCTAGAACTACTCCATCATGGGTCCTTTCTGTGTTAATTCCTTTTGGAACGGATTCCTCCGTCATGGTCCCTCACACACAGCAGTTCCAACCAGCAAACCTGTTCATTTGTTGGCTTCTCTTCATGGGCCACAGTTTCTGCCAGAAAATACAGCCCTGTGTGGGCTGTCCAGGGGCTGCAGCTTCCTTTAGGGAATGTGGGGGTGTCCTCTACAGGCTGAACTCTGGATATCTTCTTGACCTTGGTGCTCCATGGGGCAGAGGTGGTAACCTTCTCGCCAGTGTCTTCTCCTTTGGCTGCAGGGGGAATCTCTGCTCCAGCATCTGGACAATCTCCTTTCCCACCTTCTTTACTGTCCTTGTTGTCTGTAGGGCTGTTTGTCTTACATTTTCCTCATTTTCAGGACTCTGTTCAGACTGTGCTATAGTTTTTACCCATTCTTAAATATGTTTTCACAGACACATCATCAGCTCTGCTGACGGGCTCAGATTTGTGCTGCAGTGGATCCATTTAGGAACTGACAGCGTGTCTCATGAAGGCAGCCCATGACCTCTTCTCACAGAGGTCACCCTTACAGCCCACCCCAAAAAATCCTTGCCATGTAAACCCAATGCAGTTTTACAGACCAAGCAAATTATAAAAGTATCTAAAACTGTGATGCAGTAGAAATATTGTGGGGTTTTTTTATCATGGTCATCTGATTTTTTTTTTCCCAAATATTATTATTCAGTCAAATTGAAAGATTTCACCTCAAGGCTAATTACTGAGTGCTTCTGCCAATGAATAGTAATCAAAGCACAAGGGGTATTGTGGCAAGGTTATTGAATTTAAGGACCGTTGATGGATATGAAAAAAATTTGACATTGAGCTTTCATATTAAATAAAAAGATGGACATTTTTTATCAAAGGTATTTTAGGTATTCCAGTGTGGAAGTGTGGCTGCAATGAAATACACATATTCAGTGTATGGCAATGCAAAAATCTTCATTGAGTGAGCAAACTAAAATACTGTTTTAATAAATATTCAGAGTTTTGACACATCTATGATAATATATAAATGATTCCAACATGATAACACAAAAATGCTTTCTGCAGCTGTACTTTTGGCTACTCAGAATAGCTTAGGGAAAAACAATATTTCCTGGCCACAAATTTTCAATTTTAGTTTTCATGTCTTCATAGATAAATAATAACACTTTATTTGACGACCAAATTCCATATTATAAATGCAGAATGATACAAGGAACAAATTTAATAAATAGAAAACCCTACTTTTTCCTTGCAATTCATTCACAAAATTCTTGCTTTGTGCAGTATCTTAACAAGTTTGCAGAGTGCAGTGTGCCATAACCTCAATAACTGGTTGGTTTTTTTTTGTTTTTTTTTTTTGTTTGTTTTTTTTTTAATGCTCACTGAGCCACATGCTGAGTGCACTTAACCCAGAGTGAAGTTCTTAGGGAGCTTTAAGTACTTAACCCTTCACTAAGTACTTAATCAGTGCAGAACCACTGCAGCACCAAGCTGCTTTTTCCTTCATCTTCCTTCAAAATCAAATGCTGGTCTGTCAGTGCTCTCAGTGGAGTTCTAACCTATATGCATTGATTATGGGTCTGCTTGGTTTTTTCAGCATTGTTCTTGACGTCTTTTCTCTTTCCTCATATGTATTTGATGATGGAACCTCAATTTGTCTAGAACCTTACAGTAAAACAGTTCTCTTTGCCTGTGGAAAAAAAAAATAATAATAAAAAAAAAATCAATCGATATAACCAAAATGCTTCAGTCTCCACCTATGCAGCATTGTCCCTTCTTTCCACCCACCCTTCTTCCGGTTCTTCTGAACTTTCCCAGAGAAGACCATTCACATTCATTTTCTGGGAAAGAAGTTACCTCCTGCTCCCATCAACATGGAGTAGCTCCATAAAGTAAATTGTCAGCAGACAAATCAAAAAGGTCTACCATCTATCACAGATGATTGGCTCTCCTGCATTTTATTCTTCTCTATCTTTGGTTATTTGTCCCATTCTCTTATTCAGAATTTACCCACATGGCCACATCCCTAACACTTCCATCTCTACCGCACAGAAACAAATACAAGAATATACATGACTCACTTAATTTTCTCCACTAAATTTTTGTGGTTTTAACCTGAGCTTTTATTTCAATACTTTCTCTCCTTCAAGTCTTCCTTGTTTCCCTCATATAATATCCTTGCCTTGCTATTCAGAACTAGCTAGCATCCTCTGAGGAAAAAAAAAAAAAAGAGTAAGACAATGTGACCTCACCTTTCCTTTGCTCTTTCACTTGGCTTTTCACTTTCTTTGTTTCCCTGTCACTTAAGCAGTTTCCCTTTGTTTTCTCTCTGACATGCACAGGGGCTCTATAGGGACTGTTTTCTGACATCAAGAAATAAAATAAATTTGTTAGGCCACAGCACTTGAGGATTTTTACCCCATTATATATGTATGAATTCTTTCCACAGTTGATTTGACTTTGTGTTTAGTGTCTCAATAATCTTTGCTGAACACTGAATAGTTTTTCATTTTTTAATAGTAAGTGGGAAAGCAGATTGTTTGAAGATGTTGCAGGTTCAGCATCATAATAAAACCAAGAATGGAACAAGTTGCTCCATCTCATCATTTTTTTGCTATTTCATGCTTGTATTAGTGATTTCAGCAGTGATCAACAAAATGATTGATTAGTACAAAAATAGTCATGCTCCTTATAAATCATAAAGGAAAAAATAATGGGGTCTGATTTTCCCAAATGTTTTGTCCACTCAGGAATTTCTAGGCACACAAATCAGATAGGAAGGAGTTGATTTTCTGGACAAAGTGTGCCATTTCAAAATGGTCTAGGTTATGATGTGATGTTTGCTGGCAGATGCAAAACAGTCTTCATGGGAGACCTGTACCATCTGAAGCTGCAGCTGCAGCACTGGCAAGATATTCAACAAAACTTAAAAGAGCACTAGAAGTCGGTATTTAGACAGATGAAATCTTCTTAGCCTTATTTCAAGTTATTTCTTCAGTTAAGGTCTTTGATGTATTACAGCAATATATGTATGCTAAGAATAGAAGAAGAAACCCATAGCAAATTGGAGTTAACTACAAGAAATCTGTGCTTACACTGTAGATTTCTTCAAGACTGAACAGGCTGAGTGAATTCCTTGAAGTTACAACACAGAAAGAAGAAAAAATATGATCCCAATTAAATGTTGGTTCAAGGTGTTCCAAGTCCTTCAGCAGCATTGGCCTTTATCTGACAGCATCACCCTCTGCCTCAATTTCTTTCCCAAAAGTTATTTCCTTCTGACTTGTTGGAATCCAATTCTCATCTAGCCTGTGATTCTTCTATGCTTCTGATGACAGTTTTCATTACCATAATGGACATATATTTTGAGATTATGTGCTGGATATATGCATTTGCCCACAAAATACATAATGAGATATTCTGCTACTGACATGTATTTAATTGTGATTACTTTAATTCTCTTTCCAGTTTTATGCTGCCAATTTAATTTTTTATGACATATAGTTTGATCATAGATAATAATACTATATTTGTCACTTACTCTGTGCTGAAATTAGCATTGTCTTCCCATAATTTATTGCCAAGGGATCTTTGCTTGTCAATCATCTAAGAATTATCAGTAAAGGTCTCAAGAATTTGATTTAAATTATTACGCAAGGTAATAGTTTTCTTCTCTTTGTATGTCTTTTTCCCTTCTATTTTGTTGCTCTAATTTCCTATTTTGAAGACCTGAGGACACTGCTCATACCCTTTATATATCCAAACTGTTCTGAAAATCCTGCTAAGTTCTTGGTTTCAGGAACTACTTGGTTTTAATTAGCTTAATCACATTTTGAGTGAGAACTAATGTTTGTTGATATATACATTTTACTCATTTGAAGTACATCTATGATCTTCTGAATGCCAATGAAATGAAAAGGTATGAAATGCAATGTGATTTATATAATAATTTTGAATTTGAAATACAAATCTAGAAAAGAACAATCACAGAGCTTCACAGAGCTCTTGCCTTCTCTTTCTGATTCCGCACTTTAGCGGTACAACCCCATGTCATACATCATCTACCTATTCATTCTTTAATTAAATAATAAAATCCCTTTGTCCATGATTATCTATACTTTAAACCTTTGTATTCTTATATGATTGAAAAAATTGACTTATTTTTTTTCATGGGATCTGAATTTTTATGTTTCTTTTGTGATGAGTTGCAGTTTGCCTGAAGGCCAGTTAAAATTGATTGCTCGATTTATTTCTTCCATCAAACAGGAACTCATCCAACTATTTTTATAACAGGCTCAGAAAAAAATTGCTTAAGTTTTTTATTCAGCTCTTCAAAATCCAAGACTTTCTACATATATGTCTAAAATATATCTCTAGTTTCTTAGTGCTTGTTTTCATCTATGAGGACTCTGCACCAGGAGATTCTGGTTCATTATGATTCCTGTAAGAAAGGAACTTGTGTTTCATAAAGTATTGTTTATAATGCCATTTCTTAACTTTGCTAACACCGTAATTAATATAGTTATCATACATTATAGCCACAGTTATCAACTATCGGTAGACTTACAAAGAAAAAGAGGATGATATAGTGTTAGTCTCTTCATACGCTGGGATTTTGAACGAGTCCTTAATCAAGGTGTTGAACACTGTGTGGATTTCATCCATGGAAAGTTACCTCATCTTGGACAGACTTTTGAGATCTTACAAGATTTTCTTGAAAGAAAACATCATTTCTAGTGTGAAATTGAAAAGATGATCATGTGAGAGTTTGTGGTGACACTTTTACAAGATCATTCCATTACCGCAGTTGGCTGTGCTGAGTGGGAGCTGCCTACAGGCTCCTGTGTTACCCTGAGTGGGCTACGGCTCTGCTGCAGCCAGGGGACACACGCACACAGCACAGCCAAGGTTCTCCTGCAGCCATGGACACACACAGCACAGCCAAGGTTCTCCTGCAACCATGGACACACAAAGCACATACACACAGAGCACAGCCAAGGTTCTCCTGCAGTCATGGGCCACACACACACAGCACAGGTGTGACAGCAGAAACATACGTGTAGCATAGAGCAGCACAGACATCACGGGCTCAGGTTAATGGTTGTCTGGATCATTAACTCTTCTGTGTGTGGTGATCAGTTTCATTACAGGCATCTTGTGTGGATTTTAATCAGTTCTTCATTAATTTACTGCACATACTGCAATACCAGTCATGATTAGTAGGAAATTTATCTTTTGATGCCATACCTTAATGTTTCTTAATCTACAAATTCCTTTTTATAGGTGTGTCTTGAGGAACTGAGGCATCCTACATATTGCCTTATTAGCAAAGTACTAATCACTTGCATTCAAAAGACATCACTTCAGCTGTGTACCCACAGGAGCTAAGCTTCCTCATTCTCAGTCTTAGCCTTATAACCATGCTTGAAAGATGTATGGGTATTGCTGAGAATCACAAAACAGCAAAGCATTTAATCTGTACAGTGATGTTCTTCTTGTTTTAAAGTTTACATTCAGTAGTGCCAGGATTTCTTTTTCCTAGTAAATAGCTGGTTTTGCTATTCGCTATTGTCCCTGATGCAGTCACAGTCTAGGTTTGTCTGTAGGTGAATTCACAGTGTTATTTATCTGTTTCACCTATTCTGGCAGTATTGAACACAGACTCTAAGAATCTGTCACAAGAGTTGCAGTTTCCAGTTTCAATATTTTGTGTTAAATCATTAGGGAGCAAGAGTGAAAGGTAGACATAAATATGTGAAGCCTCTGGTGGCCTCTATAATTGCAATGAGAACACCCACACATGAATGAAAGATGAATATTGTCAAAGGTATTGCTAAAGAAAATAAAGTGCTGTCTTGCAAGAGCTTACCATGTGATAACCACAAAGCGTATGAAAAGTCAGATTTGTATTCATGTTTCTTTTCATGTTGATTGAAACTTGTTTTATGGTGTATTGTGCTAGAAGCCTCAGAAGGTATCATTCACATCTTTGTTAAAAAAAAAAAAAAAAAAAAAAAATTAACATTACTTACTAGTCCAACAAAATTACAAAGAAATTTTAATTGACCATTCAATTTAGAAGCTCCTTCCCTGCATTTCAAACAGGATAGGCAGCAAACTTGATTTCCCTTTTACCTTTCAAAAAAGCAGAAAATCTTCCTTCCTTGAATAAATAAAAAAGTTATAACTCTGAATAATGTGGAAGTATATGAGAACTTATTGTGTCATTTAATTTAGTGTATTACAGAAAGCTAACAGCCTTTGGAGACACAATTTTCTTTAAATTATTCTTTGATGCTTCATTCAGCTAGACATGATCACTGTTGAACTTTTCTAAACTTTTTACAAATTCTCTAATCCATAAAAGTTGTTCCAAAGTTAGGAACAAAACCAAGATTTACCTGTGTGATTACTATTAAATTGTAAATATTTTACCTCATTTTTTTCCTTGTTTCAGTTTTTAAATGAAACCAGCATTAACAGGTGGGTTTAAAAATAAAAAGGAAGTGAAAATAGAGACAGAAAATAAGAAATACATATCTTCTCTCACCTAAAGACAAAATTGGTGTGCTTATATTATTGGTTACAACTAATTGGTTGAAATTTGGCCAAAAAAATTCAATAGTTGTTTTCTGGTTTGAAAATTTTCAGTCGTTCTTGTAGAAATATCTCTTTAATACAAAATTAGTACTATTTTCTAATTTCTCATTAATGTTTCTCTGCTATTCTATAATTTAGCTTATTTCATTCACACAGCCATGTAGAGAAAATAATACTCTGTGAAAAGGATTGCCAGAGTCACTGCATAAGCATACAGTCCAAACAAACTGCTTATCATGAAACCTATAGCAGGAAAGTGATCTGCTAAAAGGAACTGGGGATTTACTGGGAAGTAATTTATCAGCCAGGAAAAGAGCGGTGTGTCAGCTTGCTTTCTCTTCAAAATAAATATTTTTTAACCCTCATTCAGTCCTCATATATGGAGATTTACCAAAAGGCCTGCTTAAATCCCATGTAATATATCAGTTTTTGATGGTATACTTTGGGATGAATTGTAGCCTGCTGTTGATTAAACTGAAAGGCTGATATTTCCAGCTGGATCATATACAGCATTTTGGGAAAATTTGTAATGAAGTATTTCCTAAAGATTTCTTGCTAGCTAGGCCTTGGTAAATCTCATATATCTTCATTAAAATAGTGGCTTGTGTATCATGCTAAAACAATGACAAAAAGCCAGTGACAGTTGGACAAGGTTCAGTGAGTTGCTGACTCCATCTGAAGCCACATGTGCAGCCGTGCAGTATTGAAAACTTACCCTGAAGGCTGCCTCGGGGTTGCCTTGAGAAAAACACTATAGACATATACCCAGAGTGTTTAAACAAATGAAAGCTTAATTACTGTGCTCTGAGAGTCATTTGTCATCGTATAATCACTGGCCAATACAGAACTTATGATGGCAAATAATAGTCTCCATGGTCCAAAACACAAAGGAGTTTGAAAACTATGCTTGGAGATTTTTTTTTCTCTTCATCATATTAGGATGTTTCCCTAAGAAATGACATCTTTTCAACAATTTCTGCTATGACTGAAAAATGTGATGAACATCTGAAGATTTAATAAATGAAAAGCAAAGGAAGAAAGCAGGCATAAATGAAAATTAAAGCACTGAAATCTCTTACAACAGGAAAATTTTGTTGTCTTATAGTATCCAGAAAGAATAGTTTAGGGACTAAAACCTATTCCCTCTTTTCTTTAGGTCATTGTTTTCATTTTATTATTTTGCCCTGACTTTGTTCTGAGAACTCAAGTATTCCTCCTTAGACTTCATCCTTTATTTTGATTCTTCACTCTACATGTTCCCTGACTCAGTTGTGGTGACAGTTTCATGACAATAGTGTATGAAGCCTTACCATAAATTTATCTCTTTCTATAACAGAGCTGGCAGTTCTTCCTGTTAGTGGTCATCTCTATATACTGGTTTGTCTTTGAGCTCAGTGATCACTTGTCTGTCCATTATATGTCTAGCATTAAATTTTGTAGTTCAAAAAAAAAAAAAAAAAAAAAAAAAAAAAAAAAACAAAACATCAAAACAAAACAAGCAAACAAATTGGCAGCTTGCTTCTACCAGTTTTCTCTGGAGGTTTTGGTGTAAGTGATGCCTCCAACTCTTACTGCAAACTGAAATTTGAGTTATCATAGCAGATTACACCAGAAGAAAAGTTATTTTTTCTCACCTGAGTCTAGAATATAACCTTTTGCTTGGTTATCCCTATCTTGGACTCACAGCCCGCTCAGAAATTACTGATTGAATTTTATTATATGAGTTAGCAATCCTTCAAATAATTCCCAGGACATCTGATGAAGTATACCATAAACAATCTCTATGACCTTACTTGTGTCTAATAATCATGCATAGGTGCACTTCTGATAGACTTGATAACAAGAGAAGAAATAACAGAAATACACTAGCTATTTTATCTAAATCTGTTCTTTCTTGAGGTAAAAGAAATCATGTAATTGTGAGAAAAAAAGATCTATTATTTGATGATATTTCTAATTATAAGGTAATCAATTCTATATTTGGAGAACAAAAAACAAAATCAAACAACAAATACCTTCTACAATTTGCCTTACCCTTTTACCAAAATATAAGAAATTGGTAGTTCTCTTTCATGCAGAAAATTTTAAAATTTAAATAGTCCAAACTGTTTTGGAAACTGGATCTATTTGGTGATTTAATTCAGCAATAGGATATTAAGCATATTAGGCTTGAAACCTGGCACAAGTACTTTTGCAATGTAGTCTTAATTCTGCAGGTATTTCTTCTTTTTCTGTCCAGAAATGATGTCACAGTTGATCCAAAATTTTCTGCATTTGTTATTAATTGTGAGATTTATTTTAAATGACCTGGAGCTACTGCTTGGCAGAATCAGCAGTTGGTAAAGGAGTATTAATCACACACCTCTAGGAGTGATCTGACTCTCCATGTATTGTACAGGTTATTGCACTGTATGGAAGTTCTAATGCTACTGAGAACAAGATTTAAAAAATTGTACAGTGCAACTAACCAAAATTTTTCCTTCTGTATTGAGACAACATCATGCCACTGTGATGTTTGAGTGTTTTGGTGTACTGTTTGAAGAAAGTGATTGTTAAAAATATATTAATATATTGACCCTAAATAAATACAACGAAGTAAAAGAGTTAAATTGTTACATTGGCATTAGGATGGATGATGACAGAAACTGGAAAACATCCTTGGGCTCCATCTCTTCAGAAAACACGCACAGACACTATGTGTTTCTGAAGTACATTGTGTTTCTTAAGTACTCTAGAAAGAATGGTGAATGAAATGAATTGCTAAAAACAGTAATAAAAATTTTGGAAGGACTAGAAAAAAAATCCATTTAATTTAAAAAAAAAATCTGATTTATCTAGAGTTTGCAAACATTGGAAAGAAATATAAATATGTGTCACTGCCAGTTTGCCTCACCCATGTCAATAATTTGGATGGTGATGAAGTCAGAACTGTAATATATATGAGATTATACAGTCTTGGTATTAGAAAAAAAAAAACAAAAACAAAAACAAAAAAACAAACACTAAAAACAAACCAACAACCCAAACTAGAAAAGTGGATTCATGAACATAATAATGTGGGTTTCAGTGGGTGACTGGAGTAACAAATCTTTTGTTGTTGCTCATGTCATGTTATTCTCAACTCTGATGCTGACAATTCAGGTACTGATGTTGCTTAGTTTCTTTCACCTGAAATTCTTCACCTTTATATGCAGAAAATACTGCTAAACTGTTTATACTCTGCATATAATAATGAATGACTGCTTGGAAAATGCTTTACGATAATCAAGTGAAGGAAATAATAGCATTTACTGTAAAATAATGCAAGTCATACTGAAAAACTTTTTGTAGAATGACTGGTTTAGAAGCCTGTCTGTGCTGCTGAACTGGAAATGCGTTTTTATATTTGAAAAAGAACAGCAAAGCAGCAGTCTTCAGCTCCTCACAATCAATGAAAAGTCACTGATGCAAATATAAGCTTTTAAATTGAAAAAGATATAAGTATCAACTACAATAAAAATAATGTATCTAAAAATCAAATGCACAGTTAAAGTTAAAAACAAAGAATTTAACCCAAACATTACAGGCAAAATTGTGAAAACAGTGTCAGCATGCACAAGACAGAATGTGTAATTTTCAGAAGACAATTACTTGTTCTTGTACTTCTTTGCATAACCAATGGTGCATGCAACGATAGGATATATAAAGGCAAGAAAGCTATTTGTGCCTTGTTATGGCAATTTAAATTACATTATTTACATACACACTGAAATGCTGTTTTACAAAACAGCGCTTCCCCATTGGTAGCTGCCGATGAATGGCATGAAACTCTGATTAGAAAACTGATAAAAAAAAGATTTAAAAGATCTGTCCGGAGATGAATATGGTCAGACGTCTATTTCAGGTCCTGATCTTTGTTCTTAAATGGGTGTGATGTTTGCTTGGGGGGCTGGAATATTTTTCTATGTTTATCCTATTGTACAGAAAATATGCAATTCAGTAACCATTAAAAAAAAAAAAAAAAAAATACACCTGATTTCCAATTTATAAATACAAATTCAAAGTTAGCATTTTTTACAAGAATCTTCCAGAAATGTAGTGTTTCTGTCTCCTCATAGAGGATTATGAGGTGACCATACAGATAAAAGAAAGAAAGACTCTCTTATATTTGCATGATAATTACTTATTCCTAGATGGTGAGTTCAGGGTGAAGCAACAGGTATTTCTGATTTTCCCTCATCAAATACCTACAAAGCTTTAACAAATGTGCTTATAATTAGCTGGAATTAAAGAGTGGGCAAAATAATACTGATGGAGGAGGCAAATTATAACCTCTAGAAGTTCCTTTAATGCAATTATATCATTCTAGTCTAAGTAGATACTTTGTTTAATAGGAGCAGTCTTTCTGAAAATTAAGGAAATGTGCTTCTTGAACATGAGCTAACACGTCGTATATATACTTGCAAAGCATGAAGTAAATTTTGCTTCGTATAATAATAGAAGTAATAAATAGCTTGTGGAGTGAAGAGAAGGAACAGCTGCATTTGAACATTTTTAAGAGTAATACTATTGATCAGAAAAAAAAAAGTAGCAGACTTTTAATTTTTTTTCTGAGAAGATATGAAAACTGCTGGCTGGAAGTGGAAATATTCTAAAAAGTTTCACAGAGTACATCACAGTTTCTGTTTCCAGGGAAACCACTTTCTTTATAACTGCTCCCAACAGCCCCACCATTAGGAAAACAGCTGTCAGGGCCATTGAATATTAAGGAAGAAATCAAGGCTGAGTTGAGAGAATAGTAAAAAAAAGAATTAAGATCAAAAATGTACCTTATATTGGAAAAAATATGCTATAGATATTTATGGAAAGAGGTGGTGTTGGAAGACTTTTATCCCAGCTTTCATCTTCAGGAGACTGTATCTGTATGCTGGCTATCTTTGAAGTATGACACACTGTGTACTGCTGTAGAAAAATAAATGATGTAAATATTAAAGTAAAATATGGCTCAACTGGCTGAAGCATATACTAAAGACTTCCCTTTGGCTGTTATAAAAACTGCCACAAACAATATATTCAGTGCTGGATGAATTTAAGAATGGCTTCCTTTGGAAGCAATAGCTTATGTCCCTTTTTACTTGGGACTGTTATTGTTCATGTATCAATAATCATGAACAGGAAAAGAAGCAATAAATGTGACTGAAAGTCTTGCCAGTTCCTGGTGATTTTTCATATATTCAGAATTCCTTCATACTGACAATTCTATCAAATCACCAAATCACTGATATCAATCTTGCAAGTTTTCTTTTGTGTACAGCACAAAATCTTAACAGATCTTGTCCTGGTCATGTAGAAACCTCAGTTTCTTAACTGTAATTGTGACTTAAGTCAGGTCATGTTGTTTCTACACTGTTAAATTCAGGTTTCAGAGAAAGACCAGATTTTTATATAGATGCACTTCATGAAAAGTGAGAATAGTTTTGTGGTGAATATATATGATTTATCTCCACTTAAACCTGGATTTAGGACAGGATACACAGCTATTATATGGGAATATTTAAATGGGAATGTGCATAAAGAAAGAAATGAAATAAATCAAGGTCTTGATTTTTGGGTGACAGAAATAACAACACAAATCAGAACTTACAACGTAAAAATTTATTGTAGAAGTAATGGAAGGAGTAGAACTAAATATACTTATGATTTATATATTTATGTATCTCCACTGTGTCCAATCAAAAATAGCATATCTATTACATACCAGTTGACTTCACATACTGGAATGAAGGCATAAATAAGTGCCCTTATGTGAGGCCAGAATAAAAAAAATGTATTTTTGAACTGACTTGCCTAGGGAATGAGAACTGATCAGGAGAGCTGTAAAAATACTTTTATTGGTGCATTAGGGATAACAATCACCATAAACACAGGAATGGTTGAAACTATACCTCAAAGAGGCTGTGTAGAGCATCTGTTTATTTCTCTCATTCATCACATTGCCTCGGGTGAGAAAGTCTGTAGAGATATAGTTTTGCTCACAGACTAAGGTAAACATATTTTGCCTTCACTGTTTTCTGTAAGTCTTAGTTGCTTTGTAAATGTACTATGTAAAAATCTTAATATTGTGGACAAAAGGTCAGTTTAGCAGTCATTGTCTGTATTGGAATGAGAACTTGTTCTACAGTCTCCTACTCTGAGAGCTGCTGCTCAGACAACTGAGTTCTTATTTGCTGAGGAACACTGAAAGCTGCTCTTATGGAAAAGGAGAAACCAAGGCTTGTTATCTTGTCACCTCAGTGTTAAAAAATCAGAGGAAATAAGAAGCTCTAATGACAGCTTTGCACACCCTTGTTAAATTATTTTAAAACACATAATACTGCCAGGATTTAAGACAGAGGCATAGAGTTACAGCAAATATTTCAAGAGGTGCCTTCACAAACCACCACTCTCCCCTGCACCATCACCCCCTGAATTTTTTCTCGCCAGGGTTTCTCAAGACTGTGAAAAACTGGGATAAAAATCAGCAGTATTCTGTGAATACTGTATGCTGATGGGAGATTTACAAGAAACTTGATTTATGGTAACCAATTCTTCATGCTTTGAATAAAATAATTTTCAGAATGCCCTGATATTTTAAAACTGATGGGGTGCCAAAAAGGTTACCATTTGGAACTGAGCTTATTCAGTCTGGTTTGATCTTTTTCTGAGGTGTCTAAAACCATATTTCCAGCACCTGTTCATTTGTAGTATGTGATTATTTTGATTCAATCACTTTCAAGTACATGAAAATCATTGATAATTCACCAGCTGCATTTTGAGAACAAGTTTAATCTTTTGAAAGAAGGGAGGAAGAGAGAGATCACACTTCAGGGTCCTTAGCAAAGTGCAGAAATGAATCAAGCTGTGGATACTATGAATGCGAGGCAAAAGAGTTGAATATCCAAAACTGCAAATAGTATGGTATTGTTTTACTTGTGACAATATTATTGGGAAATCTTTCAACAATAACACAGAAAAATTGAAATTTCCAGTAAATTATATTCTGGTTTTTTTTGAGAACTCTACATTTTTTAAATGACATGATTCAAAACCTACCTGACTTATTCATTTGGTAAGTTTCACAATAGTATATTCACCATCTTCTGGCTTCAGATTTATGTTAGTGTCATGATAAGCTGCAAAATATTGTCTCCCAGCAGTCCCTTGTAAGTCACCTTGAAAGAGGCAATGGCTCTTATCACATACCTCTGGAAGTTCACAAAGAATTTCTGGCAACAAATAAACAATCAAGAATATGCATCTAATGCTCAATGACATTTTATATTTGGATCTAGGTTTTGCAATACAATGTAATTAGATTATAGTGTTAGAGTAAGCTACATTGTCAGAAGAAGAAGGTTTTAAAAAGTATAAACAAATTGTAATCAAACAGATATTAACTAGTAGTCTCTTTCAAATAAGCAGAAAGGAAGAGCTGTTTCTTTCATCTAAATGTGATGAGCTTTAAATAATATCTCATAATTATCGTCCATGTAGTGTAGCAAGTAATAATTAACTTTTCTGAACAAAAGATCATGTGGTACTTTAAGATTAAAGAAAGTTCAGCAAAACTTATTTTGAAAAAAGAAATTATACAAAAAGTCTATTCGTAGCATCCATATCCTCTGATGTGGCAACTTCTATACATTACTACACGATATAACCTGCTATTTATATGAGCTTTTCCTAACTGGTGATTTGATTGTTAAAGTTTAAAAAGTATTGTATGATCCTTTTTCTTCTTTAAATCAACTTATTTTAAAAGGGAAATTGGTCAGTTGCCAAAAAGCTTCAGTACCTTTTCTGCCTTGCAGCCCTCATACCTGTCCATGTTCAGAGGAGGATATTGGTGACAGAGTTTCCTCATCACCAAAGCCAACAACTCCAGCATGCAACAACTTCGTGCCTGTAAAACTAAAGTGAAAAGTGAATTTCCAAACTAACAGACCCAAATAAAAAAAAAAAAAAAATCTTTTGTACCTGAAAACTTTATAAAATTCTGTAAGTATACAAAACAAATGATTGAAACCCCCAGTATAGATTTTTAGAATGTGCACTGAAGAATATTAAATTAATGCTGTCAAATGGTCACACTTAGAGCAAAACATAAGATGTTTTCCTCCTGACTTTGTTATTTTAACTTAGTTTGCTTCTCTGTGAACTCACCATTCAATACACCATTAGCAACACATAGTAAAATGAGAAATTTTGGCAAGGAAGTTGAAAAACAAAAATAAAATAATTAGGAAGCAGATGTTGAAGCCTGGTCTTCCACATCCATACTGGTTTCTTTCATATTGATGCCTAATTTTATCATTTTCTTTTTTAAGTTATATTTCAGAAAGTAAAGCCCAAATTTCTTTTAATTTAATTAAATTACGAATACATGAGCTTTGTATATTGAGTGGTTCCAGAATAAGTCCTAAATTTATAGTCACAGTGATTATCTTTCTGCAATATTTCCAGAGCTCCACCTTGTCCATTTGTTTGGATTTGTCCATAAGTTTTGTTTCTCCTTATGGCTGAGACCCATATTTACAATATTATCACTATATTTAATTTAAAAGTTGTTGAACTAAAAAAATGAGAAAAAAACAAACCAAAAAACTCATGAAACAAAATTATAATCTATTGGAAGAGAAAAATAAAACAAAAAATAAGCTATATCTTATTTGGTTTTTGTCTATTATTTCTCTCACTGACATCCATAAACTTCACTCATGGGCTACTGACACTGTATGTAGCTCTTGTCAACTCTTTGCAATGTAATCCACCAAAGCCAGTCAGATTAAATCAATTTAATCAGAGTAAACCAATCACCAAAGTCAGCTGAAAATGAAATTAAATTAAATCTGATCACTAATAACAAAATGTAATAAGATGAAAAATCGCTTAATGATTAGTGAAAGTCTGATGAAAATTAATTTATTTCTTTTTTTTTTTACCTCATTGATGGTCAAGTAAAACTATTTAACATTAATATTAATCAAATTTATGATAAGTTTATTTTGTCCAGTAATTACAAAAAAAAACCTGGTTTAACACCTTCTTTTCTCATTAAGACAGTTTTCTTCAAAGACTTGTGTGTTTTCTTAGGCAATACCTTTTGTTGAAAAAATATAAAACTATCTGAAACCTAGCAAAAATATAGATTCAGTAAAGAGACATACTTTGTTTTCTCATAGGTCATCTAGCTTTGTAGAACTAGCATATAATTTATCAATAAATAAGCAGGAAAACAATAAGAAAATAATTCAAGAGGAGCTGTGAAATACAAATAAAAGTTCTTTGACTAAAATATTCAACTCTTTCACCACTCCTTGAGACTACCAACCCTTTCAATATGATCCATGTTCTTCTATCAGTAGCCTTGTAAAATGCTGCTGACTCTTTTGACACTTGCCTCTGTTGATTCTTCTGTATAATCATATAAAAGATTTCTCAAGAATATCAACATTTCAATGGGTTTAGTAGAAAGCCTCCTGTTGATAAAGTAATCTTAGTTCCTGCAGAGTGAAAAACACTACAGCAGCTGAACAGCCATGGATATGTTGGTCTTTTGGGCATGATCATGTCTGACTCTAATGGAGGAGACAGAAGATACTAAGACTAGATTAAATGAGAAAAGAACTGAAAAAGCTAGTTGATTGGATTACTTTTTTTAAATCCTTTTCTAAAGAAAATTAACATACTGAGACAGATTTAGAGGTACAACAGGGAAAAAAAAAATCAAGGCGAGTAGTCTAGACTTATCCTAATATACCTACTATTAGAAACAGTCTCGTCGTGCTTAGTTTTACATACCAGGCTTTGATTGCTGTCAGAAGCTGAGATAATTCTTCAGCCATTCTTCCAATCTATACAAAAATCTCTAAAAAACACATCAAAAAATCTAGGAAAACTTTGTCTGTTGCATATAGCACCAGAAGCTGAAGAAAAGTATAGTTTTTGGTGAATTTTATTAACTGTTTTCATATTCTTAGCTATTAAAATCATTTCAGTTAAATTGAGATGTAACCACTACTGTCTTAAAGTTTTATTTTTTTCTCAAAAGAGAGAAGTGAGTGGGAGTGCACTTACTATTGAACTGTCATTGCTTTGTGCTTCATTTTTTTTCTGTAAGGCCTCAAAATCATGTGAGGATTTGATGGATGTGAAATTAGTGTTGATACTTTTTAAAGTGACACTGAAATATTTCCCACATTATGCAAAATGTTTTTGTGGGTTTTTTTTTACACAGTGACAACTAAATAATATGTATTTTACAGTTTTTCTGAATGCGAATACTTCAGTTAGTTTTACAAACAAATAGATAAGAATAGTTTAAGTTGGGAGGGTTCTGCAATGATCCACTAGTCCAACTCCCTGACCACTTCAAGGCTGACCAAAAGTCAAAGTATGCTTCAAGGGCATTGCCCAAATGCCTCTCAAAACACTGAGAGTCTGGGGACATCAAACATCTCCCTAGGAAGCATTACGATTTTTGACCAACCTCTCAATAAAGAAATGTTTCTTATTGTCACATATGAATGTTCCCTGATGCAATTGTAAACTGCTGCCCCACATCCTGTCACTAGATATCAGGGACAAGATTTTAGCACTTGCTTCTCCACCTCTCATTCTCAGGGAACATTGTGCAGAATTTTCACACTGCACTGATCTAATTGAAAGAATGGGACATTGACCAAATCAAGGTATGTCTAACCCTGGCCAAGAAATAAAATAACAGATTACAACACTGATGGCATTAGGTCAGATCAAAAGTACACACCCACTATCTTTTTCCTGGCAGCAGGAATAAGCAAACATTGCAGAAAGAAGGATGGAGCAAGTGTATGTGAAATTTCCTGAATTACTTCACTGCCTTTTATTGCTTATTTTTTTTTCTATTCAGGAAATATCTTGAACCAGATGAGCTCTGCCTATTTAGTAATGCTTAATAAACTTTTCTTTTACAGAACTATCTAATAAGCCATTGGACCTATTTAATTTTTTACAATCCACAGCATTCTGTGACAAAGAGTTTCATTATTCTACTACATAGTACATGGTGGGGAAAAAAAAAAACAAACCTGAAAAACGTAAAAGGTCACCTTTTATTCTGAACATACATCCCATTAGCTTTATTTGATAATAGATAGGATGAAAACAGGAATGACTGATCTCTGTTAAACAGCTTATGGTATTAATAATTTTGTGGATATTTATTAAATCCACCACTACAATTCTTCTGTATGGGTTTCTGTTCAGTTCTGCCTTGTTCAATCATTACCTGTATGGAAATATTTTTAAATATTTTTGTTCAGAGGCTTTACTACTTCCTGCACTTTTTCCAGGTCTACTATAGCCTTTTGAGGTGTGGGGACTAGGGTTGTATAGTATTCAAAACATATGAGAAACATTAAATCACACTATGGAATAATGACATTTCCTGTTTCGTTCTCTATTTCTTTATTACTTTCTGAAGACCGATTTCTTTTTATATTTACTAAGCACTAGAACTGACTGTCACAAAACCAAAATCTTCCCCTGGGTAATATGGTCAGCTCAGAACCCTTTATTACTTTCTCCATATGGATTACTTTATATTTATCAACATTATATTTCATCTGCCATTTTTTAACATTGCCGTTCATATTCTTATTGACTTCATCAAAGTTTTCAAAGCTGAACTCTGTCCACCCTGCACTGAATGACTTCATACTCAGGAAAGCTTTGTCACTTGACAGTTGATGACTCTTCTCAGGTTGTTTGCAAATGAGTTTAAAAAAATATTCCGCAACACAAATTTATTATCTCAATGCTCTGCAAGAGAAGGCTCCTTATTTTTGCTTCTTTCTAATTATTTTATTTGTTTTTATATACAGATGTAATTAGTGTGTGTACCCAGGTGCTGGCTACTGTGAGAAGACACCAGAAGCTGCTCCCATGGTGGACAGAGTGAGTTCCAGTCAGCTCCAAGACAGTCACACCTCTGGCCAAAGCTGAGCCCAGCCCTGATGTTCCCAGTGCCTCTGTTACGTGTCGAAGAAAGGGTTAAAATGATGTGCAGCAACTGGGAGAGAGAGTGAAAATGCATTTCTCTTGTTTCTAGCCTGTTTAATTGGCAATAAATTACATTCATTTGAGTGAGTCTGTTTCTCTCATGGAGGTAATTGCTGAGTGATCTCCCTACCTTTATCTCAACCCATAAGTGTTTAGTAGTATTTTTTTCCCCCAGTTCTCTTGAGAAAGAAGAGTGGTAGAGAGGTATTTTAGTCACCAAGCTGTCAGCTATGTCAGAACCCTCCACAGAGGGAAATTTTGTGGATCTCCTCTGGCATCACATTTATCATTTCCCAGTCCTAAGATGCAACAGCAGTTTTGAAGAGACAACTTACACACTACCATTAGTAATTTAGCTATTTCATCCTTGAGTTATCTTAGAACACTTGACTGAATGCCATGTAGTCCTACCAATTTGTTACTGCTTATTTTGTCAGTCTGCTTCATAACCCCTTTTACAGCCAATTTCAGGCACAACTGCTGAGTCTCCAATAAAAAAGAGTCCCAGTGCCAGAACCTCCCTGATTTTTCCACAGTGAACACTCATGCAAAAAAGTCATTTGGTTTCTCTGGGGTGGCTTTGACTTACGTGAAAGATTGTTTTATATCAAAATTATCATCTAGTTCTTTGCAAGATTTTATTACAAATGTCATACAGAACATCTTCTTGAAAACAAATATTATATCGTATTTATTTTGAACTTTTTTTTAATCCAAACTCTTTTTTGGGATGTCTTTGAAGAAGTGTGCAAAACCAGCAGATCTTTATCCTCAAACATACTTTTGTCAAAATGCAATATCTATTCATTCAGATTAGTATGCATTCTCCAGTTTTTCATATTAGAGGATAATATTATATAGTCCTTTGTTGTTTTGTGCAGTTTCTAACCTCTGGAAATCTAAAATATGCCCATCTAAGAAGGCCTTTTGTGCTTGCATTGACATAGTAGTAGAGCAGTAGAGGATCAGGCCTATTTTTACTTACATTTGCCATTCATTAGTCACAACTGTTTTGGACTTCTGAGTAAATTTTTTTTTTCTGTCTTTCTAGTTATATTAGTCCCCTAAACACAAGTCATGCCATTATTAAAATTATTTCCTGTGGCAATTCTTATGGTAAACAACACATCTGGGATTGCCCTTTTGCAGAAAATGAATCAGTAATTCTGGTGATAAAATGACTGCGAGTTTTCTGCCAATTTGCTGAATATTGATGAAAGAATGATGTATCATCCCATGTGGTGGACAGCAAAAATGAGTCCTGTGATAAAAAATGTGTTTGCAACCCTGAACTTCTCTCCCTTTCCCCAGATTAATTTAATTTACCAAGCCACAGGAAGTTTATAATTTTTAATTTCTGATCCCCTCATACCTAGGCTAGCTGAGCATTTCACTAGTCACAGCAGCTGGGGACAGTTGCATCCTGCACTATCTGAGCATCCACATGGCTGTCACGAGTTCTGCTGTTCAGTAATGGAGAACAGTGAAATGTTTCACCAGACAGAAATTACTGGAATGAAGCAGTGTTTTAGCAGTATGTTACCGTCATAGGGGCAAAGACTCTGAATTGTGATTTCTCTATGAAACTGTTACTTCTTCTATACTGAGAGCATTTGGTTTAGAAAAAAA